>JAUMJK010000187.1:5000-626268 GCA_033558105.1 Coccyzus lansbergi | reverse complement strand
GGCGCCGCGTCACGTGATCGGCGCCTACCCCACCCCGGCCCCGCCTCCGACGCGCGGTCACGTGACAATCCCGTACCGCCTTTGATTCCCGGGCACGCGGCGGTCACGTGACGGCAGCGATGGCGGCGCGCGGTGAGTGCGGGGCCGGCCGCGGGGGTCCCTGCGGGTCTCCGCGGGGCTGGGAGCCCTTGTCCTCTCTGTCCGGGTGAGGAGGCCCACGACCCCCGGGGGCCGGACTTTAGCCTCCTACGAGCCCTCTCTCGCTTTCAGGAGTGTGACCGGCGGGAGCCGTGCTGCGCCCAGCGTGTGACCGGATCCGTCTCGCTCCCCCCTTCCCTGCTATGGTGACCGAGGAGGAGGTGGAGGCCATCGGCCGCACGCTGGTGGACGCGAGGCAGCCCCTGCCCGCGCGGTTCCGGGCCCTCTTCACCCTGCGCAACCTGGGCGGCCAGACGGCGGTGGACTGGATCAGCCGAGCCTTTGGGGATGACTCTGCGCTGCTGAAGCACGAGCTGGCCTACTGCCTGGGCCAGATGCAGGATGAAGCAGCCATCCCTGTGCTCATCCGCGTGCTGGAAGACACTGGCCAGGAGCCTATGGTCAGGCACGAGGCTGGTATGGTGGCAGCCCCTGTGGGTGCAGGGGAGGGGTTCAGCCTGCAAGGGGGACTTGTATGTGCTTCTTTCCCTACCGAACAGCTTGTGATGGTCTGATCCAGCTTGGGCGTTGTGGCTTGGACAACCCTGAGGCAATTAACTACTTTGCCAATGTTCTCTGGCTGGACTGGTTGGTCGAGCCTTCCTCTTTGTCCTGACCAAGCTCGCTCCTGCTGTGTGCGTGGGCCTGGCTCTTTCATTTGGGATTGGTCAGTCCGACCTGTGTCCCCATTGCAGAGGCAGGCGAGGCTTTGCTGGAGGACACAGCAGGGCCCTCTTTGCGTGGACGCAGTGGTAACATACTGACATGTCCTTTCTTCAGGTGAAGCCCTGGGTGCTATTGGGAATCCCAGTGTTCTGGACATCTTGAAACGCTACTCAGAGGATCCTGTGGTTGAGGTGAGACTTGGAGACGTGGGACATTTCCCTGGGGTGCTGCACTGCTGGCCCCGATGGGCGAGGCAGGGGTCTCCTGACAGTCCTCGCCCATGGACTCCAGGAGCAACATCCTGCCCTGTGTTGGTGACTTGGCACCCTGCCAGTGCCATTCCTCAGCCAGGGTTCTGTCCCAGGTGGCAGAGACGTGTCAGTTGGCAGTGAGGAGGCTGGAGTGGCTGCAGGAGCACAAGCAGGAGCCAGGCAGCAGCCTCTACCTCTCCGTGGATCCTGCTCCCCCTGCTGAAGAGACAGATGTGTCCAAGCTCCGTGAAACCCTTCTGGATGAGTCCCGCACACTGTTTGACCGCTACAGGGCCATGTTTGCCCTGCGCAACCTGGGGGGCCAGGATGCTGTGCTGGCACTGGCAGACGGTAAGGACCAACGCAAGGCTGCCTCCAGTCTGCACAGGTTATTCTGGGATTGATTCCATCGAGGGCTGCCAGAGCTGTGGGGCTCCTCTTAGATTCTTCACACGTTTGTTTTTAGAGCTGCTGTCCCAGTGCTTGCTTGTAAGAGCCACATCACAAAGTGCTGGGTGCTGTCTAGTTTTTCACAACCCCTTTACTGTTCCTTTCCCAGTGGATCCAGGTGGGAGAGGACATGGTTTGTAATGTTGGCTTGGGACCAAGTAGCCTGGGCCTGTGTCTCCTGGTGGGACACAGCCCTAGGGTGTCAGGTTCCCGCTTTCCCATCCTAGACTGCCAGAAGCTGCCTACCTTGTCCTGGGATTTGGGAATAGCTCTAGAGAGGGGAGTGGATGTCTCCTGAGCGGGGAAGGGGCAGACCACAGCTCAGGAACTGCTGGGACCCGCACCCCAGCCCAAGGGGAGAAGATGAGGCTGTCTAGCCATCTGGGATGAGCTGAGGGCGTTTCTGCACTGTGACACAAGGTGTACAGGGTTCTGTGAGCTCTTGCTGTGGCTCTTCAGTCCTGTGCACGGGAGAGCCTGAGGCTGTGGCTGCGCTGCCAGTCTGCCCAGGAGCATTGCAGTGATGGGGCACAGCCTGGGGGCAGTGCAGGCTTGTTGGGGCAGATGAGGCTGCTGGCAGCTCTGCGGGAGGAAGGATGCTGCTGACATAAGAGTGCATCCCTATGCCTGGGATCTGCAGGGTCAGGGAGCTGGGTGGGACAGCCCTTCCCTTAGGTATTTATTGTTGTCTTCCACAAAAGCTTCCACAAGTCTGTGGGGGCAACTGCCAGCTCTGACCCCTAGGTCACACCTTCCCTGGCAAGCTGAGAGGGTAGAGGTTGCTTAACCTGGAGAAGAGAAGGCTCCAGGGGGACCTTAGAGCAGCTTCCAATACAGAAAGGGCCTCCAGGAAAGCAGGGGGGTGTGGCTCTTGATCAGGGCATCCAGGGATAGGATGAGTGGGAATGATTTTCAGCTGAAAGAAAGAAAGAAGGGAGATTGAGAGGAGATACTGGGACAAAATGTTTCCCAGTGAGGGTGGGGAGGCCCTGTCCCAGGTTGCCCTGAGCAGTGGTGGCTGCCCCATGCCTGGAGATGTTCAAGGCCAGGTTGGATGGGGCTTGGAGCAACCTGATCCAGTGGGAAGTATCCCTGCCCATGGCTGTGGGGTGGGACTGGATGGGCTTTAAGGTCCCTTCTGCCCCAAATTGTTCCATGATTCTATGATTCCCTGGCTTCTGAGTGGGGGGATCCAGCTAGGGATCCAGGTGCTGTCTGGAGTGGTGGTGGCTCATTCTCTCCTCCCCACAGGACTGTGCTCCAGCAGTGCCCTGTTCCGCCACGAGATTGGCTATGTGCTGGGCCAGATGCAGGATGAGGCCTGCGTCCCGCAGCTGACGGCCGCGCTGCGCAGCCACACTGAGAACCCTATGGTGCGTCACGAGTGTGCCGAGGCCCTGGGCTCCATTGCCCACCCCTCCTGCCTGGAGACCCTACGTGTCTTTGCTTGCGATGAGGAGCGGGTGGTGCGGGAGAGCTGCGAGGTGGCACTGGACATGTACGAGTATGAGAACAGTGCCCAGTTCCAGTACGCCGATGGGCTCTGCAAAATGCAAGCCTCTGCCTGAGCCCTGCTTCAGGGCACACGTGCTGGGCACACTGCCTCCCAGCACCCCTCATCTATGCTTCCCTGGCGACCCTTGTCGGCATGGATCCATGCCTTGCCACAGTGGAGGTGGAAGAGGAACTGCATTTGCTCTCTGGCACAATTACAGCTGCCTTCTCCCTCCAAATCCAGGCTGAGTCTTTACTTGCCCCCTCCCCCTACCATCTAGTTCCTGGATCTGCCCATTCTTCCCTGCCAGGACCAGCGCCGCCTGCTTGCAGCCTGGCCTGGGGCTTGGACCAGGTGGGCTCCACTTTGCACGTTGGAGCCTGTCACGGCTGTGCAGGGCGTGGGGCTCTTCTGGGCTTGTGCTGCCATGGTGGTTGGGTGTGAAACAGCTCCGCTTGCTCTACCTGAGCTTGGCATGGGAGCCAGGGCTGTTTTGGGCGCTCGCACTTGTAGGTTGTAGCAGCAATGCCTTGAAATTGCCCTTGGTGCTGGTGCCAAGTTGGGTCCCTTTTTGGCTCTGTGGTGCAAGAGTTGCTGTGGGTTTGGCCTCTCCTGTCAGGGCAGGCCAGTGCTGTGCTTGTAGCAACCTTTGCCCTGGGATGGAGTTGTTTTGTGGCAAAATTTGGAAGATTCGGCTGCACTTTTTCTTTATGTAGGGAATGATGCTGCCATTAGGGCTTACAGGGTGAGGCAGAGCTTGCCTGGACTTTACCCCACATTTAACCAGACCTGGGAGGGTTGAGGCTGGTGTCTGTCTACCAGCACCCAACCCCCCAACCCAGGGCAGCCCAGCATGAACATGGGGCTGGCAAGGAATAAAGCGCTGTTGGGAGGAGCTGCTATGGGAGTCGAGCTGTGATTCGGCACTTACCTGTATGTGGGGTGCATTCAGTGTCGCAAGATGAAGAGCCCCATGGCTGCTTTAATAGAATTATAGAGCAGAATCATTTAGGATCAAAGAGATCTTTAGGATCATCGAGTCCAGGTATAATGGAAGAAAAGAGCAAGGGGTGGGGTCCCTGATGGCACAGAGTAAACCCTTGCTCCCCACAACTCTGGCAGGGCTGGGGAGAGGGACAGGTGTTCTCCTGGGTCCTGCTGCACTGCAGGGACCAGCATCCTGCTGACAGGGCTTTTATACTTGACTGAAGTCTCACTGGGAGTTGAGCTCCTGGGCCCAATCCTCTTAGTTCCTAAAGCCACTGCTGCAGCTGGCTCAGCATCCCCGCAGCTCTAGTCTTCAGAGCCCAGCTGGAGCAGGGAGCCCATTTCAGGACCCTGTGGAAGGGGCTTTTTCTGGCCACATCACCAGTTCTGGTTGCCTTACACAATGTAATTCTACCTGTATGCCCGAGTGCTGTGGGTGGGGTTGCTTGCATGTGACTTGGAGGATGACGCCCCCTGACCTCTCTTCATCAGCATTGGAGACAAAGACTTGGTGTTTTCTCACCGTTTTGGAGTTGGCAGCCATTACGGGACTTCTTATGCCCCTTCCTTGCTATCCATAGCGCCTGGTTGATAGGCAGGACCTGGCTGGCACTGCCAGTGTCTCCCTGGTATTTGCTGGAATGTTTGTCCCCATATCCCACCCCAGCTGCTCCAATCCTTGCTTGCCGCTGTTCTCCAGCATTTCTACAGGTGGCTCACTCAGACTGTGCAGTGTTGTTTCCAAATATCTCTGTGTCAGCATTTGCCTCTGCTCACTCAAATGCCTTTTAAGCTCAAATTGTAATGAATCTGGCATTTTTGTGGTCAGTTTTTAGCCATGGGTGACCTGGGTATGGGAGGGCCTGGCCTCTCTGCCCTGACTTGGCACTGAACCCTGTGCACACCTTCGTCCCTCCCTGACCAACACAGTCTGGGAAGTGTTTGAGTTTCATTTCCAAGGTTGCCTGCAGCTCTGGGCCTCCCTGTGCGGAGTGCATTGCTTTTGGGTGTTGCCCGCCCACTGCCCCCCACCCCCCCCCCGCAGGCTGATCCTCACTGGATACTGGGCTCAGCGTGGGGCTGTATCCAGCTGCCTGTCAGCTCCCACTCTCAGAGGGCGCTGTGTCCTTTAGGAGAGAGAGCTGCTGCCAGGATTTCACACCATCTGCTTGGGGGATCTGGGCCCTGCTGAGGGATTTAGCCGAGTTTGGGGAGGAGGGAAACCGTGGGGGCACCCTTCCCCATCCCTGCCTTTGAGGCTTCTGCAGCTGTAGGCAATTCCTTATTCCCGGGGGGATGGTGATACCTGGGGTGCTGCCTGAGGGCCAGACTCTGGGGATCCTGAGCCACCTTGGACCCCCCCCAGTAGCCTCACATGCTGAGCCTGCTGGGGCTGTGCCTGGATTAGTGGGCACTAAGCTCCTTTCTGCGGATGGTCTGTCCTCCAGATGCTCTGTCCTCCAGCGGCAGTGGGCAAGCAGCTCCCCACTGCATGGAGATGAGTGGCACTGCTACCAGGCATGGGGACCACACTGTTCCTGGGAACTGCTGGCACTGAGGAGCCTCACGGACCCTGATGCCACTTCTCTCCTGCGGCACGGCACAGGCTCAGGGCTAGGCTGTGAGGGGAGCTGGCAATGGACCTGGCAGGGGACATGCCGCTCCCTGGCACCAGGCAGGCATGGGAGGCACGGCAGTTGCTACAGGTCCCTCCTGAGGAGGATGGAGTGCTGTACGTAGACTACAAGCCCCCAGCGCTTGACAGCATCCGCTTGCCCCGCTATGTCATTTACCTGGTGATGGCAGCCAGCCTGGTGCTGGTGGTGGCCTATGCCATTGTGGGCCACCTCATCAAGGACCTGGTGCACGACTTTGCTGGTGAGTGCTGCCCAGAGCAGGATTGAGCTTTGGGGCTCCTTGTTGGGCTAAGCCGGGGGTAAGAGGGGGCCCCCCAAATCCTGAGCCCTTGCAGTGGTACCATGCTGCTGATGGCTCCATCTCTGCCCCTGCAGACTGGGCGTTTGGGCCCAAGCCAGAGGAGAAGGCAGCGGTGATGGCCGAGGGGACCACGCCAGAGGTGGAGTGGCTGCAGGAGGATGGGGTGCTGGCTGAGGGGAAGCCGGAAGGCAAAGGCGCTGATCCCCTGCCTGGCATGGACACCCCAGTGGGGCTGCTCACTGCCGCCCCACGCAGCTCCATCTCCTTCGCTGACTCCCACAAGAAGAATTTTTTTTAGGGCCACGGTACCCCGCCACAACCTGCCAGGACCCTGCCCCTGTGCCAGCTGTCAGCTCCCAGCATGGCCCCAGCCTTGCGTTCAGGGTGGATGCTACCTGGTGCTGCCACACACCATCCCCATCCCTAGCACAGCCCCACACCCTGTCTTGGGGCTGCTGTCGCTGCCCCACAATAAAACAGTGCCAGCCCCACTCCCTCAGCCCAGTGGGGGTGTGGGAAGTGGCAGCGCTGGGACACCCTGACCTTTGGTGGGGATGGTTATGTCCTTTGCTGTGGGGTGGGGCACATGTGGGCAGAGGGGGTGGCAGTAGGTGCTTGGGCACACATGGACTGTGGGCACCAGCACACAGGGGCAGAGGGGTTATGAAGATTGATGTGGACAAGCATGTGTATGGAAACACAGATGTGTGCTCCTAAGGGGGGATGCACTTCAGCACAACCATGTGTAGATGCACAGAGAGGGACAGACAGATGGACACTGAGGCTGGGTTTACCCTTGCCAGCCCCATTGGTGCTCTAGCACTATCAAGCTGTGCCCTCATCCAGAGAGGCCGAGCTTAGTGGCACCCAAAGGTGCCCCCAAAGCTAATCTTAGGGGGCAAAATACCTGTGAGCTCCACTTGGGCTCTACGTGGTGGCACTGGGGAGGGAGGGCCATGCAGTACAGACTCCCTCTCTTGCCTTAAACCCACACTCGGGCTGGACCTCTCACCCCCCCATCCCTGTGATGACTCTGTTCCCATGTCCCTCCTTCACCTCTTGGGCATTTGCTGTGGGCAGGGTGCCTCTGTTGAAGCCCACGGTCTGGTCCCAGGTGCTGCTGTGCCTCAGTTTCCCCTATGCCCCAGCAGGTGGGGGCTGTGAGGCACAGTTGGCCAGCTTGCCCTGTCAAGGTCTTTCTGATAACGCTGTTGATATTTATCTCTATGTGGTACCCAGATGCTCCCTGGGCACGAAATGAGGTCCCCCTGGTAGCACCTGCTGCAGCTGAGCCCCAGCTGGCCTGGGTGTGGGCTTTGGGGAGCCCAGCACTGCCCACCCCCAACACTGCTCCGGCCCTGCGGTGAGGCAGCGTGGGGATGGGGATGCAGTGTCCCATGGGCAGAGGGGAGGGTGGGCGCTGTCCCACACATCTGCCTGTCCTTCCACCCACCCACCCACCTGTCTGTCCCTCCCTTACCCAGCCAGCCACCCATCCGTCTGTCTGTCCATCCTTTCTTCCACCCACCTGTATGTCTCTCCCTCACCAATCCATCCACCCACCCACCCTAGGATGGTCCCCAGCTGCCACTGTGGTGTCTGAGGTGGTGGCCGCCGGCTGCTGCAGGGTGCTGGTGGCTAGAGATGCCACCTCCCAAGTGTTCCAGGAGCCACGTTGCCATGGTGCGTGGTGGCATTTGTCCTCTTGAGCCCAATAAAAGCTGTCCATTGGCCCCGGGTGCAGAGAGCAACACCTGCTCTCGGCCCTGGCAGTGGTGTGGGAGAGGAACCCAACTCGGGGTGTAGGATCTGCCTGTGCTGCCTCCTCTGACAGCCTCCACTCCAAAACGCTGAGGGCCATGCAACCCTGCTCGCTTCTGGTCCTGCTCCTCCTCACTGCCGCTGTGCAGGGACAGACTGGTAGGTGCTCCGTGGCCCCATGCCCTGCGGTGCCCTTGGGGACCACAGCCCTGACACCATGCAGCCCTGGCGCACCACATCAGCTCCTGGGAGACCTTCCCAGTAGGACCAGTCAGTCCCAGTGCCCTGGCAGCAACCATCTTGTGGGCAGAGCAAAAAGGTGTGGTGGTGTCTGCTTGCTGTCCCCAGTGTCCCCCAGCATGCTGGGCACCCCTGTGCTCTCCTGGGGATGGGATGGCTGTATTGGGGGTGGCTTCCTTGGCACCCATGGGATGGTGGGGAGGGAGTGGTGGTGAGCATCTGCCAGTGTCCCCAGCATCCCCCAGCACTGGGGGATGAGATGAGATGCTGTGCCACAGGTCCCATCCCCTAGAGGATGAGGTTTCCCTTAAGCTGTCCCCATCCAATCCCTGTCCCCATAAACTGTCCCCATAATCCCTGTCCCCTTAAGCTGTCCCCATCCCTGCCTTCATTTCCATCCCCATCCCTGTCCCCATCCCCACTACCATCACTGCGATCCCTATCCCCATCCCTGTCCCTGTTCCCGTGCCCATCCCTATCCCGACTACCCTGCCACACAGGCACAGGCCACAAGGAGCTGCAGCCCTGGCTTGTTGGCCTCACGGCCGTCGTGGTCTTCCTCTTCATCGTCTTCGTGCTGCTGCTTGCCAACCGCCTCTGGCAGCTCCGGATGCACAGGTGGGCAGGGGTCACATCCTGCACTGCTCCGTAGGGCTCGGCTGCAGCCTGGGCTCAGCTCAGCCTCTATCCCCTTGCAGGAAGCGTGGCCGCCAGGACAGCCTAGTCTCTGACAGGTATGGACCCGGGCACCACGGCATGGCACTGGCTGGCTCTGGGAGGCACTGGGAAGCACTGGGGTGGCTCTGAGATGGCACTGGGAAGCACTAGGCTGGTTCCAGGAGGCTCTGGGCGGCACTGGGCAGTACTAGGTGGCACTGGAGTGGCACTGGGCAACATTGGGTGGCATTGAACTAGTGGTGGGTGGCACTGGGAGGCTCTGAGCTGGCACTGGGTGACTGTGGAAGGCACTGGGCTGGAACTTGTTTGGACCGGGCTGGTGCAGGGCTGGAACTGGGAGACACTGGGTGGCGCTGGGAGGCTCTGATTGGCCCTGGATGGCATTGGGTTGGTGGTGGGAAGCACTGGGAGGCTCTGAGCTGGCACTGGGTGGCGCTGGGACACACTGGTGGTGTTCGGCTAGGACTTGTGGGGACTGGGCTGGTTCTGGGCTGGAACCGGGAGGCACTGGGTGCTGCTGGGAGGCGCTGGGAGGGGGCGCGTGCCGGTGCCGCTCAGCTCCTCTCCCAGGCTGGAACCCGCGGCCCCGGGCGACCTCAAGCAGCGCAGCACGACCACGGCCCTGTGAGGCGTCGTCCCGTCCACGGGGCGTGGATCCGCGCCGGGTTTTGCGGGGCGGCCCAGGCGCGGGAGGAACCGCGGCCCCGGCTGCCGTCAAGACGCGCGACCTGGATCGCCCGCCGGAGTGGATCGGGAGCGGCCTCCGGCCGCCGTCGTGCCCCCACCGCGCGCAGTAAAGCCGCCGCTGCCCCCGGTCCGAGCCTCTGGTGTCACCTCCGTCCGCGCGCGGGGCGACAGGGCCACCTCGGTCACCGCGAACTGCGCCGGTGCAGGGTCTGGGGGTCCTGGAGGGTTCCGACTCACCCTGAGCAGCAGCGGTGGGGGGGGGGTCAGGGCGGGGGGGTTTGTCAGCAGAGGTGCTGATGCAGAGGAGGTGGCAGCAAACGGCGTCGTCCCCTCCCCCCCGGGTCCCTGTCCCCATCTGCTCCTCCCGCACGGGGCTGCTCGGCCGCACTGCTCACTCAGGCACGAGCACCTGGTGCGCCCACTGCCCGGCACAGCCCCAGTACATCCCAGTACCTCCCAGTACGCTCCCAATATGCCCCAATACTCTCCCAGTACACCCCAGTACATCCCAGTACACTCCCACTACACTCCAGTGCCGCCCGCAAAGGGATACCTGGTCCCTTCCCAGGTGGGACTGTGCCTCAGTTTCCCAAGGGCCGTGAAGGAAGAGCTGAGTCGATCTGGAGTTGAAGCATAGCTTGTTTAATTTTTATACATTTTATTTTTTGTCTTTTTTTTTTCCTTTTCTTTTCTTTGCATTTTTTATCCTTTTTTTTGTCTGTCAGTTTTTTGTTTTTGTTTTTTTTTCTTCATTTTTTGTCTCTTTTTCTCTTTTTTGCATAGGGGAGGGCGGGGGGGGGGAAACCAACAAAAAAAAAAAAAAAAACCAAAAAGAAACCAAGCCCCCAAAAATCCCAAAACAAAAGAAACAAAACAAAAGAAACAAAACAAAAATAAGAAAACAAACAAATGAAAGCCCCAAAAATCCATAGTGAGGGAAGTAACGGGGCGGCGGGAGCGGCGGATGCATAAAATGGTATAAAATCAATCGACTATTGTGAAGCACCAGGGAGACGAGCGGGAGGGCTCGGGGGGCTCATGCTGGGCCGCGGGGGCTCGGCTCGGGGGGTGCCAGGCCCGGCTCGCAGCCCTGGTGCACTTGGTGGGCGCGTGGCTGGCTGGCATGAAGCGAGGGTCCAGCTAGCGGGGGGGGTGGGGGGGCCAGGCCCCCAGCAGCGGCACCCCCAGTGCGGGGTAGGCCGGCGGCGCAGGCACTGCAGCGGGATTTTTGGTTTGGGTGAGTTGCGGGCCGGCCGGCTGCCGCTCGAGGCCTTTTTGGGGCACTTTCTCTCCTTTTGCTGCTCTTTCCCTGTCAGGGGGTGGGGGTGGGGGGGGCCTCCCTCTCTGCCCACCCATTCCTGCAGGTGTCACATGGCGGCTGTCACTGTGCGGGGACACCCGTGGGTGCCGCCTGTCCCAGCAGGTGGTGGGAGCTGGGGACAGAAAAGCAGCGATTCCAAACTCAGAGTACAAAAGAAAAAGAAACAAAACAACACCAAACAAGACATATATATATATATATATATGTGTGTGTGTATATATATATATATATGGATTTTTATATATATATATATATTCCTTTGCGCTTTAAGTACCTTAACTGTGTGTCAGCCGCAGGACCCTGCGCCCCCGGCCCTGCAGCCCCATACATACATGTGGAGAGATATAGCTCTATGTACAGGTTATTGGTTTTTTATTATTTATAGGTCGCAAGGACTATTTTTTTTTTTAATTATTTTGTTTTTAAGCTGACGAGCCGAACTAAAAACCCTCCAGGAGAGACTGTAGTGCATGAAACCCTGCAGGAGCTCTGGGCGCTGTGATTGTCGAGTGGACTCCCCACATTCCCACTCTGCTGGGGTCCCCTTGGAGCATCCCCAGGAACGTGGTCCCCCCAGAGTGTCCCCAGGGATAAGGGTCCCCCCAGAGTGTTCCCAAGGATGAGGTCTCCCCCTAGAGCATCCCTAGGGATGGAGTCCCCCCAGAGCATCTCCAGAAATGGGGTCACCCCCAAGCGTCCCCAGGGATGGGGTCTTTCCCTGGAGCATCCCTGGGGATGAGGTTCCCCCCATCCCCTGCTCCAAGCTTCCCCTGGGATGGGGTTTCCTCACTTTGCATCCACCCCAACTATGACCACTGAGCCCAGAGGAGGCAGGGAGGCGGGGATTAAAAAAAATAAAAGGGAAAACGATTAAAAAAATTACAAATAATACAAATTAGTGGTGGTTCCCACCCCCCCAGTGGGAGCCTCGGGGGTGGGGGGGGCCGGGGTTGCATATTCCCTTTGGGCAGGGGGTGCAGCCCCAGGATGCTGAGGGGGGAGCAGTGCAAACACCCCAGGGGCTCAGGGAAAGGCCCCATACGACCCCCATGCTGCCCCCCCAGGCTAGGGGCATCGAGTCGATTATTTTTTGCCTGTGTTTAACATGGTTTAAGGTGCTTTTCTTGCCGAGGGCGGGTTGGGGGGTGCTGAGACCCCGGGGGAAGGCAGCAAAGGCAGGACCCTGGCCGGAGCCCCTGGGGCTGGGGGGGTCCCCACAGCAGGCGGCAGAGGCCAAGAGGCGCCAGCGCCCCTCGTCTTCCCTAGTCCCCTGCTTTCTGGGGGATGCCCTAACCCCCCAATTGCTCCAGTCATCACTGAGAAATGCTTTTTAATGTCTTATTTTTCCCACTTTGAGTGGATCCTTTTCAAGCCTTAAAACCCTTTTTTGGGGTTAGCTCCCCCTCCCCAGTTTTCTCTCTCTATTTTTTTAATTCTTTTTTTTTTTTTTAAATCCTAGTTTTTCGACATTTCTTCTCCCCCGTCCATATACTCCCCACCCGCTCCCCCCTTGCATTGTCCAAACCAAACCTCCACCTTGCATAAAGAACGAGGCTCCCAAGGTTCTGCCTGCTCTGTGGGACCCTAACAAGCTGCAATGGACGGGCGAGCAGGATGGGACCCTCCCAGTACTTTTGGACACCAAAACAATAAAACCCCTAAATGAAAATGGTTAAAAATCGCTGACAACAATGTTTTCTTCGATACAAAGCAGCAGCGATGTGTGGTGCCACCCATCGGTGTCACAACCTCACCAACCCTCAGCCTCAGGGGCCTGGGGGTGGTTGTCTCTCTCCTGCTTGGGGGGGGTGGATGCTTGGGTTTTAAGGCAATTTCTGGATTTTTGGGGATGTTGGGCCCGCGCAGGTTGGTTGGTGCAGAGGGGAATGAGCAAAGGGCCAGGGAAAGGGGACTATGCCCATTCCCTGCTGTGCCAACCAGACCCGGGAGAGGAAGGTGATGGGGATGGAGGCTCAGGGGGGCTGTGACCCCACCTCCCCCAACAGCATCAGCTGTGGAAGGGGACACAGCTACATTCACATGGTTCCATTCCTGTCACGAGAGCAGCTGGGCTCAGCCCTCCTGGCCCTCTGCCCCACTGAGAAGAAGTTTAAAACAGGGGGTCCCCAAGGTGGGAGCGAGGTGCTGTGCCCCCCCTCCCCCACGTAAGGGCTCAGCCATAGGGGAGGCTCCATCCCTGCATCCTCACATCCTCACCCCTCACCTAGGCTCCCTGAACATTCCCTGGGGGCTTTGAGCTGGGGTGGCCTGCTGCCTCCTGCCTCACTGCCTTTGGTTGCTGGAAGCTGAAAAACAAAAGAACACCCCTACCCCCCCAAAAAAAAAATATATAGGGAAGGAAAAACAAAAAAAGAGAGAGGCAAAGCAAAGGGGTGACCAGCCCCCCCCAGGCCCCCCAGCCCCCCTTGCCGGCGCAGCGGCTATTGCATATTCCGAATGTTGGTGCAGAGGACACATCGCTGTTACCAACTGGAAGACGTTTCCGAGGGGGGGGTTGCGTGTCGAAAAATTGGTTGAAAAGAAGAATAATCAAGAGAAAAGGGACTTTTCTGGCCGAGAAGAAGCCATGCAGGGGGCAAGGAGGGGGCGGTCACCCCCGACCCCCCGGGAGCCCTGGGCATGCAGCGACTCCCTCACTCTGATTTCGGCTCCGGTAATACTTAGTCTTGAAGGCAAGGCACATCATGTGGTATAAAATTTCGTGCAAATTAGGAAAACATGGATTTTTTTTCTTGCTTTTTTTTTTTTTTTTTACGGTTTTTTCTTTCTTTTCATACAGATTTTTTTGTGGTTTTTTTTTTTTGTTTTTTTTTCTCTTCTTTTTTTTTTTTTTTGGTTTTTTTTTTTTTTTTTTTTTTTTCCTCTGTTGCTGAAGGGGAAAGGTAGAGCCGCTTAATAGAGTCTGCCATGCACAGCGTCAGCCAGTGCGGCTGGGTTGAGCCAGGTCACCAGATCCTGTTAAAGCACCATGCAGTTTATTTGTCTTTTTTTTTTTGTCTTTTTCTATTTTTTTTCCTGTGTTTCTTTTCTCAGATCTTTGAAAAAAAAAAGTTTCTGTCTCTGCCAAGCGCTTTTTTTTTTTTTTTCCTTTTTTGTGGTGGGTTTTCTTCTTTTCTTGTCCTTTCTTGATTACTTTGTTTGTCTCCCAGGATTTTCTGCATCAGCCCTTTCTCTGGTGCCGCGGGTGGGCAGGATACGACCTTGCTGGCCTGTCCCAGTGGGGTAGGGAGTTGGGAGAAGTGGGAAGCCAGTGGGATGGGGATGCGATGCCGGTGGCCTCTGGAGCAACTCTGGGTTCCTGGGTGGCAGCATTGGCCTTGGCGATGTCCTCTGCTCCCAGACATCCCACGGTGGCTTCTCTCCTGCGTCACTTGTGGAGTGTCCCAGGGGGGTGGTGTCCCTGTTGGGACAGGCCTGGGACTGGTCTCCTCTGGGGCTGCCACTGTCTCATTGGAGGTGCCGGGTGCATTCATCCTCCTCTTCCTTGGCCACCGCGTGGGTTGCTCTGCTCTAAGGCACTGCCATGTCCCCGTGTCCCCTGCCTGGCCATGCCACCATTGCATGGGATGGGGATGGACAGGAGCTTCCTCCAGCGCTGCCCCTGGCTAGGGGCTCCTCCGGGGGTGCCGGGACCCCTCCCCACCACAGTTCAGGCACTTGACGTGGGGCCAGGGGCTCCGTGGGGCTGGCTCTGCCCTCATATGGGCTCCTTTTCTCCATCCTTTTGTATTTAAAAAAAACCAAAAACCCCCAAACTAGCTATTCCGGCAAGCCAGTGCTGGGGCCTCTGTCTCCTCTTCCTCCTCTCCTCTTTTTATGCTTTTTTTTTCCCTCTTCTTTTTCTCTTTTTTTTTTTGACAATTCCCTCTTCAAAGTGCATTTCCTACAAAATGTGCAACACGCGCGCAGCCTCTCCTCCCGTCCCCTGGGACCTGTCCACAGAAATGCATAGCTTGGACACACCGACGCATGCTCTGCCACGGCTCCGCGGACCAACCCAGCACAGGGGTACATGGGGACACATATGGGGCCATGGGCAGTGCAGGGCTGGGGGTGAGGAAAGCAATCGGAGGGACAGTGACTGGTGCCTCGCATGGCGGTGGCAGCCTGGGTCCCGCTGCGGTGCGAGCATCCCTGTTGGAATCAGGTACCATCACACCGTCTGTGGCCTCAAGCACCCTCCTCCTGTGACACTGCCGTGCCTAGCCGAGCTGACCACCATGTCACCGCACCACCACGTCACTGCATCACCATGCCACTGCATCACAGTGTCACCACATCATGGTATCACTGCATCACCATCCCACCGCATTGGCATGTCACTACGTTACCAGGTCATGGAGTCACCACCTCACCACGTCATGGTGTCACCACCTCACCACGTCATGGTGTCACCGCAGCACAGTGTCGCCCATCCCCAAGACGCTTTCATGGCACAGAGCATCACATCGCCCTGCCAGCAAGCGCAGCCGCAATGATTGGTAACCGGCAGCAGGAAGCGTCCCCCCCACCCCACCATGCCCCACCCCGGCCCCGGGGACCCCCCGAGTGTCTGCATGGGGCCAGGGGGACATGGCGAGAGGGAGTTTGATCTTTTCTACTCACGTAGAGGCAAGAATGAAAGAGTGAAGAGCCGTTTGCATATCTGACCTGTGGCGAGCAGCCAGCAGGCTCTGGTGCTGCAGCCCTGCTGCTGCTCCGGGAGGCATCGCTGGCACGAGTTGTGTTAGGTTTCAGTGCGGCGCTGGCCAACGGGGCAAAGAATAGTGTTTTTTTAATCTTTTTCTTTTTCCTGTTTCTTTGTTTTCTGGCGTGTTGCTGGGTAGGGGGGAGGGTCCTCCTGGGATGGGGTCTTGTTTTGTCTGTATTTTTTTTTCCTTTTTAAAAGTTTGACCCTTTTCCTTCTTCATTTCCCTCGCTCTTTCCTTTGGATGTGGGTTTTGCTTGTCTTCGTCGTTGTCGTTGTGAGTCCACGCTCTCCGTCATCACCGCAAGGCTGGGCCTGGTGCTCGGGGACGGGGTTATTCCTCTTGGGGTGCCTAAAGCAGAGGAGAAGGGAGGCGAAGGGGCGGCACGGCGGCGGTTATCCCAGGTACCAGGACTGACAGGAGAGAAAAGAGAGGCTGATGTTAGTGCTCTGCACTCCATCACCCCTACACTGTCTCCCCACACTGAGCTGTCTGCACACAGTCACCCTGCTCGCCTTGCTGTCCTGCATGGAGCTGCCATCCCCATTTCTGCACCGAGTTCACCAGTCCTCTGCAGTGGGGTCACCTATGTCCCTCTGCACGTCCACGGCGAAGGTGACACTCTGCAGGGAATGGTTCTATTTCAGGGTGTCAGGGCTGCAGACCCCACAGGGTGGGCCCCTGCTACACTCATATTATCTCCCCCCAACCCCAAGTTCAAGCTCATCCCTGATTACCTCATGTCTGGTTTCCATTGGCAACGAGACAGATCAGGGCCGATGCTTCCCTTAACCCTTCCCAGCCCCACCACACATGACCCGAGAGCAGCAGGTCTCAGATGCCACTCCCAGCGATATTAGATACAGCTTTGTTTCCCCCATGCCTCAGTTTCCCCACACAGAGCATCCTTCAGCCCTGGGGTGTGACCAGACACAAACGCACAGGGACAGGGACCCTGGGGTCCCAAGGCTGCGAGCGGTTGTGACCCCCAAGGGGACAGGTGATGCATAAACCCCCACACCCAGCTCTGTCGGGGCTCTCTTGGCACTGCCCTGGCACTGCTGTCACCTGCCGGGCATGGCTTCAGCCCCTGCAGGGACAGCTGAGACTGGCTAACTTGTGTCACATGTGATGTGAGGCAGTGTCCTGCAGCACTGCCTGTGGTGCTGGCATTTGCTTGTAAACGACCAGTTAGAACCTATCCAAGACTGATGAGGAACCCCTGGGAAGGCGCACACTAGATCCCACTGTGACTGAAGCGGCGGAGGGCACAGTTGAGTGGAGAGCAAGAGCCATCTGGAGAAGAGACACATGGCCCTGGTGCCACTCATCTGGGGATACTGTGGGTGCCTAGGCAGCCCAGCTGCGCCATGGTGCCAGGCAGGGCATAGCTGGAGCCTGGGGAGAGGAGGGCAAGGTGCCAAGTGTGAGCAAAGCAGGGACCTCCCCCTGCCCTGCGGCACCCTGGGTGGACCCAGGCCTCCAAGAGCACTCGATGTTCTGGTACAGGGCACTGGGTTGTGACACCCGTGGTGGGGATGCCATAGTGGCAATGTCTATGGTGGTAGTGCCTGGAGAAGCAATGCTGGGGCAGTGATGCCACAGCTGCAATGTCTACAATGGTGTTGCCCACTGCAGCAACACCCATAGCAGTGATGTCCTGGCACCAATAGCACAACAGGGATGCCTGCATCCATGGCGGTGATGGTGTTGCTGCAAAGACCATGATCGCAATGCCATGGCAGTGATACCCACGGTGGTGATATCTGCAACGGCCATGCCCGTGGTGGTGATACTAATCGTGGCAAAGGCCATGGCAGCAATGCCATGGCAGTGATACACACGACAGTGATGCCCACAACGGCCATGCCCATGGCGATGCCACTGTGGCAGTGCCCAGGATGAGGGCAAGAGGGTCCCCCCAGCAGCATCCCCGCTCTCACCTGTGCCTGATAGATACTCCCAGGATCCCTTGGTCCTAATCCCACGAAGGAACGGTTCGCAGGGGGCGTGCCTGGTGCAGAGTAGGCTGGGGAACAAATGAGAGCTGATTAACGGGGCTGCTGGCAGGACCGCCATTGCCCCTGCCCCGGGCCAAGCCTGGCCTACTCCCTGGCACTGCTGGGACAGATGTCCTGGGCACCTGGAGCTGGTGGCCAGGCAATGTCCCTGGCTGCATGCTGGCAGTAGGTGAGCAGAGGCCAGGAATGCTGCACGCAGGGCAGTGCCACCTGTGCCGCTGCCCTGAGTGGTGGCTTCAGAGTGATGGTCAGCTGATGGGTAATGGTGCAGAAGGGTGCTCAACTACCACGCTAGTGCTGCATCTTCCCAAGCTGAGTTGCCAAGGGATGAGTGTGATGAGAGCCACCAGTCCTATTCAGTCATGTCCCCTCGCTGCCACATCCACGCTCAACTTGGGGTCCACTGGTGGGACCCCCACCCCCATGGAGCTCTCGGGCTCAGCCTGTGGAGGCAGGGTGCTGCTGGGGGGCATGTGGGGCATGAGAACTCTCAGCCAGCTGGCTCTGCATGCCTCGTGGACAACCAGTGTGTGTCCCCCACCCCTGCCACATCCTTCCCTTAGACAGGCAGTGCCTGTCCCCTCCCTATGGCCGCAGCCCTGACATCAGCCAGACGATGCCACTCGGAGCTCTCTGGATCAGCCAGGCTTTGCTTTCTTCATGTCACACAACCTAAATGCCCCCTGGCTGGCTGGTGGGATCCAGCGGTGGCCTCTGCCTTGGGATGGTGACCCCGGGCAGGGCTTGACCCTGTGGGGACATGGCAGCCACACGGGGTACCAGGAAGTGTCCCATGTGTATGGTGGGACAGGAACACACTGCTTGCAGAGTATGGTGATGGCACAGCATTCTACCACAGTGGCATGCACCCTGATGCCAGTCTCAGGGTAACACCAGTGTCTCCCTTCTGTGGCCCTGGGCCCAGCGCCCCCAAATCCTCCTGGTCAAGGCTCAAAACTCCCTGAGATGGTGTGGAAGGTGATGAGCTGCTCAGCCGCCACTGCAAATGAAGGCTAGCCCAGGTGCGTTTTGTGAAGGGCTCCAAGGGGCCTGCATGCAGTACTTGCACTCACAACATTTCACAGGCCATGCCCAGATTGGGGTCCCCAGGGCTGGGGATCCCTGTGGCAATGAGAGGACAGCAGCCCCATGCGGCGCAACCGGACACACTGTCCTCAGCCCCAGCACCACTCCTACGCTGGCTGGTACCCGTGTCACCGGCAGCACTGCTGTACAGGCTGGTTGGGGAACTGAGGCACAGAGAGGCGACAGCTTCCTCCACATTCCCTACTCATGCTGGGGTGGGGAGGGGGTTTGGGCAGGACACCAGCTTGGGGGAGCCCCACCGTGGCTCCACTTCTGTTTCCCCAGTCACCTTGGATGCAGGCCTCGGGCTGGTCCCTGGGACCAGCATGGGACCCCCTGGAGTGGGGGACACAGCAGCCACCTGCCCAAACCCTACCTGCTCTGACCTGCCTGAGACCCAGCAAACTCATTGTGTGCCGGCTGCCGCCCTCTCCCCGGCTGTGGGGAGGCCACCTCCGCCAACATCCCCCCAGGAGCACTGATATGGGTGGGGACCTTGGGGGTCTGTGAGAGGAGGGGGCCGGCCGGGCCAGGGAGAGGGTTGGGCGCCATGGGGTGCTTACTGGGTGATGTCGGTGAGGTCGTCCCTCCCTCGGTAGTTGTCGTGGTGGATTTGGTGTCAGGAGAGACGGCCAAGCGGGGCATGCCGGGGGGAGGTGGCGGCGCCAGCATCTGCGTGGGCAGGTAGTGGCTGGGCACTTTCACTTGACCACTTCCATTTAACTGGGGACACAACACAGACAGAAAAACAAACAGCACAAGGCATTAGGAAGCAAGTGTGGCACCGGCTAAGCCGGCCCACTGAGCACCAGGTGTTGCCCGGCACGGGCATGGAACATCCCTCACCCCTGACATGAGTTTGTTGGGTCTCAGAGAAGCCCTGAACGGTCGGCGCCAGTGACGGGGAATCTAGGCAGTGCAGGGGGGTCAGTGCGCACTGGGGGGCCATGCCCCCTGATGGCACGTGCCAAGGCTGTGGTTCTGTCCTCCCTCTCAGTGGCGGCAGGAGGCCTTTGGACTGCTCATCAGCAGGGAAGGGGCACCCTGCACAGTGTCACGGCCTGGCCCTCGAAGGCTCCGGTTACAGCTTCCCACACCACACTCAGCAGGGGCTGCTCCATATCCAGCCTCTGCCAGCCTGGCACTCAGACACCGTGCTGGGGAAGAGTGGGTCTTCCCCTCAACCAGGCATCAGCCCTCACCAGTTCAGGGCAGCAAGCAGGTGCTGGCAGAGCTCAGAGGGGCTCCCTGAGAGTTCCTGCATCCACGGGGCAGAGCAGGACTGCAGGACACAGGAGTGGAAACGCAGTCTCGGCTCCAGGCAGTTCAGCCAGATGGGTGCAGGGGATGCTGGATGCGCAAGGTAACGGTTGTGCACAGCGTTGTGTGTGTTGGGTGCTGTGTGTGCAGGGTGCTGGGTCTGTGGGTGCTAGGTGCACAAGTTGCTGGGTGCATGGGATGCTGAGTGTGTGGGGTGCTGGATGTGCAGTGTGCTGGATGCATGGGGTGCTGGGTGTGTGAGGTGTTTTCTTGGGGGTGGTGGGTGCAGGAGGTGCTGGGTGTGGGATGCTGGGTGTGTAGGGTGCCTGGCAGCACAGTGTGGCTCTGCCACCCCCACGGCGATGTTGAAGACACGGCGCATGACAGGGCTGACGGGTCACCGGGTGGCTGCGCAGGCAGACGGGGGTTGGGGGCACAAAGCCCAGCACTCTCCCGGTCCTGCTGGCAGATGCAAACTCTTCAAACGACGGTCACACATCCCCTGCTGGCTGCCCCACTGCTACAGACACCTCCAGCCCTGGCTGACAGCTAAGCCCTGGCAAACACCTGATCCTTGCTACAAGGCGGTGCTCCCTCCATTGCCACACAACCAAGGTGTCCACACACACCAGGTGCAGAGGCACTCCCAAACCAACACAAAGCACTGCCTGGAATCACTCGGCCCCAACCACGGCAGCAGGGGCACCTCCTGTGCTGGGTGCTGGCAGCAGAGCAACACCAGGGCACCCTGACCCCCACATACGGCGGTGGTGGCAGCAGCAGCTGTGGTGGCAGGCGGCAGACGATGCTGGAGATGGCCACCCTGGCAGCCCAGCCGGCAGCACCCCTGGCAACCAGCAGCGAGGTCGGTAATGGGAATGTAGGGCTAGGGGCCAAATCCTTACCGGTCCGGGCTGCTGGTTGGACGGGTCGCAGGCCAGCGAGACGAGATCTTTCAGTGGGTCCTGCGGGTTGAGATGAGGTGGATACCGAATGGCCGTGTGGGGAAAGTAGGTGGAGGCCGTCTGGGGGAGGATGGAGGTGGTGGGGAAATGCAACGCAGACGACGGGTGGGGGCTTCGAGCAATACCTGCAGGCAAAAGCAGAAAGGGCGACCCACCAACATTACTATGAGCTAAGCCGCCACCTCATCCCTCCACCTGTTCGTTTCCCTCCCAGGGTACTCACCACTGTGCACTGCGATGACGGGACGGTGGTGCTGTGTGAAGCTGCTCAGCCGGGGTGAGGAGTCCTGGGGCGATGGGCTGTTGAAGGGGGACTTGTCCATCTCTGTCTTCTTCACAGTGGGGGAGATGCCTGGTGAAGGAGAGCACAACGTCATGGCCCAGCACCCGCTGCAGGACCCCAAAGTCCCTAGGCTGCTGGGAGCCTAGCCTGGAGTCGAGGTGTTTGTTCCTGGGGTAAGGGGAACCCTGAGGATAGGCTGAACACAGTGTGTGAGTGTGAGCATGCACGAGAGTGTGCATGGACGTTGACATGTCTAGAGGTGTACTGCAAGCATGCAAGTGCACCCTTGTGTGCGCCAGCATATGGGTGTGCAGGAGTGTGCACACATGCATATATGCGTATAACAGAATGCCTGTGTGCATATGTATGAATGTGTGTGCATGTGTGAGTATGCGTGCACACAGGCATCAGCAGGAGTGTGTGTGTACAACTGTGCATGCAAGGACACCTGCAGGCATGTGGGTGCACGCAGCTCTACATTTGTGCATGTGCCCACCCTGGATGGAGACTCAAGAGCCTCCCTGGGTGTCCACTTGGCCTTGCACCCCCACCAGGCATCCACACCCCTGGGGCTGGGGCCTGCATCCTGCTAGCACAGGGAGCTCCTGGGGAGGCAGAAAGGTGCTTTCTGGAGGTGTGCTCCCAGCAGGGACATGTAGCCCCAGGCCCCAGGACCTCCCTGCAGCACCAGGCCCCCGAGGGGCACCGTGGGGCACAGGGCCAAGTGGGAGGGGTGGTGGGCACATTAATCCCCCACCACTGTGGCTTTAGCTCAGGACATTTGGCCTAGGCATGGTAATGAGTTTAGCCCCTTCTCAACTGGGGGTTAGGAGGATTTCCCAGAACATCCTGTACAGGATTGTCGTGACCCTCCCTGCTGGTGGATCAGGCCACCAGTGGCAAGAAGGGACACCCCTGCATGGCTCTCACCTCGCGTGCCCATGTGCAGTGCTTTGGGGAGGGAATCACCTCTTCCCCCAGGACCCTTCTGCTCTCCCACCAGCCCCATAGGGGATGAGATGAAGCAGGAGGGAGCACAGTCCTTGGCACGTACAGGACACTGTCCTGGGGCAGGACCTCCTTTCCCCAAGCCTGCCAGCTGGGCACTTCCCAGGCTCTGGCCGGGCTTGGGGGCTGAGACAGATCCTGGCCCACTGCTGGGGGAGCAGGGAGGCAGGATAAGAGCCAAGGGGCAAGAAAGACAAGTGGCTTCTTTGCCTGCAGCCTCGCAAAGGTGCCTGGGGCATGGGAGCTGCTGTGTCAGCCCTGCAGCATGCTTTAATTAGCCCAGCCCCCCATTTTCTTAATGAACAGCTAATTGGGGCTGTCTAGACAGGAAAGGGAAAAAAAATGCCAGGCAAGAGAGAAAGCTGTATATAGCGCCAGCAGCCACTGTGGGGCTGGGAGAGGCTGGAGTGGGGCTGGGGTGCTGGGCTGTCCTTTTAGAAAGCACCTTTAGAGCCTATGCCTAAATCAGGGGGAGCTGATCTACAGAACCTGTGCCCAAGTAGGAGGGTACTACAGCAACACCACAGCACCTATAGAGCCTGTAACTTCTTGGGGTACCTACAGCAACATCACAGACCCCACGGAGAAGCAGTGACTTGTTAGGAGCCCTACAACACCAGCACAGCACCTATGGCTGCATTGTGCTTTGGCCTGCGGGCAGTATGGTAACACTACAGCACATACAGGTGCCCAGGTTTTCAGAGGTGAGGTCTGATTACAGTGCCTGTAGAGACCAGGTGAGGTGTGTGTGGGGGGACTCTATGGCAACAGGAGGGCCCCTACAGGGAGGCACCTACCCCCTTCCATGTCTTCTGTCCAGTTGCGGCTGCTGCTGGTGGGGGAGTTGGAGGAGGTGTAGTACTCGCCCCCTGGGCTGGTGTCGATGTCGTCCTCCATAGACCCCGACTTGTGCCGTTTGCTCCTGGGGGCCAGGAAAGGGATCAGCACCAGCCTGTGGCAGGATCCAGCCTGCCCCCCACCTTCCCCCCGCCGAGATGGCCTGTGCAATGCACAGTCACGCTCAGGATGGCATCAACCTGGCCATGATGGCACCTACCCGCTGGAGGAGGTGCTGGGCAGCGTCCTCCTCATGCCGGTGCTGGAAGGGTTCAGGTCGTAGGCCAGGTGGCCCTGCAGCTCCCCCAGGGAGAAGTTTGGCCCCGTGCCTGTCACCACTGGTGCTGCAGGGTAAGAGGGAGTTCAGGGGAGGCCAGCATTGCCCCCACCTCAGCAGGGAGGAGAGTCTCAACCTGCAGCTGGGATGGGGGGGTGTTGGGATGCTGCTGTGCCCAGGCAGCTGGGGGCAGGCAGTGGCATCATGATAGCACTTACTTCGGGACACCTGGATGAGCTCGGTGACACTGAACACCCCAGAGGTGACAAAGCTTTCCTGGAAGTCTGTTGAATCTGCACAGGAGAGAGAAGGGAATGCTGGGGGAGGATGGACATAAACACCCCTCCTACACCTTGCTGTAACTGTGGTGATACTTGAGGGAGCCTCAATATCCCCAAATCCCCTGTAATGCCACGTGTCTCCTTGTCAGCCAGCTTTGCTCCACTTCCCTCCCCTAGAAAGGGACCACCCTGATCAGTCCCTTCTGCTGAAGATACTCTGTGGCTGCTCTGTGCCTCTGTCTGAGAGTGCTGGCAGGGCTGTGGTTATGCATCCCTTGTCACGCGATCCCCACGGCAGCTGCTGCTCCAAGGACCATGGCCATGGCTATGCTCTGGCAGCCATGAGGCAAGACTGAGGCCATGCCCAGCTCATTGCAGGTGCCAGGTAGTGGCTGGAGGGAACTGTAGGCATGGAGGGTACGAGCATCTGTTGAGGATGCTGCAGCTGGGACTCTGGGGATGGGGTTGAATATCCCTTGACACCTTGACTGAGCCCTGCCTGCCGTGCTCACCAAGCGTGATGGGTTTACTGTCCTCCTGGTCCGAGCCGATGCCTGTCCGAGGGCTGCTGCTCTGCTCTGCATCTACAAGAGAGAAAAGCCACTGTGGTGAGCCATGCCAGTATGAGAGGTGATACCTCCTCTTTTCTCTTCTCTTTCCTCTTCTCTTTCCTCTTCTCTTTCCTCTCCTCTCCTCTCCTCATCCCCACCGGGCAGTGTCATGGCAGCCAGGCATCACCCTCACCACCCCATGGCACTCTGTCCTGCCTCCTCCAAGCCCTGGGGAGGGCAGCAGGGTAGTGAGGCAGCATCTGCTCTCAACCCCAAGCCCCCACTGTCCATGTTCCATCTCAGCTAAAAATAAAGCGTATCAGATGCTGAGCTCCGTGGCACTGGAGTGCCCTGGCACAGCATGGCACGGGCGCACCCTCTAGCTCCCTGCACCCTGCTGAGGCCTGAGCCACACTGAAGGGCACCCTTCCTCCAGCAAAGGATCTGCTTCCTGCCCCTCAACCCACTGCTCCCAAAGCCCTTCCAAAAATCTGCCATGCATTTCTCTGCTCCTCATTCTTCTTCCTGCTCCTCCATCCTCCTCCTCCCAGCCCTTGGCCTTTGCTGTTTCTCTTTTGCAGTTTTAGCTGATGACGGAAAGGGCTGTGACAATCCAAACGCTGCCATCATAACGGAGCGGCCACTGCCAGCTTGCTTACTGCACCTTAGGGTTTTTCCCTTACTTTCTTTTTTTTCTACCCTCCAAAACCCTGCTTTCACCCCCGTCCCTTGTGCATGCTCCTGGTGTGGTTATTTCTGGCTGGCCAGGCAAAGACATGCGGGCAGCAGGACCATGCCAGCCCACACCCCACCACCCCGGCATGCCACCTGCACCACCCCCGTGGCCGCTGGATGCCAAACACAGCCATTTTGTCTCCCTCACCAGTTCCTGGCATTCCTCCCCACCCTTTCTTCTCCTAGCCTGGCAGCCCTTTCACACCAGCAGCCCGGTGCCATCCTGCCCCAACACTGTGTCCCACCACCAGCCTGTGTCCATGCACTTCTCTGTGTGCTTGCCCATACACTTGGCCTCCTCCAGGCAGCCATTTTAGGGAGCAGAAACTCTCCTAGTGATGGGTGTGAAGATTTCTCCCACCCTTCTCTTAATTTTTTTTCCCATTTCTTTCCCCCATTTTCAAAGCTGCCACGTGCCCAAGCAGGCAGGAATGGGTGGTGGGAGTGAACAGGGCATGAGCACACTGGGGAAGGGGGTAAGGGGTGGCAGGGACCCCCTGCACACTGGCAGGCACCCCACAGCCGGACACAGCCCCTCCTTGCCTCTTAAAACAACAAATCTCACAGCGGCTCTGGAAGTGGTTAGCAATGGAGCGCGGCCAAGGCACGGGGCGGTGTCTTGCGGTTACAGCCCCGAGGCTGGTCTGGCTCCCTGCACCCCCTCAGCCATCTCCTTGGGGCTCCTTGGCCCTCTGACTGCCCCTGGAGTGGCACTTGGCTGCTACTTCCAGGGAACTCGGCTGCTGGGAAGCCCCCTGGGCCATGCCCTCACCCACTGACTTCCAAGGTGCCCACATGGACCCCGGGATCTCCCATTATTGCTTACCCTACATGGACCCTGCTCACCTCTAGATGCCCCACGTGGACCTTTCCTCACCTCAAGATGCCTCACATGGACTTCTTCTCACCTCTAGATGCTTCTCGTGGACCTTTGCTCCCCCAGGACAGCTGGCACAGCCCTTCTGTCCCCCCCAAGCCAGCTCAGCCTTGGAGACTCCCCACAACCCGCACACCTCAGGACCAGACATGGCACCCCAAGATGCACCAGGGACTTTCCTGAGCTCCAAGATTTGGCAGCAGGACTCTCTCCTCCTGGCACCCTTGTGTCCCAGCTGATGGAACCATGTGGGTGGGAGGACAGAGACCGTGGGTTCAGTGCCCCCCCAGCTGCCGGCAATCCTTGTGGCTGGGCCAGGCGAGCTCGCCAGCAGATTTCTGGCTGCCTCCTCCCGCAGCCGGGCCAAACTCTGCTCTCACCGCCATGTGATGGCTGCCTGCGGCCGGCCAATGCATGCTAAAATGGCGAAGGAATCACCAGCTTCTGCTCCCTGTGAGGGATGTTTTTGAGGGGGACCAAATCCAGCATCCAACAAGTGGCTCATCTGCACTGGGAAGCCAAAAGAAGCCTGGGGAGCCCCTTACTTTCCCTGGCCTCACTGATGGGCTGCATCCTCTGTACCACCCTGAGTGGGGGATGGAGGTGGGGGGGACAAGCTGCCACATTGTGGGGAGCCCAGCAGGAGGGGATTCAGTGCTTGGGTCCTCCCCAGTGTGGAAGGGGAGAGCACTTGGTGCACAAACAGGTCGATCCAATCACTTTAAAAACTAGCAAAGCATGATCCTAGGAAGGGGGGCAGGGGCTGCCTGGACTCCTGGCCACGCTGGCAGCCTGGCCCAGTGCCACCCATTGAATTACGGATCCCCAGCCCCCAGCCCTGCTAGCTACCAGGGTGCAGCTGGCCCCATGGCAATTCCCTGCCTGCAGCCTCTGTGCGTGGGAATGACCCCTGGGAAGCAGGAGCGGCTCTGGGCAGGGGGCGGTCCCTGCAGGCCAGGTGCCCCTCAGGGCTGGCACAGCTACAGGAGAGCCCTGGCTCTGTGCCTGAGTGTTGACGGTAACAGGGCATGGTGTTACCGGCAGCAGTGTGGGGCGCAGGCGCAGAGGTTGGAGGATGCTTGGGGCTGGTGAAGCTGCTGGCACCAGTCTGAATGGCCCAGGTTCCCCTGGCAAGGGCAGTGGCTTTATTTCTCCCCATCTAAGCTCTGTTAGTTGTAGGACAGGAGATGGCAAAGGGCTTAGCACAACAACCTGCAGGCTTCTGACCCGTGCCACAGTTTCTCCTGGGGATGGCTTGGGGCTAAGTCCCCTGGGAAGCTGCCCACCTTGCCTGTCCTTCAGTGGCAGCACAGCCCCATAAACTTCACAGGAGCAACACTCAGCTCCCCCAGTGCCTCTGGCTTATCCTCTGCCTCAGTGTGCATCATTAGGGCCCACAGTGAACAGCCTGTTGAGGATGTAGGACGCCTGGAGACCTGAGGGAGCCTGGGGGCTGCAGGGCAGTGGCATCACTGCAAGGGTGATTGATGGGCGAGGCTGGGGTGGTGCATATGTGTGTGTGATTGGGGGCTCCTTCCCTGCCAGACCCCCCCGCCACCCCCGTCTGAGCAGCTCTGCCCATCCTCCTGCCTGTCCTGTTGCCAGGCAGGCTTGGGAGGGGGCTTACATAAATCCCAGACCAGACCCACTTGTGTAACCTCCTTTATATAATGCTGCAAGAAACACCATGCACGTGTGTGCACTGGGTAAATCCTAGCTATTCTGGGTGGTATGGGGCACTGGACCCCTCTGATGTTCCCTTCATAACACCCAGCACCCCTTCCAGCCCCTCCCACCACATCTGGAGGGTTGTGGTGCAATCGGAGGTGACACAAGTTTGTGGGGGTCTCAGCCTGCTCTCTGTCAGCCTGTGATGTCTGCAGGGGCAGCAGATTCTGCCCCTCCCAGCCAAGCAGAACCCCGAGGAAGTCCTGGCCAGAGGCGTCCCCCGAGGCGGTGGGGGGATGGATGCACACGGCTGCCACGTTCACTGGCTGCAGCCAGCTGGCCTGCGCGGGAGGCTGGGGAGGCGCAAGCACGTTGGCCAGCGCCTGTGAGTGAGAGTTGGCTGCTGGGAGAGAGCAGGATTGTCCTCGGCCGACCCTGGCCGGCGCAGGGAGACAACAGTGGCTGGGGGGAACCCCCCCAGGCGAGCGACGCTGCCGCCCCCTCGCTCAGCCCTGCCAGGCCTGGGCTACATCCAGAGCTGCTGGCGCCCATGGAGGCGAGCTTGGACAGATGGCAGCTGACAAACGGACAGGAGAGAGCGGGATGGACAAAGGGACAGCTGAGCCCCCAGCCTCCCTGTAATCGCCCTCCCCGTGTGATGCTGGCACCCAGCCCCTGTGCCCTGGGCTGGGGAGCACCCAGGGGGCAGCTGCTTGAAGGGGTGAGAGATGAGAGAGGGATGGGGAAGGAAGGGGAGAAAGGAAGGGAGGAAGGGGGTGAAAAAGGAAGAAAAAAGGGAAGGAAGACATAGACGTAGAGAGAAATGGAAAGGGAAAGGGAAAAGGGAAAGGGAAAAGGGAAAGGGAGAAAGAAGAAAAAATGAGGAAAGAGCTGACCGGGAGGAGGGAGGGCAGGGAAAGCAGCAAGAAGGCAAGAGGAAGAGAGGAGGAAAGGCAGGAGAGAGGAAGAGGGAGATGGGAGGATGGACCCAGCCCTGCAGGTGCAGCCAGAGGGCCCCTAGCCTAGCCTCCTAGATGCCCTGGACAGACCCCATGGCTCTCAGATCTGAGGCTACCCAGGGCTGGTGTGGTGGCCAGCATAGCAGGGGACTGCAGGCCCCAGGTATCAGTGCCAGCCCAGCTCAGGGACACAGCAGCATGCTGGGGAGCTTGGCAGCATCTTTTCCCCCTCAATGCCCCATAGCTGGCAGTGGGAGGGAGCACTGTGGGCATCTGCTACCCCAGCTGTCCCTTGCCAGTATGGGCAACCCAGACAAGATGACAACTGCAGCCCTGAAGAGGGCATGGTGTTTGCCAGCACAGGGGGCATGGTGAGTGGTGAAGGCGGGGGACAGCAGGTGCTTGTGAGACAGAGCTCACACATCTTTTTTTCACTGGGTGCTGAATGGTGTGGGGAACCACTCCAGCCCCTTGCCCCACACCCCTGGCACCCTATGACGTGACACTCCGTGCCAGGTTCCCAGCAGTCACCACTCACCAGGCTGAGGCCATGGGGCTGAGCACAGGGCAACTCACTTCACTGGAGATGCAGGGCTGGGGTTGCCCCTGCCAGCTGGACACTGTAGGGAAACTGGCTGGCTCCGGCACGCCGCCAGCTCGGTGCACTGCGGGAGAGCTGGGGAAACCCTGACCCCACCAAGGTCACCAGCACATCGATCCAGAGCACTCCAGCACACTGAAACCATCGTGGCTGTTGCTGCCGCTGGGCTTGCGGCAGGCATGGGGACGGCGGGGCCCGCAGGCAGTGATGGTGCAAGGATGGGGATGGCTGGGCTCTCCACACTCCATTGAGCCCCTTTCTACCTTTCAGCCCACGGGCACAGGAACCCAGTGCTACCGATTCTCTCATGTCTCATACCCTCGTGCCCTTTCCCAGCTGGTCTCTCCTCCCAGACCTGGGATCTGCCAATCTTGTTCCCATCAATCCCAACCCTATCGATAAATATTTGCGTGGGAGCTGGCAGAATGGTGTTGCTCTGGGAAATGCCTGCTCCTCCATCTGGAGGGACTACGCAGACGTTTGGCATGGCTGGTCTGGCACGGCTGGCAGGCGCACTCGGGATGAGAGCCCGGGCACAGGCTTCCTGGCAGATTGGTGCCATCTGCCTCGAACTGCAGCCAGTGGCCAGGCTGGTGAGGGGAGATATGGAGCTGCCAGGTGGTGGGAGACGTAGATGCTGGCAGGGGGTGGAGGTCCCTGCCTCCCCCTGGGTGTTGCCTGGTGGTGATGGCATGGCTGGCTGCATGCAATGGCGTGCAGGATGCTGGAAGAAGGATGCCACCCTGGAGCCCGCTGCCTGCGTGCCCAGGGCACCCATCTGCTGCCACCCACATGGCCCTGCAGGGGGCACTGCCAGGGAAAGCTCAGTGCTAGGCAGAGCCTTCCCCCCACCCTCAACTGAGCATATCCACTGCGGGGTCTCTGCCGGGCACAAAGGATGCAAGGGGCAGCACTGATCCCAACCTGCCTCCCCCTGGCTCCTGGAGCCCAGCGGGGATGGGATCCAGGGATGGGGAGATGAGAAGGGAAGTCCAGGGATGGAGGTGCTGGGATGGAGATGCAGGGGTAAGGAGTGCCAGGATGGGGTTCAGGGATGCAGGATACAGGGATGGGGATGCAAGGATGGAGGCACAAGGTGCAGGGAGGGGAATCCATCGAGGTGGGGAACACTGAGGTACAGGAAGGTGGGCTCTGGCCTCCTCCTCCCCCTCCCTCCCCCCCCCCCCCCACCCCCCCCCCCCCCGCCCCAGCCTGGCTGCTGCCATCAGGAGCTGCTGGGAGGAATCTCTCTGTAATGCTTCGAAGGTCCTGGCATCATCGACTGGGGAGATTGATTACCATTTTACTGCAATGCTTTTGACTTTCACCAGCGACCTCCGAGCTCCCCCCCCAGCCTCCCCCTCACCACTGCACACCCAGCTCTGGGCTGCAGTGCCGTCCCCTCCCCCACTGCGGTGTGCACAGCCCAGCCCTGCACCCAGCCCTGCCCACATCCAGCACCCAGTCCGGCACCCAGCCCTGCTCCCAATCCTCCAACCAACCCTGTGTCTAAATCTCACCCGTCCTGCATCCACCTTTGCTCCCACCCTGCACCGCATCCTGCTTCCAATGCTGCTTCCATCTTGCCCCATGCCAGCAGCCCATCCTACCCCCAGGGGTACCAGGGGCCACAGGTGCAGGACAGGGCTTGTGGGAGCCCCACGCTGCACTGCTGAGCACTGGGCACTGGATCTAGGTGTCTGGCATGCCCTTGCACCCCGCAGAATCCCCCTCTTGGGGCCAGCAGGGCTGGGACTGAGCCTCCCTGTAGTCCAGCATTGCTCATGCCTCAGTTTCCATATGTGCACCCAGGAGCATGGAAAGCCGGGTGCTTGTTCCAGGCAGAGGGATGGGTGGCAAGAAAGAGCCAAGAGGCAGAGCTGGCCTTTGGTATGGCTCTGTGACTGGGGGGCAGAACTCAGCCCCCACTGGCTGCCCCCAAAGCAAAATGAGGGGAGCAGGACCACGGGGGCTCCTCCACCTCCTCCCCTCTGCGGCGTTGCCAGAGCAGCGGCTGAGAAATTGTGCTGACACCAGCAAAACAGGCCAGGCGTTGGCGGGGGAGCTGAGAGCCCACGTGCTCTGGCCTGATAACTGGGGACTGTGGGGGCTGCAGGGAGCCTGAGCTGCCCAGTATGGGAATGAGATCCCCTCTGTCTTCTGCTTCCCCTTTGGGGCTGGGGATGCTACAGGGTGTGATGTGCAAGGGGTGAAGCTGCAGGGGTAAGCGGGAGGGAGGAATGAGGGGGGAGCAGGCAGGGTGCTGGGCAGCAAGGCTGCGGTACTGGGCCTGGCTACATAGGGCAAGCTCCCATTGCAACTGGTAGCCACCCCAATATCCCTCCCTGCCTCAGTTTCTCCACAGACATGGCAGGCCAGATAACCCCTCACTAGCCGCAGTCCTACAGAAAGCACCTACTGTGAGCTGGGGTGATGATGACCCCTACCCCAGCACAGCCCCCAGCACCCTGCAGACCTCAGCACCCCACAGACCCCAGTGCCCTGCAGCTCCCACCCTAGGGCAGGCCCCAGCACCCAGTGCCCCACAGCACCCAAGGCCAGTGGATGCCACTGGCCCATCCCGATCCCCCTTAACCAGAGCAGAGAGCGACCTTAACAGGGAAAGTGGAGAGGCTGCTAGGCCTTATCAGTGAGTATTTACAGCCGCTGTGTTCCCAATTAGACAGTCAGGTGACTGCGGCTGCCGGGAGGTGGAGGGGGGGCAGACGGGGACCCAGGCGCTGGGGTCAAGGTCACCACTGGGGGTGGGGGGAGACACGGCAGGGGAATAGCACCTCCCTAGGGATGCCCATCAATGTGGTGCCAGCACAGGCACCCCAATGTGCAAGCCAAGCAGAGTAAGGGAGCCCATCACGGCTACTGTGAAGGTGCAGGTCCCTGCAGTTCATATGGCCGCTGCTGGGCTCCCAGTCCAGCATGGAGGGGTTCCCAGTCCAGCCCAATACAGGGCACTCCCAATTCAGTGTCACGCTGTTACCTCCAGCCAAGTCAGAACAGGGTGCCCCCAGCATGGCATGCAGCACCCCAGCATCCTACCCCAGTTCAGTCAAGCTTGGCTGTGTCTCAGCTCAGTACATAACAACCCCCTCTACTCTACCCAGCAGCCGCTGTCTCAACCTGCATAGGGCAATCCTGCTCCAACTAATGCCTGGGGTGCCGCCATCCCCAGCACAGCACCCACCGTTCCCAGTGCAGCAGTGGGAAATGGCAGCACCAAGCCCTGCTGAGCCTCATCCTGCCCCTGAGCAGGCAACCCACATGTGTGGGTACGGGCATACGGTACCATGTGTGCGCACATGCAGGGAGCTGCAGCTGGGCAGGCAGGACCTGGCTGCACACGTGCGTGCGACTGCACATGTGCACCCCTCCCCAACTGCCCGTGTCCCCAGCTGCAGGATTCCCAACTGGGTCCTGGAGCAGGATCCAGCCATTGCTGTTCCCTGGCAGAGGCTGCATCCTGCTTTTTCCCAGACCCATGAGGGTTTGGTGGTTCCTCTCCAGCAACCTGCCCAGGACATGTGGATGGGTAACATGCTTGCCATGCCTCAGTTTCCCCAGTGAAACCCAGCATGTCCCACCGGTGGCCAGGCAGAAGTGGATACGTTTCCATCTGTCTGTGCCCACCATTATATATGGTGCTGGCACCTCCTTTGCTGGGACTGCTGGCACTGCTGGCACTGCGGAGGCTCTTGTGGTGTCACCATCAGAGCCCGGGCCCCATCTAGTGCCAGGCAAGGGGCCACAAGCCCCTTGCCCCCCTCCCTGTGGTGTCAAAGAGGCCAGGCCCAAGAGGCCCAGAGACATCATCCAGTGCTGCAGGAGTGCTGCCTGAAGGGGACTTACATCCTGATTCACACACACCAGGGCACTCTGCCCTGGTTATGAGCAGGCCACAAGTCCCTTCTCTGCCCCTCTGGTCTGCAAGTCACGGACACCCCACCCCCCTCATCCCCATCCCCCGGCTCTGCATTGTCTCTGTGAAGCTAAGCCCTGCCCTTGCCTGTAGGGACCACACAGCATCTCCCTGGGTTCTTCACCTACCAGGGGTGCTGGAGGGTCTGTGGGGGACACCAGCTGCCGAGGGCAAAGCTACATGGAGAAAATAAGATTCAACCCAACCTACTACAAGTTTCCCATTCCCAACATGCAAAGAGGTGGCATGAGTCAACAATGAGGATAATGGCATCAGGACCTAATCCTCTGAGCCTGGAAATCACCCTTGGCCTCTCCTGCATGGTGAGGAGAGGCTGGATTGCTCCCAGCATCAGCCCTAGGGGGCCACACCCGGTAAAAGCTACCCCTTCCCTGACCATGCACCTCCCAGGGCAGTCAGGATCTGTCCCATCTGGGGAAGAGATGCCACTTGGGCAGGGTAGAGGGTACCTCCCTGGACTGCAGTTTGGAGGGAGGGCAGCACTGGTCTCCTCTCTGTGAGGTCTGCAATGGGAAACCTCCCAGAGCTAGGAGAGCTGGAATAGCCCCCACCCTCTCTGGTGGGAATGCGTCCCACAGGCAGAAAGGCACCCACCTCTCTCGCGGACGAAGTAAGCCAGGTAGAGGTCGAGCTCCTTGACGGACACGCTGATGTGGTGGGGCTGGACGCAGAGGATGGGGTTGGTGCACTGGCCTGACTTGACCAGGCGCTCACCGTCGGTACTCTCCAGAGGGATCCCTTTGAAGAGGATGACCATGACTAGGTCCAGCCGCCACACCTTGTCCGCCTGCCGCAGGCAGTCGATGCGGCGCATCTTCCCCTTCTGATCAGGGTTGGAGAGGACACAGCATGAAGGCTTCTTGCCCGTGATGGAGAGCACAAAGTCCTCACGGCACTCGGGCCGGATGTCCTTGCGCAGCTTGGCCAGGAGGCGCGAGGCCCATTTCTGCTTCACCTCTGGCTTCTCACTCAGCAGCTCATCCTTCACCGCTCTCTCCTCGTCCTTTGTCATCCTCTTCTCGTGCTTCTTGAAGTACTTGCGCTTGCGGGCCTGCAGGTTGAACCAGGTATAGGCAAAGGCCCGGACATGGGGGAGGAGAGCCTCGATGAAGGGGTGGAATTCATCCTGTGGGAACAGAAGGACAGGTGGTCACTCCCGGCCAAGCCCCTAAATCCACTCCAGGACAGCTGGGGAGCCCACAGGGATCTGCTTTGGACACCCCTGCCAGGCTGTACCCCAGTACAACCAGAATTGCTGTGGCAGAAGAGCATGTCCACCAGGGATAGGGAACCCCTTGGTATCAACCTTGTCCCAGTAGCCCTCATAAATTCCACCAGCTTCCAGGCCAACTGCCTGCTGGGAGTGACTGGGGTACACTGGAGCTGTTTGTGGAGGGGCAGGAGATTGTGCCCTGTTGGCAGCACCCAGACTCTCTCCCGTTCCCATGCAGAACTGCCCCACCTGACATTGTGCCCATTGAAGCCACCACACTACTACCAGGCACCGCCAGACCACAGCACCCAACGGATGGGGTGTCCCCTCCCCTTCAGCATCCTGGCTGCTCCTGAACCGCTGTGGGTGCCTTGGACCTCTCTGCTCCCCCTGGAGCAGTGGGAAACTCCCCCAGTTTGCCCAAGTTGCAGTCAGCCCGGCGGCTGGCACCCAGCCCAGTGCACAAGCCGTGCTCTGACTGCCTTTTTCCATTTGGCAAAGGCTGCTGGACGAGTCCAGCCCCAAAAGAAAACAAAGAAAATGCATCCCCCTGCCTGGCCACTCCTTCCTGCATCTCATTCCTCCCTCCCCCACCTTTGGAAAATCAGTGCTTCCTGGCTGGGGAGGCCTTCAGCCCCGTCTCGGGATGGAGAGGAGTTGGGAGCCCTCCAGTCAGAGAGCAGCACAGCTTGGAAAACGACAGGGAGAGGGCCAAGCATACCCTGAGTGGCCAGGGCAGTAGCAAGCTGAAGCCCAAGGGCAGGATTTGGCCCTTGTGGTCCCTTATAACAGGTGATGATGTGGAAGAGGAAGGAGGCCAGCTTGAGGCTGGCCAGAGACTGCCAGGGCTGGGTGGGGGCGGCTGGTGCAGCCACAACTGTGGTGTCATAGCCCTGGCTTTCAGGGTCATGCCTGGGTTTGGGTTCCCCTCCCAGTGAGGAGGGTGCCAAGGGCACCCACTGCTCCGGGGATGCATCCAGGAACTCCAGCAGTGGGATAGAGCAAGTGTCTAGAGCTGATGCTGGCCCTACTCCTCCCAGGGCTGTGATGCCGCTTGCCGGCCAAAGCAGCTCTGTCTCAAAGTGGCCCTGCTTGGAAGGTACAGTGTCCCCTGAGGCAGGCTCCCAACTCATACAGACCCCACCAACTTGCACTTGGCCCCAAGTCCAGTACAGACACCATTAACCCCAAGCCAGACCCAGCACGGCCTTTGTTAAACCCTAAACCCGCTTCCCTGGCATAAACCCTGTGAACAGCTAGCATGGGTCCCTTGGCACAGCCCCAAGCATCCCCTGCACCAGTGTCCCTTGCACCAGCGTCCCTTGCACTAGTGTCCCTTGCACCAGCGTCCCTTGCACAGCCCCTGCTGTGACCTGGCACAGATGTCCCAGCACAGACCCTCCCACTCCCTGAACCTGGCACAGACACCAATAACCATGCGCCACAACCACCAGCACAGCCCCATTAAACTCCCCAAAAGTTCCTCCCCAAGCACAGAGCCAGTTATTTGCCAGCACAGCCCCATCAACCCCCTAGCACAGATCCTGCTGGCCCTGGGAGCTGACTCAGCTTCATAAGGGCTGTGACCCCACAGGTGTTCCCCTGTAACCAACAGGGGATCCTCTCTTGCTGGGGAACGCATACCTGACGGGGATCCAACCCTGCCTGTGGACCCATCCTGATCCTGAAGACACGTTCTGACACAGGGGACTCACCCTGACTGTGAGGATATATCCCTGACTGTGGACTCATCCTGATCCCGAGGACCCAGCCTGACACTGAGGACTCATCTCTGCCTGTGGACACATCATGGCGCTGGGGACTCAACCCTGCTGAGGGACCCATCACTGCTGACTGCTTCTGGGGTGGCTGCAGCCCTGCATGGCCACAGGGTCTGGTTCCCTCCCCAGCAGCAGCCACTAATTCAGTGCAGCTGGGCAAGGGCTGGGCATGTGTCTTAAATCAGGGAAGAAGGTCAAAGAAAAGTAAGACAGGAGCCGAAAAAAGCAGCAGAGAGTTCCAAAAACAATACTTGGCTGGGGTGGTGGGCGGCTGATCTTCCTTGGTGGCCACTTATTCAGACAGGCCCTACAAATTGCTGCCATCCCCCATCCTCACCACCCTCCCCAGGCAGCAGGGCTGAGGGGGACATTGCACCATTGTCCCTGTCCCTACCCTCCTGCCAGGTGGTGCCACCCCAGGCATCACTACAGGGATGTTGGGTAAGAGTCAGGTTATCCTTGCTGGGGGTGGCAGCACCTTTGGGTGCAGCTGGATCCCCCTGCAAGGGTTGGGTGCCCTACCACATGGCAGCAAGCGGGATCCCCGTTTCTGTGGGGCTCTGACCAGATGGCACCTCATCATGACGCCAAAGACATCCAGATCACACTCAGATCCACATGTAGGACCCCATAAAAACCTGTTGCGTGCAGAAACCCCAGTGGCCTTCAGTGCCCCTGAACCTGTCATGTCCCTCTGCTCCCTGGATTACTGCAGGACGGGAGCTGCCCTGAAAGCCGATCAAGTCCCTTGCCAACTTTCCCTCCCAGCCAGCTTATCCCGCACTGCGATGCTGTGTAGAGTTAAGCTGCTTTAGTGGGGCCAGACGAGGGCAGCCGGGGGGCACCAGGACAGACAGTCGGATGGGTAGGATGCCCGCAGCTGGGTGTCCAGGGCACAAGACAGAGTACTTGGGGACCGTCCCCATGCCCTGCATTGCCACCATGTAAGCCCCTCAGCCGGGCATATCAGCCTGGCTGACACGAGACAGCTTCACACTCGGCTCTACTTTGGGAAGCAATAGCAGGGATGTGCTTTCTGTTTGTCCCCATGGCTGTCCCTGATCCCAGCCAGCAGTCCCGGCAAAGGGCTGGTTAAGTGTTTCTCCTGCTGTTTTTCCTTTGTGGGGCTGGGAAGCAGAGACATGCTGCAATACCCCAGACGGGGCTGCTCCTGGGGCATTTCCGGATGGGAATCTGGCAACAGAGCCTGTGCTTGGGCCCCATCCAGCCTGGGCTTGTAAAACCTCTCAACCCAGGGAGGATCATGCCTGCATGAGGGTGCTGCTGGACGTGGCACAGGGCCACCTCACATCCCCCTTCCAGAGACTGGTGGAGTGCAGATTTTCCACACCAGAGGCTGCGAGAGGAAACTGAGGCATGGCTCTGGCTCTGTCCTGGGAATGGGGAGGGGAAGCAGCGATGCTCTGCAAGGAGCTAGTTGTCCTAGGATTAACTCCTCCCAGCTTCTGGCAGCACCAAGGATCTGGGGGGCGCACAGACAAGTTGCTGCCTTCCCCAGTGCTCCTGCCCACCCTCAGCTCAGCTGGTGCTGGGGCTCTGCATCTCGGCTGTTTGGCTGTGGCGAGTACCTTCCACCTTGGGATGGTGAGGATGCTCTGTGCCATGCAGTGACACTCAGCCAGGCATGAGCACCATGGCCGGGCACTGTGGCACAGGCTTGCCAGGCCTGCAAGCATCCTCCACTTGAGTGCCTTGTCCTAACCAGTCAAGCGTGGTAAAACAGCCTGAACTTTCCGATACAAAAAACGTTTCCTCAGGAAATTCCCAAGCAGTTTCCAAGGGGGTGGGCGGCGGGGGGCGGGCAGAGGAGGAGAAGGAGAACTGGAGGACACAGCTCCCTTGGCTGCGGGTTTGCTGCCCAGGAGCATAGGAAGAAGTGAGATGCCATCCCCACTGTGATGAGGCGACCTTGTTGCACCCTGGCCCCGCAGGAACCACACAGGGTTTATTTTATGAAAGGATGCTCAGCCTCCCCGCCAGCCAGCCACACATCTCCAAACCGCTGCCGGCTCCCCTGGCCACTTCTCCTGCCAGGTACCATTCCCTGCAGCCACACGAGCCTGGGCAGGGGCTGGCAAGTTTGGTGCTGGGCACCGTGCCCCCACAGGAAGCCTTGGAGTGGTGGCAGGGGAAGATGCAACTGGAGACATTGAAGTAATCCTGAAAATCCCGAAAACCTGGTACCCGAAAGGGGCAGGGCAGGAACTTGTTCTTTGCCCCAGCCTCAGTTTCCCTTTGCTGAAGCCCACGGGTGTGCATGGATGGAACACTTGCATGGCCTCAGAGAAGCTTCTGTAGCCACATCTTAACTGTTCGCTGAAGCAGCTCTCGGTAATAAGTTAACTCGGTAATGAGACCTGTTGCCAAGACAGATGCAAATGATTGGGAAGTGCTCATTAGAGGGGATGGAAGGAGGCACTTAGGCCCTGCAGAGCACCCAGCCCTTCCCGGGGCTGGCCCTGCTCCGTATTAGAGCCCATTTTATAATAATTGCTCCAGAGGAGGAAATCTATTTGGCTTCACCATAAAGTATTTATTAACAAGAGCTAATTCATAATTTTTGCTGCTCAGCAGCGTGGTGCATCCAAGCTCCCCAGGCTCTCAGCATATCCCTAGGAGGCTTCCCTGGTGCAGGGAAGCAGCACCACCACACTGGGTGTAGGGAAATAGAGGCACGGCGGGCTCAGGGTCAGTGGGAAGGAGTGTGACAGCAGCTGAAACTGCTGGGCCAGCAGCTGGGGACAGCACAAGCCTTGCTGGCCCTACATTCACTCACCCACCCCACACCAGAGCTGCCCATGGGTTCAGAACAGGCTGTGGCAGCCACATTCTCCCCCAGCTCCCTGCAGCAGCTCCTGGAGCTGGGGCGGGGACGACCAAGCCCTGTGCTCAAAAAATCCATCTTGCAGCCTGTGCCAGGACACGGAGCCCCAGTGCCTGAAGCAGCCTGGCTGCCACTACTGGTGCAGGTGGAGGGGAAGGCAGCACATGATGCAACCTCCCTGCAGCTCCACTCCCCAGACCTCTTTTTTGCCCCCAGAACCAACACCATCTCCAGCCAAGATCTGTGCACAGCTCAGGGGTTTGTATGAGCTGGACAGTACCCACAGCCTGCTCTGGATGTGGCCACCCTGTGCCATCAGTCAGGATGGATGCAAGTCCAGAAAGGGAATCCTAAGCTTCATTTACTGCCTTGATGCTCAGCCCTGCTCAGGATCAGACCAAGAGGCAGCAGATGGGCTCATAAAGCACCCAGTGCTCACCACGCATCTGGGACCATGGTGGCGCTGGAACCCTCACCAAGCTGCCCTGGGCTACCTGCACTCAGTGCCGCCCCAAAATGCTCCAACAGATGCTCTGAGCCCTTCTAAGGCAGGCAGGTCCCTGTCGCCACACTGGGCGCTGTGAGCAGCCTGCACCGAGCCAGTGCCCACCTGCCTGTGCTTACGTGCTGGGGCAGGATGTGATGACGGTGCTCGCCCTCACAGGTCGTGCGGCTGCAAGCAGGGGCGTGGGGAGTGCACCGAGGCTGCTGCTGCGGGTCACAGGAGGCCATGGCAGGCAGGGAACCTGCAAGTTGCTTTGGAAAATATCAAGGAAGAAAAGCAGCTCTCTTTGCAGTGCCGGGCTCAGGTGCCAGCACTGGCTGGGCCTGCGCCAGCCAGCACAGCCCTTCCTGCAGAGGCAGCACTGCCAGCAGCCGGCTGCTGGGGTGGCCCAGGTGGACTGAAGCCAAAAGGGTTTTCTCTGGCGACACAGCACATGCCCCAACCCTGTGCCCACCCCCCCACCTCTGGTCTGTCCGCATGCGCTCTCACCTGCAGCAACAACTGGCGTTGCTGGTCCTTGGCTTCACCAAACAGACCCCATTCCAGGGAGCAGCATGCTCAGGGCACAGAGAAGGGGTTAGGGTGCCCTGGGGATCAGAGATGCTGGGGAGAGAGATCTGACAATGGGAGCATTCGGGGCCACTTGCTGGCTTCCTGCAGACTAACTTGAATTCCCCGGGTGCCTCAGTTTCCCCAGGTGCCGTCTCTGCCTGTCCCCCTCAGGGTGCGGGAGCCGATGGCTCAGCTGCTTCCCCGGGGTGACCCCCGGGTGCTGCCTTTCCAAAGATGGGGAAACCGAGGTACAGCACCTGCCAGACCAGCCAGCAGCAGAGGCAGGATGTGACAGCAGCTGCTGAGGCCCTGGAAAAGCCCTGTGAGACCCGGCCCAAGGCCAAGGAGATCCCCCCTGCACCGGGAAGCATCCTGTGTCCAGCAGTGTCAGGGCCACGTGGCTTCCCAGACAAATCCCCTTGGGGCTCCAAGGAAGGGAAATGTTTTATGGAACTGGAAAAAAAAAAGCTTTGCCAACAGGCCCCGGCACTGCCAGTTCCTCCGCCCAGTCCTGCGTCAGCGCGGGGCCCCGGGGGTGGCCTGCCCCCCCCAGCCTCGTTCCTGGCACACAGTGACGACTGCAGCTACAGGGGTGGTGAGGCTGAGGCAGATCCTGAGATCCAGTGCTTTGCCCACCCCAGACCCTGGGATCTCAGCCTGGGAGCCGCTGGGTTGGGATGCAGGATCAGTGTCAGCTTGTAAACCCAGGAACGCAGAGGGAAACTGAGGCAGGAGAGATGCCCTGGGACCAGCAGGACCATGTTTGCCTCAGGCAGGGCAGGCAGCCTCAGCTCAGTGTTTCTCCCCAGCACCAAGGAAGCTAGGACCAGGCAGGAGCCCCAGCTTGAGACCAGGGCTCTGAGCCTGCCTTTAGTCCCTGACGCAGGAGGTTTTATTTCCCTCTCAACATATTTTTAGCCCTGCCTGTTCTGTCCTGGCCTTTCTGAGGGGGATTAATTCCCCCCCTCTATCATGCACCACGTGTTGGGGTGCAGAGAGGGGTTCCTGGCTCCCTCCTAGAGGTGCCCACCAGGGCAGGTGATGGCACCGGAGGTGTCTTCACACCCCATGAATGGGAGAGCTGCAGTGGGCTTGTGGTGCCCACCCAGATGCAAATCCAATCCCCAGCGGGTTGGAGCAAGTCGCCGATTAAAAATAGTGTCAACGTTTTGCCAAAGAACTAGCAAAGCTGCAGGTGGATTGGCTGCCCCTGGAGCCCTGGGGGTGAAGAGTTCACGGCCCCCAGCCCCATGATGTTTGCTGTGCCATGGCCGTGCCAGCGGTTCAGACTCTCAGGCTCCCCAGGACCTGCAGACCCCTGCCAAGAACACACACCTAGGGCTAGGGAAAATGAGGCACAGGGCAGTGACAGGCTCTTCTGGAGTGCAAAGGGAGACACAGTGGTGTTCCCAGAGGGTCAGCACTGCCCCAAGTATGGCTGGATCCTGCACCCTGAACATGGAAGGACAGGATTGCTTTAATGGGGGGGGGGGGGGGTTCATCTGCTTTCAGCAGCTCAGCAGAGCCTTCCTGAGGAGATTCAAAGGTTGAGTCCGGACGGGTCCTATTTCAGGAGAGGTTTGGATGCCTTCCAGGTGGCTGGAGCAGGGGCTGGCCTGGACAGAAGGACTCTGGCACGTTGGCCTCCAGCAGTGCCCAGCACAGAGGGTGGTGGCTGTGTCTGGTCTCATTGTCCCTCATATGAGGAGTCAGTGCCAGGGCTGGGGCAAGAGGTGAGCACCCATCTTCCATCCCAGATGCTGTTCCACACCAGGAGGTAAACTGGAGCATGGAGTGGGACTGTCCTTGTCTCCCAGTCTGCTGCTGTAACTGCATAGTGACACTGCCATACTACGGATGATGGTTGTGCCAACTGGCCTCGTGATGTGGAGTCCATCAGCCACCTGCCCTGGGCTACTTGCCCAGGCTGGCCCTTAGCCATACCTCAGGGGAGTCCAAGGTCCCCAGTCAGGAGCAGCCATTCTGGGAGCCAAGACCCTAGCTACAAGCTCCACATTGGAGCAGAAGGAAACCCCTCCATCAAGCTGGATCCTGCCAGGTCAGAGCCACAACAGGGTGCACTGGGGTGCAGCACTGCCAGCACTGCTGGCTTCGGGATGGGGGCACCACCTCAGTCCTCCATCTCTGGCCCTGAGGAGCTTCAGAAAGCACTAATATTTGGGGATCACGATACCATCCCCAGCCCATGTACGCTTGCACGCAGACTGCCACATGCAGAGCCACAAGTGCCCACATGCACGTCCATGGGTGCCAGGCACAGAAACCCCAGGAACAGGGCCCAGCTGAGTGGGCAGAGTCCTCACTAAAGTGATGCCAGGCAAGCTTCGGCTCCTGTTCCACCCCCACACACAGGACACAGTGAGGTCACAGCTCAGCCCTGATGCCGCTGCCAGCAGCTCCCCTCTCCAACCAATTCACCACCACAAGGCGAGGAGGCTGGAAATCACGTCCCGGTTCCCTCCGGTTGTACCTCAGGATGCGATGCAGTCATCGCTAATGCATCTGGACTCATTTACAGGGATGAGAAAATGTTTCCCACAAAGTCCCATTAAGATCCCTGTCCGACTCTATTTTTAGTGCCCTCAGCAACAACGCCTTCCCCAGCCACCCTGGTGCCAGCAGGGGCACCCCAGGCCAGTGCCTGGTTTTGGGGGAGCCAAACAGGGTGAACCACGGCCCCACGTTCCTCGATCCAGCAGCTTTGCATGCATGGGGTGGTGAGGATACCCCAGCTTTTGCTTGAGAGCAGTTGAGGAAGGGAACCTGGTGCGAAACAACACCAGATACTGCCCTTGGTCACTGCATCAGCCATGGAGCCCCAGGCTATGCGGACTCGGCTAGAGGCTGAGGACAGAGAGGGGATGTGGTGCCTGGCGATGCTCGGTGGGGTTGGGAACGCCAGTGGCAGCACATCTTATGCCCTGCAGCACCAGTGTGGGACCTGGTGATGGCCGGGGCTGGCCCAGCCACTGCCCTCTACACCAGCACCCCAAAGGCCCGGCAGCATCCCCTCCCCGAGGCAGCGGATACCTATAGGATCCCGGTGGAGCTGGTGAGGGCACACACGGATCCTGCCCTCAGTGCTACACCCTCCCCAGCTATCTATAGCCATGACCTCAGTGGGAGCCGGGGCAGGCGCCTGGCTGTGCATCCTCCCTTCTTGGCAGGGCTGCCACCACAGCCCCCGCCCGGTCAAGAGCTGCCGCCAGATTGAGGCTTTTATCCCATCCACTCGCTAATCCGATGGGATTCAGTGTTGGGGCTGCCCACGGGTGGCGCGCAAAGGCCTTTTCCAGGGGGGCTCAGCCAAGCGATGAACACCAGCTGGCTAGGGCAACCAGCGGTGTCGGTCGTCACATGTGAGGGGACAGGTTCTGACCCCAAGGGCTGGACCAGAGGGCACGCAGGTGACCCAGTTCCAAGGAGGGCATGCGGAGGACGTCTTGGGTGCCGACAGGGGTGACCTGAGGACACCCAGCATCTGTGCCCCACAGGCAGCAGGGTCGGAGCCGCCTGCAGAGCCGGGGGAGCGTGGGGGAACCTGCTCATGCTCTGCCGGGTGCCTTGGGGAAAGTGGAGAAGGGGTGGCCCAGAGGAGGGGAATTTCCCCGGCTTTTTTTCTCCAGCAAACTCCTTGGCTTGTGCAATTAGAGAAATTTGTTTAACAAACTCCCGGGGGAGCAGAGAGGGAAGGTGGGGTGGCATGCGGCCAGGGGTGCTGCTCACACAGGCCTGCTCCCTCCCTGCCCGCACCTTTGATCAGCAGTGCACTTTGCCAGAGGAGAGGAGCGGTTCCTCGCTACCAGGCTATGGCCAGAGCCCTTTCTGGCCATGCAAAGTGTCTTGGCCTCTACAAAGATGTCCACAACAGCCCCCTACTCCAGCCACACACCCCTCATCCAGCGCTTTGCAGTCCACTCTGCTCACTCACCGCCATTCCACCACCCTCACTGGGATGGCACAGCCTCAGCACCCTGCCACACCTGGTCCCCAACCTGCTGGGCCATGGGAAGTGCCTTGGCCCCTGTGGAGCTGCCCACAGCAGTCCCCCACCTCAGCCATACACTCCTCATCCAGCGCTTGGCAGCCTGCTCCACTTGCTCACCCGCATCCCACCACCCTCACCAAGACGGCACAGCTCCAGCACCCTGCCACGCCACCATGCCTGGTCACCAACCCTCTAGGTCACACGTGTGTACCCCTGCACCCACGTGCAGCATTGACTAGCAGGCAGGCATAGGCTCTGGGCACGCACTTGTGCACATTCGCATTCGCTCTCTTTCTTGTACAACGCCATTTCCATCAAAAACCCTTTACTCTGCACTTTTTGGCAGCACTGCTTCATTGGTATTCACGCCGCGCTGCTCGCCTGTCCTGGCGCACAGGTTACTAAAGGAGATTTTTTGCGGCACAGCGCAGTGGGGGTCACATTACAGCCCGCGTCAGCTCACTTTCCTGAATCACCAGGCAGGAGCCAAGGGGTGGCAGGAGGGCAGGGTCGGAATCTGGCACAGCTCGTGCCAAGCAGCCGTGGGATGAAGCAGCCCGGTTGTGCATTGTACAGGGGCAAGGCAGCCTGGTGGGTAAGAAACTGGGCAGGAAACACTGCGAGGGGTGGGAGAGTTGGCAGGACCCCAGTACTCCCCATCCTCCCTGGCAGCCCAACATGCCCAGTGCAAGGTGGGAGCAGCCAGGACTCTCAGCAGAGAGTGGGGATGTGATCGGCACTGCCATCACCTCACCACTAGTGCCTGGCCAAGTACTGGGTGGCATCCACTGTGTCCCCAGCAGGACTGTGGCCCTGCGATGGTATCCTTGGGTGAAGAGGGATCCGTGGCGCCTCTCGTTTCGGGGAAAGGGGAAACGTCTGGGTGGAAAATCAACATTTCTCTTGCTGTTTTTTTTTTTCTTTCCTCTGGAAGCAAAAATATTTCTTGGTTTTTCATGATCAGAAACATGTTGGGGGTTTTTTTTGGACAACAGCCGGTCAAATACCATTTCCCCACGAAGGGAATGCAGGGGCCCTTTGCAAGGAAAGCAAAAGCCTTCTTAAAAAACAATATAAAACCCCTTCATTTTTTAAAAAGTCCACCTGACAATGGACTCCAACAAACTAGCAGGGAAGAGGGGTCAGCAGGAGGGCCAGCGGGTGCAGCAGCCCATTCTCGCACAGTGGCTGTGACGGGGAGGGCAATGCCCACAGTGGGCAGCCCAAAGCCTGGACCTGGGGATTTTGCCCAAAATGCTGATTAGATCTGGCTGCTGGTCGGTGAAGGGAGGATTAATGCACTTTTAAAGCAGCAGTGAGTTAACCGAGAAATCAATCCTTGGCAAGGGCTGGCTCATGGGTCCCCCGGCGTGTGAGCGCTGCTGCACCTGGGCCGCGGGATCCTTTCCCAGCATCTCTCCAGGACTTGGGAAGCGCCGAGCCTTGGCGGCCAGCACGGGGCATTGGGTCCCAGCCAAGCTGGCACAGCACTGCGCAGCTGTGGGGAACGACTGCCCAGGGCCGACGTGACGGATGGCAAGATCAGCCACCTGCCCAGGTGTCAGCCAGGCCCTGGGGTGCCCACGGGGACCCTGTGTAGCTGGCATATCCTGGAGGTCTGCATCGCCGGCCCAAGGGTGACACTGTAGCAGGGTGTCCCGCTGGACAGAGCAGGGAGGGAGGCTGAGCTCACATCTGTGCCTATTTGGGGGAACAAAAGCCTTCAAAGGTGTTTCGGTAATCTAAAACCCACAAGGGTACCTCTGCCCCACTCCATGAGGCTATGCCCCTCATGAACTCAACTCCACCAGTGGCTCCCAACCATTCCGTGGGGGACGTCACTGGTGATGCCACGTGGTGCCAGCCCAACCTGGAAGGGTTGAACACCCGTTGATGCCCTGGCCACTCCCCATTGCCTTCGCTGCCCTGCCCAGCACACCCGAAGTACCATGGGAGAAATCCTTGTCTCGCAGGTCCCTGAGGAGCAGATCACGCCTCAGCCACCCCGAGGCACTGCCTGCACCCCCTGGCTTGGGTGCATGGGTTGCGGGGCACAGGAGCCCCCCCCGGCCCCTCGCCATATTTTGCCTCTCCTCAGCCCTCCTTTTTCCCCTCCAGCAAGGCTCCCCATTGTTGCCACCGTCCCCATCTCTGTCATCCTGGGTTCAGCCTGTCCCTAGGACAGGAGCAGCCATGCTGGGAGCGATGGTGGGGAGCGATGGGCATCCCTTGGGCTGTAGGTGGGATCTGGGGACCAGGCATAGGGAAGGCTGGCACTGGTAACACTGGGCAAAGAAAGCTAGTAAGCAGGCAGGGGACACTGTGCCCCCTTTCCTCAGGGTGCAAACCCACCACTTCCTGCCCTCCCCACCTCACACAGCCCCAGGCTGGAACAAATCCTGCGCTGCCACTGTGGATGTTTTCCCCTGTGTCTCCCAAGCTCTTGGTCCTGGGGCTTCCTGGGGCTCCCACAGGAGTCACCTTTCCCACTTTTTGCTGCATCCTTGCCAAGGGGAGCACAACCCTTAGCACAGCTCCTCTGCTTGCCAAGCCTCACTGTGCCAGCACAGCCCCATCCACACCCCAGCCACGCTGCAGCTACCACTGCAAGAGGGGAAGAACTGCTGGGTTAACACAGGCTCCTGGCATCAGTTCCCAGCTTGTGCAGGGTTGGGAGAATAAAAAAGCACCAGAGAGAGTTACTCCTGCTCACTTCGAGATGCCTGGGCAGCGAGCAGAGCCCTAGTGGCCGGGCTTTGTTCAGTGAGCTGCAAAAGCGCGCGCACACTTGCAGTGCTGGGCATGCAGCGGGTTCACTCCCTGTGTAGAGGGAAAGGCAGGGAACCGTGGGCAGGGAGGGAAGTGCAGGCAGGGGCAGAGCTGCCTGGGAACGTGAATTATTGGTGGGCACCACAGTACACTGGAGGAGGGTGGCTGATTTATTGTGTGAGGCCCCAGACAAGTTCAAGGTGATGTGGGGAGTATGGTAGCATGAGCACTGGCCGCTCGGCTCTCACTCAACAGTTTCCCCTGTGCAGCAGGCCCGTCCGCTGCCCCATCTGCCATCCCAGGCCTCTCATCTGGCTTTATAAACCACTCTTAAAACATGATCTATTTTTCCCCAGCCAGGATTTAAGATCAGGTCAGGCAGGAGCAGCAGGGTCCTTGGCAGCGTGAGTGGCAGGGCAGGGCCATGCGAGCACAGTACAGCAGGCACCTCGTGGGGAAAGCGAGGATCTCCCAAAGGCTGCATTTAAAGAACAGCTTCATTGTTCTTCCCGAACACCACCCAGCAGATGGGAGAATTGAACTGGTGTTGCAACCTTCCCTCTCTCTCCCCACCGTGCCCAGCTTGCTGCTCCCATCCTTTGGCAGCTGATCTGAGCTCCCAGCTGGAAACCAGTTTGCTGGAGCTACTGGTGGAGAGGGTGAGCACGGGCGCCACTCTCTCTCGCTGAAAAGCCACAGTGCTTTCAGGAAGGAGTTTTGCCAAAGGATGCCTTGGTGAGACATGCCCAGCAGGCAGCTCCCCACTATGGCCACATGCCCGAGCCAGCAGTGGCAGCCGGGTGATGTGCAGAGCCAGCCGGTGGCGGCTGGGGAAAGGCGAGATCACCCTCAGCACCCAGCAGACATGGCTGCGACTGGGCCACGTGGCCGCAATGCCTCTTGCGGCCCGGCTCTGTCCCCCAGGCATCACAGCGTGCCCATTTCCCTGAGCGCTGGCAGCGTTTGCTGGTACAGAGGCTTGTGCCAAGCCAGCTTGGCCAGGCTGCTCCCCAATGCCTCCAGGACCAGGTGACGCTGACTCCAACATGCGCAGAGGTTTAACCCTGACAACCAGCTCTGGGTCGTGCAGCACGGGTGCATTGCCCCTGCACCAGAACCAGGCACGAAGGACGCATCTGAGCAAAGTGGTGGGAGCCAACTGACCTGCCAGTCTGACCAGAGAGCCTCTCGCCTCTCCCAGGCTCCAGAGGACTCTTGGAGCACGGGAGAGAGAAGTTCTCTGGTCAGACCCTGGCAGGACACCCAGTGGATGACCACTGCAGTCAGCTACCATCTCACTTTGCTCCCAGTCGACGGGTCGCAGGGTGGGTGGCTCAGGGAGTGCCATGCTGACTGCTGGGGGCCACAGATGAGCCAGAGTTTTTCAGGAGCATGACCAGTCATCAAATTTGCACATCTCACTCCAAGGAACATCCTAAATCCACTCCCTGCAACCTCATTGCAGATCCAGGAGCTGGGGATAACTGGAAAAACTTCCAGCTCCTTGGCTATGCTTCCCCAGGGAGACACGTGCGGGTGCTTAGCACTGGGGTTATTTGGAGCTCTGGCAGCTGGAGCCTCCCTCCTCTTCCTTGTGGGCAGGGTGAGGCCTCGTGCATGGCAGTGGTGCTGGTGCCGCTTCCCTGCTAACCTAGGCAGCTCCCTCTGCTCTTCCCTGCCTGTCTCCAAGGAGGGACAGAGGTGAGCCAAGAGAGCAGGAGAAGTCCCCAAGCAGGGACAGAGAGCAGAAGAGGGTAAAAAAGTCACCCTTCTCACCTGACAGGAGACTCAGCCAAGACCTCAGCCAAGAGTGCATCGTGGATGATGCCTTTGCCAGGGCTATTTTGGTGCCACTGGGCTGCCAAGCCCCAGCCTGGATCAAATCTGTCCAGGATGCACGTCTGCCCAAGCTGTGGCTGGGGTCCTAGTGGCTGTGCTGGGCTCGAGGAGATGGCAGTGGTGGTAACGGCGGGGAGATGTGCAAAGGCAGAAGCAGGGCGGCTCCCGCGCACGTTCCAATGTATCCACATCACCATCCGTGGCTCCTGAGCCTGGGCGAGCCTCCCCGCTGTGCGAGTGGGATGGGAACAGCGGGAGCTGTGTGGGGGCCAGACCAAGTAGGTGCAGATGACATCTGGTCCCTTTTGAGCTGGGCAGGATCAGAGCTGAGGCTATGCCAGGGCAAGACAGGGGGAAACCGGAGCTTTTGCCCCACGAAGACAGACGGGTGGCGGTCAGGATCAGCAAAGGAAAAACCAGCTCCCCTCAGTCTTCTGGGCAAAGTGTAGGGAACAGCATGGGTTCGTAAGCAGAATGGCTCCTTCCAGCCCTGGGCTGGCCAGCGGCTGCACAGCTCCCCACATCAGACCAGCACTATGAGCTGGCAACAATGGGATCTGCCAACCAGTGCTGGCTGGAGACTGGGATGGCAGTGAGGTGGAGGGACCCCTGGGAAGGATGGAGCTGGGAGGGAAGGGAGAGGAAAATAGAGAAGGGAAATAGAAAAGGAAAATAGAGAAGGGAAAGGAATAACAGAATAAAAAAAGACAGAAAAGACAGACCTAGGTGTGACTCTTGCCAAGTCAAACACACGGTGGGGAGCACCATCCCCAGGGTCACTGGAGCAGCCGCAGCACTGCCCACCCGTGCCGCCTTCAGGAGTGCACACTGCCCCTTGGCACAGGGCAGGAGCTGCAGAGGGGACTCCTGAGCCCCCAAGGACAGCTGAGCGCAAGGCTCCAAAGTGGTGCCAGATACTGCCTGCAGCTCCAGCCCAAGTATCGAGGTCTGGCTGGAGAATCAGAGGGACTGGTGGCAGCATCCACGCCAGTGGAGCAGAGCTTTGGCGGGTGCGGCTCAAGGCCAGATTTGGAGCAGGCAGCGTCTGCCAGCAGGGAAGAGGTTATGAGTGGGGGAAGCTGCCTACTCAATAATTAAATAAATAACAGTGATCAATATGGACAGAGCAAAGGCAGAGCTGCAGTGGCCATGGTGCAGGCAAGACGGGGTTCCCTGATGTCTCCCCCCACAGCCATTCCCAGTGTTTCAGGGAGACTTTGGGAATGCTCCCCTTGCCAACACCATGGGCCCTGGCATGGTCACCCTGCTGCGCGCCATCGGGCCACGTCGGCGTGGCCTGGAGTGACACCAGTGTCCCCACGCGTGCAGCCTGGGGCTGCCTCTGGCCTCCCCTTCACACAAATGGGAGCTGGCATCGCCTCTTGTCCTGGACACCAAGGGGGTCCCCTCCGTCCTTCCGTGCACGACCCACACTGCCCTCTCACCCATGTGGCATGGCTCAGCCAGTTGTTAATTGTCGCAAACTTGTAGGATTTTGAAGAAAAAGCCTGTGCCCCCCCCCCTCCTTGCATCCCACCATGTGCAGCTGGGCTCAGGGGCAGAGGGGGGTAAGGAAGAAAAAGTTTCACACTTTGCAAGAAACAGCGCAGCCAAGGCCGAACCTACAGCGCCGAGCCCCCCCCCCCCCCCCCCCCCCTTGCAGCCTACCAGATAGGGACCCCCCCGACACTCCACTGTGTCTCCCCAAAGCCAGAGCTTCCCCGCACCACCCACCTCCGGGTAGTGCGAAAACAAACCCAAATAAAACCCAAACCACAATGCAACCTCCTCCCCCCCCCACCCCACGCCCAAAGTGAAAGCAGAGACAGAAAAACCCCCAAAAGCACCAGACACGCCAAGAAAAAAACCCCAAAAACACAACTAAAAAGGTAGTGGAGGGGGGAATCAAGAGGGAGGGAAAATGCGGCTCCTCTGCGTAGCCTCAGCCCACCATGGACCTGTTATGATTATTTTTTTATCGGTGGGGGGAAATTTTTTTCCTTTTTTTTTTTTTTTTTTTTTTTGGCTTTGCAACTGTAAAAATCTGTTGCGGTGAAGGGGGGAAAATTCGGGGTGGTGGGGTGTTGGTGGGGGGGTATGCGGGATGGGGAGGGGGGCGGTTACCTGAGTCAGGCAGAGAGGAGACGAATACATCCCGAGCCGCGCTGGGAAAGTGGCAAATTGCAGGGCTGAGACTCGAGGCGTAAAAGTTACTGAGTCATTTCGGAGGCTGGAGCAGTCCGGGCGTTTTTTCTCTCTCTCTCTCTCTCTCCTCCGGAGCTGCTCTGCGGGGCCGGGGGGGGGGTGGGGGGGGGGGGGGGGACCGGGAAGAGTGGGGGCGGCCCCGCGGTGGTGGTGGTGGGGAAGCTGGGGAGGAAACAAGAAGGGTCCAACTTCCAACTGCCCCCCCCTCCGAAAAAAAATAATTAAAAAGCAAAATTCCCCTGCCGCCAAGGAAAATAAAGCGCTTTTTGTTGGTGTTTGTTTGGTTTGGGGCGGGAGGGGGGGAGGCGGGGGAGGGGGGGGGGGGTGTTTTTAAAGAGGCAAAAGGCTCATCTTCACCCAAAAGGCTCATCTTCACCCAGGTGGGGAACAGGCGGTGGGTCAGGCAGAGGGGACGCGGCTCCATCCGAGGCAAGGGCAGCGGAGCGAGGGAGGGAGCGAAGAATGGGAAAATGAAGAAAAAAAAAAAAAAAAAGAAGAAGAAAAAAAAAAAAAAAAGGACCGAGGAATGAAGTGACGTTATGAAAAAAAGCCCATCCCAAAATATTACATCCCATTTAAAGATGTAGGAACCCCCTTTGGGTCTCAGCGGCAAACGGGGGAGCGGCAGCCCCCCCCTTAGCGGGCAGCGCCGGGCGACCACGCTCGTTTTCGGCTGCTTTGGAGCTTTTGGTTGTTTTCTTTATTTATTATTAATTCTTTTTTTCAAATCAACGGAGCCAATTAGGCGAAAGGACAGGGGGGGGAAAAAAAAACCCCCTGCAGATTCATGTGCAACTTGTGGGCAGCGGTTGGGGGGATGCCCCGAGCTGCCCAACTGATCCCAGAGCCGCCTCCGTCCCCCTCCCGTCCCGTTCCCTTAACGGCGCCGTTGTCCCCGGGGGCAGGGGGAGAGAGCCCCGACAGCCCCGAGTGCCCCAACGAGCGGCGTTTGCTCCCTCCCTCCCGTCCTTTACCGACCCGCACACCGCGACGCTCTCGCTCGGGGGAGAAGGACGGAGCGCCCCGCGTGCCCCCACCCCCCGCCAGCCCCGCGGGGAGCGCTTCTTGCCCCCCTCCCGTTATCCCTCTTTAAGGGACCAGCAGCATCTCGACAATGCTGGCACCGGAGCGGGGGGAGCACCCCGCCAGCCCCCGACTTCCCAGTCCCCCGCATCCCTGCTTAATCGCGCCGAGAAGCGCTTATTCCACCCCCACCCCGTCCTGTCTCCCCGTTTAAGGACCAGCAGCATCTTAACGCCTGCTGGGGGGCGGGGAGCGCCGTCCCAGCCCCCCCCCGTTACCCCAGGTTCTCCCCCATCATCCCCTCTCCCCCCCAAGCCGGGGCCAGCGCAGCCTCCGCGGCCGCCAAACTCCAGCCGCAAGTTGTCCCTGCGGCTCCTCCGCGCAGCGCCGCGAGCACTAATGAACCGTAATTAGCGAGCGAGCCGGGGCGCGAGCCACGGACAGAGAAACAAAGGGAATCCCCGGCTCCTAATTGTGACAGCGACCTGCAGCCCTGCAGGAGAAGGCGGCTTCCCCGCACCCCCCTCCGGCCCAGCTCCCGCAAAACTCATTTTCACCCTCAACTTTCGGGAGCCGAGCTCCGCCGGGATGCGGGGGGGGGGGGGGGGGGGTGGGGGGGGGGAAGAGGGAGGGGGGAGGGTTTCTGCCCCCTCCCCTCATCATGAAAATCCGCCCCAGCGCCGTCCCGAGCTCCGCGGGCAGCCCCCGCTCGGGGGAGCCGAGGCAGGGAACCCCCGGCCCCGAGGGATGCTTTTATTGCCGTTTCCACCCCCCGCTGCCCCGCGCGGGCCGGAGCGCGACCCCCGCCGGCCGCCACGGCCAAGTTCAAGTCGGTGCGGCTGCCGGGCTCCCCCGCCCCCTCCTTAGCGGCCATTTTCAGCTCCATCCAGCCCTCCCCTCGCCCGCGGAGCCTCCCCCGCAACGCGACCGACCTCCCTCCTTCCCTCCCTTCCTCCCCGCCGGGCGGCTCCCGCCTCCCCCCCCAACCCCACCTCGTTTATACCGCGTGGAGGGGCGAGGAGGGAGGAGAGACCGGGGCAGCTTCACCCCGCACCCCCTCCCCTCCGCCCCCGCTTTATGCTACGGGAGGGGTGGGCAGGGGGAGCAGCAATAGCGGCGGTTTCCCCCGGGCACCCCCTGCGCTGTGCCCCTCGGGTTATACTGCGGGAGGGTGGGCAGGGAGAGGACAGACAGTGACAGGGCTGACACCCCCCCCCCCCTCCCCCCCCCGCTCCGTTAAACTCCGCCGCCCCCCTCCCGCAGCCACAACTTTTCCCGGTGCTGCAGCCGCAGACACCCGCGCACGGGGTGGGGGGGGAAGTAGAAAACGAAAGTGTCACGGGACCTACCATAGCCAAGTGAATTAACGGCTTCCAAGTTGCTGCGAGAAGCACAGAGGGCGGGTTTGGGGTATTTTGGTCTAAAACGTGTGTTTTCTACCGAGCCGAAAAAAAAAAAAAACCCACCCCGATGTCCCTCAAAATAATAAAAAATACCCCCCACCTCAGGTCATAACAATCGCCCCCCACAAAGCCACCGGAGCGTCCCCACGGGCGGTCACCGTCCGTGCGGTTCCGTCCCGCGGGTGGGTGGTTGGGGGGCTCGGCCCAGGGCACCGCGGGGGCGGCGGGGCCGGGAGGGGAGCCGGGAGGCGGGGGGGGGGGTGGGAATTTTTGGAGGGCAAGGAAAAAAAAAATAAAATAGCTTATTTTTTTAAAAAATAAATAAATTAAAAAAAATATATATATAAAAAAAAGCCAACCCAAGCGGGGAGAGGGTCGGGCGCGGCTACGGCAGAGCAGAGCCCCCCCCGCCCCCCCCCCAGCCGAGCCCCGCTCCGGCCGGGCACGGCTCCTCCTCGCAGCCCGCAGCGCCCCGACCCCATCGCCTCCGCCTCCTCTGCCTCCTCCCCTCGCCCCGGGCACCGGCGGCGCTGCGGAGGGGGGCGCTCCGGGGGCGGGGAGCGGCGGCGGAGGAAGGCCGGGGGGTCTCCCGGCGGTCCCAGCTGTGCCGGTGGGTGGCGGGGGGGGGGGGGGTCGGCGGCGCGTCACCCCCCGGGCCGGGAGGATGCGGGTTGGGGGGGGGGAAGGGAGCGGAGGGGGGGTGGCCGCGGCCCCGGTGCGGAGCTACCGCAGCGCGGGGAGGAGCCGCGGGCAGCGCCGCGCCCGCCCCTGCACCCAGCGCGGCCCCCAGCCCGGCACCCCCCGGCACCCCCCACCCCCCCGGCAGACCCCGTCGGCACCCCCAGGCGCTCCCCCCGAGCACCCCCGCGTCACCCCCAACAACGCTTCCCCAGCCACCCTCCTCTGCCCCCCCCGACACTGTACTGCCGATTCACCTCTATGCTCACAGACACCCCCATCCCTGCCCTACAGACACCCCTATGCTCACAGACACCCCCCATCCCTGCCCTACAGACACCCCCATGCTGACAGACACCCCCATCCCTGCCCTACGGACACCCCTATGCTCACAGACACCCCCATCCCTGCCCTACGGACACCCCCATCCCTGCCCTATGGACACCCCCATGCTCACAGACACCCCCATCCCTGCCCTACGGACAACCCTATGCTCACAGACACCCCCATCCCGGCTCCACAGAAGTCTCCAACCCCAGGGACACCCTCATCGCTACCCCATGAAGCTCCCATCCCCATGGGTGTCTCCGTGCCCACTGATACTCCCATTCCCGGCCTGCAGACACCCCAACCCCTGCCACATACACCCACTCCCTGCCATGCGCCCCCACCCATCCCCACAGACACCCCCACCCCTGTTCTACGGAGATTTTCCCCGTCATCCCCAGCCCAAAGACACCCCTACCCCTGCCCCGCGGATGCCTCCTTTGCCTCCCTCCAAGTTCCTGCCTGCCTACCTACTCCACTCCAGCCCCCCCATCCTCTCCAGAGTGCCCCATCCCTGTCCCCCCACTCCCCTCCTCCCCACTCAGCACCCTCACCCCCCATACTCGTTCTCTCCCTTCACCCCTTTTACCCCCAGGACCCCCATGTCTCCTCTGCCTCAGGTCTCTCCTAAGCCAGAGGCCACTGCTCGGCTCCAGCGCTGGGGTGGGGGGCTGGGGGTACCCCTGCTGCCCCCCCATCCCACTTGGGAAGTTGGCAGCAACCTGGGAGCTGGGAGAGGAGAAAGCACTGTGGGGAGAGCGGTTCCCTTCCTTTCTATCAACCCCTTTTGTGTCTGAACCTGTATTTTTAACCCTTGTTATCGTGTAATCCTTTAAGCTCTTAATCCTTTCAAATAACCATATTTTTCTATAGGAAGGCAACAAAAATTAGATGTTCTATTTTTCAGTTTATTAAGGGGCAAAGCATGTGCTGTGGGGCTGTATTTTTGCATGTTCCATAGTCTTGAACAAACAGGAACATAATCCTTGTCTGCCTTGTGCTGAAATGGTTTAAGTGTGAGAAATAATATGCAAAATAATTTATTATATATTAAAATAAATAGCAAACTGTGCTTCCCCAATTTTTTTTTTTTTCTTTTGAGTGGACTCGGGAAGCCCTGAGCATTTTTACAAGGGATCAGCTAGGTTTCAAGAGGGATTTTGGATACACGAAGGGTTTATTTTATCCATCTCCATATCCCCTTTGCCTGCTAAACCCACCACGTGTGTTCTGAGATGCTGGATGTTACACGGCATCATTTGTGCCTTCACAGGGGATATTTTACTGCTGTTCAAGTTGTTTGTCAGACGCCGAATTGATTGGCCTGGTGGATCTAATTCTGTTCCAGCTTTGGATATTAAAAAATAAAATTCTTTATATTTACAAGTTCTACAACTTTTTATTTTTAATTTAATTGCCATCTGCTCCTCCTGTGTGTGTCATCCTCCTCCCCTCCTCATTTCTCTCTTTTAAAGCTGAAAAAAGGCTGAACTGAGCAGCTCGCTCATCCCAGCTCCAGAACCCTTGAGGAATGTAAACTCACTGTAACTTTTCTTGCAGAATCCAGTTCTCATTTTCTGCCCGGTGCTGAGTGCGATACAGCACAAAAATAAACCCAGAGAAGAATTTGCCAGTTTTTAACTGCTTCCAAGGCTGCTGTCAGTGCCCGCCTGGCAGCTCCCTGCCCTCCTTGCCAGCATTTTATTTTGCTGTGGTGATTACTTGGCTCCTCATATTTTGGGGAGGACGTGGATGTTCGGCTTTGGTCCTGGTGCCTGCGGAGCTTGGCAGTACCCGGCTGCCGAGCCCAGCACCGTGGGGACCAGGAAGAAAAAGGGGGCTGGTTGGATGATGGAAGGGCAAGAAAAAGTAGGGATGGGATTTTATTTTCCCTTCAGTGATGACCTGGACGTCGTGATGGTGAGGAAGGGGGTTCTGCTGTAGTTATTTTCTTCTGTAATTCCTTTAAAGCATTTCTGGCTGATTCAGAGCTGGGATTGAAGGCTGCCAGCCTCTGCGGTGCGTGTCCCGAAATTAATCCTCTTTCTCCTATTTTAGCAAGAGGCCTGGGAACTGATCCTCATGGACTGTGAGGACTCAGGGCTGGAATAAGCTCAGCATGGCGAGTAGTGCCTTTGCGGCCCTGCTGCTGGAGGCAAAGCGAAAGGCTGCAGGTGGGGGTGTTCAGCTGTGGGTGTGTGAGCAGTGGGGTGCAGGCTGTGGGGTGCAGGCAAGCACTGGGGTACATACTAGCTGCTTTGCCCACGGCCCCGATGCCGACCCATCCCCACTTGTCCCAACCAGCCTCAGTTCCCTGCAGCCATGCCAGCTTCACCCCTGATTCCTGGCGCTAACCTCGCACAAAACCCACACAGAAAAACACTAAAAATACAATTATCAGGGTGCCTGTAAACAGCATTCCAAAAAGTGGGGAACCCAAACCAAATTTAATTTTCCTGTGAAAAGGGAGCTCTTTGGGGTCTGGGTCTGTTTCTCCTTACAGGTTTTTCCAAGTGTTGGGCCCTGGTGTTGGAGCTGAGTTGCTCCTATTTTGGTGCAGAGGCAGAGGAGCTGGATTAGGCTTTTTCTTTCCTCCTTGTGTTTAGATCTCAGCCTGTTAGCGGTTCCCAACTACCCATCTGTAAAATCAGTGCTGGGAATAAGTGGAAATGCACTTCTTTCCCCAAATGAAATTTGCTTCTGCAAGAAGCTGCTGCAATCCCAATCCGGCAAGCTCCAGCTGTACCCCCCACTCTATGCCCCCCAAGCTCCTGTGCCTCCCATGTGCTAGACCCCCTTGCTCAGGACCAACCTCACTCACCTAAGCCCCCAGCAGCCACACTTGCCCCCTTCTCAAAACTGGATTTTATTCCTACAAGGCATTTTATGGTAGGTTTGTGCTGCTCTGATGCCCCAATGGCAAATATCAGGCTCAGCTGAGGGGGTGCAGATCCCCGTGGTGCAGTGTGGAGCTGGGTACCCCCGCAGAAAAATCTCCCCCAGCCCCATCGGTCTTTATTTTGGCTCATTTCTCACATTTATGGCAGGGTTTTCTCAAAGGTCCCATTCTACTGGGTGCACACTCAGGGCTGCTGACACTGGCAAAGAGGACAAAGGGAGAGAAAGGGAAAGAACTCACATTAGGGAAGTTTTGTTGCTGCCTTTCTTTGCTTTTAAAGAAACTTTTTAAGGAGAATATTCTGGTTTTGACCAGAATTTATTTACTTTATTCCTGCATATGGCTCTTGGCCCAGATCCCAAACAGGCAGAGGGCTGGCCTGGCTCAATTCAAAGCCAAAACGTGCAGTGAAAAGATTTTTTTTGTTCCTTTAAAAGCAGGTTTTTCACTGGTGAAATTTAGAAAGAGCAAGGGGGGAATTTCCGATTAAAAATTGCTAGATTGCAGTGAATTATTCTGCAGGATTTTCAAGGGAGTTTTGGATTTTTACTGGGGTTTTTTTCGGCTTTTTTTTTTTTTTTTTTTTTTTTTTTTGGCTGCAGGTTAGATGCAAAAAAAAAATTAAAATAATAAATCTACAATTTCCCCCCCACCTCTCTATATTTTTTCCATTAGCTCCAATGTCATTTCTTCCCCCTGGATTTCCTGGAAAACAGCCCTCAAAGAGCTGCAGCCAGTGAGAAAATCCTTTTGCAACTCTTTCCATGGTTCCTGCACTGGGAAGCACAACCTCACCGGGTTGAATCTGATCTGAACTGACCCAAAATTTGTTTCTTTGCATGCAAATAGAGGGGGCTTTGCTTTCCCCCCCACCTGCTCAGTTGTGAAGTGCGTTCAAATCCACCCATGATGACGATGCCTGCCTGACTGGGGGTCAGGCAGGGCAAAGCCCCTTGTGTTTGTGTGGATGGAGGTACTGGGAATTTTTGCAAATACTGAAATTTCACTCTTTAACAAAAAAAAACGACCTAAACCAAAACCCTAAATGCAACCAGGAAATGTTTCCTTGCTTGTTTTCTTTCTTTTTTTTTTCTTCTTCTTCTTCTTTTTTTTTTTTCCCTTTTCCCTGCAAAAAGCAATAAATCCAGTGCAGCAACTCTCCAGGGGCTGCTTTGTCCTGTCAGGATTGGGGGAAATTTCTGGAGTTGGAGGCATGGGGAGAAATCCGGTCCTGTCTCTTTGTTCAGATTTGCTTTTATTCCCCTCCCTGCCCATGGCTCTGGCAGCTGAGGTTCCTGCCGTGGTCCCCACACTGCTCAGCAGAGCTGCCAAACCGCCACATTCGCTTCTCGGCTCCAGCAACCAGAGATGCTCGGTGTTGTAAGCCAGAGCATCGTGGTGCCATGACCCCGTGGCCTCCTCAGCGTGGCAGTTGGGTCTGTACCAGCATGCTGTGGGTCGATGCCGCTTTTGCACTGTACCCAGCATCACCTCATTGCCAAGAACCTCCTAACACCAATGGGAGCAGCACCCAAGCGTGGGGGAAGGACAAAAGTCCCTCCAAACCTGGCTTTGCTGGGGGTGATAGCAGAGGACAAGGGAAGCCTCACATCAGCTTTGGGGAGCAGAAAGTGAAAGACGCTGGCATGGGTGTGATGAGTGCATCGGGGCTCTGCACCCTAGAACCCAGCTGGCACATCTGTCCCTTGAAGGTTTGGTCGCCAGGAGCTGCCAGGGCCTGCGAAGGACAAAAGCAGCTGGTGGTGGCATTTTAGAACTGAGTGGGAAGGGAAGGAATCACAGGGAAATTTTAATGAGTTGCCAAAGCAAACAGAAGCACAGGGAGGTAATGAGCTACCTGTGCCCACATTCTGACTTGGCATCACTGCCTTGCTGTGCACTGGGGTGTCCTGAGTCCCCGTTCCCTTGGTGCAGCCGATGTCAGGGATCAGAGCAATAACAGGGGCCAAACACCTCAATGGTGACAGTGGAGCATTGCCATCTCCCAGTTGCTCCAGTTTGACAACGAGTGTGTGGGTTTGCTCTCCTGGCACAGCCTTTGCACCACAGAAGGAACCCAGCACCAGCCCCTCAGGCAGCCATTTAGACGAGGCAGTTGCCGCAGTAGGAAATGGTTTCTCCAAGGGTTTTGTTTGCCAGAGGAGAAAACTGGGCTGGAATTTGCAAAAAGAAAGTTTGAAGGGAACGGCAAAAATTATCTTACTTTTCCAGAATGAGCTTCCAGTTGTGGTGGTGCATGGGGCTGCAAACTGAAGCATTGTGGACTGGAGGCACATGTGAAAATAATACCAGGAGAAGGGACCCTGCTCCGGGAAGAGTTTAGCAACTCACGCAATCAATCGCCAGCCTACGTCTATAGCTGAAATGTCTATAGTGAAACGAATTACTGCAGACAAATTGGTGTGAATATTTGCTTCACAAAGCTCTCCGGCCGCACAAAGGGCTCCGTTCCCCCCTTCCCCTGCCATGATTTTATGAGAGAGGAAAATTACTCAGATGCTGAGTGTCCTGTAAGTAATAAGGGCTTTGAAAATAGGCTTCTAATTAAAAATGATACATCTACTCATTTGTTTTTAAGCACACGTTAAACTTTCTTTCCGTTCCCTGCTGCATTCAAATGTTGGGGTTGCTGGCTTGGATTTTTTTTTTTTTTTTTTGTGAAAACTGGCTTTCCGTGCCATGATTTTGGTTTGATTTGACTCCCTCTGCCCCCCCCTGGGGGTCTGCTTTGAATTAACAAAAGCCAAATCCAAGAAGCTGGAAAGGGATATTATAGAATTTTCCATGTCCTTATTATTTTTTTTATTAGTGGGATTGGGCTGCTCGGCCAAGTGGGGAGGAAAAATGGCTTAATGGCTTTTGTGGTTGTGGCAGTTGTGTGAGGCGCTGGCACTGGGGACATGCTTGCCAGGCGTAGAGGTGGCAGCACCCGCCTGCAACTGTGCTTGCTGCCCTCGGGGCTCCGCAAGGGGCACATTGCCCGAAGTGTTCAGCACAGGGCATCAAACTGCCCTGGCAGAGAGCATTGGCCTGGCCAGCTGCTGTGTTTTGCTGGGGTCATCTGCTTTGCAGCACCCTGGGATACTCAGCACTACAGTGTCCCATCCTGCGGGCCAGCTGGCGTCCCTGGCACCAACCAGCCCAGGCACGTGCAGTGGGTACTGATCGATGCTGTGGTCCCTGCCAGAAGCTCTTAGGTGATGCAGTGGCATCTGGGGAACCTGCAAGTGCTGCCTGCCAGGACGGTTCCCCAAGGTGCAGGTGAAGCCCCATCACTGGCAGTGGGTGTGTTTTGCACACAGTGCTGGGGATCAAGCATCTCTGCTTGGGGTGGAGGGATGATGTCGATGGAGGACTTTGGCTGGAAATGGGAAAGGAGGACATGACACTTCATGGTCCTGATCTAGACTTGACTTGTAAACCCCAGATTATTGCAGGGAGTGGGGCCGGGGACAGCGCTTTCACTGCCTGTGAGCCCCTCCTCTTTAATGCCTTGCCCAGGTGAAGGTGCCTGCGCTTCAGTTTCTCCAGCCACACAGTGACAGGGAGAGGGGTTCAGGGGGCCAGTTTCCTCCCTGTTTACGACATGGGGTGCTGATAGCAGGGCCTGGAGAGTCAGCTCCAGCAATGCCAGCCCTCCGCTGCCGGCACATGCTCTGCCAGACCCTGAAGCCCAGCCAGCTCCCAGCTCTGCCAACAACAGTCGCTATTGTGCGCCAGCAACCCTGTGCGAGCACCCAACTGCCACCGCAGGGTGGGAGGGTACAACCAGTGGGTGACAAGTGGACTTTGTATCCGAGCTTTGGGCTGCTGGTTGTTGCTTTTATTTTTTTTTTTTTCATATAGGAAGCATGGAAAACAGGGTGTTCAGCTCCCAGGATTTTTCCCAGCCCACTTTTCTACAAGAAAGGGGAAAAATATTTTGTTAAGGGGAATGGCTTGTCTTTTTTTTTTCTTTCTGTATTTTTCCTTTTAATTTTTTTTTACCCTTTTTACTTCCTCCGCTCACTCCTGCTTCCCCCCCCCCCCCTTTTTTTTTTTTTTTTTTTTGCTTCTTGGGTCTCTTCCTGCAGTGGCTATGGATGCATCTCCTTGGAGGGGCTGTGTTTACCCAAGTGGCACCATGTTTGTCACTGGGACTGGCTCCCTCTGGTGTGTAAATATGTGGCAGGAGCCATGTGACAGTGTCAGCAAACATCCTCCAGCCAGCCATCAGTGCTAGGGCCATTTATTCTCCTTCCCCAGCAGCTCCCAGCTCCCTTGCGCACGAGCACAACTGAAGCTGCTGCTCCCCAGGTACTACCTTGTTTTTTTTCCCCAACCTTCATCTGTTTTGTGGTTAAGAAGGGGCCCTGTGGTCCCTGCCCTAGGCTGCCTGCTGGAGCTGAATCTGCCCCTGCTGCCCCATTCACGTGGAGCTACCAGAGAATTGCCACCTTCCCCTGTGTTATGAGCAGCGAAACTGAGGCATAGCTCTGTACTGGCTTTTAGCCATCAACAGCAGTAGGAGCAGATCAAACTCACAGGGGCATTTTTCTGCTGGACCCCTGGTCTTTTTAAACCAACATTTTTGTGCCTTGGAGGTGAGGGCTGTTGCTATGGCAGAGATACCTTGCTCCCAGTTTGGTGCTTTGCCCATGTGTGCTATGTGGGACCTTTGCGGGAGCGTCACTGAGACTGAACAGCAGCACGACCATGGGGAAGGCACCCAGCTCCCACATAAAGGAAGGGAAACTGCAGCACCAAACCAAGATGAGACCAGCAGCCGCTCACTGAAATGCCCACGCTGGCACTCCCTGTCTGCCTGGGCATCCTGGCTGCATGCCTGGAATGGGAAGGAGGGGGAAGGTAGCATCATGGGTTGGGAAGCCAAGCCAAAGCCCAGCCCAGTGATGTTTAACGTTGATTCTTTATATTCCCCTTTCTTTGACCCAGCAGGACTTTAGTGCATGCAGATCCAGCAGCTCCTGCAACCATGGCCTCCTGCATCTGCATGTCTCCTCCATTATGACCTGGCTCTGAGGCCTAGACCTTCCTGGGGTTCTTGGAAGGCGAAAGAGCCTCTAAATAAAGAGTGTTTTGCAGGGATGAAGGCACACAGAACCCAGGGTTTCTTTGGCAGGGAGCAGGCCCCTGCAGGTACTTTGTCGCGTGTCCCAGCGCTCCATGTGGGCTCATACCGCACTGTGTGTGTAGAAGAACCCTGGATACATGGGATCTGTTTGTTACCTCTGCTCAGCCCCTGTCTGCTGATTCCTGTGCAAAGGGCACAAATGAACAGGGGAATCAAACTGATTGCAAAACCAGGGCTGGAGCAGCGATTCCCACCCCACCAGCCTGTCGCCATGGAAGGAAGCTGATGGAGGAGTTCTACAGCAGCCCTGGGCTGCATCTGTGCCCAAGCCTAAGGTGGAAGCAGGACACTGGGAACAGTGCAATGTGTGGATCTCAAATTTTCCCCAGGAATGTGGGGGTTCTGGTCACATCCTCAAAGCTCAGCAGAGGACCCTGCCAACCCCAACCTCCTGCATGGAGCATCCCTAGCCATGGGGCTGGGTCTCTCCATCCTAGTGCCCCCTAGACCTGCCAATGCTGTGGAACAGGGGAGCAGTGCCAGCTTCAGGCAGGTCTCACCCTGCTCCTCTCCTGTCTTTCTACCAACAATGGGAAGCGCTGCGGTGACCTGGCCTGAGGCTGCTGGGGAGCCCCGCACTGGCTGCCCTGTAGCACCATAAACCCAGCTCAAGCCCTGGAACTGGGAAGTTGGTATTGAAACCAGTCTGACTAGAATAACTGGGAAGGCAACTGTGGTTTCTTTTCAGGAAAAGAGAGATCTTGAAAAAGAACTGAAACTGTTTTCATTTGGACAAAAATATTCCTAGACATTTTTCCATGTTTCGCCAATGCACAAGAGCATTTGCTTTTCATTTTTCAAGTGAAACCCAGAGAAATGTAATTGGAAATTATGTTTTCCCTAAGAAAAAAAAAAGAAAGGAAAAAGGCTGCTGAAAATCCATTTTGGTTAAAAGAAAGAGACTTGGTGAAAGAAAATCCTTCCAAACCCAGGCCTAGACTGTTCTACCATGGTTTCTCCAGAGCCCTGGTTCCCCGGGAGCTGGGCCAGGGTGCACGGTGCCACGTGTGGTGGGTGCTGGTGGCTGGTAAGACACAGCCTTGGCCACTTGCCTGCCACTAGGAGATGGGGTCAGGCATGGGGTGCAGCAAGGTATCCCCACCACATCCCTGCCACCACCCTGCTGTATCCCTGCTGCCTCCCCACAGTGTCCCCTGCATCCTGTCTGCATTTTGGAAGAGGGTGTGAAACAAATATGAGATGGCCTCAAATGCTCGGTCCCGTGGTGCTTTTTGGAATAGTGTTAATTAAATTCAGACTTTTTTCCTTTCAAAATGCCCTGGAAAAATCCAATCACTTTGCAAATCAAAATAAGCATTTCCAATTAATCCTCTAATTCGAACCACATGGCTTTTAGGGAACGTGGTTGCATTCTGCTGAGACGCTATTTTTAAACTGGTGATGGATCCAGCGATGTTATGAGCATGCTGCAGGCACAGCATGGCCTAGGCAGCTGGGAGCTGCCAGGAACACGTGCTGCTGGAGCAGGGCTCAGGGCACACTGCCCCTGTAAGTGTGAGGGCATGGCCAGAGTGAGGGTGGGTGACAGGTTGTGCGGATGGCCCTGTGGCTGCAGGAACAGGGGCTGAGGATCCCTGACTTCATCTTTCTGGATCCAATATGGTGGCAGTGACCTCCTGCTCCTCCACCTGCCAAGGGGTCCCAGCACCCTCAAACACCTCCCCCAGGGTCTGAGGCTGCATATGGTCACAGGCAGGGATGGCCACTGGACTGAGCAGTGGGGCTGTGTCAGAGACAAGAGTGGGAAGAGGTGCTGTGAGAACAGTGCCGGTGCCACAGCGGGAGGATGTGAACATTAAATCCTTCCCCTAAATCACTTTTACCAGAGATTCTGCCAACAGGTGCAAATCCCCAGCCTTACTTGTGAGACTGGCAGTGCCTAGCACCACTCCCAGTCATGCCAGTGGGAGGGACTGGTGCCACTACTGAGCCACTTCCCCCTCTCTGCCACCTCCCTTCTCCCCAGGGACAGGAGCCTCTGTGTTCCCTGTGGTGGGAAACGGCACCCAACTGAGGTCCTGCCTCCTGGTCATTGTGTCCCCACACCCCCTGGCAGTGGCATTTGCAGGGCCCCTCATGGTGGTGCCGAGGTGGTGCTGAGTGGTGCCAACTGCCACTCACAGAGCCCGGAGGGGTTATTTTTAGCCCTGGTTGGGGATTTGGGTGCTAAGCAGCTGGCACCTTGCAAGCTGATTTGAGCACTAAGCTGAAAAGCTGAGGACGTGGCCAAGGCAGGCGCAGATCTGGCCCTGGCCCCCACCTGCCCCAGCATGGGGAGAAATGGCACCTGAGCCTTCCCAGGGAGGGGGTGCAGGGAGAGCAGGAGATGCTAGCATCCCCCTTGCCACTGCCTGTGTCTGTCACTTCCCAACAACCAGGTGCCACCAGAGGGGAGCGGGGTGCTGGTCCCTCTCCAGGCCGTGGGGGCTGGTGCTGGGAGAAATTGCCATCAGCAGGGCGAGGTGGGAGCAGGAGTCACACACCCCAGCCAAAGTCAACTCAGGCATTGCCATTCCCAGGCTCCATGCACTGACTGATGCCTGACTCCCGGGGCCTGTGCAAGTGGTGTGCTATCCCCTCCACCAGTCCTCCTCTTCCTCAACCACGTACCGTGCTCCTGTACCACTTTTTCCTCCCGGACTCATTTAGGAACAGCCAGGAGCCCACAGCATCCTCTTCCCCCAGGGTCTGGAGTCGTGGTGGGGCTGTGCCTGGATTTGGCACCATTTTAGGCACCAAGCCAGCACCTGGAGAACATGGGGATGTTTGGGACATGGTTCATTCACTGCAGAGACTGAGGCACTCACATCATCAGTATATGGAGAAATGGGGATGCTGAGTTCCTCTGGGAGTTCCAGCAAAGGACAGGCAGTGGAGCCAAACACTGGAGCACTGAGAGTACTGGACTCAGTCCAAGACACCCCAAGCTTTGTACTGTGCCCTCCAAAACTGCTCCTCCTGCCTAGAATCCTGGCCTTGCTGCCTATATCACCTACTGGTCATGCCTTGTGCCCCACCTTGGCCATCTTCTATCCCTGGTGCTGTCTCCCCTGGCTGCCTGATGGCCAGGCTGCTGGTGAGGATGGAGCTGTCCCCACTGGGACACCCGGTGCAGTGGCAGGATGTGGTGGCACATCAGGCACAGTGGGTGAATAGCAGAGGGGACGACCTCAGCTCTTTCCCCTGTCACCTCCAGCCGGTTACAGGCCGGTGCTCGCTGTTTGCAAATACCCTGCGGCTGCCCTGCTACGCCAGCTGGCTGCCAGCCCCACCTGGCATCTACTCCCTGCCCGCTCCTGCCTGCACACGCCGCCAGCAGGGCCCTTGCTCAAGCCCCAGCGCGCTCAGCACCCGCTTTACACCCTGTGCCAAAGAGCCCAGCCTGACCCTTCTCTCTGCTGTAACTTTGCCGACAATGGTGCAGACACCAAGTCTAGCCCCTCGTGTAAACGGTTTGCTCTGCACTGATGACTGATTTATTGCCTATAGATGAACCTACAGCACCCAGCACCCTTATGTGCCAGGGAAGGGCAGTATGGAGCTAGCTGGCACCAACACTGGCTCCTCTTCCCCCTCCTGAAGAAGCTGGCAGTGTCTCTGGCTGCGCCTGGCCCGTGGGTGTTTGGCAGACGGGTGTGGAGGTGGATTTGGCGCTGTACCTGTGCCAAGCAGGCAGCTCCAAAACACTGTTGGTGCCGGCGGTGCATGGCCAGGCTTCATAGGTGCCTGTGGCTCCTGGGGGAGCTGATGGGCGGTGATAGCAGGGTACTAGCCCCAGCATCTCCCTGGCTGGGGGGGAGAAGGGCCATTTCCTTAAGCTACCAGTGTATTTTTCAGTGTGGAAGGAAGGAGGCCACTGTGCACAGCTCCCGGCAGCACAGTTAGGTTTTCCAAGCAGCTTGCCATTCATTTCTGAGTTTATTAAGAGCTGGGCTTTGTCAATAAGGCACTATGTAATGCACATTGTTGTCTCTTAGCAACCCTAACTGGATTAAGAAGAATTTTGTTTGGTTTTTTTTTGTGTGTGGTTTTTTTTCTATTTTTTTGTCGGAATATGGAAGAAATGCACCAGGAAATGGCTGCGCCAGCTGGGTTCATCCGGGAGCACCAGCTCTCCCGCACGAGTCGTTGTCGGCACAGCACAATGGCTTGGCCCTGGCTCCCAGGCGCCTGGCCCCAGCTCCCAGCAAGCCAGATCTGCTCCCAGTTACAAAACAGGAGTGTGTGGGAGCACTGGAGCACTGGGAGGCTTTTGAGGAGCAGGGAGGGGGGGTGGATTCAAATTCCGGAATGGGTAATGCTGGTGATGGGGAGGTCACCAGTCCATGCTAGACTATCCAGGATGGACTGGCCCTGTCTGGGCAGGGTTCAGGGAGGTGGGGAGGATCCTGGGGATGGGAGGGAACCTTGGCCATACCCCATTGCTCTCATCCCAGAGACCTCCTCTTGCTCCCAGCCCTGTCCCCTACACAGGAACTGGTCAGGGTGACACGTCCAAGGGCACTGGGCAGGCGGTATCAGAGTGGATCAGACCCCATATCCCCCACTCCTGCCTGAGTGGGACCGGAATGCATGTGGACAGGGCTCCCACCACAACCCTGCCTAGGTTATACTGTGGTAACTGGGCCCCAGTCTTGCCCTCCCATGGAGCCAGAGCCAGTTAATGGCAAACGATGCCGAGGAGTATTAACTGAAGCAGGCAAGGGGGTGGGGGTACAAACAAATGCAGAAGGTGAATCTGCAACCACAGGAAGTCAGTTATTAATTTGAGTGAGACATTTTACCCCTTGATTTCCTGTGATCGTGCCTTTATGTAACAGCGGGGGAAGGGTGGGCAGTGCTGTGAGGCAGGGGCAGCTGGTGAGAGGGTAACATGGGATCCAGCATCCCCCACCCTGCACCCCTTCCACTACTCCTCAACCTCTATCATGTCACCCTCGAGGGAGAAGGTTGTCAAGGTAGTGACCTCCTGCTCAGCATCCCCCCACGGTGCCAGGAGGACATGGGGGAACCTGAATGCATCCTGTGCCTTCCCCACAGTGACCACTTGGACCCAGCTTGGACCTCAGCTGTCAACCCCCTTGGGCCATAGCTGGGGCCTCGTGTCCTCATATCACCTCTTGAGTAGGGGGACAGGAGCTGGCAGAGCCAGCTGCCTCCTGCATGGTGTCAGCATGCAAATGTGGCTGTGTTTGTGCACAGCTGCACTTGCACATGTGGATGTGAGTCCACATGTGTCTATATGGGCATTTGCCTGTGCACCCACACACATCATGTTTGCATGTGTATGCACACACATCCCTTCAACACACACCACGGGGAACCACAACGCACACACTGAAACACGAGTTTGCAGGCAAGTGTGTGGCAGGGAACACGCAGAGTACCGAGGCCCATGGCAGCCCTGCATGTGGCTGGAAGGCTAGGGGATGCACCACTCCCCTGCCTTCAATTGGCTGAGCGGTAAATAAATAAAAGGGAATTAAATAAATAGAGGCGAGTTGGTTTATATAATCGCTGGTACAGTTTGTCCTGAACCTCTGCACGGATTAGAGAGCTGGCACTGGCCGTGGGTCATTAGCAGCTGGGCTAAGCCCCCCCAGTGTGGTTGCCCTGGCCCCCCAGACAGCAGTCTGCAGCCTTGCCCCCTATTTACCTACCCGGGTACTTTTTAACAAGCAACCTTGGGAAGGGCTGTCACAAACATGCATGTGTGTGTAAGTCCCTGCATGGATGTGTGTGCGTGCATGTGCCTCTCTGCAAACATGCACACGTCTGTATGTGTATGGGAGGGCACACGGGGTGTACATTGCCCAGGTATATTGGGGTGTGTATGCATGGGACTGTGAGCATGTGTGTGTGTTTGGTGTGCTTCTGTCCATGCACATGTGTGCATGTGTGCATATGTATGTATAGGTGTACATGCATATATGTGTGTTTATGCATGTGCCTGTTTGCATGTGCATGCCTGCATATGTGCACATACGTGCCCGGGAGTGTGCACATGTAGATGTGCACAGAGGCATGTGCTTGTATTTGCACACGTGTTTGTGTGAGTGGGAACACGTGTGTGCCTCTACGTGTGTTATGCATGTGCATGTGCACATGTCTGTGTGCTGGAGTGGGAATGTCCATGTCCCCAACACCGTGGCAGGAGGTGGATGTGCCAGGGCACATTGCGTGCCAGCTGACTGGGGTCTCTATGTTCCCCAACATCCTACCTTCGCTCCCAATCACCCCAAATGATGTCACCGCCAAACCTTTACTCCACTGCCCCATGGTGGCCTCCTCCAGCCTCTGCAACCCATCCCGTGGCAGAGCATCCCCGAGAAGAGCACCCCATGGCAGAGCACCCCACATCACAGCATTTCTGAGCAGAGCATCCCATGGCAGAGCATCTCCACGGCAGAACATCTCACGTCAGAGCAGCCCATGGCAGAGCACCCTTCAGCACGGTACCTCCGTGCAGAGCACCCCACGTCAGAGCACCCATAGCTGCGCATCCCCCAGCACGGCACCCTCAGCAGTGCATCCCCACTGAAGACTATCCCACAGAACACCCACGACAGCGCACCCCGTGGCAGCCCAAGCCCAGCACAGTACCCCAGGGCACAGGACGCCCCCTCCGAGCTCCCCCGGGTCCCGCCCGAACGCCGCTCTGCTGCCATCTAGCGCCCGCGGGCCGCGCCAAGGCCTCGGGCCCCGGGGAAGCCGCCGGCCAGCGCCCGCCCCGGCCCCGTCCTCGCTTTGGGAGGGGCTGGTGGGCTGGGATTTCCTCGTTCTGGACCGCGAGGTGGTGGTTAGGGTCAGAGCAGAATCATCTTGAGAACTGGGTGGGGAAAAAGCCTTTTCTTGTATAGAACCTGTGGGAGCACAGCGCGAGGGAAAGGTTGGGGGATGTTGGATGCTACGATGCCACACAGACCCCCCTTCACCTCCTCCCCACGTAGCCAGCCCCGTCTCCCCAGGCACCGGCTGGGAGGGGTGAGAGGTCCTGGATTTATCCACCAGGCCCATCCTGGTGCTCTTCATCACTGGGAGTGGTGGTACCACAGAAGGGCTGACATGGCATCTGAGATGGGTGGCATCTTGACACCAGCGTAGCAGTTCCGGATGGGTCTGCAAACCGCTACTGCGGCAGTCCCCGGTGGAGCCTTCTTATATATGGCAGTGGGGAGCAGGTTTGCTCCCTTCTTCCAGAGGCAGCTGAGCTTCCCCAGGATGGATGTCCTTATCACACTCAACACCTGCTGACTCAGGGACTCTGTGCTAGCACTGATGGATCACTCTGCCGCATCCCTGCCGGGGCTCCGCTCTGAATCAGCTGGGCCCAAGCCAGCCCTGCCCAGGAAACAGTCATGTGCAGATGCTCCAGCGCCACAAAGAAGGGGAGTAATCAGAGCCGTGTCAGCAGAGACTCTTTGGTGCTTTGCTCAGGGAGGAGACACTGCAGAGGTATTTTTAGCTGCATAATTCAGAGCTACCTACAGCCTGATTAATTTTTTTCCCCCCATTGGTCAATCTATCATGTACCCTTCACTGCCTGATGGATGCACACTGGGAGCTGTGCATGCTGGGAGGGGCTGATGCAGAGCCTGAGTACCACTTGTGTCCCTCTGCATTTGCTCCAACCTTTTGCCACAGTTTTACATGGGGAACACAGAACACAAGAAGCCAGGGCACAACAGGGCAGTGAGACAACCTGCCTATCTCAAGGTGCTCACAACTGTTATCACCCAGGAAGGGTGCAGCACGGGGCTGTGGGTGTGAAAGATTTCACTGTGGTGTGTGTGCCGGACAAGCGGCCGATGCCTTGGCACCCCCGTGATATTAGCAGCAAGCACAGAGCAAATGGCTGGTATTCTCATGCTTGCTAGCTTGGTGAGACCTTGGAATCTTTACTACGACCTGTGAGTTAATAAAAAAAGAATGCATTAGATGGAAAACATGAAGATAAGGGCCACATCTGTGGAAAACAGTGGGTTGCACTCTCTTGCTGTAGCTGTGGGTTTCTCACAAGTGGAAATTCACTGGGGCAGCTGCTGACTGGATACAGAAACATTATATAAGGTTTGCATCCACTCAGTAAAGGTGATCTTGCTTGTTGCCTCATAGATGGGGTCTGTGCCTTAATCACTACTCTGGGTGGCTATGGGCAGGGTCAGTGCTGGGAGTCTGTATTGACTGTGAACCAGCCCTGGGATGCTTCAGCCTTCCCTGGGGCACTTTCCCAGCCAGAGATCCCTACATGTGAGCTAGGGAGAGGCTGCAGCAATCCACATCTTCCACCCCTAGTGAAAGCATCTCCACTCAGCCCTGATTCCACAAAATAGTTTTTATTTTTCAAAGTCTGCTGCTAACAGGATGAGGACAGACAATCCTTGGGGCTGCCAGCATCTCCCAAGGATGAAGGCACTGGAGGAGGATTCCCAAAATATTTTAGGGGTTAAAATCAGGCAGCTGATGTGCTTGTCTCCTTGGTGGGCAATGTGGACTGAGGGAACTGAAAGAATCATAGAATCATAGAATGGTTTGAGTTGGAAGGGACCTTAAAGATCATCTAATTCTAACCCCCAGCAATGGGCAGGGACACCTCCCACTGGATCAGGTCTCTCAAGGCCCCAACCAGCCTGGTCTTGAACACCTCCAGGGATGGGGCAGCTACAACTTCTCTGGGCAACAAGGGCCAGGGCCTCCTCACCCTCACTGTGAAGAATTTCCTCCTTAAGTCTAGTCTAAATCTTCCCCTCTCCAATTTAAAGGCATTTCCCCTCATCCTATCACCCCATGCCTTTGTAAACAGTCCCTTCCCAGCTTTCTTGTAGACACTTCAAATACTGGAAGTTTGCTATAAGGGGTGTCTATGAAGCCTTCAGGCTGAACAACCCCAACTTTCTCAGCCTGTCTTCGTATCGGAGGTGCTCCAGCCCTCTGAAAGGACCAATCTTGTCTGGGATTTAGGGTTCCACTGTTTTGGCACAGCTCCCTGAATGCTCCTAGCCCCCTCAGCCCTCCCCTGCCCTGCACTCGCCGCAGTGAGGGGCACTGCCTGCCCATGTGAGAGCCAACACACATGCATACGTCACCGTGCATATGTGGCCACCCCAAAACCCACCCTGAGCCCCTGGGCTCCCACAAGCCCCTCTTCCAGCCCACTAAATGTCACCCACTGCCCCCACATGCTGGCACAACCTGACTCCCCCATGCCAGCAACTACAAATGAAAGCAGCCTGGGGATGTGGGGGCCACCTCAAAGGCCCAATCTTCTCCTTCTGAAGCATTGGCTCTGTTTGTGGTGGCAGGCAGGGCTGTTGAGTCTCTGAGGCAGTGTGGGTGCTCCTGAGCAAAGGGGCACTGCATTCTGGTCATGTCACAGAGAGCTGCTGGAGGGGAGCAAAAAGCCAGTGCCCTCCACCTACAGCCCTTTGATATAAGCACAGCCTTTTGCCCTGGAAACCACAGCCACCCACAGCAGTATCTGGCTTCCTGCTCTGCCCCTGCCCTACATGCCTGAGCCCCGGTGGAACTGGCATCACATCAGGTGCCATCCCTGCACAAGGATGAAGACACTTGATTGTCCCCTGGGTTCATCCTTGTCTGAGCAACCTGTGCTGCTCCTGGTTGGGGCTTTTGGGTTTTCCTCACAAGCTCAAGCTGCTGCAATGAAAATGGCTTGTCTTTCTTGGCAGGGATCCGCTCAGCCCATCTGCTTCCCAGAAATCCCATGTACCAACCTGGGAGAGCTGTAGGGACTGTTACAAAGGGAGATGGGAACTTGGGAGCTGCTGCAAACACCTGGACAGATACCTTGGCTGCTCCTCAGAGACCCACAGTCCTGGCTCTACCTTTTTCTGTGAAGCTGTGTACAGATTCCTCTCCTTCCCAAAACAAATCTGTACCCAAAACAGCCTTAAATCCAGCTTAAGGTGATCCCTAGGCCCTGCCTTGAGCCAGGATGGGTGCTGGGTGATGGACAGACAGGTATCCAGGTCCTCTGGCAGGCACCGTCCCAGGGACAAGGGCTGGCAGAGTCTGATTGAGGCTCACATGTCAGCAGAGACCTTCACAGCCAAGTAGGGAAATGCTATTCCCTGCTGGCAGCAAGGCTTTCTCCAAAAAGCATTAACAGGAGCAAAGCACATGAAGCGGAGACAAGGACAATCCATCAGGATCCCAGGCTCGACCAGGACCCAGAGTAAGGCCAAGATCAGCAGGGAGAAATAGAAAGCCAAACCTCCAGTGCAGGGAAACCACTGGATGAAATAAGCATCAGTGAGCAGATTGCACCCCAACCCTCTTCTCCCTTGATCCCAGCCAGGGCTGTGTCATAACCCCTGCATCTTCAGCCCGAAGTCCCACTTCTATCCCACAACTGACCTCCCTCCTCCAAAATCAAGCAGTCAAGACCCAACCCTGTCTCCCCAATCCAGGTGCCCCCACTCACCAATCACCACATCTTTGCCCTCATGTTGTAGCACAGCTGCCACTTCACTGAGCCCTTGGCCACTGGTGCTGCTGCCATACCTGGCGTCTCCATCCTCACCCAGCTGCTCCAGAAGGTACCTGGCTTGATGTCTCAGCACCATCGCAGAGCCTTTTGCCCTAGGAGCACCCAGAGTAGTCTCTAACCCCAGAGGACTCAGGGAAAAGCAGGTGGATGTAGGCAAGGAATAATCTCAATGCGGGAGTTTTCTCGGCTGCCCCTGAGGGAGGCAGGTCGGCTGATCTCAGTTGTGCTTGTGGGTGGTCGCAACAGAGGCAGTGCCAGCAGCCTGCAGAACATGCCTGAGGGAGTGCACCCATGTCTTGAGGACGGAGGGACACCAAGGAATGGGAAGGAAAAGGGTTGTGAGGGGTCTCAGAGGCTTTGGGGGTTGCTTTGGCTTTGACTTCCCAGGGAAGGCAGCTGCTGCAGGTACTACCTACAATGCCATGTGCTGCTGCATCAGGGACTTTCAGACCACACAGGATACTCATGTGTGGCCAGCAAATGCCCATGCCACCCATTCTAGTGCTGCACACCTGTGTGTGTCCAATACACGTGCACTTAGTGTAGCATGCTCAGCCAGGGGGACTACTCCCTATTGGCTCTCACACCTGTAGAAACTCAGGGATAAAGGAGGATTGTGTGGGAGCCTCATCTGAGGGACCAGAGGTGCTGGGGACCCACAGAGCTGTGACAGCTGATCTCCGCTCACAGTGCAGGGGCAGGATCCGATCACTGGGGAAAATCACTTCCAGGTCCTGCTGGAGATCCTCGGCCCTATTGCCCTGGATGTAGTCCCAGTTTGTGGTTGAACCACTGGTCATAGCTTTGTTATCCTAAGATGCAGGCAGGTCCTTCCTGGCACTGTCTGCTGGGACAAACCCTGCTTCTTGTTGGGTGCCTGCTGGTTTTCCAACCCTGCCTAACTGCCCAGATAGTGTGCAGGCAGAGCCTGGCTCCTCTCTACAGCTCTGCCAGGACATGCAGCAACTGAATGGGATATCCCTTCAGCCCAGTGGTGATGCTGGTATAGACAGTTGGGACCTGGGGCTTTGCTGGGAGGATGGGAAGGGTGATGTTGGTAGCAGGCAGATGAGACCCAGGGATGTCCAGGAATGACAGGAGAAACTGGTTTCATGCAGAGCTGGGGATTTGATGGCATTGGGGCTGGAGTGTGCAGCTCTGGGCACTGCTGTGCACACAGCACCAAAAGATTTGGGGATGGGGAAAATATATATGTGTAGGGAGGGAAATAGTGTGTAAGAGAGGTTTCTGGCATTCAGCTCCAGGAAATAAATAATTTCAAGGAGATTACTTTCTGGGGTTTTTTGTGGGTTTTTTTTTTTTTTTTTTTTTCTGAATACATTTTTTTATCCTTATGTTTGATCAAAGCTAGGCGTTTTTTTTCCAGGAAAGAACTCAGGAGCACTTCATGAAAGTCTCCCCTTCCCATTAGACTTGTTTTCATCCAAATGAGGTCATGGGGCAGAAAATAAACCCAAAAGTGAGCCATGAGAGCAGCTCAACATTAGGTGCCAGGGATGGGGGGGAAGGGTGCTGGAGAGCAGCACCAGGCAGCAGTGGGTGCAGGCCCCTCAGTGGAGGTGGAGGCAGAGGAAGTGCACTGAACAAGGAAAATATTCCTGTTTAAGTAGTGCTTGAGAGGATGAATTTAAAGCAGTGTGTGCCAGCATGTGTGTGATAATGCATGCATGCCTGTGTGTGCGCGTGCCTGCATGTACATGTGCACCAATATGCATGTACACAAGCACACATGTGTGTGTTTGTGTGCTTTTATGTGGTGTGGCACATGCATGTGTCGCTACGTGCAAGTGATGCAATGACTATGAATGGAGGAGACGTGTCCTGCTCACAGCTGGGCTCCCCTGCCCTGGAGCTGCAACGCTGGCAAGGCAGGGAGGACGTGCCACAAGACAGCACCCAAAAATACACTAGGGGGTGGAGAGACCTTGGTGGAGTTGGGGAGGGCCTAGTGCATTCCTGGCTGTGGGGAAGGGCAGGATTTGAGGGAGGACCCTGCACTCCCTGCAGAACACTCTAACCCTGCCAGGATGATGGTCATGGGGGTGGGCACCGTGAGAAATAGAATGCTTCAAGAACTGAGGGGGTACACTGCAGCCAGTCTGGTTGTTGGTCTGTCATCATGGCTAGCACCCTGACTTGATAGGAGAGTACAAGTGCTTTTTACATGCCAGTTGGAAGCAGAAAGGGAGCAAGCGCCCCACAGAGGGTGAAGGAGGAGTTAACCACAGTGCTGGCTGCCACCCCAGACCAAGCACTGACACCCACCCTGGCAAGGGCTGTCTCTGTCATCCCGAGGGCAGAGCTACTGGGAAGCAGAGCACCAGGCAAGCAGACACAACATGCAAGGAGATGGGGCTGAGCCAGCTGCTCCAGCCAGGGGTTCCTGGGGAAGGACTGTCTTGACATCCCTGCATCGCCCAGGACAATCCCGTCTCTCCTGTCTCATCACGGATATGTTAGTGCAAAGCCCAGCTCTCCATGCCTTGGTTCCACTGGCAGGCAGGGCTCTGTCTCTGCAGTTCCTCCACATCACCTGCCTTCCTGTGCTTGGGGCTCTGTTCCTGGAGGGGAGAGTGGGAGCTGGCAGCTGTGCTGCTCCAGCCTGGCTCCATGGGCCTCTCCCACTGCTTGCCATGTGTGGCCCTGCCTGTGCTGCCACCTAGGGAGGGTGTACACGGGTACATGTCTGAAGGTGAGGGTACACATATGTGCTGCTGCAGATGCGTGTGCACATGTGGATGTAGTGGGCATGTCTGTGTGTGCTAGGGCTCCACACACATTCTGAGGTGGATGTGCATATGTGTGTGCCGGCACACAGGGATGTCCATCCTTTGTGCCTCCTGCTGCTGTCACCTGTGACTCCAGTCCTCCCTTGGCAGAGGGCTGACCTGCTCCAGCCCATGACTGCTTCCTAGGGGGAAAAGGCCCTGCTAGGGACATGCATTAGTGATCAGGGGCCAGTATATGAGACCAGACCAGGCCACTCAGGTCCCACGGAGCCCTGCACATGTTCCCTCCTTGCCCTGTGCCTCAGTTTCCCTTAGCATATTTTTGTTCACTGGTGTCTCTGACCCCACCTCTGCCGGCCCCTGCAAGATGCAATGACCCCATGAGAGCAGCATGATGCCACCCTCACTTCCACGACAATGACGCTTGGAGCAGTAGGATGGAAAAGTGAGTCCATCACCTGGCTCCACAGCAAGATGGAAGGCAGATGAGGACAGGCTCATGATGAAACCTTGCCTGAGCTCATGTCCCCAGCTGACAGTGTTGGGGGACCAGTGTTGGGGTCAGCAGGACCCCTCCCATGAGTCTCAGCCTCTGAAGCCGGGATGCTGATCCCTCCCTGCGACCACTAGCCAGGAACACTGTGCCCAGATCTGACATTCGGAGGTGGAGAGGAAAGAGTGGCCCTCTTAGGGAGGGGGGTGGAGAGGAGAGAGTGGCCCTCTGAGGAAGGGACGATAACTGCTTACCCACTCAGACCAATCTCTGAATAAACCCAGAGTGGCACCCTGCTGCCTTCTGCCCTCAGGGGTTGCGAGTGCCTTCCATGCCTACCCCTGTAATGGGATGAATGCTGCGCTCTTGATCCATCTGCACTTCTGGGGATGCGTAGGAAGGGCAGAGCCCCCCCAGCTGTGCAAGTCAGGTGACACCCCTCCCCCAGGGTCAACCAGGGCATGACAGACCCACAGGGCTGAATGAGCCAGACAAACACCCCGAAATGCAAGATGGGCAGGACAGATTCTCCCCTTGCCTGGCTTGGAGCAATGTAGGTAGGGCAGCACAACCTCCACTGGGATAGGACCTTAGAACTGTTGGGTTGGAAAAGACCCTTTTGATCATCGAGTCTAACCATACCTGTCCACTACTAAACCAGACCCCTGAGCACCACATTTACCCATCTTTTAAATCCCTCCAGGGATGGGGACTCAAATGCTTCCCTGAGAGCCTCTACCAATGCCCAAGAACGCTTTCAGTGAAGAAGTTTTTCCTAATGTCCAATCTAAACCTGCCCTGGTGCAACTTGAGGTCTTTTTGTCTCATCCAATCAGTTGTTACTTGGAAGAAGAGCCCAACACCCACTTCACCGCAACCTCCATGCAGGAGCTACACAGAGCATTGAGGTGTCCCCTCAGCCTCCTCTTCTCCAGATTGAACAACCTCTGTTTCCTCAGCCTCTCTCAGAACCCCAATGCTCCAGCCTCTTCCTCAGCTCTGTTCCCTTCTCTGGATGTCTCTGGCCGCTTGATGTCCTTCTTGTGGAGGGGAGCCCAAAACTAAAACGAGGATTCGAAGTGTGGCCTCACCAATGCTGAGTCCAGGGGATGAGCCCTTCCCTACTCTTGCTGGCCATACCATGGCTGGTCAAACCCAGGATGCTTTTGGCCTTCTTGGCCATCTGGCCCCTCACTACAAGAAAAATACTGAGTAGGTGGAGTTCATCCAGAGACGGGGAATGGAGCTGGGGAAGAGGCTGGAGAACAAGCCTTATGAGAGGCAGCTGAGGGGAGTGGGGGATTTTAGCCTGGAGAAAGGGTTATTGAGGGGAGACCTCATTGTTGTCCTCGACTGCCTGAAAGGAGGTTGTGGTGAGGTGGATGTTGGTCTCTTCTCCCAAGTGGCTGACAATAGAAGAGAGGGAATGGCCTGAAATTGTGCCAGGGCAGGTTCAGATTGGATATCAGAAAAAAAATTCTTCACCATCAGGGTTTTCAGGCACTGGCAGAAGCTGCCTAGGGAGGTGGTTGAGTCCCCATCCCTTGAGGGACATGGAAATACTCAGGGATCTGGTTTAGTAGTGGACCAGGACGGTTGGACTCGGATGATCTCAGAGGTCTTTTTTGATCAAGCAATTCCAGGATTCTATGGTTCAGCCGGTCAGTGTGGACGCGACAGTCCCCCCCGCCCCCGCCACCTCCTCCCGGGGCCATACGGGGAGGACGGACGGGGTACATCCCACTAGGTTTGGCCGCCAGCGGCTGCACCGAGCGGGGCCCGTCCCACCCCACCCCGCCCCCCCCCCCCCCCCCCCCCCCCAACCCCGGGCTCCATGGCGGGGGCGGCTCCTGTCGGGTGGGGGCGGCGGGGCTGACGTCAGGCGCTGGCCCTGGTGCTGAAGCAAGATGGCCGCCCGCTAAGCGAAGCGGGGCGGGAGCGGCGGCGGCCAGCGCCCCCCCCCCCCCCCAACCCCCATCCACGCCGGAACGATGTCGCTGCTCTGCGTCCGAGGTACCGGGACACGGCGGGGTGGGGGGGCGGCCCCGGGGGACACGCTGCCCAGCAGGGACGGGGGCGGGGGTGTTCGCTGCTCTGGTACCCGGTAGATGGGGCTTGGGAGCGAGGAGAGGGAGTTGATGGGGTTGATTTGGGGTGGCTATTTAATGGTTTACAAGGGAGCACTGGGAAAGACAGGTGGTTTTGGGGGTTTATGGGGTTTGTTCGGGACGGGTGGGAATGTGGATGGGGGTAGATGAGGCTTCGGAATAAAGAGAGGTGATTAGGGTGGGGTGTGGGTCAGGGGACTGGGGGATGGGTGTAGGACTCTGGGAGGGGTCCATGGGATGTGTGGAAGGTGTTTGGGAATGGGGGGACTGGGCTGCGCCTGGGGGGTTAGGGACAGACGTGACGGCGGGTACTTGGCGGGGGGGGGGGTGGTATTTAGGGAGAGGTGGGAAGGGGAGGGTGGACGGGTGGGGGTGTTCGAGTGGGTGGGCACCTGGGGGTCTGCATTTGAGGGGCCGGAGAGAGGAAGTGGGTAGGGAAGATGGGGAAGAGGGAAGGAGGGGGAAAAGGGAGGAGGGGAGAGAGGAAAGTAGGGAGGAGGTGGCGGAAGATGGGGGAGAAGGGCGCTCGGAAGGGGGCGGGCAGGCGGTGAGGGTAGACAGGAGACTCCCGGTACCGGGTCAGCGAGCACCCCCCGACCCCCCGGCTCCGGCGGCGGCGTGGCCCCCGGGGCTGGCGGAGGTGGGGGGAGGAGGAGGGTCGTGGGAACGGCTCCATTGACAAAAAACCGGCGCGTGGATTTATGAATGAACCGGCGGGGGCGCGCGCGCGCGGCGCCGGACGCGGCAGTGGGGGTGGGGGCACCTTGACCCTCCCACCTCCGTGGGGAGAGAAAGGGGCTCTGCCCCCGCACCGCTTCACCCCGCATCTCCTGTCTATCCCTCTCCGGCGTCCTTCCCTCTCCTCCCTGCTCCCTTGTCTCCCCCCTCCTTTCCTCACCCCCTCATCTTCCTTCTCCTCGACTCCTTCTCTCCCCTCTATCTTCCCTCTTCCCTCATCTTCTTCCCCCTCTTTTCCTCTCCTCCCTCTCCCTCCTTCCCTCTTCCCCGCTCCCTCCTTCCCCCCTCCTTTCCTCTTCCCCTCTCCTCCCCTCCTCCGTTCTTCCCCTTCTCCCCTCTTCCCCTTCTCCCCTCTTCCCCCTCCTCCCCTCTTTCCCCTCTCCTTCCCTCTTCCCCCTTCTCTCTCTTGCTTCGCAAATACAGACTCCCACGTGCCCACTTACCCTTACAACCCCACCCGCCCACCTTCCCTCTGCCGCCTCTGCCCAAATATCCCCAACCCCAAGCACCCTCTGCCATGTATGTCCTTAGCCTCCCCACAAGCACAGCACACCCCCTCCCCCGTTCCTACCTTCCACACATCCCATGGATCCCTCCCAGTGTCCCACACCCATCCCCAAATCCCCTGACCCACACCCGAATCCCAATCATCTCTCTTTTCTCCCAAGCCCCATCTACCCCCACCCACATTCCCACCCATCCCGAACAAATCCCATAAGCCCCCGGATCCTCCTGTCTTTCCCAGTGCTCCCTTGCAAACCATTAAATACCACCTCCCCCCCCAATCACCCCTCCCAGTCCTCTTTTCTCTTGCAGGCATTGCCCCCCTTCGGGCTCAGGGATGCTGAGTTAGGGGTACAGGCACCTGAGGAGGCAGGGCTGGTGCTGGTGGAAGCCAGGTTGGGGGTGCTGGTTGCCCTGTACTGAGAGGAACCCAGTCTGCCCCACAACAGCTTGCAGAGGGGGTTGGGAGCTGTGCCAAACACATCATGCTTCTTCGTGCTACCCAGACAGACCCCTCCAGCCCCAGATTTGGGATCCCCTGCTCTGGCAGGAGGAGGATTGTCTTTACTCCTGTTTAAGGGGCTGTCACACACAGTGACACCCTCAGTCAAGCTGGGGGTGGATGATGAGAAACGTCTCCTGGTGTGTTTGGGCTTCCTCTGCTTGCTTGGGGCAGCTATTTTTGTCACCCTATTTTTGGAGTCCCAGGGATGAAGGCGCCATCATAGAGCTTCCTCCCTGCCCTTCTGGGAATGCTGGGGCCATGCACATCCCCCAGGGACTTCATGCCAAGGGGGTGCACTTGTGGGACAGGCACTGAAGTGGCCCTGGGCGATGTGGGGTGAGCAAGGACAGAGATGTGTAACAGACCAGGGTGTCTGAAGTGGTATGAGGCAGACAGAGAGATAGATGGGCAGGGGGATGTGCATCCGGAGAGACAGATGGGGAGATGGATGGACAGATGGATGGAGGGTGGGGAGGCATGAGCAAGTAGACAGAGAGGTGTATGGATGAATGGATGAGGGATAGATGGACAGGAGAGGAAGGAAGGAAGGAAGGATGGATGGATGGATGGATGGTCAAAGGATGGTTGGACAGACAAGGTTGAACAGTTATGGGTGGGTTGACAGACAGGTGAATGGATGGACAGACAGAGGGATGGGTGGGTGGACAGAGGGACGGACAAACAAGTCTGTCGCAGGTTGCCTACAACACAGCTTGATTTTTACTCTGTTGCCAGTCCTGCCAGTTGCCTTCTGCCTCAGTTTCCCCAACTGGCCAGTGCCTCAGTGAGTGGAGGCTGATTGCCCCAGCCTAGGAAGCACCCTTAGCCTTCAAGACTGTTGTAGGGGTACCCAGCTTTCATGAGGATACTGCTGCCCCCACCTTCTTGTTTGGGTGCTCAGGCTGAATTTAGCCCAAGGGTGGCATCTTGGGCCCCACGAGCCCTGCTCCAGCTTTGGGGACCTGTTGGTGGATGGGAGGGTGGCAGAGCCTGCTTGGGAATATCAGCTGCAAATGGTGGCATAAGGACTCCCCAGCAGCTGATGACAGCCAGGAGAGCCACATGATCCCTGGGTAGATGTTCCTGTCAACTTGGGTATTTGGGGGGCTTTTCCTTCCTCTGCTCACCCATTATGGATGCAGCAGCTGGTGGAGAGGAGACGGCCTCAGTGGGTGCATCTGGGTCCAGGGCAAAGGTGAGCTCCCACACCAAGGGTCACTGTGCATCTCTGAGTGTGCCCCATAGGCGGGTTCTTGTACCAAGTACAGTATTATAATAGAATAATAAATATGCAATATGCAAAATAATATATAATATAAAAAAATATATACAATAGCACATAGTGATGTTCTCCATCCCCATGCAGTCCCACAGTCTCCCCACCCAGCAGTGCTAGGGGATCTTTGGGAACCTGGCCTTGAACCAAACCTCATGTGTGAATCCCTGAGTACAGTTGCAGCTACCAGAGTTCAGTGATTTCCCGGGAACCCAGCTACTGGTGACGTGGCTGGTGACCTTCCTTTTGACAAAGCTGTTGCAAAAAGCTGCCCAGCGTGTGACTGTCTTGGCAGCTCAGGGCAGGTGTCCAAGCTGAAGAATTCCTGTTTGTGTTCTGAGTGGCTCGCTGTGGTTGAGCCAAGGAATCCTCCCTGCCTCAGTTTCCCTAGAGGTGCCCCAGGGCCAGGCAGGGGCTGCTTGTGCCATGTTGCCTCCTCTGAACCCCATGGTGTGTGTGGAGCCAGTGGCAGTCCCATGGCCCTTCCAGCATTAGGTGGTGGGTGATAAGTGGCTGTTGAGTGGCACAACTATGAAATCAAGTTACCTTTGATATTGCCAAAGCTATTTTCATGCCTCTTCAGTCACGTCGGTCCTCCACCCACTGGCATAAGAGTCATTTAACCATTATCTGGGTGCTGTGTCATCCCTCCCTGCCTACTCCCCTCCTGTGGGCCCTGAGGAGACCCCAGGACCCACCACCCCTTGGCATTGGCAGCATTGGTGCCTGTCTCTTCCCAGCTGCCTGTTTGCCTCCCCATTGCAGGCAAAATCTGGGTACCAGCCCCCCTGTACCCTCTTACTGCAGAACTGAGGGATCAACCAGCACTGGGACTGTTTGTTCCCATGATTCTAAGCAGAATTCAGCCCAGATGTGACTACTGACCCTGCATGAAATCAGCTGTTTGGGAAGGATCCCCTGTAGGCAGGATGGGAACCAACCCCTTGGTGATCCTCCAGGATGGGGACAGGGCAGGGGTGGGGTGCGTCTGTCTGTATGTCGGTGAGTTTTGGGTGTCCCTGCTACAGTGGAGTGGGGGGAGCATCTCTACCACTCCTGGGGCTGCCATGGGGCACAGGAGGGTTACAACACCCCACCCCCCTCCTAGGTTTCCTGTATGAAATCTGGGTCAGCATTTGGTAGTCGATGACTTAACCCTGGCACTCCTGAACCGGTACGCCAAGGTGGGGAGTGGAGCAGGGGGAGGGTTCCCCCTGTCCTCCCTTCCCTGCCTCGATTTGTATTGTAGCATCATGTCTTTCCTGAGGTGGATCAGAATTCAGAAGCAGGGGAGTGACAAGAGGTAAACACCCCCTCAACAGGTCATGGAATGAAGTTGAGTTGGAAGGTACCTTAAATATCGTCTAATTACAACCACTTGCCTTGGGCAGGGACACATCCCACTGGATCCAGTTGCTCCAAGTCCCATCCAACCTGGCCTTCAACAACTCCAGCAACCATTACTGCTCTGGGCAGCCTGGGCCAGAGCATCCCCACCCTCACAGGGAACAATTTCTTCCTAAGATCTCATCTCAATCTCCCCTCTTTCAGCTCAAAACCATCCTCCCTCATCCTATTCCTGCCTTCCCTGATCAGAAGCCCCTCCCCAGCAATCCTGGAGCCACTTTATGTACTGGAAGCTGCTCCAAGGTCTCCCTGCAGCTTTCTCTTCTCCAACCTGAACAACCTCAACTCTCTCAGCCTGTTCTCACACAAGAAGGACAGCAGTGAGATCATAGAATCATAGAACAACCAGGTTGGAAGAGACCCATTGGAGATGAAGGCTGTTCATTTGGGGTTGCAAAGAGATGTTTGAAAAGTTGTCCCAAAGTGGCAGTTTGTGTGTGTGTGTGCGCGCGCTCGCGCGCGTGCGTATGTGTGTGTATATGCATGCGTGCTTTTCTCCCCTGTGGTGCCCATCTTCAGCTCACATCTGATGCCCCTCCCTCATGCCTGGCTCTGGGGACTCCTGATTTACACCAGCAGGAGGGATCCCACCACCTTGAAGCTGGAAATCCTCCCACTCCCTTGGCACCATGGTTGGGGTCTCCTCTACCCTGCACTGAGCTCTCAGGTTTAATCGCTTCCCTCCTTCTCTGTCCCCACAGTTAAAAAGGCCAAGTTCGACGGGCCCCAAGGTAAGCGGCCCCTGGGAGGGCTGGAATGCAGGGCCAGGGGCTGATTTGAGATGGCAAGACCCAGAGGAAGGGCTGAGGAGTGGCGAGGGGACCCCAGCTTAGCCTCAGCTCTAGAGGCCTCATTTGAGGCCTGCGTGGTGGGGAGCACACATAGAGATGAGGGTGACCTGGATGAGACTGGGGAGCTCATAGCCTCCACTTCTAGCAATATGGGGTCCATCCTGACTAGCAACTGGGGCTAGGGTACTGAGGACTGTGTGTGGGGACCTCAAAGGAGGATGGCAGTGGAGGTGTGTCAAGGAGGTGGGAGCATGGCTAGTAGTGGTGGGGACCACTTCACCCTCTACTTACTCCCACAGAGAAGTTTAACACCTATGTGACACTGAAAGTGCAAAATGTCAAGAGCACAACCATCGCAGTGCGGGGCAACCTGCCCTCCTGGGAGCAGGACTTCATGTTGTGAGTGTCCAGGGGCCACCTCAGGGCCTCCACCCCTGCTGTTCCTCTCTATCCCCTCATCAAGGGCAGGTCCCTCCCTGCTGGTGCCCCCAGACCCCAGTGCTGGGGGGTCTACCCGAGTCCTGGGGTCATGGGGGCAGGCAGAGATGGGAGTGGCCCCAAGTAGCTGCTGAGGAAGGGGGTGACCTGACACATCTCTCTCCCTCCCAGTGAGATCAACCGGCTTGACCTGGGCCTGACAGTAGAGGTGTGGAACAAGGGACTTATCTGGGACACCATGGTGGGGACAGTGTGGATCCCTCTTCGGACCATCCGGCAGTCAAATGAGGTAGGGAGCCAGGCACATCCATCCTCCACCAGACCCTAAGATACATTTAGCCACCTCCTGTCTGTCCCTTGGCTGGGGCAGAGCCTTTCCCAATCCTGCTTGTGGAGGACAACACTTGGAGCTGGATGCTGTGGGGTCAGGGAAGGGGGATCTCCAGAAGCTCTTCTTACCCCTATTTCTGCCCCACAGGAGGGCCCTGGGGAATGGCTCACGCTTGACTCCCAGGTCATCATGACTGACAATGAGATTTCGGGCACCAAGGATCCCACTTTCCACCGTATCCTCCTGGACATCCGCTTTGAGCTGCCACTGGGTGGGTACTGTCCCTGGGCACTCTGGGTTCGGGGTACGTCATTCTTTTCCCTGAGCCCCACAGATGCTTGTGAGGCTCAAGGCTGGGGCTGAGACCCATGACTGGGAGGTTGGAAGTAAGTGCTCTTAAAGGTCCCTTCCAACCCAAACCATTCTATGATCCTATGATCCTGTAACCCCAAAAACTGAGCACTGATTTGGGGTGTGTATGTGTATCTGCACACCAATTGGGGTCTTTACCCTTGTAGATATCCCTGAGGAGGAGGCCAGGTATTGGGCCAAGAAGCTGGAGCAGCTCAATGCCATGCGAGACCAGGATGATGTAAGTCAGTGCAGAGGGTTGGGCCCAAGGTGAGGGCTGGCCAGCCAGCAGCAATGCTGTGAGCATGCAGCCCTCATTGGCCTGTCTTTTTGCAGTATGCCTTCCAGGAGGAGCAGGAAAAGCCTCTGCCTGTTCACAGCTCCCAGTGCTGTAAGTGCTTCCCTGTCCTTGCTCTGCTTCAGGACCCCCACCTTACCCTGTACCCCAATCTCCCCACACGAGGAATGCACATGAGTGGGTTTTCCACCTGTCTTGGGACAGCTGGACCCCAACCAAAGCAGGACTCAACCTTGTTCCATATTCTGCTCCTATCCCTGTTCCCATCCTCCCTTCTGTGTCTGCCGGTGGTGCCTTACTGTGTCCCTTCCCTACAGTGCATGAGCCCTCCCATAGGGCTGAGCTGGAGGGGAGAGGGGTCTTGGGGGGGCACGGCAATGGGGCTAGTAAGGATGATGCCCTGGGGAGCCTGGGTGAGGGGCAGCGAGACTGGTGCAGAGGGTGTTTGGTAGGAACACCAGAGGGGTCTGAGGGATTTGGGGTGGCAGCTCACTTTTTCCCAACTGTTTTACCACAAAGGGGGCTTTTAGCAAAAATCATCATAAAACCCCCCAGCTCTATGAAATCAAGGAGCTTTTAGAAAAATAAACCATCATAAAAGCCCAAACTCTCAAATACTCAGGAGCCTTTAGGAAAAAATCATCATAAAGGCCCAGATTCAGTGAAATCAAGTTTTACTCAAATTATTACAGCAAGAAAGAAAGCGAATGATAACTAGTGATTCATCACAATTTAGCAGTAACAGCTTGTAAAGGCAGTGTGTCTGATCACTGCCGTAACAGAATACATAGGGACCTATCCCTGTCCCCTCTTGGTACTGCTTTGCCCAGTTTCTGTCCCCAGCATGGCCCAGTGTCAATGTGCTCCATCCTGGGCACTGCCCCAAACCCGTCTTGAGGCACTGTCTCCAGCCCAACTAGGTGCCACCATGCCTGGGAGACATCCCAGACAGATCCTGCTGCTGCCCTGCAGCTGCCTTTTTTCTTTTTGCTTTCTTTTTCTTTTTTTCTTTGTTTTGTTTTTATAGGCAACTGGAATTATTTTGGCTGGGGAGAACAACAGAGTAAGTATCCTGTCCCCTCCTCCCAGCTCGGTGGTCCCCAGTGTATCCCCCTTTGCCATTCCATAGCCCGGCCAGGGCACCTGGAGCTCAGGTCCAGTGTTGGTCTCATGCTGTGGCTCTGTGCTCTGTCCTGGGCATGGTTGTCCCAACAGCCTGATGGGGACATGGCAACATGAGGCTCTGCGCCCTTGGGGTGCCCTGGTGGCAATAAGCAGCTCAGGCTTTGCCTCTGTGGTTGAACACTGGTGGGGAAACGGGAGGTCCCTGCATCCTGTTGTCCTCTTCCCCCTTCTTCCCATTTCCCCCCTCTGCCCTCCCTTGTCCCCCTCAAGCCCCTTTCTGCAGAGTGGAACACCTGCAGCTTGCCCCTCAACCCTTCCTGGATCCTCTCACCAGCAGTGGAGACACAATGTGGGCAGTAGTGGGGCTGTGCCTGGCATGGAGAAGATTTGGGGTGTCCCATGCCACCACAGCTGTAGGGCTGTCCTCAGTTCCACTCCCTGCGTCCACTTGCAGATGATGACCCTGACAGCACCGTGGATGACCGGGACAGTGATTACCGCAGTGAGACCAGCAACAGTATCCCACCACCGTACTATACCACCTCGCAGCCCAATGCCTCCGTCCACCAGTACCCCATGAGGCACCAGCAGCAGAGCTCCCATGACTCCTACACTGACTCCATGCAGAGCTACAAGATGGACTACTCAGACGAGCGTCCCATCAGGTAGCGTCAACACAGCCAGCTCCCCCCAGGACCTGCTCTCTCAATCCCCCCACAGGTGGCAGAAGCCAGCAGGTCCCCAGGGTGGCGGGTGACGGAGGGAAGGATGCTGAGGTGAGGAAGAGGGGGATGGTGCTGACCCCATCTCTTTTCCTCTCACTGGAACGTTTTCAAGCCTTTGAGTCACTGCTTTCCTCTCCTTGCTGTACTTGAGGACACCCAAGCCCCTTGCTGTCCTTGCTGGGAGCTGAACTCTGGGATGTGGCCTGGCTGGGGATGCAGATGTGACTGTAGGTCAGGGATGCTTTGTCCCCACGGTCACTGCATGGCTCAGTTCTTCACCAGCATCCAGCCCAAGGTGCCAACCCCATCTACCAGGACAGAGCCTCCCTGCTGGCATCTCTGCAGTGGCAAGGGATGCAGGGGGGCGGAGGGTGGCAGTGGCATGATGCCCAGAACCTTGCTGATCATCTTCCTCTCCTCCCTGGCAGACGATATGGTAGTGTAGACTCTGCCACAAATGGACGCAGCGACGCTGAGTCCGATTCCGAGTCGAGCAGGCGGACCAGCCGCCAGCCATCCTTTGAGAGCAGGCGGTCCCTAGACCTATCGGATAGGTGGGTCGCTAGCTCATTGTGTGCCGTGTGCCGTCACAGATTGCTGTGGTTGGTCCTTGCAGCCATGGTGAGGTCAACACCAGTCCCGGCAAGGGTGGCCTTGTGCCGCCATGGAATCCCCCTGTCCCTGCCCTGAACCACCTTGCAAAGGAGCAGCATTGGGATGCTCTGGGTGTCTCTTGGCTCTGTGGTGTCCCTTCTTGCTGCTGCACCCATCAACCTGGTATGATGCTCCGTCAACCTGGTCCCACTCACTGGCATGTGGACCGGCTGGCAGCACTGCTGCCTCTTTTCCCTCATGCCAGCAGGGATGGCAGCTGGGGTCTCAAGGACTCAAGTGCCACTGTCCATTTCTGGTCACCTCCTAGGCAGCACTTGGCTGGGCAAAAGCTTCACATAGTGGTCTGAGACCCTTGAATGTGCCAAGGTCCCCTCTCCCAGCTCTTGCCAGGATTGGGCAGGGGAGGTGAGGGGTTTCCAGGCATGAGCTGTGTCTTCTGCCCCCCGTGCCCTAAGTGTCACTTTCCAAGGTACCCGGATGATGCCAGTATCCCTCCCTGCTGGGACCAGCCTGGACATCCCCTGGCACCCTGTTCCCTGTGATGTCCACTGGCTCACCACTGCCTGGCTCTGGGTCCAGGGCTCTGCCCATCCCATCTCCTTGTACCCATCCCTCTTGCCCACACTGACCCCTGGCTGCCGGTGCTGGAGACGTGGTGTCGGCCTCTTCCTAGGCATGTCCCTGTCTTGTCTGCATGTTTGCTTCTGTGAGCCTCTCCCCATGGAGCCACCTCATCCTCAGTGGCCTCCTGGGACACAGGGAGATACTCTGTACCACCGCTCCCAACGATGCAGGCAGCCGTGAGAGGGGTATGCTGGAAGGGCTGAGGGCCAGTGGGGCAGATAGGGCCATTGGAAGGGATCTGGCCTGTCAGGAAGAGTGAAGAGGGGTCCTCTGGGCAGGGATGATGTGGTTAAAGGGAGTAATGGGGTCGAGGGGGTGTCCTTGGAGAGAGGGTGCCCAGGAGATCTACAGTGAGTGCTGGGATGTCAGGGTTGGGTGACAGATCTGCAGGTTAGGGGCAGGATGGGGTGTCTGGCAGAAGCAGGAGGCAGGATCTGGCTAGGGGTGCTGCCTGGCTGTGCTTTGCCCCCACCCCTGTTAGGGCTGAGCTGAGGGGGCAGACACTGTCCCTCACATCCCTACACACAGCTCAGGCACAGCCCACAGAGTCTGCTGATCTTTGCCTTTGACTGCCTGTATGAGGAGCCCGGTGCTCACCTAGGACTGAGCCCTGGTGAGAGCTGCATGTCCTCCTGCCCGCAGTGCAGGAACCCTGGGGCTCTGTTTGGGTAAGGCTGTGGACCCATGGGAGTCCTGTTTTTGTCTCCCCTTGGTCCTGCAGCCCCACAGGGAGCAGCCGCTATGCCTCGTCAGCCGAGCTGAGCCAAGGCAGCTCACAGCTGAGCGAGGACTTTGAGAATGAGAGCCTGCGAGACTCAGAGCTGGATGAGCGGGACGGCGACTCCTACCACTCCTGCCATAGCTCTGTCAGCTACCACAAGGATTCACCCCACTGGGAGGAGGAGGACGATGACCTCTATCTGGAAGAAGAAGAGGAAGAGGAGGAGGATGAGTTCAATGAGGACTACAGCGACAATGAGGAAGGCTACCCCAAGGAGGAGGAGGAAGACCTGCAGGAGCAGGACACCTATGAAGCCCTTGAGCATGATGTCCACCCCCCATCACAGAAACTTCCTGGGCAGCAGCAGCAACAGCTTCCACAGCAACAGCAGCAGCACCAACCCCAGCAGGCCCCACAGCTGAAGCTACACCAGCAGGAGAGAAAGGATGAGAAGAAAGAGGAGAGGAAGGAGGAAAGGAAGGAGGAAAAAGACACTTCTGCCCCCCAAGAAACCCCAGAGGCTCTCCAAACCCAACAGGGAGCAGATGAAGCTCCCCTGCCAGATGTGGTCTCTGAATCTGAGCCCCCGAAACCAGCTGAGAGGTAGGAGGGAGGTGTTGATGCGTGGTGGCCTTGTGGTGGCACTGTGCTTGGTGACACTGAGGATACTCTGATGGTGGCCCAGGGCTTGTGTTGCTGGTGCCAAGGGACTTTCTGTGATGTCTGCGGCTTTCCCAGATGTCTGAGGCATTGAGGTGAGGGAAGTCCAGGCGAGTGTCAGCCCTCTCAGGCATGCTGCCCTGGCCCAGCCACCAGTGCCACACAAAGCAGGGGCAGAGCTCAAGGCATTTGAGGTCCTGCCAGGGCTATTGGACGTGCTGGTTTATAACGTGGGCTAGACTTGGGTATGGGACAAGTGGGGGCTTGGGGCTGTGATTCCTCTCCTCTGGATCAAGCAATTGACTTCCTGGATGGAGGGAGTACCCTGGAGCTCAGCACAGTCAGAGGAGGAAGTTTCCTTCACAAGAGTTAATCCTTTCCCTAGGCCACTGGTTAAAGCTCACCCGTGGCCTCCTGTGCTGTACAGATGAATTACTTGGTGGCCAGGTCATGTATCATGTGAATAATTCGTGTATTGATCTCTGCCTATAATGAGCATTTCCATTTTTTCATGGTTTGGTGTCACTTGAGTGTCACTTGAGTGCCTAGGGCAGAGTCTCCCAAGGAGGGGGAACTCCTGGCTGCTCCCCATTGCTCTGCCTTGACTGTGCTACTCTTTGCAGCAGGACTTGCTGCCCTTTTGGGATCCTTCCTGGTAGCAAGAGGGAGTTTTTGCCATAGTCACATGGGCTTAAGGTCCATCAGGGTCCCTACATTGCAATTTCAGTCCTGCCTGGGGTGTGTGGGCTGACTCCCTGCTCCCTGGTGCTGTGCCAGGAGGTGAACAAGGTGTGTGTGTTTGCAGAGAGCAGGAGGAGGTGGAGGTGCAGGACCCCAAAGCACGAGCCAAAGCCAACTGGCTGAGAGCCTTCAACAAGGTCTGCATGCAGCTGCAGGAGGTGAGCAACACTGTGACTGACTGCTGCTGGATCCCAGCTCTGACCACATGCTAGACTGGGGACATGGTCCCTTCCTGCACCTGGGCATCTTCCAGACATGTCCACTCCCTGATCTTGTGGACATCCCACATCCTGAGGGCAGTGGGGAACTGAGGGGCCCCAACAACCCCATTCACCCCAAGTGGGACCCCCATGAGGGGCAGGGCATGTCAAGGATCTTCCCTCGGTGTGTGCTGCATGCTGTGTGCTGGTGTGAGCCCCCTCTCCCCTGGACTGAGTTGACAATTTTTTGTTCTGATTTTAGACTCCATCCTCCATCTTTTCTTTTTGTTTTGGCTCTGGATTCTCCCCCGGGGGCTTTGATCCCCTTCCCCACCGCTTCTCTTTTCAGTTGTCCACCACCATGGCCCTTGCGCCCGCGTCTCCCCTTCCTGCAGGAAAAGGGTGTAACCTGCCTGCAGGTAAGCATGTCCAACTGGAACCACCCAGCAATGCGTGTGCTGTGCTTGTGTGTGTGTGTGCAGGGATTGCCCCATGGGGGAGGTATATTTACAATTGGCTATTTCTTCCCTTCTTGCCCAAAATAATCCCCTCTGTGCATGGAGGTGGCACCGGAAGGTGATCCCTGCATACATCCCATCCCCAGTGTGCTCCAGCTTTTCCTCATACCTCTTTCCAACTGGCTGCAGTTCTAGGCAGACCTGCTGAGCCTTTTCAGTGATGTTTCTTCAATCTCTCAAACCCTGAATTTTCGCATGGTGCAGCCATCCTCACTGCTTTGCCAGCTCGTTCCCCTCTGATGGAGCCTACCCACTGCTTGCCCACATCAACCTCTTTGAGATGTTTTATTACTAGTGCCAGCTCTTTGCTGGAAAGAGCCCTCTGTGTTCAGGAACATGCTTTTTTTCTGCCCACCCTCTAAACTCTTTCCATACTTCCCCAGTGCTGCAGTTGCCAGCTGAGCATTGAGCCCTGAGGGTGCTGCCCTATGTTCCAGCTCTCAGTGCTGTGCCCGTGACCACTCTCCTGTGTCTTGCAGGCTCGTGGAGAAGGCGATGGAGAAGCTAAATCCCTGTGGTTCAAAGGCGGGTGAGTATCATGTGAGCTACTCTCTCCTCTGCATTAGGATGTGATTAATGAGATTGTCAAGGGGCTGGCATGGGAGAACATCACTAAGCTGTGGGCCTGTGAGAATCCAGGTTGTTGGGCTGAATACTGGTTGCTCCATGCTTTTGGGGGAGCAGAGCAGAGATGCCACCACTCCACATCCTCCAGAGCCACTGCTGGGGGAAGGGCGAGGAGTTGAGTGGATTGGAATGGAACTGAGCTGGGGTGGCAGCTCCCACTTCTCTCCTGTCAACTGAGGCTCAAGTGAACCCTGAATGTTTCACATGGATGGGCTGTGGGTCTTGCCCCATCTTGCTCTCACAGGTGTCCCAGACAGAACCTGACAGGTTTCCTGGAGAACCCTGATCATGCCAAGGTTTGGTTGCAGACGGAACTGGAGGCTGCTACGTGACATTTCTGCCTGAGCCACACTGTCTGGTTTCTGTCACAGCAGAATGGCTCAATGCTCACCTTTGCTGTCCCAGAGGGAAAGCCCAGCTCTCCTGCTCTGGACTGCAAAGCCAAAACAAACCAAGCTGACCAGGCTGTTTTTTTTCCTGTGTTTCACTGTCACTGCTGGAGCAAAATATCTTCACATGGGGACAATCACAGTTTTCTGCCAGAATTCCCTTCCCCCTCAGTTTTCAGTCTCATGATTCCTGCCCTGGCCCAGGCAGTGGTGGGGATAGGGGTCCCACAGGTGGGACCTAGGCCACCTTGGGGGTTGCTCTCCAGTCCTGCCCACCGAGTCCTGAGCAAACATGGGGCAAATATTAGGGACCCTCTTCCTGCCTTAGTTTCCTCTTCCCTGCTGACTCTCTTCTCTCTTGCAGGCCTGGTGGTGGGCTGATCATTATAGACAGCATGCCAGACATACGCAAGCGAAAACCCATCCCCTTAGTTAGCGATTTGGTGAGGCTCCTCCTAACGCCTTGCATCACACAGCTGCCGGCTTTGCTCCCGCTGTGCCCTGCTGGAGTTCGCCGCTCACCCATCCCGTCTGACACTTGCTGGGCACCTGTGCCCTGCTCCCCAGCTGACTCTAACATGGCTTGTGTTTTCTGTTTTCTTTTCTCCGGCCTGGCTTGGCCGTCCCTGGCGGCAGGGGGGCGGCAGTAAGGTTTCTGCGCTGCATTAACAGCATGCCCGACATTAAGCCTGGACGCAAATCTCTCCCTCTAGTCAGCGATCTGGTGAGCGCAGTCTGAGGGATTAAAGAGACAGCACCCTTGGGTGCTGCTGGCCAGCCCTGCCCAGCCTCCCCCATACCAGCCAGTGGGGGGTGGGGATGTCCCAGGCTGTTTTGGGGATCTCGTGGCCCTCACAGTGGGGAGCTGTGGGGACAGCACAGCTGGGCTTTCCCTACACAAGGGTGCTTCTCTTTAATGGAGCTCCAGGTCCCTATCTCTACGCCAAGCATCAGCCCAAGGCTTCCCATGGCTGCACCTGGTTTTCCATTTTTTTTTTTTTTTACTGTTGCTGTGTCCCCAGTCCTTTCCTGCCTCACCTGCCACAGGCTCTCTGCAGTCTAGGTGGGCAGATGTTCTAGAGAAGGGGTATCCCTGACTTTTCTGAGCTGCACAGACCCAGTGCTCCTGTCCTCATTGTCATGCTGTGCTGCCACAACCCAGTCCCACTGCAAGGGTTGAATACAGCCCCTGGGGCAGTAATGACCAGGACCATTCTACTATCCACCCCTCTGGTGACAGGAGACAGCAACTTTGGAAGCCAGACACCCTTGGCACCCGGAATTAGGTGCCCTTTGCCTCATTCCCCCTCTCTTCACCCTTTCCTGCCTCCACTTTATGACCTCCCCAGGGTGTCTTCCTCTTGTCCCCAAGATGCCTGCCCCCTCTGATCCCTCTGTCCCCTCCCTGCTGTCCTCACCCCAGTGTCCTCTCTGTCCCAGCCTACTCAGGCAGCTGCTGATGCTTCTGCACTGTGCTGTTGGTGTTGTGGAGTGTTTGGAGTGTGGGTGGTAAAGGGGTGGGCAGAATTTGAGACCCCTGCCTTCCCCTCCCAGGATCTGGCAGGTGGCAGCCAATGCTGTGGGTTGGGAAACTCCCCCCAGCTTGGCCTGGTACTTGGTGAGGGGTTGCCCTTGCCTCGATTCCCACTGGTTCTGGCAGGGAAGGGGCCAGGACTTTCTCTGTTGTGAGGTGACTTGCACTAATGGCTTTTTTATTTCCCACTTGCTGGTCCTGGCTGCCTGTAGGCAATGGTAAGTCCCCCCCACCCTGGTCTCCATGGGGTCTCAGACACATGTCAAGGGTCTCTTCCCCACTGGGGCTCAACTGGGAATGCTGTGGGGTGCTGAACTAGTTCCAGTCCCACTGCATGGTGGGGCAGGACTTTGCAGTGCTGGCATTACTGAAAGCTGGGCTGTCCCCACTGCACGCCCATGCAGCCAGCACCCACCCCTGTCTGGGGTGGGGGCATGTCCCAGGAGTTTTATGGCCACCGAAACCCCAAAGGAGCACAAAGAGACACCCTGTGTTCTCCCATGTCCTTTAACTGTGTTTCCTCCCAACAGTCCTTGGTCCAGTCCAGGAAAGCAGGAATCACATCTGCACTGGCCTCTAGCACCTTGAACAATGAGGAGCTGGTAGGTTTGGGGGTTGGCTGGGGTCTGGGGCAGTCACAGTGGGAAGGCTGAGACCCAGTTGGCTGGGCCAGCAATGGAAATGTGGGGTCTGTGCCACACCAGAATGCTTTTCCAGTGATGCTACAGCAGCCAGGATGCTTCTGGCTGCACCTGGGGAGGGTGGTAGTTGTCACCTGCCTTGCTTGTCTCCACCCAGGGATTACATTACCTGTAGCCCAGCACCTCTGGATGGGGTCTCCACACCCTGCTGCATGGCTTGGCTGCCTCATGTTGCCTGAGCTTTTCTCCTCCTCTCTCTTCTCTCCTTGCACAGAAAAATCATGTTTATAAGAAGACCTTGCAAGCCTTAGTGTATCCCATCTCCTGCACGACTCCCCACAACTTTGAAGTGTGGACAGCTACCACCCCCACCTACTGCTACGAGTGTGAGGGGCTGCTCTGGGGCATTGCCCGGCAGGGCATGCGCTGTGCCGAGTGTGGTGTCAAGTGCCATGAGAAGTGCCAGGACCTGCTCAATGCTGACTGCCTGCAGAGTAAGGAGTCATTGTCTGCAGTCTCATACCTTTTCACTTTGGAGAGGGAGGAGGAAGAGGTCTAGGGAGAGCAGGACTCCTGCCTTGTGCGTGGGGGGAGTGGTGAGCAGGGCAGACCTGTCTAGGCTGGGCATAGACCCCTCCAGTTTTGAATGCATTCCTGCCCTGTGCCATCTCACCCATGGTTGTCCTCTCCCAGGGGCGGCAGAGAAGAGCTCCAAGCATGGAGCGGAGGACCGCACCCAAAATATCATCATGGTGCTCAAAGACCGCATGAAGATCAGAGAACGCAACAAACCGGAGATATTTGAGCTGATCCAGGAGGTGTTCGGGGTCACCAAGACCACGCACACACAGCAGATGAAGGCAGTGAAGCAAAGTGTCCTGGATGGTACCTCCAAATGGTCAGCCAAGATTAGTATCACAGGTAGGCTGTGCACCTGCACAAGGATGCTGGGTGCTCCAACCCCTCTCCTGCCCCTCATCCTGCAAAGCGGCTTCAACCCCTGGAGCTCTGCCAGGGACACAAGGCGCCTATTGCAGGGGTCTCAGTTTGGCTGGGGCACTGATTCATCTCTCTGTTCTCTCTTGTGTGTGCCACATATGTGCCTGGTGTGGATGGGCATGTGGGCTGTGCTGTGCCATGCTGCACCACAGTTGTTTGTGCCCAGGGCCTGCAAGCAAAGGATAAGACAGGTTCCAGTGACCCATATGTCACTGTCCAGGTTGGAAAGACCAAAAAAAGGACTAAAACTATCTACGGCAATCTCAACCCAGTCTGGGAGGAGAACTTCCATTTGTAAGTTCACTCCTGGTCCCTCTGTTCCCCTTCCTGGCCACTTGTGGTCGTGCTGGATTGCACTGACTGTCAGCACTTCCCTGTGGGGTGGTGGGGAGTCAGCTGGGGCCTCATCCTGCCCCAAATCATGGTGGAAAGAGACTGCAGGAGTCACTGGGAATGCTGGGTTTGTGCTGTGGAGGGTTTGTCTCAGTGATGAGGGCTGATCCAGGATGTGGTAGGGCTGCCTGGGCATGGTGCAGAGCCCTGCCAAGCCCAGTAGGGAGGGCTGGTGCCCCCACATCAACCCTTTTCCCCCTGTTCCTGCACAGAGCTAGGATGGTCCCTCTTGTTTAGAGAAATAGAGGCTGGGGAGAGGCCAGAAAGACTTCCCTGCTCATGCTGGGGCCTGCCCCTTCTCACTTCCCCAGCGAGTGCCATAACTCCTCTGACCGCATCAAGGTTCGTGTCTGGGATGAAGATGATGATATTAAGTCCCGTGTCAAGCAACGCTTCAAAAGAGAGTCTGATGACTTCCTGGGACAGACGATCATCGAAGTCAGGACTCTGAGTGGGGAGATGGATGTCTGGTACAACCTCGGTAACTGTCTGCCCTGGCATGGCCTGCTTGGGCTGAGACCTCTGTCCCTGCACTCCTAGGGGAACATGCTACCAGTTCTGGCGTGAAGGCTTTTTCAGCCTTTTAGTGTGGGGTCTGCTGTTAAAAACAGTGAATATCAAAAGCCATTGGGATCAAATGTTTACTCAGAGTCATTCTCAAAACACTTTGCCCAGGAGGTCTGTAGCACTGGCCCTCTGCAGAGGGTAAACATGGAGAAGACTCATCTGTAGTGCCTAGAGATATGGCCAAATCACTCTCTGCAATGCTTTGATTGCATTGTACCCTGGCCTGGCTGCAGTCAGCACTGTGTGTCCCCTTGTCCCTGACCCAAGAAGCCCTCCATGCCAGAGCTGTCTGTCCCTCTTTAGAGTTACAATTGAGCAGAGTTGATCTGGGGAAGCCTTACATTTCATCCCACTCTGTATCCCTGCAGACAAGCGGACAGACAAGTCGGCTGTGTCGGGAGCCATCCGGCTGCACATCAGCGTGGAGATCAAAGGCGAGGAGAAGGTGGCTCCCTATCACATACAGTACACCTGCCTGCATGAGGTGAGCAGCCCAGGCAGGCGCGAGGGCATGGCCCCCACCCCAGTGATGCCACCATACCACCAGTGGCCCCGAGGACCTGACAGGACTCATTTCTACCTCCAGAACCTATTCCACTTTGTGACGGATTTGCAAAACAACGGAGTGGTGAAGATCCCTGACGCCAAGGGGGATGATGCCTGGAAGGTGTACTTTGATGAAACTGCACAGGAGATCGTAGATGAGTTTGCCATGCGCTATGGGGTAGAGTCCATCTACCAGGCCATGACGTGAGTCCCTTTTCCTCCTCAAACGAGGGGTGTCACTGTCAGCATCTTCCTCCCTGCTGCCATTTGCACCCACCTCCCTGCTACAGGTGCTCCCCTGTCTCAACCTGCATCTGTGCACACCTCCCTCCCCTTCTCTGTGCCTCTGCCCCAAACCCCACACTCCTTCCCAAAGGCAGCCCCTCACCTTCCACTTCCCTCTGCAGGCATTTTGCCTGCCTTTCCTCTAAATACATGTGCCCGGGGGTGCCAGCGGTGATGAGCACCCTGCTAGCCAACATCAATGCCTACTATGCCCACACCACGGCTTCCACCAATGTCTCAGCCTCTGACCGCTTTGCCGCTTCCAATTTCGGGGTAAGTCCGATGGTGCGTAAACATTCCTTACTTCTTCTCTCCTCTTGGGAGGGGGTGGGGGGCTTAAAAGGCAAGAAGGGTTGTGCAAAACACCTTGCTTCAAACTGCAACCAGGCAGCAGAGAGATCAAGCCTCTGCTTGCCCTGAAATTCATCCTGCTCCTATTTTTCTGAAAAGAAAAGAACCACTCCTTTCTGGGAGGAGGTCTAAATTTTCCCCCCACATTTTTAGGGTAAAACCATGAGTAGAGTCTGAGTGGGCTGGGGTGCTGGACAGCAGTGTTGGCAGGAGGGGAAGGCCTTGGTGGCAAAATCACAAGCAAATGGCAATCCCTGCAGCTCGCTGGGAGTTTTGCACAGCCCTGTACACTTCGGGTGCACCCTGGGACCGCTTCAAACTCCCTGGCTGTGCTAGCCCCCATGGGTGCCTGCTGGCTGCCTCACTTGCTGCTATCAGGATGAGTTTGTGCTGGGGCCAGGGGCATCCTCAGGGACTTGTGTGAGGAGGGGCTGAGCTCTAGCCCCGGCTCCCCCCACTTTGTCACAGAAGCAGCAAGCGGTTGCTCTGGATGTACGTGGGTTGAGCCAGGATCAGTGGCCAGCCCTGGGTCAGGCAAAGTGCTGAATAGCCAGGGAAGCAGCCAGCGCCGACTGCAGCTCCAGAAAGCAGCTGCTTTGGCTCACGTCCTGATTCCTGTTGCTGGGGGTAGCTGTCGCTGAGCAAACTGCCTCCAGGTCACGCAGGAAGAAACTGTATGGGGGAAAAAAAATTCACCTTTTCTCTAACATGGAGGGTTTTAAAAACTTGTTTCTTTCTCTTTTTTTAGAGAGCCTAAGGTTGGGTCCTAAAGTGCCCGACTGTGTCGCTTTAACCCTGAGTACCCATCGTGTCCAGTTTTAAAGCACTGCAGCCATTCGGTGGTGGGGACGCACGGTCTTGGCCCAGAGCCTGGCTTTGCTGTCTCCTGCGAGCGAGCGCGCCGAAGGTTTGCGGTCGCCAGTGCAGGCTGTGGGCTTGACTGAGCTGTGGCCAAGCAGGCATGGGACTCACTGCCTGGTTTCATCCCCTTGTCTTCTTCCACCTCTAGGACTTGGCTAACTGCTCTGGGCTCTCTGGAGCCCTGTGGGGCAGCCCTGATGCAGTACAGCTGATGCTGGAGGGGAACCCAGGGTTCCTATGGGAGACCCACAGGGTTGTCCAAAGCGTCCCTCTGCCCCAGCAGAGAAGCAAAGTGAAATGCATTTTGATGGCATTTTGGGGCAGATTGGTTGTTTTGCCCTCAGCTCTGACATCTGACCCACAGCCCATTTTTGTCTCCTCCTGTCCCACGCTCCCTGGAAGGAAGCTGGGCTGAGCTGAATTAAAGCCACTCAGCCCCAGTGGAGACTGTCAAACAGGAGCCATTCCCTGACCGCATTCCCCGATGCAGCTTGGTTGATGAGTGAAGACCCCATGGAGGCATCCAACTCCTGAGGTGCATCCTGGCCTTGTTTCAAAGCAGCTTGGCCTCAAAGATGGGTGACTGCTGTGAGAGTCCAGCTGCTCTTTCCCTGCCCTTTTTTTCTGAGCTCTTTGACAGCTGCAGTCCAGGGCCATGATCCTGTGCACCCTCTCCCTGCTTCTGCTGAGGCCAGGTGTGGAGGTATTCAAGGGGGCAGGACAGTTCAAGCAGCCTGTCACCCCTCCACCACCACCTCTTGATCCTGTTCATGTGCCTGGCATGCCTCAGGAGCCATCCACAGCTGCCAGCAAGCCCTGGCCACCAGGAGGGACACACTCTTCTCCATGGGCATCCCGTTCCTGCTTGCAGGGTTCTGGTGAAGGAAGGAGGGAAGGACAGCAGAAAGGAGAGGGATGAGCTGGGGGGGGCATGGACCAGTTTGGGGGCAGAGAGAGCCAAGGGCAATGGGGAGGGGGGGTGGTCTCTGCTGCCTTTCCCCCATTTATCTGGCTTTGGGACATTTCTCTGCAGAAGGAGCGGTTTGTCAAACTCCTTGACCAGCTGCACAACTCACTGCGGATTGACCTTTCCATGTACAGGGTAAGGTGCCTGCTGTGCTTCAGTTTCTTTGCCTGTTTAATAAGGTCAGAAACAACAGGCATTTGTTTTCTCCCTGCTCCACTCACTCCTGTGAGAGTTTTGTGTGTAATTCTCCTCTTTTGTTTCCCTTTGGCAGAACAACTTTCCTGCCAGCAGTCCAGAACGGCTGCAGGATCTCAAGTCCACAGTGGATTTACTGACCAGCATCACGTTCTTTCGAATGAAGGTATTGCTGGCACCCCACTTGCCCATCCTGCTGGTGATGAGCCTGACTCTCACTGGCCTCCATTCTTTGCAAGGCTGGGGTTGTGCTGGCCCCATGGTAGGTCCTGAGTGGCTGGCCATAGCTGTGGGTCTGCCTCCAGCATTGCTCCCTCCCCACACACCCAGGTCCAGGAGCTACAGAGCCCCCCACGAGCCAGCCAGGTGGTGAAGGACTGTGTGAAAGCCTGCCTTAACTCCACTTACGAGTACATCTTCAACAACTGTCACGAGCTGTACAGCCGCGAGTACCAGACAGACCCGGTGTGTGGGGCAGGGGGATCTGGGGTGCACTGGGATACTGGGTGCTGCAGGGGAACCTCGCTGCTCTCCGCTGCCCTTCTCCATCACCTGTCCTTCATGCAATGCTCCTGCTCCCTCTCCAGTGTGCTCAGCCCCATGCAGAATGAGCCCAAAGCCTTGGGCATGGTCTGAACCCTGCTGCTGCAGGTTTGAGACCAGACCCAGAGAAGGAGGGGCTGTGTGGGAGCTTTCCAGGGTGTTCCCAGAGCTCTTCTGCCTCCTTGTTAGCCCTGCCAAGAAATCGAGCCCTGTGGTTGGGGTGACTGGAGACTCTGCTGTGTCCCTATCACTCCAGACTAAGAAAGGCGAGGTGCCCCCCGAGGAACAGGGTCCTAGCATCAAAAACCTGGACTTCTGGTCCAAGCTCATCACCCTGATAGTCTCCATTATCGAGGAAGACAAGAACTCCTACACACCCTGCCTGAACCAGTGAGTAGGTGATGGGAAAGGGGACCTTGCTTTCCACTCCGTGGGATACTCATATGGTGGCAATGGTAGCTTTAGTCCTTTGGAAGTGGGTTGTAACATCCACTCTACAGATGGGGAAACCGAGGCAGAAGGGAGGTGTGGGGAGGATGTATCTCCAGGTGGAGAGCTGGTCCACCATGTGCCCGTGCTTCCATCCTGCCTCAGGTTCCCCCAGGAACTAAACGTGGGGAAGATCAGCGCTGAGGTGATGTGGAACCTCTTTGCTCAGGACATGAAGTATGCAATGGAGGGTGAGTCCCCCCATGCTGCCCCGAGCTGGGTAGGGGAACCAAGCAGGAGCCATTCCCACCTCACCTGTTTGCTGGGCAAACACATTTCACCCCTTCACCAACATGATGCCTAGCTTACATGCCACCCAAGAAACACTTCCATCTTCACCCCCATTACTCTGGCATCCCTGGATCTGCCCTAGGGCAGCCATCCCCCAGGTTTGGGGCTGAAAACAAACCCCATGTTCACTTACCTTCCTCATGCAGAACACGACAAACATCGCCTGTGCAAGAGCGCGGACTACATGAACCTGCACTTCAAGGTGAAATGGCTGTACAACGAGTATGTCACCGAGCTGCCCTCCTTCAAGAACCGTGTGCCTGAGTACCCTGCGTGAGTGCAGTCCTCAAGGGGCAGGGGATGCTTGTGCCCTGGGGTTGGCTGCTTCACTGGGATGGGGCTCTCTTCCAGCTGGTTCGAGCCATTTGTTATCCAGTGGCTGGATGAAAATGAAGAGGTGTCACGGGATTTCCTGCACGGAGCGCTGGAGCGGGACAAGAAGGATGGGGTATGACCAGGACTGTTGGTGGGCATGGGGTTTGTCCCTCAATGCTCCGTGTGCCTCCATCAGGGCCAAAATCTCCTCTCCCTGCCTCCTGCTGACACTGCCTCTCACTCCTCCAGTTCCAGCAGACGTCAGAGCATGCACTCTTCTCTTGCTCCGTGGTAGATGTCTTCTCCCAGCTCAACCAGAGCTTTGAGATCATCAAGAAGCTTGAATGCCCTGACCCCCAGATTGTTGGGCACTACATGCGAAGGTTTGCCAAGGTGGGCAGCTGCCAGGGCAGGGACTGCTGGGCCAGCAGCACCCCTGGAAACCTCATCCCAGTCCTAGCCTGGGGCTCCTGGCCTCAATCTGCTGCCTCCCACCCAGCTACATTCAGCAGCCTAGAGCGCAAGTTGCATCACCTCTAAGAGCAGTGCTCAGTGAACATTCCATCAACTGACTCTGTGGCTATCCCTGCTTTGCTAACACAGGAGAGTAGGTCATTAATGAGTTAATTGGTTAATTAATCTAGATGATCTGAGGGCTGGAGTACCTCCCATATGAGGACAGACTGAGAGAGTTAGAGTTGTTCAGCCTGGAGAAGGCTGCAGGGAGACCTTAGAGCAGCTTCCAGTACTGAAAGAGGCTCCAGGAAAGCTGGGGAGGGGCTCTTGACTGAGGAGTAGAGGGATAGGATGAGGGGAACGGTTCTAAGCTGAAAGAGGGGAGATTGAGATGAGATTTTAGGAAGAAATTGCTTGCTGTGAGGGTGTGGAGGCTGTCGCCTAAGTTGCCCAGAGCAGTGGTAGCTGCCTGATCCCTGGCGGTGTTGAAGGCCAGGTTGGATGGGGCTTGGAGAAACCTGATCCAATGGCAGGTGTCCCTACCCATGGCAGGGGGGGTGGAACTGGATGGGCTTTAAGGTCCCTTCCAACCCAAAACATTCTGTAATTCCATAATTAAATTAGAACCACTGCCTCACTGCAGTTAGAGAAAGTGTGCAGAGGATGGGAGTTGCAAGCAGGTTTGATTGCTGATGCCTTCACAGCTGTGCTGGATCTGGCTTCCCAGTGGCTGTGCCATCGTGCCTTCTGGCACATCTGTGGGGCCAGAGGATCTGGAGGTCTCGGGCTGTATGCAGGTGTTGGGTTGTTTTACTGCGGTGGGACTCATGTTCTCCTTTGTTCCCTCTTTCCCCCTCTTTGCTGCCATCTGCGTGGGTCGCATTCCTCATCTGGCTGCAGACCATCAGTAATGTGCTACTCCAGTATGCTGAGATCATTTCCAAGGATTTTGCTTCGTACTGCTCCAAGGAGAAAGAGAAAGTGGTGACGTATCTCTCTGCTTGGCACTTGCTTGGTGCTACCAGGCAGGACTGTCTCCACACAGTGACCCCAGCCATCACCTCAGCTCCAGAACTGGTCCCTGTGATGCAAGTCCAGCCTTGGTCTCTGTCTGATGGCAGTCCTTGAAATGCTGTCTGGCAGGCCTCCATGCTGTGACTGTCCTTGTGTCCCCCAGTGCAGGATGGGAGAGACCTAGGGTGGTAGGCAGCTGTTGCAGCCATGTTTGATTGGTGATTTGTTGTCCCCTCTCCATCCCTCCAGCCCTGCATCCTGATGAACAACATTCAGCAGCTCCGCGTCCAGCTTGAGAAGATGTTTGAAGCCATGGGTGGGAAGGAGGTGTGTGTCAGAGGGAGCTCTGTGAGGGGGGTTGGATCAGTCCCTCCTATGCAGAAGCAGTCACTTCCCTGGCTCTGCAGGGCTGGGAGCAAAGCCCAGTTCCTCACTCCTGTATGGGATCACACTCTCCCAACATGTCTGATGATGGATGGGTTTCACCCTGCCTAGGGGTGCATTTGGGGTGCAGAGATCCCCAGAGCTGGGCCAGAGACCCTGATGGCTTCTCTAATGTGTTCCTTCTCCAGCTGGACACAGAAGCCAGTGATATCCTCAAGGAACTGCAGGTGAAACTCAACAATGTCCTGGATGACCTGAGCAGAGTCTTTGCCACCAGGTACACTTGGGTGAGCGGGTATGAGTGGTGGGCCAAGGAGAGGGCTGAGGGTCCAGGAGCAGTGGCTGTGGCCAGGCTGGGGAATTCTGCTCAGCAAAGTGGGTCCTGAGTGTGATCTTGGGGGAAGCTGAGCTGCCTGGGCATTGTGGTCCCCAGTTTCCAGCCACACATAGAAGAGTGTGTGAAGCAGATGGGCGACATCCTCAGCCAGGTGAAGGGCACTGGCAACGTCCCTGCCAGCACATGCAGCAGCGTTGCACAGGATGCTGACAATGTCCTGCAGCCCATCATGGACCTCTTGGACAGCAAGTGAGTGTGGGAGGCAACAGGAATCCCCACCCTTCACAATGCCCCTGACCTGCCCCCAGGGGTGTGGGGACCTGCAGGGTCAGGGTAACTGGGCAAGGAGTGACATCAGGGCTGCTGCACTGGGACCTTCAGCCTTGTTCCTTCCCTACAGCCTGACGCTGTTTGCCAAGATCTGTGAGAAGACAGTACTGAAGCGAGTGCTCAAGGAGCTCTGGAAGCTAGTGATGAACACAATGGAGAAGACCATTGTTCTGCCCCCGCTCACTGACCAGACGGTGAGTGATGAGGAGCAAGACCGGAGACAGGAGACTCTAGAGCTGAGACACAGCTGGCCTACTGCGGCCAGTGTGGTACACTGCTGGAGGCAGGTGCCCTCACTGGCTGCTGAGGGTTGGGGGCTTTTGGCAGCCTCCCCAAACCTGCCACTAACTCATGGCCAGGGAAGGGACAGAGGAGAGAAAGGTCATCCTTGACCCCAGTGCCTGGTGCAGCCCAGCATCCTCTCGGCTGGCTTTGCCAAATGACCTTCCCGCCATTTCCATTGTGGCACCAGGAGGGAGCACTGTTCCTTTCCTCTCCATCCTTCCCTCTGAGATGGGGCAACGTCCTATGCCACACTCACCAGTATGGGTTGTGGGCACGGTCCCTGTGCAAGGAGGTGACTCAGAAGGCTCTTGGAGTCTGGAGAACCACTACATGGCAGCCTTGCTGTGGGCTGGGGTTGCTTGTGGAGCAGGGACTGGCTTTGTGGGGATGGTCAAAGTGGGCATGTGGTGGGGTGCATGTTCCCATGGCAGGACTGAACTCTTCCTTAGTCATGGGATGAAAGGGCTGTAGGGAAGCAGAGCGGAGTCCAAGGAATGGTCCTTCCTCAGAGGGAGGTTGCTTACAGCCTGTAAGGCTCTGTACTGCCTTACTACATGTTTGTCCACCATGCACCTTGAGGCTTCCCAGGGCAGCTGGTCCTTTGGGGTCAGCCAAGGAAGGGTGATACAAAAGGCTCTGAGCCAGGCTGTCCCTGTTACTCTTGATGGCTTTTGTCACTGTCATAATGGTGAACTCAGGCTCTTAATTGGAGTCCCTTGGAGTCACCACCTGCTGTGTCACCTTTCTATGGCTGCAGGGCAACTTGTGCTTTGTCTGTAAGGGATGATGCCTTGGTGACCTATCAGCCCTCACTGGTGTCACCTCACTGGCACCTCATCACCAGTCAGAGCTTGGCTTAGGTCAGCCCTGCATTGCTCCCGGCCAGGCTTGGACACCCTTGGCCAAAGATAGTCAAATGTAGCAGGAATGCTGGTGCCACCTGTCAGCACCCCAGTCCCCATCTCCCTCCTTTCCTTTGTCTGTGTGTGACTAAGCCATGTTTGGGAGGCAGTGAGCCCTATGCTGAGGGCAAAGGAGGGCACATGGACATGTGGATGTGTTGGGCAATTTTCCTGAGGGGCAGCAATCCTTTTAGGGAGCCATGCTGGGGCTAGTCCCTGCGGCAGGGGACAGCCACTAAGGATGACTCTGGGCTCCAGCCTGGCTGCGCTGGCAGCTTGGGGCTCCATGTCAGAGCCGAGTGTTGAGTTGGATGTGCCAGTTTCCTGGAGTCCCCCCTCCACAGTGAGGAAGGACTGGGCACTTGGGATGGGCTCACATTGGGGCTGTGGAAACCTGAGGTGCTGGTGGCAGGGTGTCGACACTGGGTGTTGTGGCCCATCAGACGGGGACACCCCAGCTCTGCTGTCCCTCCTGGTTGGCAGGGGTGGGGGTGGCCAAGGCTGATACTGAGCTGTGGGGCAGCTGGGACTGGGGAGGATAGAGGAAGGGGCCAACACTCACATCATGGTTGTTCTCTCCAATTGCTCTGCTCGCCTCTCAATGGCAGATGATTGTAAGTACGGCAGCTCCCTGTCTGTCTGTTTGTCTGTCTGCTGTGTGTCGGTCCTGGCCTCACCGATATCTGTCTTGTGTGGCTGCCCGCACCCTGCCCATGCCCTCTTCCAGCTCCCAACTTGGTCCACCTCTGTGGTCCCCATCCTCGTGCTGCCTGCTTGGCACTGGCTCCCGGCAGACACTTGCCTGTGGCCCCATCCGGATTCAGGGAGTGGAAGGGTCCTGGACAGATCTGCAGCGCCTGGATGCAGTGATGGGGTGGGATAGGGATAGTGATGGGGCAGTGTCATATAACAGTGGACAGCCAAACCATGCTAAGGATGAGAGAAGCCTCTGGATACATGAGCCAGGGGTGCAATGCATGCCTCAGTTTCCCCTTGAGGCCCTGGCTGGAGTATGGCTGTGGTGAAGGCTGAGGGCAGAGGCTTTTCCTGCCTGTGGAGAAGAGCGTCTTGCTGAGACATGACAGTCCCTGTCCCAGTTGCTCAGCAGTGGGGCAGGTTACTGGCACAATTTGTGAGATTATGCCCCTGGCTGGGATATGACCCTCAAAGCCTGAACTTATGGGTTCTTTTCTTGGCATTGCTGCTGGGTTCTTGCACAGCTTTGACTGAGAAGTTTCCTTTTGCTGTCTTCTGCTTCATCTGTGGTGAGAGGCTTATGCCCTGTGGGGCAAGGGAAGGGCCTCATCTGCCCCCAGTCCAGCCCCTAGCCCTGATTTGGCCCCAGGCACTTATCCAAGGAAGAGCAGTGGTGTGGGTGCTGGTGGGTGAGTTCTGGGTGCCTATCCTTGTGGTGATAAATGCCTGTCCCGTGTTCCCCAACATCTTTTGTTTCTACAAGTACCATTTGGAGAGACCCTGGAGCTGAGCCTCCTCTCAGGCCTCATGAAGACCACATGTCCCAGCCTTACTGAGGTTGCTGGGTGACTTGGGTGTTGTCAGCTCTAAGGGGTTCAAGGTCCTTTTGTTCACCCATTATCCTGTGCCTCAGTCTCCCTCCAGGGCAAAAAAACCCTTCTGGCAGCTCTACTTTGGCCCTAACTGCTCCTTGTGCCTCCTGCAGACTTCCCTGCCAGCTGCCCCGCCCTGCTACACTGTCCTGATTCAGATGTGCCCCAGGTTCCCCTGAGAGTGTGATTGGGAACCCCTTGCCGTGGTGCTGATGCCCTGTTTTACATCGTTTCTCCTGCCACTCCTGGGCCTGGGTCAGTGTGGGCTCATTCCTGGGTGCAGCGCTGCATGGATTTGAACTTTGTGCAAAACCCAACTGCAGCTGCTCTCTCCCCATGCCCTCCCCAGTGCTGGAGGGACACCAGGGGCTATCATAGTGCCAGCTGGTTCTTGCCTCCCTGTATCCCAGTGGGAACCACTCCCACATGGGCTCAGCATCCCTGTATCCAGCAGGGACATGTAAACCCAGCATTCTAGTGTGGGGACCAGTACCCATCAGTGCAACATCCTCCAGTCCAGCGGGGACCAGTTATCCCAGCATCTCAAAGCCATCTCACTGACCCAGCGTCCCTCTGCAGACCAGCACCTCACTAACCAAGTATCCCAGTGGGGACCAGCACCCCAATACAGAACCCAGTACCCCACCGGACCTGACTGTTCTTTAGCAGCTCAGTGCTGTCTCTGCTGCCAGCTTGCGGCCACCCCATGTGCCCAGCCTTGTTGTGCACACTCAGTGTGTGTCCCACAGTGTCCTCCCATGCAACCACTCAACCTCTGATGTTGCTTCTACAGGGCACGCTCTTGAGAAAACATGGCAAAGGGACAGAGAAGGTAAATAGCCATGGGCTCCATGTGTGTCATTGCCCTGTGGCTACAATTGTGGCCCCACACCCACAGCCCCACAGCCCCTACCTGCTGTGGAGGGCCAGGCTTGTCTGTGCTTCCTCTGTTGTGCTGTCTGGATGTACCATTGCCTGTGTGGTGTGTTGTTATGTTGTCCAGGATGTGCTGCCTGTGTGCAGGATGGGGGCAATGACCTGTTTCTGTGTGTTGCCCAGGGTAGGGAGTGGGTGTTGTGTCATGTTTAGCCCCCATGGATGTGTATGTGGTGTGTCACCCATCACTGGGCAGGCATGGGGTATGTCGCTCAGCACACCTCCAAGTGTCTGGCTGGGACAGTGTGGGCATGGGGTGCCCAATCATGGGAAGTCCCAAGCTCAAATCCATCTTACTGTCTGGGGCTCAGGAAGAGGTGACTCCCAGGATGCTGGGCCATGCTGTGGAATGTGCAGGGCACACTGGTGGTCCTGGAGCTGCCAAGATCCCCTGAACCTCTGAGCCCGCTTTCCCTGATACCTGTGAAGCCTTAGCAAGGCTCGCTAAGCCACCCAAACTTGCCAAAAGGCCTCTCTGCAGGCACAGAGACTCTCCCGCTGTCTGGGTGCTCCCTACTGCCAGGCTGGGGGCCCAGTCCACCCTTGCAGGCTGCCTGCTCCCAAAACCAGGCTCTCAGGAAAAGCCCTGCTGGCATCTGTCTGGGCAATGCTTGCGGCTCCACCTGGCTTGGATCCTGCCCCAGTTTGCTGGGCGTGCTTTCCTTTTTTTGCTGCTATTTCCCCAACCCCAAACAAAACAGGGAGTGGCCCTGCTCCCATGCAGGAAGAGACCTATCATGCTTGTCACAGGTTCACCAGCAAGCACTGAGCTGAGCCCTCACTGGTGTGAGATGGTGCCAAACCAGTGGTACCAGTGGAGGACTTGGTGCAGTCAGAGAAGAGTTACAGGGCCAGAGCTCACACAGCCCTGTGGGGCCGTAGGAGGGGTGGGGGGGTGGCGGGGGGAGGGCCTGACCCACATTCGCTGCTGCTGGGGCCACCAGTAACTGTCCATTGCTGTTCTCTTCCAGAGCAGGGTGAAGCTGCCCAGTCACACTGAAGTAAGGACAAAGCTCTTCTGCTCCCCACTTGGTTCTGGTCCTTCCTCTCACCTTTTCCCCATCCCTTGGCTTCTTTGCTGTGGGGTGGAGGAGTCCCAACTCAATACAGTGTCCTGTTGTGCTCTGTTTGGGTGACACCAGTGTCCCCAACTCCCAGCCTGTTCCATGGCTGGGGGGAGACAGGGACATCAAGGGAAGGAGTAATGGGACAGAACTTGCAAAGGGGTGCACAGATGGTTAACTGGGACATGAGGGGGGAGACCTCATGGTAATGGTTAGTGGGATAAATACTGTAATTTCTCAGTTTTGGGAAGGAATGGAGCTACTGGTGCTGGGAGGGGAAAGTATGTGGGAATCACTGTCTGTGCCCCAGTGGGCCCCTGTTTGCCTAGTTGGGTGTTGTGCACTGTAGGGCTTGACTAGCAGTGCTTGTGCTCAGCCCAGTGATCTGCCTGTGCCATGGGGCTGCATCCCAGGAGCCGTGCCAGTGGGCCCCATGGAATGGCTTTATGGCTGTTGCCTACGGGGATGGTACAGGGCAGGTGAGGTGACCAGTAGCTCCCATCTGTGGTGTTATCTGTGTGCAAAGGGGCTGGGAACCTCCCTGGGGCTGGGACTGGGCAAGGGTCTGGATGGCAGGGGGTTGTTTCACTTGGCTGCCAGCACCATGGGTACAGAGGGACTGTGCCGCATCAGCCCTGTGCCTTCTGTCCTCCTGCACTCGCTCTCTATGCCCTCCAACCTAGATGTATGATTCTGCGGTACTAGTGAGGGCACTGGACCCTAGAGCTGGGCACTGTTGGATGCAGAAGTGGGCACTTGGGCACTGCAGGGAACAGGATGGGACCCTTGGGCCAAGTTGCTTGTGCTGCACAGGATGTGAGGTCCCTGATGTCAGGCAGATGTCCCGTCCTGGGATCCCCAAGCACCCAACCTGAGCTGAGAACTCAGGGTATAGGACGGGGGCTACCCCTGCTCCCTGCACCTGCATCACCGTGCCTGGCATGGTTGGTGGTCCCTGGGACTCAGAAGAGCACCTCTCTGGAGCCTGGGGAGCTGGGGAAGCCCCTGGCACTGTGTGTCCAGCCTGGCCATGGCACCCTCCAGCCAAGCTACTCAATGGGGCCGTTCTTGTCTCTTTGCTCTCTGCAGGGCACCCAGATGATTTTCAATGCAGCCAAGGAGTTGGGGCAACTCTCCAAGCTGAAGGTGAGGTCTGGGGGACAGGTAATCAGAGCTCCTCTCTGTGCTCTGGCAGGGGGGCACTTTGCAGGTTGGCATTGGTACTGTTGCAAGGCCCCTACCAGTGCTCGTTTGCTGGCATGACTGGGGCAAGGATAGTAAGGCCCTTGTCCCATGTTGAGGGCAGGATTTGTTCCCTGCAGGACCACATGGTGCGGGAGGAAGCCAAGAGCCTGACCCCAAAACAATGTGCAGTGGTGGAGTTGGCGCTGGACACCATCAAGGTGGGGGCACTCTGGGTGTAAAGGGATGCCCCTGTGGGCTCTACCCTTAAGGTACAGACCCAGGAGGGCACTGGGGTGGGTGGAGGGGGAGGATGGCCTCCAGCAGAGCTGCTGAGGACTCTGCAGCCATCTCTCCCCTTCAGCAATACTTCCATGCTGGTGGTGTGGGGTTGAAGAAGACATTCCTGGAGAAGAGCCCTGACCTGCAGTCGCTGCGCTATGCCTTGTCCCTCTATACCCAGGCCACTGATCTCCTCATCAAAACCTTTGTGCAGACCCAGGCTTCGCAAGGTACGGTGAATGACCCTGGCCCCCTAACCTATGGCTGCTATCCCCACACATGGGCTCAGCTGCCCCGTGGCCAAGGACCAACCCCGCCTCTGTTCCAGTGGAGTTGGGTGTCACAGAGGGGTGGGAGGGATAAGTGGGGGAAGGAAGGGCTTTTTCCTCCCATGCTTTGCAGGTAAAGAGAGGCCGTGGGTGCCCAGAGGCAGCCTGGCACCCTAAAGTCCCTCAGCAGCAAGAAGAGTGTGTCCCCTTCTGCCAGAGTATGATTGTTCTGGCACAGAAATGTGGCCATGGATGAGGGAGAAGGTCATCCTCTGTCCACCTGTGGACAGTGTTTGTCCCCTCTGTGTGGCTCCTGTCACCCAGTAGAGGCACCTCTGGTCCAGTGCTGCCTTGGAACTGCCATTCTTAGCTGAACAATGCCAGCCTGGACAGGGCTCAGACCTCTTGCACGATTGACTGGATCCCATTACTGTGCCAGGGCCTGTTCTGGACATGATGGGTGCCTCACATGCTCCATGGGCCTCTCAGTCCCAGAGCAGTAGGTGTAGGGTGCTGGGCACCCCCCTGGGGCAGGACTACCCCTTGGCTCTAAATGCTGCCCTTTATTTTGTCCCTTGGTTCCTGGAGGAGGGGACAGAGATGCTCGATGGTTGTCATAGGTCATCAGATAGTGACCCAGGCAGGCCTGTCTGTGTCCTCGGGGAGTGGGACATGTGTTTGCTGTCTGCACATCTCCTGCAAGGGACGTCTGTTCTGTCTGTGCCTCCTGTGCCAGCCATCTTGGGGGTGTGGGGTTGGGTCCATTGGGTGCAATCTGGCTCCAGGACCACTGGGCTCAGAGCTGGGTGGTGCCTGGCACTCCCATGTTGCTACAATTTTGTCCAGATGCTCGACCGTCCATCTGTCTGCGAGATCTGATCTCTCTCTCTCTCTCTCTCTCTCTCTCTCTCTCTCTCTCTCTCTGTTTTCTCCCCCTCTTTTTCACTGTTCTTGTCCCCCATGCATGTTGTCTCCTTCCTCCTCTCTTAATCTACTCTGTGCTGTGTCTCTGTCTCTCTCTTTTTCCTTCCCGCTAGTTCATGGTGGGAAAGGTATTAGGTTTACCCTTAGTGAAGAAATTTATCCTGAGAAGGGTACGTGTGCTGCTCACCTGCCCCTGCACCTGTCTGCCACTGCCGGCCCGGGCTAGTAACCACCCCAGCACCATGGGCTGGGATGGCCAGGAGCCTTGTCTCAGTGCTGCTGGCCTTGAGGACTCAGCGTGGGCAGAGTTGGAGCCTTCTGCCCACAGACTTGCACTCCCTGGGCTGCTTTTTGGGCTGAATTTGGAGGAGTTGTGCTCCCCTAGACCGGGGAGGGGGCTGTGCCTCATGGGGACAGGGGTGCAAACCTTTGCTTACAAGCTCTGAGCACCCCGCATTGTCCGCAGTGCTGCTGCCTGGGAGTGGGCACGTGACACTATCTCCTTGCAAGCTGGGAAGCTGTCCCCTTGGCACATGTGGCCCCAGAGGAGACCATGACCATGTCCATGCGTCTCTCCCATCCACCCTGTTGCCAAAATGACCATTACTAGCTTTGCTCTGTCAAGCTCCATCCTCCTGCCCTGGGGCGTGAAGAATGAGCCCAGCTCCATGGGCCTTGCTTGGTCTCCATTACACTCTGCAAGAGGGACTGGGACTGCACCCCGTGCTTGGCCTCTCCTACCCAGACACTACCCCCTCATGCACCATTGCCTCCATTTCGGCTCCGCATGCAGTGCTATCCGGGTGGCAGGTGCCTGGGGATATGCAGCATCTGGGGTGGGACAGAAGATGGAAGTGGATGGAGAGGAGAGTGTGCTGCCACCAACTTCCTCCCTCAGCCTGACCCCCACACACTGGGGTCCATGCAGTAACACATGGGGATGTGTCCTCCTTCCCACTGTGATTTCCACCCTGGGAGCTATCTGCAGAACTGAGTTTGATCTCCTTGGCCCCTCCTGACCCACAGAGCCTGTCCTTCTGCCCTGCTCCCCTTCTTCCACCCATGGATGCATGCACAGCTCTTGAAGGGGACAGGGTGGGCTTGGCTGTTGGTTGCAGGTCACCCGAGTTCCCCAGACTTGGGGATCCCCAGGCTTGATGTGATCCCTTGAGATGGAGGGGATACAAGAGGTCAGTCCCATGCCCCTGACAAGGACCAGATGGGGTCTCTCCTGCCTGGTGCTGTGCCCATGTTCATGGCCACACATGGAGCACTGATACCCCAGGCACCAATCCACCCAGGCACCTCAGTCCCTGCCAGGACAAGGGAGGTTCATTGGGCCCTCGCAGCATTGGGTGCAACGAAAGAGCCAGACTGGTGCTGGGGATGTCCTGCCATGCCCCGGCCCAGACTGGTGCATGCCACAGCCATCCTTGACAGTTGCTACACCCATGATGGTGTCCCCTGAACTCTTTTGCCACACTGGAAGACCAAATCCTGCTGTCCATCCCCTCCTGCTCTGACGGGTGACCTGCTTCCTCCAGCGGGATTGGTGGTGGGCAGGGGACTTCAGGGACACAGAGAGAGAACAGGCACTAATGTCTTCTTCCTTTGCCATGCAGGCTCAGGTGTGGATGACCCTGTCGGGGAGGTGTCCATCCACGTGGAGCTTTTCACCCACCCTGGCACTGGAGAACACAAGATCACTGTTAAAGGTGGGTTCTGCCGGCTGGCATGCCAGGGTCTGTGTGGTGGCAGTGTCCCACCAGTCTCACATGCCCCTTCCTTGCAGTGGTGGCTGCGAACGACCTCAAGTGGCAGACATCGGGCATCTTCCGGCCCTTCATCGAGGTCAACATCATTGGGCCCCATCTTAGTGACAGGAAGAGGAAATTCGCCACCAAATCCAAGAACAACAGTTGGGCTCCCAAGTACAATGAGAGCTTCCAGTTGTGAGTGGCACCATGTGATCAGGCTGGGGAATGTAACCCCATAGTATGGGGACCTGCTTCTCCTGGGATCTACCCATGAATTTGCTTGTCGCTCCTGGGGACGTTGTAGATATTTTTTTCATTGGTAAAAGCGGGGATTTAGGAAAAGGGAAAAAAAAGCAAACACAAAAGGCTTTTTTTAGGGGCAATGGGGAGGCAGCACCTTTATATGGTGCTATTGCACAGTAGGGTCCCTGGGAGTGTGACCCCCTGTGCCAACACTGCCTGTCCTTTGTCCCCCTGCAGCACGCTGGGAACAGAGACAGGCCCTGAGTGCTACGAGCTGCAGGTGTGCGTGAAGGATTACTGCTTTGCTCGGGAGGACCGGACAGTGGGCATTGCTGTCTTGCAGCTCCGCGATATCCTGCAGCGACCTGGTTGTGCCTGCTGGCTGCCCCTGGGCCGCCGCATCCATATGGATGACACTGGCCTCACTGTTCTCCGCATCCTCTCCCAACGCAACAATGATGAAGTGGCCAAGGAGTTTGTCAAGCTCAAGTCAGACACACGCTCAGCCGAGGAGGGCAGCAGTTAAGGCCCTTCTGCCTCCCATCCCTCTCCCCCCGCTCCTGGCCCCTTTTCTATGGCCTCCTCCAGCCATGTATAAGCCATAACAGAGGCCACAAGAGGAATCTCCTTCCCAGCTTTGGGTGGATGAAGGGGATGTGGCTTCAGTGACAGACACACTCAGCCCTCCCTTGTCCACACTGGCTGGTGACAGTGGTGCAGAGCATGGCCATGCCCCCATCCACCTCTGATGGGAAGGTGCTGGGGCTGGCAGGGCTGCAAGAAAGGGCTGGACCCCAGACTGGGCAGTGAGACAGATCTGCACCTTCCTAGCCTGTCTGAGAGGGAGGAACCCCAATGGCCTACCCCAACCCTGCCCTGCCCTACCCAGCCTCAAACCTCAACCAGTGACAGAGGGAAAGGGCTGGGGCAGGGATTGGGTGTGGTGTCCCATCCTGCCCAGGGATGTGACTGGCATAGGATGATGGCCTCTTATCATAGCATGATGTCCCTAAGGCATCACCAGTTGCCCTGAGGGGCAGGGATGCTCCCACCTGCTGAACACCCTGTACATATGTAAATAGCTGTACATACACGGGGCAGCCAGACTCTGAGGCCATGTCCTGCACCCAGAAGGGCTATTGGGTCTGTTGGGTCGGTTCACCTCCCTGGCTGGCAGTGGCATCACTGGGGCCGGGAGTGGCAGGGAACAGCCCCCAGCCCGTATCCTGTCTTCCCTGCCTTGCTGTCATTGTAGGCTGTCCCACTGCCACCCCTAGGGTGCCGGGACTTGGGGACGAGGGCTCAGGCACTGGAACAGATGGACCTGTTTCCCTTTGCTCTGGCCAGTGGGGACCAGTCACCCCTGTTCAGTGCAGCAGTGCCCATGGGACCTCCTTGGTGCAAGAGCTCCCTATTCCCCCACCTCCCTGCCCTGCCCTGAGGATTCCCTTCACCCAGTTTCCCATTAACCACCATTTCTGTGTTATCAGTGGTGTGTGTGTCTTGTGCGAGTGCTCAGAAGGCCAACGTGTGCAATGTCAAGGATGGCCACTCAGCTGTCCAGCTTGCCCTAAGTACTGGGGAAGACAGAGGCCTGATGACCCTACAAGTCAATATACCTCTCTCAGCCCCCTCCCTGTCCCTAAATAGGATACCCCAACTGTCCCCCATGCTCCTTTTTCTATAGGGTTTGCCTGGGACCAAAAGATTGAGCTTTCCTCTATTGTTTCTGTTCAATGTTTACACCCATTTTCTAAGCACTGCTCCCACATGGCCAAGCTGGGGCTCAGCCCCACATCCCCTGATTTGGTGCCCCTCGTCCTGTTCCCCGTCCCCAGACTATCCTGTTTGGCATGTGATTGAACCAACCAATTTTGCTCCTGTAGCACACGTCACCAATGCGTGTGTGTCTGTACCACCCTGTGCAGCACCACTGCCGGCGGCTACCATGGATGCATGACAGTGAGATGTTTTGCACTATTTTGAATTTTTTGGGCTCTGTAAAAATATTTTATTATAACTGACATTAAAAAGAACACCCTTCACTGTGGCTGCTGTGGGAGTGCAGGAGGGCAGGCACCCAGGGGTTCTTCATCCCCTTGCACCTTTAGGGTTAACACCAAGCATAAATAGCCCAGGGTTGCTGCAGCAGCTCTGTCCATACTCAATCTCCATGAGGGCTCTTATCATAGAATCATAGAATCATAGAACAACCAGGTTGGAAGAGACCCGCTGGATCATTGAGTCCAACTGTTGCTATCAAAAGTCACATCCACGTCCACTCCACTCTGCTGATACTCCCAGTTAGAACAAACTTAGTACAGCAACCCGCTATAAAAAGTTTCTGCAAATCTTAAAATGTATCAAAATCAGTAGCGGTGTAATCATAAAAGTTAAAAACCCCACAAAACCTGCAGCCATTTGCTCCATGCAAATCACAGAAAACATTTCCACAGACTGCAGTGGGCTTGGAGCTGGACACCTCATTTGCCACAAGAAGACCACACAGGTTGTTTTTGGGGCAGACACAGATACAGAAATCTGTGAGGTTACACAAAACCCTTTGTTCTTTCAGTGTAGAATCCAGTCCACTAGAGCCACTCTATTGCCTAAATCACATTGCTCCAGCTACGGATGCTCCTTCCTATGTCAGCAAGCCCTGGTGGCCACCTGGAATAATCACAAATGCAAAGTATGAACCATGGCACACGTGGTTCTTTCTCTGTGAGACCAGTTCCTGCCCTTATTCTCTTCTTCAGAGAATCACAGAATGACAGAAGTTGGCAGGGTCCTCTGGATTTCATCCAGTCCAACTACCTGGCTAAAGCAGGTTCATCTTGAGCAGGTTGCAGAGGAATGCATCCAGGTGGGTTTTCAATATCTCAAGAGAAGGAGACTTGACACCCTCTCTGGGCAGTCTGTTCCAGTGCTCCATCGCCTTCAAAGCAATGAAGATATTTCTCATATTGAGATGGGAAATTCAGATGTATTCCAGTTAGTACTTATTGTCCCTAGTCCTGTCACTGGGCGTCATTGAAGAGTCTGGCCCACCTCCTTGACACTTGCCCTTTAGATATTCATAAATATTGATGAGATCCCCTGTTAGTCTCCTCCGGGCTACAGAGACCCAGGTGCCTTGGCCTTTTCTCTGTCAGAGAGATGCTCCACTTCTCATATGCATATCCTCCACTGGACTCTCTGGGCGTTTCCTGTCCTACTTCAACTGGGGAAACCAGAAGTGGACATAGGACTCCAGATGGGGCCTCCCTAGGGCAGTGCAGAGGAGAACGTGTCTCACTCTGCCCTGGGTAAGAGCTGATTTCTTTAATTGTCTCTACTAGTTTATTTCAAAATGTCCTAAACGCTCACCTTGAAAAGGAACTGCTGCAAACCTGAGGTTTTAGGCACCCTACCCTCTGCTATGATGGTTGTGGGAAGGTGCAGCCAATCAGGGGTGGGGGCAACTCTCAGTTTTCACTCTGGGTCAGCAGGAGGCGAGGAAAGAAGAGATCATCCTGACCTGTGTCTGCATGCCAGTGGTTATTCCAGCAAGGGACTTTTAGACCAGTCATCCCCTAGACCCATTTCCAGAGTGTTCCAGGGAAGAAAACTTCTCATGCACCACTTCCAGAGCAGACACTGCAGGGGTGTCCTGCAGCATTTGCTGCACGCCCAGAGCGCAAATGCATGTAGACCCTCAGCTATAAATAAACACATACAGGAGGGCACACGGTGTGCCTGCTGCTTCTTGGGACAAGACTGCAAACAGACTACCAGCCAAAACCCAGGCATCACTGGGTTTGAGGGGGATGATAGCCTTTTATTTTCTTTCCCTATTTCTGATCTTTCTTTTTTCTCCTTTCCTTCTCTCCTCCTCTGCTTCAGTTCTCAGCACACACAGATGATATTGTTCGTGGGTTACAGATCTCCTTGTGGAGTAACTGCAATTGGTGCAGAAGCCTTGGTCAAGGCATTATTGGTGTCTGGAATTCCACTGAGTTTGAAGCAAAGTTGAGATTTGATCAGAACATTGCCTTCCCTTGTAGTGACTGGATCTGATCAAAAGGATCTGAACATGCTGGACGGATGGGCCGAGACCAGTGGCATGAGATTTAACAAGACCAAATGCTGGGTCCTGCACTTTGGTTACAACAGCCCTGTGCAGCTACAGACTAGGAGAAGAGTGGCTAGAAAGCTGCCTGGAGGAGAGGGACCTGGGGTGTTGGTTGACAGCTGACTGAACAGGAGCCAGTAGTGTGCCCAGGTGGCCAAGAAGGCCAATGGCATCTTGGTTTGTATCAGAAACAGTGTGACCAGCAGGTTCAGGGAGGTTATTTTCTCTCTGTACTCAGCCCTGGTGAGACTGCTCCTTGAATCCCGTGTGCAGTTCTGAGCCCCTCAGCACAAGAAGGATGTTGAGGCTCTGGAGCGAGTCCAGAGAAGAGCAACGAAGCTGGTGAAGGGTCTGGAGAACAGGCCTTATGAGGAATGGCTGAGAGAGCTGGGGGTGTTTATCCAGGAGAAGAGGAGGTTGAGGGGAGACCTCATTGCTCTCTATTCCCTCTCTACCTGAGGGGAAGTTGTATAGAGGAGGGAGTTGGTCTCTTCTCCCAAGGGACAGGGGACAGGACAAGAGGGAATGGCCTCAAGCTCCACCAGGGGAAATTTAGGTTGGACATTAGGAAAGAGTTTTTCACAGAAAGGCTCACTGGGCACTGGAACAGGCTGCCTGGGGAGGTGGTGGATTCACCTTCCCTGGAGGTATTTAAGGGATGGGTAGATGAGGTGCTGAGGGACATGGTTTAGTGATTGATGGGAATGGTTGGACTCGATGATCCAGTGGGTCTCTTCCAACCTGGTTATTCTATGATTCTATGATTCTATTATCTCATCTTTGTGTTACCTGAATGTCTGCAGAAAAGCACACAGATGCTCCTGCCAAGGAAATGCTGCTGTGTTTGTGAAATGAGCTGTGTGTGTCCTGGGCTGAAAATGGAATGCAAGACCTTGAGAAAGAGTTAGATACTCGATGCTTGGCTGAAGGTTTGTTTCCTTTCTGCAAATCCTGGTAGATTTAAGGTGAATATGAAAGTAGGATCCCCCTCCATCTCTGAAAGGTGCAATGGAGGTTGTAGAGAGGAGGGTACGGGCTTCTTCTCCCAAGTGACAGGTGATAGGACAAAGGGGAATAGTCTCAAGTTGTGCCAGAGATATCAGGAAAAGGTGACACTGAAAGGGTCATTGTGCACTGGAACAGGCTGCCCAGGGAGGCAGTGTAGTTTAAGTACCCCAGGAGGTACTTAAAAGATGTATAGGTGAGGTACTTAGGGACATGGCTTAGTGGCAGATAGGAACGCTTGAACTCAATGATCCAAGAGACCTTTTCCAACCTAGTGATTCTGTAACTCCACAAACAATCCAGACTTAAGACATGGAGTTCTTTTTCCCATGGCATGCTGGGAATTTGAGGCCTTCAGCCCACAGCATGTATGGAACTGGAGTCCTTCACCCCAAGACATACTGGGAATTGGAGTCCTTCACCTCATAGCATGCTGGGATCTGGAGTCCATCACCCGCAGCCTTGCAGGGAGTTGGAGTTCCTTTTCCCACTGCATGACAGGAGCTGGATTTTCTCATCCCATGACATGCTGGGGCATAGAATCCTTCACACTATGGCATACTGGGAGCAGAGTCTTTCACCACTGGACTGCTCACCCACATGGCAGAATGGGAAATGGAGTCTTTGACCCAGTGGCATACTGGAGTTCCTCACCCCTACAATATTTATGAAACTGGAATTCTTTACTCTAAGGCATACTTGGACATGGACTCCTTTTACCGTGTAACATCCTGAGAACTAGGGCCCTTCATCCTACAGGATCCTGAGAGCTTGAGTCCTTCACCTCATTGAGTTCTGGGTGTTTGATTTCTTGAGTTATGTGGCATGTTGGGATCTGAGTCCTTCACCCTGGAGAACATTTGTTGCTGTAGTCCTTCACCTCTCAACATTCTGCGACATGGAGTTCTCCCATCCCCGTCTCCCATCCCCGGAGAGCTGTAAAAGATGTGGAGATGTAGTGCTTAGGGATGTTACTTGTGGAATAATGAGGTGAAGGCACAGATGCAGAGTCTGGTGGTGGTGCTGGTAGTGTTGGAATCTGAGTCCTTTGGGTGTGTTCACTGTGCCAGCGTTCCTTGATTTGAAGTTGTAAAGAACCCCTGACCACTGTCACTGTTTGTAACTCTGACCTGATTTTAAAGAGAAAAGCAAATGTTGTGGGAGCAGGGTGGTGGACACGTCTTGTTCTCCACTCTGTCGTGTCTCTCCCTGCTTCCTGTGCATTCAAGACTACTCATTTCTTGATCCTCACACTTGCCTTTCACATCCTTACCCCCAACAGTTCCCCCAATCTACTCTCCTCATATTCAGCTTTGTGACTGTGCGTGCAGGCTGCCCATGCCAAGAGACTCCCATCTCCCCTGTCCCAAGTGCCCTCCACTCCTCTGCTGCTTCTTGACACCCTTAACACTGCACCCATCTGATTGCCAAAGTGCAGGGATTCACTCTTCTGCTCTCTGTGATATGTGTTTGGCCTGTTTTTTTTTTTTGTTCTTGTCCCTAAGCTGTTATTTTCTCGCTTACTGAATTTGAGATTTTAGACAATCTTGGGGATGAATCTGGGGTTTGTTTAGATTTTTCTTTAAGATTTTTATAAACATGATGCACCCTTGCAATTTATCTGTAACAAATACAAAATGCCAAACCTGGCACTGTAGTAACAAATAAACCAGACCCCTGTCTCTGAGGTTAGGGTGTCATGCTGCCGTCCCAGAGGAGCTTGTGCTGGCTGGAGGGATGGGTTGGCAAGGACCCCGTGCAATTCAGTGGTAGGCAGCCTGTGGGAATTGGCTGTTTCCAATCACCTGCCAGCAATCTCTTTCCCGGCACAGAACCCAGCATACCTGCGTCCCTGGTACAGCTCCTAGCAGCTCCAGGCACCAGCACAGCCCATGACAGCTCCTACTCGAAGGCCACAGACTTCTTCCAACTGTCAGGCCCTGCCAGAGTCCAGGTCTTGGGGGAGCCCGGAGGAGGAGGAGGAGGAGGGTGAAGACACTGGGTTATGGACTTGGCTGGGTCTCTTTGTGGGCACTGGCACAGCTGCAGTCGGACCCAAAGCAGAGGATGTAGAGCTACCGACAGTGCTGGGTCCCTGGAATCTGCTAGGTTCCTGGGAAGCACTGCATTTGGTTGCTGCATTCACCATGACCCCAAACATTCTTGAATTCCTTATCCAGCCCAGTGCAGCTGTGGGAATGGAAATTCCAGTGGCAGGGAATTCTGGTGGGTTGGATGGGAGAAGGGGCAACAGGAGGATTTGCTTTTTGTTCTTGTCAGGCTGGGGAAAAATGCAGCATGGATTCTAGCTGGCTCTCCAGTACTGGGGAATCTATTCCTTATCTTGGGTTTCTGCATGACCTGTATTTTCTGGAGTCTGCAGGACAGAAATTAATTGGAAATCTTTTCTGCTGATGGGAGGGTACATTGTAGAATTATAATATCTGGGAGTTCCAATGTCATTCAGCTGTGAACACACAAACCTCCCGCTGTGGGGAAGGGATTGCTGCATCTCAGATTTTGCCCTGGAACCAGATTGCCATACTGCCCATGGGCAGGCTCAGTTCCAAGAGGCTGCTTGCTAGCAGCTGGGAAAATCCATTTTCTCCAACCATGTCCTGCCAGTCAGAGGCTGAGCATGGAAAGGAGCCTGGAATGCACTAGGTGTTCAGTGATTCGAGTTTTGATTATGGTTGGCTTTCTCCCTGCTCTCTCTGAGGTGTTTTAGTGACAGCACCAGTGGCAGACCTGCAGCAAAGTCTACTGGGTGTCAAGTTCTTGGTGGGTTTTTCTTGGAAGCAGGCAAATGTTTTGAGTTCTTTGGGAGCTCATCTTATCATAGAATCATAGAACAGCCAGGTTGGAAGGGACCCATCGGATCTTCTAGTCCAACCATTCCTATCAAACACTAAACCAAGTCCCTCAAGACCTCATCCACCTGTGCCTTAAACACCTCCAGGGAAGGTGAATCAACCACCTCCCTGGGCAACCTATTCCAATGCCCAATGACCCTTTCTGTGAAAAACTTCCTCCTAATCTCCAGCCTAAATCTCCCCTGGCGGAGCTCGATGCCATTCCCTCTTGTCCTGTCCCCTGTCACTTGGGAGAAGACGCCAGCTCCCTCCTCTCTACAACCTCCCTTCAGGTAGTTGTGGGTATTTGTGTCACAGTGCGGAAGATGAAAGTGATGCCCACTTCACCAGTGAGCTAACCTGTACCTGAGAAGAAGACACCCTACAGAAACCATTGTTTAGAAAATCTATTTGATACAATTTGACAGGAATAGAGCAGGGAAGTGCCAGTGCAGTGGCAAGGGAGCTGGAAGCTCTGGCATGGCATGACTGTTGGTGCAGCAGTGAGAGGAGGTGCAGGGTGGGGTCTTACCCCACAGCCAGGAGGTAAGTCTAGGGGTACTGTTGTCTACTCAGAAGGAGGTGGGCTGTGGTGCCCACGTGGCAGAGAGATGTATCCTCTGTGCTCACCGCAGTGGATGCAGCTACCCAGAGCAAGCTCCCAGGAAAACATAGAGCCAACAGAGTCCCAAGCTGCAGGGATTGTCAGATCCTGTCCCTGGGAACTGACAATGGCAGAGAGTGCTACCAGGAGACAGGTGACAGGGGGATGAGTTGCTCAGCCTGCTGACAGAGCAACCCGAGGAAGAAGAAAGATTTAGGAGCACCTGGGAGTCTGAGAGAGAGATGGGCTGTGGAGCCCTGCTCTTCCCTCCAGGGACAGAAAGGAGCAGCCTCCAGCACAAACCTAGAGTCAGAGGATCCTGGCATCCTCCCTGCTACTAGGCTGGAGGCAATGGCTAAAACAAAAGGAGCAAGTGGGGGCAACTCCACAGTTGGGGTGGCAGGTGAAGCCCCTCCTTGCCCATCTCACCTTCCTGGGTGCCACTGCACAGCAGCTGTGAGGCTCTGGAGGTGCAAGGCCAGGTAGCGGGAGATGTGGGTGACGCCCATCTGCCCTGAGGTGCTTCCAGGGTCAGACAGACAGGGGAACAGAGGTTCCAATATGCCGGACAGACTCTCACCTTAGGGAAGTCTAATAGTAATCTCACACTTTGCAGCAGGTGACTGGGAGCTCCCTGCTGGAACTACATGGGCATTTGCAGAAGTTTGGGAGGCCTGGGCACTCATACTGTGTTCTGTCTCTCCCCTCTGCTGAGATGGCAGGTGCTGCGCTGGAGCAGGGGGCTGCAGGCAGGCACCCTGTAGTGGAACAAATTAAGCAAATTGCAACATACAGTTAGTGGGACATCCTCTTCAAATGTTCACCCACTGCCAAGGACATCCTCAACAGAGTGGTCCACACTGTTATTGTTCTTTTGATACTAACTTTGATTTGTTTTGTCTTGTTAGCAGTATTATATGTAAGAGATCGGAGAATAATAAAGAAATTAACTTATTTACTATCAATGCTTAGTGCACATAGCACACTCCATATCCCATGGAATGTAGTCATCCCCAAACCCAATTAGGCATTATGAAACTTGAGTGACTATAGTCAGGAGTGGATTATGTGGGAGTAAAAATAAAGGTGGTAAGAGGGAATCCTAGTTTTTTCTGAATACTCCTCCAAAATGGGCTGGATACAAGGAAAAACAAATTCAGTGGAGAGGTAATACATGCAGGTGCCTGCAGCAAGCTGCTCATGAGAAAGGAATGCAATCACCATGGAGAAAGGATCGATCTTGACCAGTACATCTTGACTTGCTGTGACAGAGACTGGGGTGCTGGACAATGGCGCAGATCCCATTTTCAGCAATGAGAATTGTGCACAAGGGTCCAAGAAGATAAATGCATATTTCACTAATTGCAGTTGCTGCACTGGCAGTCCTGCCCCCTCCCCCACCCCCCTGCCCCGCAGTGACCTGTACACATTATAATATCATTATATACTAAAACACATCTCCATGCTGAAGGCCACTCACTTCCTTCCCACCTCTGAGGCAAATCACTCCTACAGCCCCTCCTATTGGGAGCATGCAGTCAGGCTCTGGCACATGAAGTGAGGACTTTTTTCGTACATCAACCTAGAGAGGGTGAAGTAGTGACTTCAGTCACTCAAGTTACACCCAAAAGTCCTCCATAAAGTTGCAAGTTAGAAAAATGGGGGAAAAGGGGGAAGTTTTGAGGGAGACATTATCGACACTTTTCAGGATCAGTCTATGGGTTAGACCCCATCTTCCCCCTCATTGTGTCACCATTTGGGATAAGGCTTTTTTGTTCTGTGCACTATATATGTACATATATTGTCATCAAGTAACTCTTTATGCTTTGGTCTTAACTACACATTCCTTATCTGCATATTGCTTCTGTTTATGCTCAGGTTTTTGACTACATTGTTGGTTTAATGTATTTTTGCAAAGAAAATCTTATCTCCAGCCACTACCAAACTCTTATTCAGTTCTAATAGAATTATTGTAATAAAATTGACATGTTTGCAAATACACAAGTGTCAGGAATCCCACTAACTATTAAGAGGGATTTAAAGGATGTTTCTGATTAAAACTTAGCAAGCCGAAGAAGATTACTTGAGTCCTAAGGGGATTGCTGATAAGACCCCAGTGGTGTTGAGCAAGCTGGACAAGATTAATTGTCCTGGCATGATTGCTCAGCATTTGCCATAACACAACAAGCTGAACAATTTATTTCATTCTTGTGCAATTGTTGGAGAAAGGATTAAGCAGACTGGTAAACTCTCTCTATTCTCTCATATTTTAATTTAAATTGTGACACAGAGTCCTCTGATCAAAACGCTGGTGCGCACTGGAGTCCAAAGAGCATCCTGCCCCTGTCAGCCGCAGGCATGATGATCTGGGCAAGGCTGACAGCTGCCCCCTGGGTCACCAGAAAATATTGTCCAAAACTATGGATCTAGTACCCAGTGTGCTATAGCCAGCAGTGACAGCACCAAAAGAGATGTTTCAGGTCTCTCTTTGTTCTTCATTTCTTCAGGTTTGTGCAAATTCTGCATGACTGGAGAATTTTTTCTCAAATGAAGCCTACCTCAAGGAGTTTGTAGCCATCATTGATCCACAAAGTTACTCAAAGCCATATATTATTCATGACATATTGAATCACATATTGACATGGAATTATAATACATGCTGAGCCATCCCTTTCACCTTCTGCACATGGTCCAAGGGGTCTGTTGACATGCTGGGTGGTTGTCACCCGAAAAGAACACCTACCAAGTTCACCTATCATTCAACTCCACCCAATCTCCTCCCACTCTCCTCCCAGTTCTTGACAGTGTTTTGAAACCACTGGCTTGGAACTTCTCATTTTAGTCAAATGTCTAGCTCTTCATTCAATAGCCATGCTAATAATTTGCACTGTTATCTAACTGTAGAGCTGAGCACACTGTAATCACCTAGCACTATCATTACAAAAGACGATTGTTATCTGGGACCCATCTTGTGTGAATCTGCCTATCTCATGATCCTAAGGTATTTTTTAAGATATTAAAAATGTCACGAGCTTTTACCAACATCCCTGGTGGAGCTGGGGAGGCTGTTGGAGCAGGGCAGAACACTTGGAGTCCTCACAAGTCCTGGTAAACCCCAGAGAGTCCTTAGCAACCAACAGCCATAAGATATGATGGTGCAGCCACCACAGCATCTCACACTACTTGGCCCACAGACTCCAACAAAGCCCTGAATTCTTCAGAGCCTTGTCCCACCCCAAACCTTCTACCCCCAAGGTAGATATCCAACCTGAGCCACGCAGTCTGGGGATGCTCTTGGGGACAAGAGTGGAAGAGATGACTCCCATGGCTCCTGTCTCTTCCGGTCTCAGCAACTGCCCAGGCAGCAGCAGCCCTTGCCCACAGCCTTTGGCCCCCTCAAGTGCAGGTGGTAGCCAAGGCCCCACAGGCACGCTAGGCCCCACCAACAGGTACTGCTTCCCTGCCTTCTCCAACACCCCAGCATCTTCAGCACTTTCAGTGTCCCTGACCCCCAGGCACTCTTAGTATCCCAACCACTCCTATCCCCAAGAAGATATGGCACAAGGGTACAGCAGAGCTGGGGTGAGCATCCCTGCCCTCACCTAGGTGATGCATGCCCAGTAAATTCAACTGTTAGAGAATCATAGAATCCCTAGGTTTAAAAAGACCTCTTGTATCACTGAGTCCAAGCATTCCTATCTGCCATTAGTCAGGGAGTACCTCACCTACCTGTCATTTAAATAGATCCAGGCCTGGTGTCTCAACCACCTCGCTGGGCAGCCTGCTCCAGTGCCCAATGACTCTTTCAGTGTAAAACTTTTTCCTGATATCTCTGGCACAGCTTGCAGCCATTCCCTCTTGCCCTATCACCTGTCACTTGGGAGAAGAAGCCATCACCCTACTCTCCACAACCTCAGTTCAGGCAGTTGTAGAGAGAAATAAGGTCTCCCCTCAGCCTCCTCTTCTCCAAGCTAAACAACCCCAGCTCCCTCAGCCACTCCTCGTAAGACTTACTCTGCAGCCCCTTCACCAGCTTTGTTGCTCTTCTCGGGACACACTCCAGAGCCTCAATACAAGAAGTGTAGAGAGGAGCCCAGAAATGAAAACAGTATTAGAGGTGCGATCTTGCCAGTGCCAAGTACAGGGAAAGAGTTACCTCCCTGGATCTGCTGGCCATGCTGTTTCTGATCCAAGCCAAGATGCCAGTGGCCTTCTTGGCCACCCGGGCACACTGCTGTCTCATGTTCAGTCACTGTCAACCAACACCCCCAGATCCTTCTCCTCTGGGAAGCTTTCTAGCCAATCTTCCCCTAGTTTGTAGCTGCACAGGACTGTTGTGCCCCAAGTGAATAATAATATCATAGAATAGTTAGGTTTGGAAGGGACATTAAAGATCATCTAGTTCCAATCCCCCTGCCATGGGAAGGGACATCCCACTAAATCAGGTTACCCAAGGCCTCATTCAACCTGACCTTAAACATCTCCAGGGATGGGGCAGCCACAATTTCCCTGGGCAACCTGTTCTCATCACTCTCATGGTGAAGAAATTCTTCCTAATGTCTAGCCTGAATCTGTCCTTCTCCAGTTTGTGTATGTTCCCCCTTGCCCTATCACCACAAACCTTTATGTATAGTCCCTCTCCAGCTTTCTTGTAGACTTCTTTCAGGTACTGGAAGGTCACTGTAAGATCTCCTTGAAGACTTCTCTTCTCCAGGCAGAACGAGACAACTCTCTCAGGCTGTTCTCATAGAGAAGGTGCTCCAGCCCTCAGATCATCTTTGTAGCCCTCCTCTGTATCCATTCCAACACTTCCATATCCTTCTTACATTGAGGATTCCAGAACTGGACACAGTACTCCAGATGAGATCTCACAAGAATGGAATAGAGGGGCAGAATCACTTCCCTTGACCAACTGACCATGTTTCTTTCGATGTAGCCCAGGATACGGTGGGCCTTCTGGGCTGTGAGCACACAGAGCTGGCTCATGTTAAGCTTCTCATCAACTAGGTCTCCCAAGTCCTTTTCTGCAAGGTTGCTCACAATCATGTCATCCCCCATCATTTACTGAAAATGGGGATTTTCTCTGACCCAGGTGTAGGGCCTTGTACTTGGCCTTGTTGAGCCCCATGAGGTTCTAACAGGCCCACTTCTCCAGCCTGTCCAAGTCCCTTGGGAACTGTAGGACCCAGCATTTGGTGTTGTTAAACCTTGTGCCATTGATCTCAGCCCAGTGGTCTAGATTGTTCAGATCCCTTTGGAGTCTCCCTTCCCTCCAGCAGATCCACACCTCCACCTAGCTTAGTGTCATCTACGAACTTGCTAAAGGTGCACTCAATGCATTCATCCTGGTTGTTGATAAAGATACTGAAGAGGACTGGACCAAACACTGAGTCCTGGGGAACACCACTTGAGACCAGCCTCCAGCTGGAGTTAACTCCATTTACCACAACTCTTTGGGCCCAGCCCCATTCCATCCAGCCCCATAGACTTCTGTGTGTCTAATTGGCCAAGCAAGTTTCTAACTACCTCCTATTGGACCATGGGAGTTATTCTTCTCCTCTAGCTCATGGGGATGTATGCACAGGGAAAACCTTCCTTATTATTAAACACTGAGGCAAAGAAGGCATTAAGTACCTCAGCCTTGTCCTCATCCTTTGTCACAGTTGTTCCCTTTGCATTCAATAAAGAATGAATACTCTCCTTGGTCCTCCTTTTACTATTGATGGATTTGTAGAAAGATTTTTTAATTATCTTTCACAGAACTGGCCATTCTGAGTTCTAATTGTGCCTTAGCCCTCCTAATTTTTCCTCTGCATGATCTCACTTTTCCCCATAGTCCACTCATGGGGCATATTGAGGCATGGACTCCAAGTGTTGATCAAAGACCTTTATTAAGCAAAAGCAATCTCTTTTATACCCCTGCCTCATTGAGGTAGGGTTTTTCCACTTGCCCAAAGAGCCCAGTTATGCTTTCTTGTTTTCCAACCTTGCAAAATTGGTTTTTAGCACAATTGCCTACAATTCTTAGCCATAACCAGGGGCCTGAGATCTCCTCCCTTCTGTATCCCACAGTCTCTTGCCTACCAAGGCAATAATACATTTATTGTTTTCGCTTAACAGATCACCACCTATCTATCGATTGATTTTTGCATGCACTGCATGAAACATGGTAAGCAAATAATAATACACAAAAATATCACAATACAGGCCAATCCTGTCTTAACTAATGATTTGATCTATTCAGCATACCCCCAACTATTCAACAATTCTTCAAACCTGTCCAATCAATCATCCACTCGTAATTTTTTCACTCCAGCTTTTAAATGCTGAATATTTCTTTGAATTGATTCTGAGTGATAGATAACAAAAAATGAAAACCAAAATAACAAAAAAATCTTTCTATAAGTATATTAACAGTAAAAGGAGGACTAGGGAGAATATTCATTCCCTACTGGATGCAGAAGGAACAACAGTGACCGGGGATGAGGACAAGGCTGAGGTCCTTAATGCCTTCTTTGCCTTGGTCTTTAATAGTTGTTCTCTGTGTACAAACCCATGGGTTAGAGGAGCAGAATGAGGCTCCCATGATTCAAGAGGAGGTGGTTAGAGAATTGCTTGCTCAGCTAGACACCCACAAGTCTATGTGGTTAGATGGGATCCACCCAAGAGTACTGAAGGAGCTGCTGAGTGTGCTTGCCAAACCCCTTTCCATCATCTTCCAGCAGTCCGGGCTGACTCGGGAAGGGGTTAGTGTTAGTGTTAGGCTTAGGGTGAGGGCAAGGGTCAGGTTCAGGGTAAGGATTAGGGGTTATGGTTAGTGCTTAGGGTTAGTGTAGGGTTTAGCATTACAGTTAGGGGTGATGGGTTATGGTTAGGATTAGGGTTAGGGCAGGGTTAAGGCAAGGTTAGGGTTAGGGTTTAGGGTTAGGGTTTAGTGTTAGGTTTATGGTTAGAGTAAGGTTTTCTGTTAGGGTTTAGGATTAAGGTAAGGGTTAGGGTTAGTGTTATGGTTAGGGACATTAGGGTTAGGGTTTGGATTAGGGTTAGGGTTAGTTTTAGGGTTTGAGTTAGGGTTAGGATCATTAGGGTTTGGATTAGGGTTAGGGTGATTAGGGTTAGGGTCATTAGGGTTAGGTTCGGATTGGGGTTAGTGTTAGGGTTAGGTTCGTTAGGGTTAGGTTCGTTAGGGTTAGGGTTAGGGTAGGGTTAGTGTTAGGGTTAGGTTCGTTAGGGTTAGGGTTAGGTTCGTTAGGGTTAGGGTTAGGGTAGGGTTAGGGTTGGGATAGGATCGTTAGGGTTAGGGTTCGGATTAGGGTTATTTTTAGGTTTTGAGTTAGGGTTAGGGTCATTGAGGTTAGTGTTAGGATTTTTCTTTAGGGCCATTAGGGTTAGGGATAGGTTTAGGTTTAGGGTTAGGGGTTAGGCTTAAGGATAGGGTTAGGGTTAGGGTTTTATTAGCTTTGGGTTAGGGTTTAGAGTTGGTGTTCATGTTGATGCAAGGATTAGGGTTAGGTTAGGGTTTTGGTTAGGATAGTTAGGGATAATGTTAGGTTAGAGTTAGTTTTAAGGTCAGGGTTGGGTTAGTGTTTAGGGTTAGGATCAGTGTTAGTGTTGGGGTAAGTTTAGGGTTAGGTTAGGGTTTGGATTCGGGTTAGGATAAGGGTCAGGGTTAGGGTTGGGGTTAGTGTTAAGGTTTGAGGTTAGGGTTAGGGGTGAGTGTTAGGTTTAGGGTTAGCGTTAGTGTTGATTTTAGGGTCATTAGGGTTAGGGTTAGGTTTGGGGTTAGGGTTAGGATTAGCATTAGGGTTAGTGCTAGGGGTTAGTGCTAGGGTTAGGTTTAGGGTTAGGGTCAAGGTCAGCATTAAAGGTTAGAGTTAATGCTAATTTTAGGGTTAGGATTAGGCTCAGGGCTTGTGTTAGGCTTGGGTTAGGGTTTAGGTTTAGGGTTAGGCTTAGTGGTTAAGTTTTTTGTTAGAGGTTAGGGTTAGGAGTTAGGGGTAGACTTGTAGTTATGTTTAGGACTAGGACCTAGGTGTTAGGGTTAAGGTTCAGGATTAGGACAAGGTTTATTGTTAGGGTACCATTAGGATTAGGGTTAGGTGTATGGTTAAGTTAGGTTTAGAGGTAGGGTTAGGGCTAGGGCTAGGCTTTGTGTTTAGGGTTTGTGTTAGGATTAGAGGTTAGTTTTAGGATGCCATTAGGGTTAAGGGTTAGGTTTAGGGTTAGAGTTTGGTTTAGGATTAAGTTTAGTTTTATCATTAGTGTTAGGGTTAGGGGTTTGGGTTAGGTTCAGATTTAGGATTATGGCACCATTAGTGTTAGGTTTAGGGTTAGGAATTAGGCTTAGTGTATGGGTTAGGGTTAAGTTAGTTTTAGGGTTAGGTTTAGTTTTAGGAGTAGTGGTTAGGGTAAGGGTTGGGATTAGGGTTAGGGTTAGGATTAGGGTTATAGCACCCTTAGGGTTAGGGTTTTAATAGTGTTTTATTAGGGCTATAAAGGCCCCCAGACCATTCTAGAGCCCCCCAGGTCCCTTCTTAAGGACCCTTGGTCCCTCTAGAGCCACCCAGGTACTTTCTAAAGAACCCAGACCCTTCTAGAGCCCTCTGGGGCCCTTCTAAAGCACCCCCCGACCATTTTATATCCCCTCAGGGGACTTCTAAAGCCCCCTAGGCCCTTCTAAATACCCCACAGCCCTTTTAAAGCCCCCTCAGACCGTTCTAGAGACCCCACAGGGCCTTCTAAGTACCCCCAGACCCTTCTAGAGCCCCAGGGCCCATCTAAAGGCCCCCAGACCCTTCTAGAGCCCCCCAGGGCCCTTCTAAAGCAGGAGATGCAGCATGAGATGCAGCTGGACAAGATACAGCTGGACAAGATGTAGCAGGAGGAGATGCAGCATGAGACGCAGTAGCAAAAGATAAAGCAAGAGATGCAGCAGCAGATGCTTCAGCAGGAGATGTAGCAGTAGGTGATGGAGCAGGAGTTGCAGTAGGATGAGATGCATTAGGAGATGCAGAAGCATGAGATGAAGCAGGAGGCGATACAGAAGGGGATGCAGAAGGGAATGCAGCATAAGGAGATGGAGCAGCAGGGAATACAGCAGCAAAAGATGCAGAAGGATATGCAGCAGCAGGAGATGCAGCAGGAGATGCAGCCATTCCTTCTTGTCCTGTCCCCTTTCACTTGGGAGAAGAGACCAGCCTCCTCTTCTCCAGGCTAAACACCCCCAGCTCTCTCAGTCACTCCTCATAAGACTTGTTCTCCAGCCCCTTCACCAGCTTAATTGTTCTTCTCTGGACTCACTCCAGAGCCTCAACATCCTTCTTGTGCTGAGGGGCCCACAACTGAACACAGGATTCGAGGAGCAGTTTCACCAGTGCTGAGTCCAGAGGGAGAATAACCTCCCTGGAACTGCTGGTCACACTGTTTCTGATATAAGCCAAGATGCCATTGGCCTTCTTGGCCACCTGGGCCAGTGCTGGCTCATGTTCAGTCAGCTATTGACCAACACTCCCAGGTCTTTCTCCTCCTGGCATCTTTCCAACCAGGCTTCTCCCAGTCTGTAGCACTACTTCTGGGTGTTGTGCCCCAAGTGCAGGACCCGGCATTTGGTCTTGTTAAACCTTATGTCATTGGTGTCTGCCCAGACGTGCAGCCTGTTTAAACCTCCCCACCCTCTAGCAGATCAACACTTCCAGAAGAAGCAGCAGCAGGAGATACAGCAGGAGGAGATATATTAGGAGGTGATGCAGAAGGGGATGCAGCATAAGGAGGTGGAGCAGCAGGGGATACAGCAGCAGGAGATGCAGCAGCAGGAGATGCAGCAGCAGGAGATGCAGCAGCAGTAAATTCAGTAGGGTATGCAGCAGCAGGAGAAGCAGCAGCAGGAAAACCATTAGGAGATGCAGCAGCAGGATATGCAGCAGCAGGAGATGCATCAGCAGGGGATGCAGCAGCAGGAGATGCAGCAGGAGATGAAGCAGCAGATGTAGCAGGAGGTGCAGCAGCAGTAGTTAGAGGAGAAGATGCAGAAGGAGATGCAGCACCAGGAGATGCAGAAGCAGATGCAGCAGGAGATGAAGCAGAGGAAGATGCAGCTACAGATGTTGGAGGAGATGCAGATTCAGCTGGAGATGCAACAGCAGGAGATGCAGCAGTAGGACATGAAGCAGGTGATGCAGCAGCAGTACATGCAGCAGGAGGAGATGCAGCATGAGATGCAGTAGGAGATGTGGGAGGAGATATAGCATGAGATAGTGAAAGAGATGCAGGAACAGATGCAGCAGCATATACAACAAAGAGATATGCAGAAGGATACGCAGAAGGAGATGCACAAGGAGATGCAAGACCAGATGCAGCACCAGGGGATGAAGGAGCAGATGCAACAGGAGATGCAGCAGTAGGAGATGCAGTAGCAGGTACAGCAGCATTAAATGCAGCAGGAGATGCCACAGCAGGAGATGCAGTAACAGACGCAGAAGCAGAAAATGCAGCAGCAGCAGATGCAGCAGGATATGCAGCAGGAGATGAAGATTCAGCAGGAGATGCAGCAGCAAGAGATGCATCAGCAGATGCAGCATCAGGAGATGCATCAACAGGAGATGCAGCAATAGGAGATTCAGCTGGAAATGTAGCCACAGGAGATGCATCAGGAGATGCATCAGTGGATGAAGCAGAATGAGATGCAGCAGCAGAAGAAGTGGCAGGACATGCAGCAGCAGGAGATGCAAAGACGCAAAAGCAGGAGATACAGCAGCAGGAGATGCAGCATGAGACGCAGCAGTATGTGATGCATCTGGATATGCAGGAGCAGGGGATTGAGGAGCAGGGGATGCAGTAGAAGATGCAGCAGCAGTAGCTGTAGCAAGATCTGCAGCAGCAGGAGATGCAGCATCAGGAGATGCATCAGCAGGAGATGTTTTAGGAGGTGCAGCAGCAAGATGTGCAGCAGCAGGAGATTCAGAAAGAGATGCACAGGTAGATGATGCAGCAGCAGATGAAGCAGGAAATGAAGCAGGAGATGTAGCAGGAGATACAGGAGGAGACGCCACAGTAGGAGATGAAGTAGCAGATGCAGCAGGAGATGCAGCATCATGACATGCAGAAGCAGATGCATAATCAGGAGATGCAGGAGGAGATTCAGCGGCAGGAGATACTGCAGGAGAATATTCAGCAGCAGGAGATGCTGCAGCAATATATACAGCCGGAGATTAAGCAGGAGATGCAGCAGAAGGAGATGCAGAAGCAGATGTAGCAGGAGATGAAGCATCAGGAGATGAGCTGAAGATGCATCAGCAGGAGATGGAGCAGGAGATGCAACAGCAGACGTAGCAGCAGAATATACAGCAGCAAGAGATGCAGCAGGAGACGCAGCAGTGGGAGATGCAGCAGAAAAGGCAGCAGAAGGAGATGAAAGAGCCGGAGGTGCAGCATACGAGGCAGCAGGAGATGTAACAGGAGGAAATTACAGGAGCAGGAGAAGCAACAGGAGATGTAGAAGGAGATGCAGCAGCAGATGCAGTAGCAGGTGAATCAGCAACAGGAGATTCAGCAGCAGAATATGTAGCAGCAGGAGATGCAGCAGGAGATGAATTTGCAGCTGCAGCTACCGGAGATTCAGCAGCAGGAGATGAAGAAGCAGATGCAGGAGCAGTAGATGCATCAGCAGGGTTGCAGAAGGTGATAAAGCATTAGATGCAGCAGCGTTGCAGAAGTAGAGAAAGCAGTAGATGCAGTAGCAGCAGCAGATGAATCTACAGGAGATGAATCAGGAGATGCAGCCGCAAGAGATGAAGCAGGGTGTGCATCAGCAGGAGATGCAGCAGAAAATGCAGTAGCATTATATACATCAGGAGATGCAGTAGGAGATGCAGCAGGAGATGCAGCAGCAGAAAATGCAGCAGTAGACTCATGAGGAGATGCAGAAAGAAATGCAACAGGAGATATCGACACAGAGTAGCAGGAGATGCAGTAGCAGGTGATTCAGCAGCATGAGATGCATTAGAAGATGTCACAGTAGGTCGAGCAGCAGATGCAGCAGTAGGAGATGCAGGAGAAGAGGCAGCAGAAGGAGATGAAACAGCATGAGATGAAACAAGAGGTGCAGCAGGAGATGTAGCAGCAGGAGATGCAGGAGAAGGAGATGCAGCAGCATGTCCAGTTGCCTGGGTTGCAGCAGCAGATGGAGCAGTAAGATATGCATCAGAAGGAGATACATCAAGAGATATATCAGGAGAAGCAGCCGCAGGAGATGCAGCAGCAAATGCAGCTGCAGGAGATTCAACAGCAAAGGCAGTTGCAGAACATGCAGCGGGAGATGCAGGAGAAGAAGATGCAGCAAGATTTGCAGCCAATGGACATGCAGCACGATATGAAGCAGCAGAGGATGAAAAAACAGATGCAGCAGCAGGAATTGCAGCAGCAGGAGATGCAGCAGCAGGAGATGCAGCAGCAGGAGATGCATCAGGATATGCTGCAGCAGGAGATAAAGCAGCAGGAGATTCCACGGGAGAAGCTTTGCAGCTTGCAGTTGATGCAGCAGAAGGAGATTAAGCTGGAGATGCAGAAGCAGGAGATGCATCAGAAGGAGATGCATCAGGTGATACAGCAGGAGATTCAGTCTCAGGAGATGAAGAAGGTGATTCAGCAGCAAGAGCTACAGCAGCAGGAGATGTAGGAGGAGCTGAAGTTGCAAATGCAGCAGGAGATGCAGCAGTAGGAGATGCAGCAGGACATGCAGCAGCAGTAGATGAAGCAGCAGGAGATGCATCAAGAGATGAATCAGCAGGAGATTATGCAGGAGATGCAGAAGGAATTTCAGATACAGGAGATGCAGCAGGAAATGCAGCAGGAGGAGATGCATCAGCAGGAGAATCAGAAGAAAATGCAGCAGGAGATGCAGATGGAGGAGATGAAGCAGGATATGCAGCAGGAGGAGATGTAGCTGAAGAATATGCAGCAGGAGATACAGCAGGAGATGCATCAGCAGGAGATGAAGCAGCAGGATATACAGCAGGAGATGCAAGAGCCGAAGATTCAGCAGGAGATGCAGCCAAAGGAGATGCAGCAGCAGGACATTTATCAGCAGGAGACGCAGCCGCATTAGATGTAGCAGGAGATGCAGCAATGGGAGATGCAGGAGAAGGAGATGCAGCAGGAGAAGAAACAGGAGGAGCTAATGCAGCAGATGCAGCATAACATACTGCAGAAAATGCAGCTAAAGGAGATGCAACAGGAGATGAAGTAGAATGAAATGCAGCAAGAGATGCAACATCGGGACATGCAGCAGTAGATGCAGCAGGAGATATAGAAGTAGGAGATGAAGCAGCAGGAGATGCAGCAGGAGGAGAAGCAGCACGAGACGTAGCCGAAGGAGATACAGCAGGAGATGCAGCAGTAGCTTATTCAGCAGAAGGAGATACGGCAGCTGGAGATGCATCAGGAGATGAAGCTACAGGAGATGAAGCAGGAGGTGCAGCAGCAGGGGATGCAGGAGATGCAGCTGCAGGAGATGCAGGAGGAGGTGATGCAGAGGGAGATACAGCATCAGAATTCCCAACATCAGGAGTTGCATTATCAGGAGATGCATCAGGAGATGCAGCAGCAGGAGATGAAGGAGGACCTGAAGAAGAAGATGCAGCATAATATGAAGTAGGAGGTGCAGCAGCTGGAGATACCTCAGGAGATTAAGCAGCAGATGCAGCAGCAGGAGAAACAGCAGGGTAATCAGTATTAGGAGATGCAGACACAGGCATTGCAGAAGCAGATGCAGCAGCAGGAGAAGACCCAGGAGATGCAGCATTAGTTCCCTCTAAGAGTGCTGAAGGCTCGGCAGATCAACTGAAGTGCATTTATACCAATGCACGCAGCATGGGGAATAAGAAGGAAGAACTGGAAGCTGTCATAGGGCAAGGAGCCTATGATGTTGTTGCCATCACGGAAACATGGTGGGATGTCTCATATAACTGGAGTACAGGTATGGTGGGGTATAAACTCTTCAGAAGGGATAGGAAGGGTAGGAGAGGAGGTGGAGTAGCCCTTTTTGTAAGGGAGGACTTGGACACCACTGAGATGGATTGTGGTGATGAGATTGAGTGCCTGTGGGTTAAAATCAGAGGAACCCATAAGAAGGTAGAGTTTGTGATGGGAGTCTGTTACGGGCTGTCCAGCCAAGGAGAAGCAACTGATGAGCTCTTCTATAACCAGCTGGGGTTAATCTCTAGATCAATACCTCTTGTTCTTGTGGGAGACTTCAATCTCCCTGATATCTGCTGGAAGTACAATACAGTAGAAAGGAAGCCGTCTAGGAAGTTCCTGAAGTGCGTGGAAGTGAACTGGTGAATGAACAAACAATGGAAGGTGCCCTCCTGGACTTGCTGTTTCTGAACAGAGAAGGCCTTATGGGGGATGTGGCAGTAGGAGGACACCTAGGACTAAGTGGTCATGAGATGATGGGTTTTCTGTTCTAGGCAAAGTGAAGAGGGTGGTTAGTAGGACAGTAGCATTAAATTTCCAGAGGGCAGACTTTGAACTCTTCAGAATACTGGTTGGCAAAGTCTTAAGGGCAAGGGAGCCCATGAGGGCTGGGAGGCTCTTCAAAAAGGAGATCCTAGTAGCTCAGGAGAAAGCCATCCCCGTGTTCCAGAAAAAAAAAAAAGCCGACAGGGGTAAAAAACAGCTTGGTTGAACAGAGAGATCTTGAGTGACATCAAGAAGAACAGGAATGTTTATGGGCTCCGGAAGAGGGGACAGGCCTCTTGGGGGGACTACAGGAGGGAAGTGAGGTTGTGTAGAGAAAAAATCAGAGGGGCTAAGGCTCAAATAGAAATCAGGTTTGCTAACTCTGTGAAAGATAACATAAAATCTTTCTATAAATATATAAATAATGAAAAGAGGACTAGGGAGACCGTAAAGTCTCTATTGGATGCAGAAGGAACAACAGTGACAGAGGAGGAGGAAAAGGCTGAGGTATTTAATGCCTTCTTCGAGGTACTCAATGCCTTCTTTGCCTCAGTCTTTAATTGTAAAGAAAGTTGTTCCCTCTGTATACAAACCCCGGGACTAGGGGAGCAAAACGAGGCACCCATGGTTCAAGAGGAGGTGGTCAGAGCCTTGCTTGCCCAACTAAACACCCACAAGTCTATGGGGCCAGATGGGATCCACCCAAGGGTATTGAGGGAGCTGGTGGATGTGCTGGCCAAACCCCTTTCCATCATCTTCCAACAGTCCTGGAAGACTGGGGAAGTTCCACTGGACTGGAGGTTGATGTTGTACCCATCTACAAGAAGGGTGGCAGAGAGGATCCAGGGAACTCCAGGCCTGTCAGTCTGACCTCAGTGCCAGGGGAAGTCCTGGAACAGGTGCTCTTGAGTGCTACCATGAAGTACATGCAAGAGAACCGGGTGATCAGGCAGGGTTCACAAAAGGCAGGTCTTGCCAAACTAACCTGATCGCCTTCTATGACAAAGTGACTCAGCTGCTGGATGAGGGAAAGGCTGTGGATGGATCTCCCTGGACTTCAGCAAAGCCTTTGACACAGTTTCTCCCAGCATTCTGCTATGGAAACTGTCACCTCTGGCCTGGACAGGCGCACACTCTCCTGGGTGGAAAACTGGTTGGCTGGAGGGCCTAGAGAGTGGTGGAAAATGGAGTTAACTCCAGCTGGAGGCCAGTTCCAGGTGGGGTTCCCCAGGGCTCAGTGCTGGGTCCAGCCCTGTTCAATTTCTTCATCAATGACCTGGATGAAGGCATCGAGTGCTCCCTTAGCAAGTCTGCAGATGACACTAAGCTGTGTGGAAGTGTGGATCTGCTGGAGGGTAGGGAGGCTCTGTAAAGGGATCTGAAGAGGCTGGACCTCTGGGCTGAGTCCAACGGCATGAGGTTTAACACGGCCAAATGCCGGGTCCGGCACTTGGGGCACAACAACCCTATGCAGAGCTACAGACTGGGAGAAGTCTGTCTAGAAAGCTGCCAGGAGGAGAGGGACCTGGGGGTGTTGGTCGACAGCCGACTGAACATGAACCAGCAGTGGCCCAGGTGGCCAAGAAGGGCAACGGCATTTTGGCTTGTATAAGAAACGGTGTGACCAGCAGGTCCAGGGAGGTGATTTTCCCTCTGTACTCAGCACTGGTGAGGCCGCTCCTTGAATCCTGTGTTCAGTTCTGGGCCCCTCAGCACAAGAAGGATGTTGAGGCTCTGGAGCGAGTCCAGAGAAGAGCAACGAAGCTGGTGAAGGGTCTGGAGAACAGGCCTTATGAAGAATAGCTGAGAGAGTTGGGGGTGTTTAGCCTGGAGAAGAGGAGACTGAGAGGAGACCTCATTGCTCTCTCCAACTACCTGAAAGGAGGTTGTGAAGAGGAGGGAGCTGGTCTCTTCTCCCAAGTGACAGGGGACAGGACAAGAGGGAATGGCCTCAAGCTCTGCCAGGGGAGATGTTGGAGTTGCCTCATTTAGTGTTCTGGCAGGGCGGAGTTGGGAAGGTCACAAAGTTTTTAAATGATTCCGTTATGTTCTGTTATGTTAATGAAGTAAGTCTGCAGGTGGGAGTGGCGGTTGTTACCTGAGCAACATCTTATGTGGGATGGCTGATTGCCAAAAACAGGCATGTTACAAGGACAAAGTGACCAATCAATGTTTGCCTGAGATTTTGGCCTGCTATCCCTCTATAAGGAAGGGTTTGATGCTTAATAAAGGTCCTTCATCTGAAATCACATTGATTTGTTCGTCAAGTTCCATTGGCCCCAGCTGCGATAGGGAGATTTAGGTTAGACATTAGGAGGAAGTTTTTCACAGAAAGAGTCATTGGGCATTGGAAGAGGCTGCCCAGGGAGGTGGTTGATCCACCTTCCCAGGAGGTGTTTAAGGCATGGGTAGACGAGGTCCTGAGGGACATGGTTTAGTGTTTGATAGGAATGGTTGGACTCGATGATCCAGTGGGTCTCTTCCAGCCTTGTGATTCCATGATTGTATGATTCTATGTCCTGCAGCTTGATCTCCTCCTGTGCCATCTCCTGCTGCATCTCTTGCTACTGCATATAGTGCTGCTGAGTCTCCTGCTACGACTCCTGAAACTACATATCCTGTGGCATTTCTTTCTACTTCATCTCCTGCTGCATCACTTGATGCTGCCTGTCCTGCTCCTGCATCCCCTGCTTCATCTCCTCCTGCTGCAGAATCTCCTTCTGCTGCCTCTCCTGCTGCTTTTCCTACTGCTGCTGCATCTGCTGCTGCACCTCCTGTTGCTGTGAATCCTGCTGCTGCATCTCCTGCTGCATCTCCAGCAGCTGCCGCTGTGCCTCCCTCCTGACTTGTGCCCATTGGTCTGAGGGACGGGGGTGGGGGCATGGATCAGGGTCCTTCTCAGTGCCTTTAATGCTTCAAAACTATCTCTGCTCCATTTCAATAGTTCAAGTAGACAAATCTTGTCATATTTAATCTCTCTCTTGGAGAGGAATATATATTGGAGGGGCTTTTCCACTGCTTGCTCGTCTTTCAAAAGCGTGGAAACCAATCCCTCCAACCAACCGCCGACTTGCCTTGTAAGAAATCCAAGACTCCTGAGTGTTCTTAAAATGGACGCATGTCTTACTCCAATCTTCAGCAGTGCTGGATAGCCATTGGCAGTGCCAGACAACCACCGAGAGTGCCAGATAACCTTTGGCAAGAGGTCAGTGTCAGACAGATTTCAGCCATTTTTCCCACCCTCTCCTGCATCTCCAGTCATTCAGAACAAATTTGGCAGGTACTTTGAGGGTCTCTGTTCAGGCGCCAGCATCTCCTGCTGAGACACCTCCTGCTGCATATCCCTCTGCTGCATCTCATGCTGCTGTACTCTGGCTTCATCTCCTGCTTCTGCTTCTCCTGCTTCTGCATTTCCCGTGGCTGCATCTCCTGCTGCTGCACCTCCTGCTACAACTCCATCTGCTGCATCTCCTGCTGCTACTTCTACAGCTACTGCATCTCCTACTTCATCTCCTGCTGCTGCATCTCATCTTGATACATCTCCTTGTCCATATCCTACTCCTGCATCTTCTGATGCTGCATTTAGTGCTTCATCTCCTGCTCTGCATCTCCTGCTGATGCATCTCCTCTTGATGCATCTCCTTGTCCATTTCCTACTACTGCATCTCCTGCTGCTGTATCTAATGCTTCATCTTCTGTTGCATCTCCTGCTGTGGAATCTCCTGTTTCCGCTTCTGCTGATTCTGCAACTGCTCTTTCATCTCTTGTTGCTGCAGCTCCTGCGGTTGCATCTGCTGTTTCATCTCCTTCTGCTGTATCTGCTGAAGCATGTCCAGCTGACCCTCATGATGCAGCATCTCCTGTTGCTGCATCTCCTGCTGCATCCCCTGCAGCTTCATTTCCTGCTGCATCTATTGCTGCACATCCTGTTGATGCATCTCCTGATGCTTCAACTCCTGCTGCAAGTCCTCCTGCATCTCCTACTGCTGCATCTCCTTCTACTGCATTTCCTTCTTCATCTCCTCTTCTGCATATCCTGCTGGCAAATCTCTTTCTGCTGCATCTCCTGCTGCATCTCCTGTGTCATCTCCTGCTGTGTCTGCTGCTTCAGCTCCACTGGCATCTTCTGCAACTGCATCCTGGCTTGTATCAGAAACGGTGTGACCAGTAGGTCCAGGGAGGTGATTCTCCCTCTGTACTCAGCACTGGTGAGGCCGCTCCTTGAATATTGTGTCCAGTTCTGGGCCCCTCAGCACAAGAAGGATGTTGAGGCTCTGGAGCGAGTCCAGAGAAGAGCGACGAGGCTGGTGAAGGGGCTGGAGAACAGACCCTATGAGGAGCGGCTGAGAGAGCTGGGGTTGTTTAGCCTGGAGAAGAGGAGGCTGAGAGGAGACCTCATTGCTCTCTACAAGTACCTGAAAGGAGGTTGTGGAGAGGAGGGAGCTGGCCTCTTCTCCCAAGTGACAGGGGACAGGACAAGAGGGAATGGCCTCAAGCTCCGCCAGGGTAGGTTTAGGCTGGAGAACAGGAGGAGGTTTTTCACGCAGAGGGTCATTGGGCATTGGAATAGGCTGCCCAGGGAGCTGGTTGAGTCACCTTCCCTGGAGGTGTTTAAGACACGGGTGGATGAGGTCTTGAGGGACTTGGTTTAGTGTTAGATAGGAATGGTTGGACTAGGAGATCCGATGGGTCCCTTCCAACCTGGTTGTTCTGTGATTCTGTGATTCTGTGAAACTACAAAGCAGCATTAGCAGAGCATTTTACTAGAGTGTGTTGAAATTTGTTCTAACTGTGCATATTAAGGCACTTAAGGAAAAGTGATTATCTCGGGCAGGGAAGATGCTACCATCAAATTCAGGCTCTCTTTATCCTTTTCCCTACAAGTGCTTTCACTGCAAGGTACAAAGTAGCATTAGCAGAGCGGTTTACTAGAGTGTCCTGAAATATGTTATAACTGCGCTTAATAAGGCTTTTTAGGAAAACTGATTATCTCACTCTGGGAAAGTGCTGTCTTCAAATTCTGGCTTGTTTTAGCCTTTTCTCTGCAGTCAATTTCACTGCAACCTACGAATCAGCATTAACAGACCATTTTATTAGAGTGTCCTGAAATGTGTTCTAACTAGGCTTACTAAGGCATTTTAGGTCAAGTGATTACCTCTCACAGTGAAGCTGCTACCACCAAATTGTGGCACTCCTTAGCCTTTTCTCTGCAGGAGCTTTCACTGCAAGCTACAAAGCAGCGTTAACAGAGCGTCTAACTAGAGTATCCTGAAGTGTGATCCAACTGCGGGTTAGGGCAAGTGTTATGGTTACATTTAGGATTAGTGATAGTGTTAGTGTTAGGGTTAGGGTTAGGGTTAAGCTTAGGGTTAAGTTTAGGTTTAGGGTTAGGTATTCGGGCCAGGGTTAGGGTTAGGGTCCGCAGATCCTTCTAGAGCCCACAGGACTCTTCTAAAGGACCCCAGACCATTCTAGACACACCCAGGACCCTTCTAAAGATGCCAAGACCTTTCTAGAACCCTCCAGAACCATTTTAAAGTCTCCCAGACCCTTCTAGAAACACCCAGAACCCTTTTAAAGGCCCACAGACCATTCCAGAAAACCCCAGGACCATCAAAAGGCCCCAGACCCTTCTAGAGACCCCTAGGACTACTAAAAGTGCCCCCAGAGAATTCCAGAGGCCTTAAGGACCCTTCTAAAGATGCAAAGACCCTTCTAGAGCCCTCCAGAGCCCTTTTAAAGGCCCCCAGACCCTTCTAGTGACACCCAGGACCATTCTAAAGGACCCCGGGCCATTCCAGAGACACCCAGGACCATCTAAAAACCCCCAGACCCTTCTAGAGAAACCCAGGACTCCTCAAAATGCCCCCAGAGCATTCTAGAGACCCTCAGGACCATTCTAAAGACCCCTTGACATTTCTGGAGAACGCCAGGACCCTGGGATTTACGTTAGGGTTAGATTTGTGGTTAAGATTATGGTTAGGGTTAGTTTAGGTGTTGGGGTTGTGTTAGGGTTTTGGTAAGGGTAAGGGCTATGGTTATGTTTAGGGGTTTGTGTTAGTGTTAGGGTTAGGCTTAAGATTAGGGTTAAGTTTAGGGTTAGGTTTTAGGGATAGGGTTAAGGGTGACCTTTGGGTTAGGGTTAGGGCAAGTGTTAGGGTTAGGTTTAGGATTAGGTGTTAGTTTTAGTGTTAGTGTTAGGGTTAGGGTTAGGGTTAAGATTAGGGTTAAGTTTAGGTTTAGGGTTAGAGTAAGGTATTTGGGCTAGGGTTAGGATTAGGGTCCCCAGACCCTCGTAGAGCCCTGAGGACTCTTCTAAAGGCCCCCAGACCATTCTAGACACACCCAGAACCCTTCTAAAGATGCCAAGACCCTTCTAGAGCCCTCCAGAAAAACTCTAAAGCCCCCCAGACCCTTCTAGAGACACACAGGACCCTTTGAAAGGCCCACAGGCAATTACAGAGAACCCCAGGACCATCCAAAGGCCCCCACACCCTTCTAGAGAACCCCAGGACTCTTCAAACTGCCCCAAGAGCTTTCTAGAGAATCTCAGGACCCTTCTAAAGATGCAAAGACCCTTCTAGAACCCCCCCAGAGCCCTTCTAAAGGCCCCTAGACCCTTCTAGAGTCACCCAGGTCCATTTTAAAGGACCCCGGGCCATTCCAGAGACCCCTAGGACAATCTAAAGGCCCCCAGACCCTTCTAGAAAACCCCAGGACTCTTCAAAATGCCCCCAGAGCATTCTAGAGACCCTCAGGACCCTGGCATTTATGTTAGGGTTAGCTTCGTGGTTATGATTAGGGTTAGGGTTAGTTTAGGTGTAAGGGTTAGAGTTAGGGTTAGGGTTAGTGTTAGGGTTAGGGTTGGGGTTGTGTTAGGGTTTGGGTAAGGGTAAGGGTTATGGTTATGTTTAGGGGTTTGTGTTAGTGTTAGGGTTAGGCTTAAGATTAGGGTTAAGTTTAGGATTAGGTTTAGGGTTAGGCTTTAGGGTTAGGGTTAGGGTGACCGTTGGGTTAGGGTTAGGGCAAGTGTTAGGGTTAGGTTTAGGATTAGGTGTTAGTTTTAGTGTAAGGTTTAGGGTTAGGGTTAAGCTTAGGGTTAAGGTTCCTCAGGACCCATGTAATAATGCAAAGACACTTCTAGAGTCGCCCAGAGCCCGTCTAAAGGCCCTCAGACCCTTCTAGAGACACCCAGGTACATTCTAAAGGACCCCGGGCCATTACAGAGAACCCCAAGACCATCTAAAGGCCCCCAGACCCTTCCAGAGTTAGGGTTAGAGTGATCATTGGGTTAGGGTTAGGGCAAGTGTTAGGGTTAGGTTTTGGATTAGTTGTTAGTTTTTAATATTAGTGTCAGTGTTACTGTTAGGGTTAGGGTAAAGATTAGGGTTAAATTTAGGTTCGGGATTAGGGTTACGTATTCGGGCTAGGGTTAGGGTTATGGTCCCCAGACACTTCCAGAGCCCACAGGACTCTTCTAAAGGCACCCAGACCATTCTAGACACACCAAGGACCCTTCTAAAGATGCCAAGACCCTTTTAGAGCCCTCCAGAAGCATTCTGAAGACCCCTAGACCCTTCTAGAGTCACCCAGGACCCTTCTAAAGGCCAACAGGCCATTCCAGAGAACCCCAGGACCATCCAAAGACCCCCAGATCTTCCTAGAGCACCCCAGGACTCTTCAAACTGCCCCCAGAGCATTCTAGAGACCCTCAGGACCATTCTAAAGATACCGAGACCCTTCTAGAGCCCCCCCAGAGCCCTTATAAAGGCCCCCAAACTCTTCTAGAGACACCTAGGTCCATCCTAAAGGGCCCCGGGCCATCCCAGAGACACCCAGAGCCTTTCTAAAGGCCCCAAGACCCTTCTAGAGAACCCCAGGACTCTTCAAAATGCCCCCAGAGCATTCTAGAGACCCTCAGGGTCATTCTAAAGACCCCTGACCTTTCTAGAGACCCCCAGGACCCTGGCACTTCTGTTAGGGTTAGCTTTGTGGTTAAGATTAGGGCTAGGGTTGGTTTAGGTGCTAGGTTTAGGGTTAGGGTTAGGGTAGGGTTGGGGTTGTGTTAGTGTTTGGGTAAGGGTAAGGATTATGCTTATGTTTAGGGGTTTGTGTTAGAGTTAGTGTTAGGGTTAGGCTTAAGATTAGGGTTAAGTTTAGGGTTAGGTTTTAGGGATAGGGTTAAGGGTGACCTTTGGGTTAGGGTTAGGGCAAGTGTTAGGGTTAGGTTTAGGATTAGGTGTTAGTTTTAATGTTAGTGTTAGGGTTAAGCTTAGGGTTAAGTTTACAGTTAGGATTAGGGTCACCAGACCCTTCTAGAGCCCACAGGACTCTTCTAAAGGCCCCCAGACTATTCTAGACACAGCCAGGACCCTTCTAAAGATACCAAGACCGTTCTAGCGCCCTCTAGAACCATTTTAAGGCCTCCAGACCCTTCTAGAGACACCAAGGACACTTTTAAAGGCCCACAGGCCATTCCAGAGAACCCCAGGACAATCCAAAGGCCCCCACACCCTTCTAGAGAACCCCAGGACTCTTCAAACTGCCCCCAGAGCATTCAAGAGACCCTCAGGACCCTTCTAAAGATGCAAAGACCCTTCTAGAGCCCCCCAGAGCCCTTCTAAAGGCCCCCAGAGCCTTCTAGAGACACCCAGGTCCATTCTAAAGGACCCCGGGCCATTCCAGACACTTTCAGGACCATTTAAAGGCCCCCAGACCCTTCTAGAAAAACCCAGGACTCTTCCAAATGTCCCCAGAGCATTCTAGAGACCCTCAGGACCATTCTAAAGACTCCCTGACCTTTCTAGAGACCCGCAGGACCCTGGCATTTACATTAGGGTTAGCTTTGTGGTTAAGATTAGGGCTAGGGTTTCTTTAGGTGCTAGGGTTAGGGTTAGGGTTAGGGTTGTGTTAGGGTTTTGGTAAGGGTAAGGGTTTTGGTTATGTTTAGGTGTTTATGTTAGAGTTAATGTTAGTGTTAGGCTTAAGATTAGGGTTAAGTTTAGGTTTAGGGTTAGGGTTACCGCTGGATTAGGGTTAGGGCAAGTGTTAGGGTTAGGTTTAGGATTAGGAGTTAGTTTTAGTGTTAGTGTTACTGTTAGGATTAGAGTTTGGGTTAGGGTTAAGCTTAGGGTTAAGTTTGGGTTTAGGGTTAGGGTTAGGTATTCGGACTGGGGTTAGGGTTAGGGTCCCCAGACCCTTCTAGAGCCCACAGGACTCTTCTAAAGGCCCCCAGACTATCCCAGACACACCCAGGACGCTTCTAAATATGCCAAGACCCTTCTAGAGCCCTTGACAACCATTCTAAAGCCCCCCAGACCCTTCTAGAGACACCCAGGACCCTTTGAAAGGCCCACAGGCCATTCCCGAGAACCCCAAAACCATCCAAATGCCCCCAAACCCTCTAGAGAACCCCAGGACTCTTCAATCTTCTTCCAGAGCTTTCTAGAGACCCTCAGGACCCTTCTAAAGATGCAAAGACCCTTCTAGAGACACCCAGGTCCATTCTAAAGGACCCCGGGCCATTCCAGAGACACCCAGGACCACCTAAAGCCCCCCAGACCCTTCTAGAGAACCCCAGGACTCCTCAAAGTGCCCCCAGAGCATTCTAGAGATCCTCAGGACCATTCTAAAGACCCCCTGACCTTTCTAGAGACCCCCAGGTTCCTGGGATTTATGTTAGGGTTAGCTTTGTGGTTAAGATTAGGGTTAAGGTTGGTTTAGGTGCTAGAGTTAGGGTTAGGGTTAGGGTTGGGGTTGTGTTAGGGTTTTCGTAAGGGTAAGGGTTATGGTTATGTTTAGGGGTTTGTGTTAGAGTTAGTGTTAGGGTTAGACTTGAGATTAGGGTTAAGTTTAGGGTTTAGGGTTACGTTTGGGTTAAGGTTAGGTTTAGGATTACGTGTTAGTTTTATTTTTAATGTTAGTGTTATGTTTAGGGTTAGGATTAAGCTTAGGGTTAAGTTTAGGTTTTGGGTTAGGGTTAGATATTCAGACTAGGGTTAGGGTTAGGGTCCCCAGACCCTTCTAGAGACCACAGGAATGTTCTAAAGGCCCCCAGACCATTCTAGACACACCCAGGACCCTTCTAAAGATGCCAAGACCATTCTAGAGCCCTCCAGAAGAACTCTAAAGCCCCCCAGACCCTTCTAGAGACACCCAGGACCCTTCTAAAGGCCCACAGGCCATTCCAGAGAACCCCAGGACCATCCTATGACCCCCACACCCTTCTGGAATAACCCAGGACTCTTCAAACTGCCCCCAGAGCATTCTAGAGCCCCTTAGGACCCTTCTAAAGATGCAAAGACCCTTCTAGAGCCCTCCAGAGCCCTTCTAAAGGCCCCAGACCCTTTTAGAGTCACCCAGGTCCATTCTAAAGGACCCCAGGCCATTCCAGAGATCCCCAGGACGATCTAAAGTTTCCCAGACCATTGTAGGAAAACCTAGGACTCTTCAAAATGCCCCCCGAGCATTCTAGAGATATTCAGGACAATTCTAAAGACCCCCTGACCTTTCTAGAGAATCTCAGGACCTTGCCCTTCCTTGCCCTGCCTTACCCTGCCTTGCCTTGCCTGCAATGTCCGCACATAATCTGCACATTATTCCTGCGCATAATCCGCACAATATCCGCTCGATATCCACGCATATTCCGCGCATTATACACACAATATCCCCGTGCAATATCTGTGCATAATCGGAGCATAATTCGAGCATAACATGCGCAATATCCCCGCATAATGCCCGCAATATCCACGCAATATCCCCACGCAATATCCGAGCATAATCACTGCGCAATATCCATGAGGATAATCCGCGTATTATCCGCGCATAATCCGCGCATTATCCCCGCTCAATATCCGAACAATATTCCCGTGCAATATCCCCACGCATAATCTGTGCATTATTAACGCGCATAATCTGCACAATATCCGCTCAATATCCGCGCCATATCCACACATATTCCGCGCATTATCCATGGAATATCCCCGTGCAATATCCGCGCATTATCCCACGCAATATCCGTGCATAATCTGCACAATATCCGCTCAATATCCGCGCCATATCCACGCATTACCCCGCACAATATCCACGCATTATCCCGCACAATATCCACACAATATCCCTGCGCAATATCCGAGCATAATCCAAGCATAATCCGAGCATAATATGCGCAATATCCCCGCATAATCCCCGCAATATCCATGCAATATCCGCGCAATATCCCCGCGCATAATCCCCACGCAATATCCGCGAGGATAATCCATGCATTATCCGCGCATTATCTGCACAATAGCCGCGCATTATCCCCGCGCAATATTCCCGCGCAATATCCACGCTATATCCCCGCATAATCCGCGTAATATCCCCGCACAATATCCGAACAATATTCCAGCTCAAAATCCATGCCTTGCCTTTCCTAGCCTTGCCTAACCTAGTCCTGGGGTTCTCTGGAATGGCCTGTAGGCCTTTCAAAGGGTCCTGGGTGTCTCTAGAAGGGTCTGGGGGGTTTTTATAATGGTTCTGGAGGCTCTAGAATGGTCTTGGCATCTTTAGAAGGGTCCTAGGTGTGTCTAGAATAGTCTGGTGGCCTTTAGAAGAGTCCTGTGGGCTCTAGAAGGGTCTGGGGACCCTAACCCTAACCCAAGCCCGAATACCTGACCCGAACCCTAAACTTAACCTTTATATTAAGCCTAATCCTAACACTAACTATAACACAAGCCACTAAACATAACCATAACCCTTACCCAAAACCCTAACACAACCCCAACCCGAATCCTAACCATAACACTAGCACCTAGACCAACCCTAGCCCTAACCTTAACCATAAAGCTAACCCTAACATAAATGCCAGGGTCCTGAGAGTCTCTAGAAAGGTCAGGAGGTATTTAGAATGGTCCTGAGGGTCTCTAGAATTCTCTGGGGGCATTTTGAAGAGTCCTGGAGTTCTCTAGAAAGGTCCGGGGGCATTTAGATGGTCCTGGGGTTCTTGGGAATGGCCCGGGGTTCTTTAGAATGGGCCTGGGTGTCTCTAGAAGGGTCTGGGGGGGCTTTAGAAATGTTCTGGAGGTTTAAATCTATACTTAACCCTAATCTTAAGCCTAACCCTAACAGTAACTCTAACACAAACCCCTAAACATAACCATAACTCTTACCCTTACCAAAACCCTAACACAACCCCAACCCTAACCCTAACCCTAACCCTAACCCTAGCACCTAAACCAACCCTAGCCCTAATCTTAACCACAAAGCTAACACTATAGTAAATGCAAGGGTCCTGGGGGTCTCTAGAAAGGTCAGGGGGTCTTTAGAATGGCCCTGTGGGTCTCTAGAATGCTTTGGGGGCATTTTGAAGAGTCCTGGGATTCTGTAGAAGGGTCTGGGGGCATTTAGATGATCCTGGGTGTCTCTGGAATGGCCCAGGGCCCTTTAGAATGGACCTGGGTGACTCTAGAATGGTCTGGAGGCATTTAGAAGGGTTCTGGGGGGCTCTAGAAGAGTCTTTGCATCTTTAGAAGGGTCCTGAGGGTCACTTGAATGCTCTGGGCACAGTTTGAAGAGTCCTGGGGTGCTCTAGAAGGGTCTGGGGGCCATTGGATTGTCCTGGGGTTCTCGGGAATGACCTGTGGGCCTTTAAAAGTGTTCTGGGTTTCTCTAGAAGGGTCTAGGGGGCTTTAGAGTGGTTCTGAAGGCTCTAGAAAGGTCTTGGCATCTTTAGAATGGTCCTGGGTGTGTCTAGAATCGTCTGGGAGCCTTTAGAAGAGTCCTGTGGGCTCTGGAAGGGTCTGGGGACCCTAACCCTAACCCTACCCCAAAAACCTAACCTTAACCCTAAACCTAAACTTAATCCTAATCTTAAGCCTAACTCTAACACAAACCCTTAAACATAACCATAAGCCTTACCCTTACCAAAACACTAACACAACCCCAACCCTAACCCAAACCCTGACCCTAACACCTGAACCCACCCTAGCCCTAATCTTAACCACAATGCTAATCCTAACATAAATGCCAGGGTCCTGGGGGTCTCTAGAAAGGTCAAGGGGTCTTTAGAATTGTCTTGAATGTGTCTAGAATTCTCTGGGGGCATTTTGAAGAGTCCTGGGGTATTCTAGAAGGGTCTGGGGGCCTTTAGATGTTCCTGGGGGTCTCTGGAATGGCCCGGGGTCCTTTAGAATGGACCTGGGTGTCTCTAGAAGGGTCTGGGGGCCTTTAAAAGGGCTCTTGGTGGCTCTAGAAAGGTCTTTGCATCTTTAGAAGGGTCCTGGGTGTGTCTAGAATGTTCTAGAAAGGTCTTTAGAAGAGTCCTGTGGGCTCTAGAAGTGTCTAGGGACCCTAACCCTACCCCGAAAACCTAACCTTAACCCTAAAACTAAACTTAACCCTAATCTTAGAGTCTAGCCCTAACTCAAACCCCTAAACATAACTATAACCCTTACCCTTACCAAAACACTAACACAACCCCAACCCTAACCCTAACCCTGACCCTAGCACCTAAAACCACCCTAGCCCTAATCTTAACCACAATGCTAATCCTAACATAAATGCCAGGTTCCTGTGGGTCTCTAGAAATGTCAGGGGGTCTTTAGAACTGTCTTGAGTGTGTCTAGAACTCTCTGAGGGTATTTTGAAGAGTTCTGGGATATTCTAGAAGAGTCTGGGGGCCTTTAGATGGCCCTGGGGGTCTCTGGAATGGCCTGGGGTCCTTTAGAATGGACCTGGGTGTCTCTAGAAGGGTCTGGGGGTCTTTAGAAGGGCTCTGAGGGGCTGTAGAAGGGTCTAGGCATCTTTAGAAGGGTCCTGGTTGTGTCTAGAATGGTCTGGGGGCCTTTAGAAGAGTCCTGTGGGCTCTAGAATGGTCTGGGGACCCTAACCCTAACCCTAGCCCAAATACCTTACCTTAACCCTAAACCTAAACTTAACCCTAATCTTAAGCCTAACCCTAAAACAAACCCCTAAACATAACCATAACCCTTACCCTTACCAAAACCCTAATACAACCCCAACCCTAACCCTAACCCTGACCCTAGCACCTAAACCCACTCTAGCCCTAATCTTAACCACAAAGCTAACCCTAACATAAATGCCAGGGTCCTGGCGGTTTCTAGAAAGGTCAGGGGGTCTTTAGAATTGTCTTGAGTGTGTCTAGAATTCTCGGGGGGTATTTTGGAGAGTCCTGTGGTATTCTAGAAGTGTCTGGGGGCCTTTAGATGTTCCTGGGGGTCTCTGGAATGGCCCGGGGTCCTTTAGAATGGACCTGGGTGTCTCTAGAAGGGTCTGGTGGCCTTTAGAAGGGTCTTGGCATCTTTAGAAGGGTCCTGGGTGTGTCTAGAATGGTCTGGGGGCCTTTAGAAGAGTCCTGTGGGCTCTAGAAGGATCTGGGAACCCTAACCTTGACCCTAGCCCGAATACCTAACCCTAACCCTAACCCTAAACTTAACCCTAATCTTAAGCCTAACCCTAACACTAACTCTAACACAAACCCCTAAACATAACCATAACCCATACCCTTACCAAAACCCTAATACAACCCTAACCCTAACCCTTGCACCTAAACAAACCCTAGCCCTAATCTTAACCACAAAGCTAACCCTAACGTTTATGCCAGGGTCCTGTGGGTCTCTTGAAAGGTCAGGGGGTCTTTAGAATGTTCCCGAGGGTCTCTAGGATGCTCTGGGGGCATTTTGAAGAGTCCTGGAGTTCTCTTGAAGGGTCTGGGTGTCTTTAGATGGTCCTGGGGTTCTTTGGAATGGTCCGGGGCCCTTTAGAATTAACCTGTGTGTCTCTACAAGGGTCTGAGGGCCTTTAGAAGGGCTCTGGGGGGCTCTATAAAGGGTCTTTGCATCTTTAGAAGGGTCCTGAGGGTCTCTTGAATGCTCTGGAGGCAGTTTGAAAAGTCCTGGGGTGCTCTAGAATGGTCTGGGGGCCACTGGATGGTCTCTGGGGTTCTCTGGAATGGCCTGTGGTCCTGGGTGTCTCTAGAAGGGTCTGGGGGCTTTAGAAGGGTTCTGGAAGGCTCTAGGACGGTCTTGGCATCTTTAGAAGGGTCCTGGGTGTTTCTAGAATGGTCCAGGGGCTTTTAGAATAGCCCTGTAGGCTCTAGAAGGGTCTGGGGACCCTAACCTTAACCCTATGCCGAATACCTAACCTGAACCCTAAACCTAAACGTAACCCTTATCTTAAGCCTAACACTAACACTAACTCTAACACAAACCCCTAAACATAACCATAACCCTTACTCTTACCAAAACCCTAACACAACCCCAACCCTAACCCTAATCCTAGCACCTAAACAAACCCTAGCCCTAATCTTAACCACAAAGCTAACCCTAACATAAATGCCAGGGTCCTGCGGGTCTCTAGAAAGGTCAGGGCATCTTTAGAATGGTCCTGAGGGTCTCTAGAATTCTCTGGGGCCATTTGCAAGAGACCTGGGGTTCTCAAGAAGGGTCTGGGGGCCTTTAGATGGTCCTGGTGGTCTCTTGAATGGCCTGGGGTCCTTTAGAATGGACCTGGGTGTCTCAAGAAGGGTCTCGGGGCCTTTAGAAGGTCTCTGGGGGCCTCTAGAAGGGTCTTTGCATCTTTAGAAGGGTCCTGAGGGTCTCTTGAATGCTCTGGGGGCAGTTTGAAGAGTCCTGGGTTGTTCTAAAACGGTCTGGGGTCCTTTGGATTGTCCTGGGGTTCTCTGGAATGGCCTGCAGGCCTTTAAAAGTGTCCTGGGTGTCTCTAGAAGGGTCTGAAGGCCTTTAGAAGGGCTCTGGGGGGCTCTAGAATGGTCTTGGCATTTTTAGAAGGGTCCTGGGTGCTTCTTGAATGCTCTGGTGGCCTTTAGAAGAATCCTGTGGACTCTAGAAGTGTCTGGGGACCATAACCCTAACCCTAACCTTAACCCTAAGCTTAAGTCTAATCCTAACACTAACTCTAACACAAACCCCTAAACATAACGATAACCCTTACCCTTACCAAAACCCTAACACAACCCCAACCCTAACCCTAACACCTAAACAAACCCTAGCCCTAATCTTAACCACAAAGCTAACCCTAACATAAATGCCAGGGTCCTGGGAGTCTCTAGAAAGGTCTGGGGGTCTTTAGAATGGTCCTGAGGGTCTCTAGAATTCTCTGGGGTCATTTTGAAGAGGCTTTGATTTCTCTAGAAGGGTGTGGGTGCTTTTAGATGGTCCTGGTGGTCTCTGGAATGGCCCGGGGTCCTTTAGAATGGATCTGGGTGTCTCTAGAAGTGTCTGGGAGGCTCTATAAGGGTCTGGGGGGCTCTAGAAGGGTCTTTGCATCTTTAGAATGGTCGTGAGGGTCTCTAGAATGCTCTGGAGTCAGTTTTAAGAGTCCTGGGGTGCACTAGAAGGGTCTGAGGGCCTTTGGATGGTCCTGGGGTTCTCTTGAATGGCCCAGGGTCCTTTAGAATCCACCTGGATGTCTCTAGAAGGGTCTAAGGGGCTTTAGAATTGTTCTGGAGGGCTCTGGAAGGGTCTTGGCATCTTTAGAAGGGTCCTGGGTGTGTTTAGAAGAGTCCTCTTGGTTCTAGAAAGGTCTGGGGACCCTAACCCTAACCCTAGCTCGAATACCTAACCCTAAACCTAAACTTAACCCTAATCTTAAGCCTAACTCTAACTCTCACAAACCCCTAAACATAACCATAACCCTTACCCTTACCAAAACCCTAACACAACCCCAACCCTAACCCTAGCACCTAAACAAATCCTAGCCCTAATCTTAACCACAAAGCTAACCCTAACATAAATGCCAGGGTCCTGGGGTTCTCTAGAATGGTCGGGGGTCTTTAGAATGGTCCTGAGGGTCTCTAGAATTCTTTGGGGGCATTTTGAAAAGTCCTGGGGTTCTCTTGAAGGGTCTGGGTGCTTTTAGATGGTCCTGGTGGTCTCTGGAATGGCCTGGGGTCCTTTAGAATGGACCTGGGTGTCTCTAGAAGGGTCTGGGGGCCTTTAGAAGGGCTCTGGAGGGCTCTAGAAGGGTCTTTGCATCTTTAGAATGGTCCTGAGGGTCTCTTGAATGCTCTGGGGGCAGTTTAAAGAGTCCTGGGGTGCTCTAGAATGGTCTGGGGGCCATTGGATGGTTTTGGGGTTCTCGGGAATGGCCTGTGGGCCTTTAAAAGTGTCCTGGGTGTCTCTAGAAGGGTATGGGGGTGCTTTAGAATGGTTCTGGAGGGCTCTAGAAGGGTCTTGGCATCTTTAGAATGGTCATGGGTGTGTCTACAATGGTCTGGGGCCCTTTAGAAGAGTCCTGTGGGCTCTAGAAGGGTCTGGGGACCATAACCCTAACCCTAGCCTGAATGCCTAACCCTCACCCTAAACTCAAACTTAACCCTAAGCTTAACCCTAGCCCTAAATCTAAGCCTAGACTTAACCCGAATCTTAAGCCTAACCCTAACACTAACCCCTAACCCTAACACTAACCCCTAACCCTAACCCCAACCCCAACCCTAACACCTAATCCAACCCTAACCCTAATCTTAACCAGAAACCTAACCCTAGCATTAATACCAGGGTCCTGGGGGTCTCTAGAATGGTCAGGGGGTCTTTAGAATGGTCCTTAGGTTCGCTAGAATGTTCTGGGGCATTTTGAAGAGTGCTAGGTTTCCCTAGAAGGGTCTGGGGGCCTTTAGATGGTCCTAGGGGGTCTCTGGAATGGCCCGGGGTCCTTTAGAATGGACCTGGGTGTCTCTAGAAGGGTCTGGGGTCCTTTGGTAGAGCTCTGGGGCGCTCTAGAAGGGTCTTTGCATCTTTAGAAGGGTCCTGAGGGTCTTTAGAATGCTCTGGGGGCAGTTTGAAGAGTCCGGGGGTTTTCTAGGATGGTTTGGGGGCCTTTGGATTTTCCTGTGGTTCTCTGGAATGGTTCTAAATGCCCCTAGATGCTCCTAGAAACCCCCAGGACCCTTCCAAAGGCATTAAGACCCTTCTAGACCCCCCTAGGGCTCTTCTAACGGCCCTCAGGTGCTTCTAGATAAATCTAGGACAACTCTAAAGACCCCAAACCCTCCTAGATACCCCCAGGCCCCTTCCAAATGTGCCGAGACCCTTCTACAGGCCCTCAGGATGCTACCAAAGGCCCCCAGACCCTTCCAGAGACCCACAGAGGCATTCTAAAGGCCCTCAGAACCTCCTAAAAACACCCTGGATCGTTCTAATGGAACCAAGACCCGTCTAAAGACTCCTAGGACCCATCTAAAGGCCCCCAGACCCTTCTAGAGACACCCAGGACCCTTCTCAACCTTCCCCAACCATTCTAGAGACCCTGAGGACCCTTCTAAAAACCCCAAGACACTTCTAGACACCCTGAGGGCTCTTTAAAGGCACTCATGCCCTTCTAGAGACATCCAGGACGATTCTCAAGTCCCGTAGACCCTTCTAGAGACCCCCCCAGGACCCTTATATATGCCCCCAAACCCTTCTAGAGATCCAAAGGACCATTCTAAAGGATCCGACCCTTTCAGGGACCCCCAGGACCCTTCTAAAGTCCAATAAACCCTTGTAGATTACTCCAGGACCATTCTAAAGACCCCCAGGTCCTTCTAGAGAAGCCAAGGACCCCTCTCAAGGACCCAGACCCTTTTAGAGACACCCAGGATCATGCTCGAGGCCTCTAGATCCTTCTAGAAACACACAGGACCCTTCTAAAGAAGCCAAGGACCCCTCTCAAGGACCCAGACCCTATTAGAGACACCCAGGATCATGCTCGAGGCCTCCAGATCCTTCTAGAAACCCACAGGACCCTTCTAAAGGACCCCAGACACTCCTAGAGACACCCAGGGCCCTTCTAAAGGCCCCCCAGACTCTTGTAGAGAATACCTGATCCCTTCTCGAGGCCTCCAGACCCTCCAGAGACACTCAGGGCAATTCTAAAAGCCCCCTGACCCTCCTAGAAAACCCCAGGACCCTTTCATAAGCACCCAGATCCTTCTAGAACCCCCCTCGGGCCCTTCTAGATAAATCTGGCACAATCCTAAAGACCCCAGACCCTCCTAGATACCCCCAGGTCCCTTCTAAATGTGCCCAGACCCTTCTACAGGCCCTCAGGACACTGCTAAAGGCCCCCAGACTCTCCTAGAGACCGATCAGGACCATTCTAAAGGCACCCAAAAACTTCTACAGATACCCAGGACCCTTCTCCACCTCCCCCAACCATTCTAGAGACCCCCAGGACCCATCTCAAGGCCCCCAGACCCTTCTAGATACTATCAGAAACATTCTAAAAGCCCCAAGACCCTTCTAGAAATACGGAGGGCTCTTCTAAAGGCCCTAAGGACATTCCAGAGACCCCCTGGACCCTTCTAAATGCCCCTAGACTCTTTTACAGACCCCCCAGGATGCTTCTAAAGGCCCCCAGACCCTCCTAGGGACAAGAGACCACTTCTTAATGCCCCCAGACCATTCTACAGACACCTAGGAACATTCTCAAGGCTCCCAGATCCTCCTAGGTACTACCAGGACCATTCTAAAGGCTCCAGACCCTTTTAGAGACCCCCCCCAGGAGCCTTCTAAAGGCCCCCAGACCCTTGTAGATTACCCCAGGACCATTCTAAAGACACCCAGACTCTTCTAGAGACACCCAGGACCCTTTTAAATGCCCCCAGACCCTTCTAGAGACTCCCAGGACACATCTAATTGTCCCCAGACCCTTCTAGAGACCACCAGAGGCATTCAAAAGGCTCTATGAGACCCACATAGATCCCTTCACAACCGTTCTAAATGCACCCAGACCCTCCTGGGAACCAGAGGACACTCCTTAATGCCCCCAGACCCTTCTACAGACACCCAGGAGCATTCTCAAGGCCCCCAGACCGTTCTAGAGACCCCCAGGACACTTCTGAAGCCCCCAGACCCTTCTAGACACCCCAACGGCTCTTCTAAGGCCCTCATGCCCTTCTAGAGACCCCCCAGGACCGTTCTCAAGTCCCCCAGACCCATCTAGTGACCCATCAGGACCGTTCTAAATGCCCCCAGACCCTTCTAGATACCCAAAGGGCCATTCTCAAGGCTCCAGACCCTTTTAGAGACCCCCAAGACCCTTCTAAAGGCCCCCAGACCCCTCTAGATTGCTCCAGGACCATTCTAAAGACCCCCCCAGACCCTTCTATAGAACCCAAGGACCCTTCTCAAGGCCCTCAGACCCTTCTAGAAACACCCAGGACCCTTCTAAAGATGCCAAGACCTTTCTAGAGAGCCATTATGATCATTCTAAATGCCCCCAGACCCTTCTAGAGATCCAAAGGGCCATTCTCAAGGGCCCAAGACCCTTCTAGAGATTCCCAGGGCACATCTAATTACCCCCAGACCCTTCTAGAGACCCCCAGAGGCATTCGAAAGGCCCCCAGACCCTTTAGAGATCCCCAGGACCCTTCTAAAGCCACCGAGACATTTCTAGACATCCCAAGCACCATTGTGAAGGCCCTCAGACCCTCCTAGGGTCCTCCAGGACCCTTCTAAATGCCCCCAGACCTTTCTAGACACACTCAGGACCCTTCTAAATGCCCCCTGACCTTTCTAGACACACTCAGGACTCTTCTAAATGCCCCCAGACTATTGCAGAGACTTCAAGAACCATTCTAAATTTCCCCAGGCAAATCTAGAACCCCTCAGAGCCCATGCAACGGACCCAGACCCTTCTAGAGACTCCATTGGCCCTTTCTAAAGGACCCCAGACCCTTTCAGATAATTTCAAGACCCTTTTAAACGTCAACAGAATCTTCTAGAGAACCCAAGGACCCTTCTCAAGGCCCCAAGACCCTTCTAGTGACTCCCAGGACACATCTAATTGTCCCCAGACCCTTCTAGAGACCCTCAGAGGCATTCAAAAGTTTCTAGGCATTCGACGTTTCTAGACATCCCAAGCACCATTCTCAAGGCCCTCAGATCCTCCTAGGGACCCCCAGGACCCTTCTAAATGCCCCCAGACCCCGCTAGACACCCCGAGGGTTCTCCTAAAGGCCCTCATGACCTTCTAGAGACACCCAGGACCCTTTAAAGGACCCCCAGACCCTTCTAGATTGCCCCAGGACCATTCTAAAGACTCCCTTAGACTCTTCTAGAGAACCCAAGGACCCTCCTCAAGGCACACAGACCCTTCTAGAGACACCCAGGACACTTCTAAATGCCCCCAGACCCTTCTAAGTGCCCCCAGATCCTTCTAGATACTCCCAGGACACATCTAATTGTCCCGAGACCCTTCTAGAAACCCCCAGAGGCATTCTAAAGGCCTCCCAGACCCATATCGGTCCCTTCAGCACCCTTCTAAAGGCCCCAAGACCCTCCTGGGGACCAGAGGACACTCCTTAATGCCCCCAGACCCTTCTACAGACACCCAGGAGCATTCTCAAGACCCACAGATCCTCCTAGGGATCCCCACAACCCTTCTAAATGCCCCCAGATCCTTCTAGACACCTCGAGGGCTCTCCTAAAGGCCCTCATGCCATTCTAGAGACACCCAGGACCATTCTCAAGTTCCCCCAGACCCTTCTAGAGACCCCCCCAGTACCCTTATAAATGCCCGCAGACCTTTCTAGAGATCCAAAGGACCATTCTAAAGGCTCCAGACCCTTTCAGGGACCCCCAGGACCCTTCTAAAGGTCCCAAGACCCTTCTAGAGAAATCCAGGACACATCTAATTGTCTCCAGACCCTTCTAGAGACCCCTAGGAACCCTTCTAATGGCCCCTAGACCCTTGATTAGACTCCCAGGGCCCTTCTAAAGGCCAACAGACCTTTCTAGATACTCCCAGGACACATCTAATTGTCCCCAGACCCTTCTAGAGACACCCATAGTCATTCAAAAGGCCCCCCCAGACTCATATAGATCATTTCAGGACCCTTCTAAAGGCCCCAAGAACCTCCTAGAAAACCATAGGACCCTTATAAATGACCCCAGGCCCTTCTAGAGACATACAGGACCCTTAAAAAACACCCCAAACCCATTTAGAGTCCCCCCAGGTCCCTCCTAAATGCCCCCAGACCCTTCTAGAGACACCCAGGACCATGCTCAAGGCCTCCAGAGCCTTCTAGAAACCCATAGGACCCTTATAAAGGACCCCAGACTCTCCTAGAGACCTCCGGGACCCTTCTAAATGCCCCCAGACTCAAGGCCAGAAACCTTCTAAAAAAGAAACCTCAGAAACCTTCTAAAAGCCCCAAGACACTTATAGAAACCCTGAGGGCCCTAAGGACATTCCAGAGCCCCCCAGGACTCTTCTAAAGGCACCCAGACCCTTCTAGAGAGCCCCAGGACCCTTATAAAGATGCCAAGACCCTTGTAGATACCCTCAGAACCCTTATAAAAGCTCCCAGACCCTTCTAGAGACCCCATGGACCCTTCTAAAGGCCCTCAGACCCTTCTAGAGACAACCAGAATCCTTCTAAATACACCCAGACCCTTCTATAGCCCCATAGAATGGTCCTGGGGGTCTCTAGAACGGTCTTGGGGGCTTTAGAAGGGTCCTGGGGTTCTCTAGGTGGGTCTGGGGGCATTTAGAAGAGTCCTGCTGGTCTCTAGGAGGTCCTGGGGGCTTTTAGAATGGCACTGGGGGGCTCTGGAATGTCCTTAGGGCCTTTAGAAGAGCCCTCGTGGTGTCTAGAAGTGTCTTTAAGAAGGTTTCTCAGGGTATCTAGAAGGGTCTGGGGGCCTTGAGAAGGGTCCTGGGTGCCTCTAGAAGGGCATGAGAGCCTTTAAGAGAGCCCTCGGGGTGTCTAGAAGGGTCTGGGGGCTTATGGAAGGGTCGTGGGTTTTTCTAGAAGGGACTGGGGGGCTTTCAAATGGATCTCAGGGGTTCTAGAAGGGTCTGGGGGCCTTGAGAACGGTCCTGAGTGTCTCTAGAAGGATCTAGGTGCCTTGAGAAGAGTCCTTGGGGTTTCCAGAAGGGTCTAGGGTTCGTTAGAATGGTCCTGGGGCAGTCTAAAAGGGTCTAGAGTCCTTGAGAAGGGTCCTGGGTTTCTATAAAAGGGTCTGGAAGCCTTTAGAAGGATCCTGGGGTTCTTTAGATATATCTTGGGGCCGTTAAAAGGGGCATTGAGAAAGGTCCTGAGTTCTATAGAAGGGTCTGGGAGTCTTTAGAATGGTTCTTGGGCAATCTAGAAGGGTCTTGGGGCCTTAAGAAGGGTCCTTGGGGTCTCAAGAACGGTCTTGGGGCTTTTAGAAGTGTCCTGGGGGTCTCTAGAAGGGTCTGGGGCCCTTTAGAAGGGTCCTGGAAACCTTTCGAAGGGTTCTGGGGTGTTTCTTGAAGGGTCTTGGTGCCTTTAGGTGGGCTTTTAGGGTCTCTAGAAGGGTCAAAGGATATTTAGAATGGTCCTGGGTTATTCTAGAAGGGGTTTTGGGCTTTGAGAATGGTCCTTTGCATCTCTAGAAAGTTCTGGGGTCCTTTGGAAGGGTCCCTGGGTTCTCTAGGAGGGTCTGGGGGCATTTAGAGGAGTCCTGCTCGTCTGTAGGAGGGTCTGGGCTCCTTGTGAAGGTCCTGGAGATCTATTGAAGGGTCTGGGGGGGTCTTTAGAATGGTCCTGGGGCAATTTACAAGGGTCTGGGGGCTTTTAGAATGGTCCTGGGTGTATGTAGAAGGGTCTGCTAGCCTTTAGAAGGGTCCTGGGGGTATCCAGAAGGCTCTGGATGCCTTTAGATGGTCTCTGAGGGTCTCAAGAAGGGTCCGGGGGCATTTAGAATTGTTTGGGGGTCTCTAGAAGGGTTTAAGGGCTTTGAGAATGGTCCTTGGGGTCTCCAGAAGGGTTTGGAGGCCTTTAGAAGGGTCCTTGGGCTTTCAAGAAGGGTCTTGGGGTCTTTAGAAGGGTCCTGGGGTTTCTAGGAGGGTCTGGAGTACTTTTTAAGGGTCCTGGGTGTCTCTAGAATGTTCTAGGGGAATTAAAAAGGGTTCTCTAGGCATTTATAGGGGTCTTGGGGGTTTCAAGGCGGGTCTGGGGGGTCTTTAGAATGGTCCTGAGGCAATCTACAAGGGTTTGGGGGCTTTTAGAATGGTCCTGGGGGTCTATAAAAGGGTCTGGGGGCATTTAGAAGGGATCTAGGGGTCTCTAGAATGGTTTTGGGGCCTTTAAAATGGTCCTGAGGGGCTCTGGAAGGATCTGGGGGCATTTAGAAGGGTCCTGGTTGTCTCTAGAAGGGTCTGGGTGCCCTTAGAAGGGTTCTGGGTTTCTCTAGGAGCATCTTGAGGCATTTAGAACTGTTCTTAGACTACCTAGAAGGGTCTGGGGGCCTTGAGAAGGGTCCTGAGGGTCTCTAAAAAGATCTTGGGGCCTATAGAATGGTCCTGGGGGACCATAGATGGGTTTGGGGGCCATTAGAAAGGTCCTGGTTGTCTCTTGAAGGGTCTGAGGGCCTTTAGATGAGCTCTTAGGGTCTCCAGATGGCCCTGGAAATATTTAGAATGGTCCTGGGGCTCTCTAGAAGGGTCTGGGGGCCTTTAGAAGGGTCCTGCTGGTCTCTAGGAGGGTCTGGGGCCCCTTAGAAGGGTCCTGGGGGGCTCTAGATTGGTCTGATCTCGTTGAGAAGGGTCCTGGGAATGTCTAGAAGGATCTGGGTGGATTTAGAAGGGTCCTGGGAGTCTCTAGGGGGGTGTTGGGAGCCTTTAGATGGGTCTTGGGGCTCTCTAGAAAGGTCTGAGTGACTTTAGAAGGGTCCTGGGGATCTCGAGGAGCATCTGGGTTCCTTTTGAAGGGTCCTGGGGACCTCTAAAAGGGTCTGGGGTCCTGGGGGTTATGTAGAAAGGTCTGGGGTCCTTTAGAACATCACTGGAAGTCTTTAGAAGGGTCTGGGGGTCTTTAGATGGGCTCTGACAGGCTCTAGAAGGGTCCTGGTGCTATCTAGAAGGGTCTAGGGTCCTTGAGAGGGTTCTGAGTTTCTATAAAAGGATCTGGGAACCTTTGGAAGGGTCCTGGGTTTCTCTAGATATGACTTGGGGCCGTTATAAGGGTCCTGGGAGTCTCTAGAAGGGTCTGGGGACCTTTAGAAGGTCCCTGAGGGTCTTTAAAAGGATATAGGTGCCTATAGAATGGTCCTGGGGGTGTCTATAAGGGTTTGGGTACATTTAGAAAGGTCCTTTGGGTCTCTAGAATGGTCTAGGCATCTTTTGAAGTGTTCTGGGTGTCTCTAGAATGGTCTGGGAACCTTTAGAAGGGTCCTGGGTGTTTCTAGTAGGGTCTGGGGTCCTTTTTAAGAGTCCTTGAATTCTCTAGAAGGCTCTGGGGTCCTTCAGAAGGGTCCTGGGGATATCTAGTAGGGTTTGGGGGCATTCAAATGGGCTCTGAGTAATTCTAGAAGGATCTGGGGTCCTTTAGCAGGGTCCTTGGGGTCTATAATAGGGTCTTTGGGCATTTAGAAGGGATCTAATGGTCTGTAGAAGGGTCTAGGGTCCTTAAGAAGTGTCCAGAGTTTCTGTAAAAGGATCTGGGGGCCTTGAGAAGGGTCCTCGTTGTCTCTAGTAGGGTCTTGGTGTCTTTAGAAGGGTCCTGGGGGTCTCTAGAAGGGTCTGGGGGACTTAAAAATGTTCCTGGGGGTCTCTAGAAGGCTCTACGGGCGTTTAGAAGGGTCCTGGGTGTTTCTAGGAGAGTCTGGGGTCCTTTGTAAGGTTCCTTGGGGTCTCTAGAAGGTTCTGGGGATGATTAGAAGAGTCCTGGGTTCCTCTAGAAGGGTTTGGGGGCATATATAAGGGTTCTGGGGGTCTCTAGAAGGGCCTGGGGACCTTTACAATGGTCCTGGGGGTCTGTGAAAAGGTGTAGGGACCTTTAGAAGGGTCCTGGGAGTCTCTAGAAGGGTCTGGGGGCACATAGAAGGGTTCTTGGGTTCTTTAGAAGGGTCTGGGGGTCATTAGAATGGTCTACAGGGGTCTGTTGGCCTTTTGAAGGGTCCTGGCAGTCTATAAAAGGGTCTGAGGGCAACCTAGAAGGGTCTGAGGGTCTTTAGAAGGGTCCTGAGGGTCTGTAAAATGGTTTGGGAGCATTTGAAAGGGTACTGGGTGCTTCTAGGAGGGCCTTTGCATCTTTAGAATGGTCCTGGGGGTCTCTAGAAGGGTCCAGGGGCCGTTAGAAGGGTCCTGGGGTTCTCTAAGTCAGTCTGTGGCATTTGGAACTGTCCTGAGGGTCACTAAAATGGTCTGGGGGCCTTAGAAATGTCCTGGAGGGTTCTAGGAGAGTCTGGGGTCCTTTTTAATGGTCCTGAGGGTCTCTAGAAAGGTCTGGGGGACTTTTTAAGCGTCCGGGTGCCTTTTTAAAAGGTCCTGAGGTTCACTAAAATGATATGGGGACCTATTGAATGGTCCTAGGGATTTCAAAAAGGGTTTGGCTACATTTACAAGGGTCCTGGGAGTCTCTAGAAGGGTCTGGGGGTCTTTAGAATTGTTCCTGAGCAATCTACAAGGGTCTGAAGGCCTTTAGAATGGTCCTGGGAGTCTATAAAAAGTTCTGGGGGCATTTAGAAGGGACGTAGTTGTCTCTAGAAGGGTCTGTGGGCCTTTAGAAAGGTCCTTGTGTTCTCTAGAAGGGTCTGGGGGCCTTTAAAATGGTCTTGGGGGTCTATAAAAGGGTCTGGGAGCCTTTTTAAGGGTCCTGGGGATTTAAAGAAAGGTTTGGGGGCATTTATAAGGGTCCTGGGAGTCTCTAGAAGGGTTTGGGGCCTTGAAAAGGGTCCTGGGATTCTTTAGAAGGGTGAGGGTGTCTTTAGAATGGTCCTGGGGCAATCTACAAGGGTCTGGGGTCATTTAGAAGGGACCTGGGGGTCTCTAGAAGGGTCTGGGGGGCCTTGAGAAGGGTCCAGGGGGTTTCTAGAAAGGTCTGAGGGCCTTGAGAAGGGTACTGAGCGTATCTTGAAGTTTCTGGGGTCCTTTGATTGATCCTGGGTGTCTCTAGAAGTGTCTGGAGTCAGTTTTAGGTGTCCTGGGGGTATCTAGGAGGCTCTTGGAGCCATTAGAAGGTTCCTGGGTGTCTCTAGAAGGGTCTGGAGGCCTTGAGAAGGGTCCTGGGGGGCTCTAGATTGGTCTGGGGGCCTTTAGAACGGTCCAGGGAATGTCTAGAAGGTTCTGGGGGGATTTAGAAGGGTCCTGGGAGTCTCTAGGAGGGTCTGGGAGGTTTTAGGAGGGTCCTGGTGTTCTACAGATGAGTCTGGGAACCTTAACCCTAACCCTAAACCCTAAACATTACCTTAACCTTGACCTTAACCCAAGGGTGTCCTGGGGGTCTCTAGAAGAGTCTTGGGGCTTTTAGAAGGGTCCTTGGGGTCTCTAGAAGGGTCTGGGGGATTTACAATGGTACTGCGGGTCTTTAGAAGGGTCTGGGGGCCTTTAGAAGGGTCCTGAAAGTCTCTGAAATGATCTCGGGGCCTTTAAAAGGGTCCTGGGTGTATCTAGAAGGGTCTTGGGACCCTTTAGAAGGGCCATGGGGGTATCCAGAAGGCTCTGGATGCCTTTAGATGGGCTCTGAGGGTGTCTAGAAGGGTCCTGGGTTATTTAGAATGGTTCTGGGGGTCTCCAGAAGGGTTTCAGAGCATTGTGATGGGTCCTTGAGGTCTCTAGAAAGGTCTAGGTGCCTTTAGAAGGGTCCTGTGTGCCTCTAGGAGGGCCTGAGGGCATTTAGAGGGGTCCTGCTGGTCTCTAGGCAGGTCTGGGTGCCTTGAGAATGCTCCTGGGCACGTGTAGAAGGGTCTGGGGTCCTTCAGAAGCGCCCTGGGTGTATCTAGTGGGGTTTGGGGGCCTTTAGATGGGCTCTGAGTAACTCTAGAGGGTCTGGTTATATTTAGAAGGGTCCTGGTGCTCTCTAGAAGGGTCTGGAGGCCTTGGGAAGGGTCGTGGGTTTTTATAAAAGGGTCTGGGTGCCTTTAGAATGTTTGTGCGTGTTTCTAGAATGCTCTGAGGACCTTAAAAAGCGACCTGGATGTCTCTAGAAGGGTCAGGAGGCCTTGAGAAGGATTCTGGGATTGTCTAGAAGGGTCTGGGGGGGTTTAGAAGGGTCCTGGGAGTCTCTAGGAGAGTCTGGGGGGTTTTAGGAGGGTCCTGGTGGTCTCTAGATGGGTCTGTGGACCTTACCTCTAACCCTAACCCCTAAACATTACCTTAACCCTAACCCAAGGGGATCCTGGGATTGTCTAGAAGGGTCTGGGGGGATTTAGAAGGGTCCTGGGAGTCTCTAGGAGGGTCTTGGGGCTTTTAGAAGGGTCCTTGTGGTCTCTAGAAGGGTCTGGGGGCACTGAGAAGGGTCTTTGGTCTTTCTAGAAGGTCTGTGGGCTTTAGAATATTTCTGGGGTTCTCTAGATGGATCTGGGTGCCGGTTAAAGGGTTCTGGGAATCTCTAGAAGGGTCTGGTGTCCTTGAGAAGGGTCCTGGGGTTCTCTAGAAGGCTCTGGGGGCCTTTAGAAGGGTCCTTGGTCTTTCTAGACGTTCTGGGATCTTTAGAATGGTTCTGGGGTTCTCTCATATGGTCCGGGGTCCGGTTAAAGGGTCCTGGGGATCCCTAAAAGGGTCTGGAGTCCTTGAGAAGGGTCCTGGAGATCTCTAGAGGAGTCTGGGGGCCTTGAGAAGGGTCCTGAGGGTCTCTAAAAAGATCTTGGGGCCTATAGAATGGTTCTGAGGATCTCTAGAAGGATCTTGGTGCCTTTAGATGGGCTCTTATGGTCTCTAGATGGTCCTGGAGATATTTAGAATGGTCCTGGGGCACTCTAGAAGGGTCTTGGGACCCTTTATAAGGGCCCTGGGGGTATCCAGAAGGCTCTGGATGCTTTTTGAGGGGCTCTGAGGGTCTGTAGAAGGGTCCGGGGATATTTAGAATGGTTCTGGGGGTCTCCAGAAGGGTTTCAGGGCTTTGACAATGGTCCTTGAGGTATCTAGAAGTGTCTGGGGGCTTTTAGAATGGTCCTGAGGGTCTCTAGAAGGGTCTGGTTTCCTTTAGAGGGGTGCTGGGGATCTCTAGGGAGGTCTGGTGGCCTTGAGAAGGGTCCTGGGGGTCTCTAGATGGGTCTGGGGAACATTAAAATGGTCCTGGATGTCTCTAGAATTGTCTTGGGGCCTTTAGAAGGGTCCTGGGATTCTCTATAACGATCTGGGAGCATTTATAAGAATCCTGGAAGTCTCTAGAAGGGTCTGGGGTCCTTCAGAATGGTCCTGGGAGTCTCTCGTATGGTCTCTGGGCCCTTAGATTGGCTCTGAGTAACTCTAGAAGGGTCTGGGGGCCTTTAGAATGGTCCTGAGGGGCACTGGAAGGATCTGGGGGTATTTAAAAAGGGTCCTTGGGGTCTCTAGAAGGGTCCAGGGGCCTTTAGAAAGGTCCTGGGTGTCTCTAGAATGTTCTGGGGGCATTTATAAGGGTCCTGGGGGTCTCTAGGAGGGTCTTGGGACCTTTAGAAGGCTCCTGGTGGTCTCTAAAATGGGTCTAGGTGCCTTCAAAAGGGTCCTGGGGGTCTCTAGAAGGGTCTGGGGGCCTTTAGATTTGACCTCCAGGGATCTCAAAATGGCTTCCAAGGGCTTCAAAATGGCCTCCAGGGGCCTTAAAATGGTTCCCTGGAGACTCAAAATGGCCTCCAGGGGCTTCAAAATGGCTTCCAAGGGACTTAAAATGGAGCCAAGGGGCTTCAAAATGGCGTCTAGGGGACTCAAAATTGCTTCCAGGGGCCTCAAAATGGTCTCGAGAGCTTCCAAAATGGCTTCCAGGGGCCTCAAAATTGCTTCTGGGAGACCCAAAATGGCTTCCCGTGCGCTCAAAATGGAGTCCAGGAGCTCCAAAATTGCTTCCAGGGACTCAAAATGGCGTCAGGAAGCTCCAAAATGGCTTCCAAGGGACTCAAAATGGAGTCAAGAGGCTCCAAAATGGCCTCCAGGAGTCTCAAAATAAAGTCGAGAAGCTCCAAAATGGCTTCCAGGGGCTTCAAAAGGGCTTCCGGGAGCTTCAAAAGGACTTCAAAAGGACTCAAAATGGAGTTGAGAGGCTGCAAAATGGCCTTCAGGGGCCTTAAAATGGTTTCCAGGGGCTTCAAAATGGCTTCCCAGGGACTCAAAATGGCTTCCAAGGACTCAAAATGGAGACCAGGAGCTCCAAAATGGCTTCCAGGGGCCTCAAAATGGCTTCTGGGGCTTCAAAATAGCTTCTGGGGGCTTCAAAATGGTTTCCGGGGGCTTCAAAACTGCGTCAAGAAGCTTCAAAATGGCTTGCAGAGACTTCAAAATGGCCTCTAGGGGCCTCAAAATGGCTTCCAAAGGACTCGAAATGGAGTCAGGAAGTTCCAAAATGGCTTCCAGGGGCCTCAAAATGGCTTCTGGGAGACTCAAAATGGAGTTGAGAACCTCCAAAATGGCTTCCAGAGGAATCAAAATGGTCTCCAGGGGTTTCAAAAAGGCTTCCAGGGGCCTCAAAATGGCTTCTGGGGCCTTCAAAATGGAGTCAAGGAGTTCCAAAATGGCTTCTGGGGCCTTCAAAACGGCTTCTAGAGACGCTCATATCCCTTCCAAAGGCCCCCAGACCCATCTAGATCCATCCAGAAAATGCTAAAGGCCCCCAGACCCTTCTAGAGACCCACACAACCCTTATAAATGCCTCCAGACCCTCCTAGAGACCCGCACAACCCTTCTAAAGTACCCCAGACCCTAGTAGATTGCCCCAGGACCCTTGTAAATGCCCCAGATCCTTCTAGAAACTCCTAAAGACCTATCTAAAGGCTGCCAAACAATTCTAAGTTCCCCCAGACCCTTTAAAGTTTCCAGAGACCCTTCCAGAGAACCCCAGGACACTTCTGAAGGCCCCAAGACCCTTCTAGAGACTCCCAGGACACATCTAATTGTCCTCAGACCCTTCTAAAAATCCCCAGGGGCATTCAAAAGACAGCCCAGACACACATAGCTCCCTTCAGGACACTTCTAAAGACCCCAAGACCCTCCTAGGGAACCCCAGGACCATCCTAAAGCACACCAGACACTTCAACATCCCCTCAGGTCCCTAAGAAACACCTCAAGCGCATTCTAGATATATCCAGGTGCCTTCGAAATTCCCCTGAACCTTCTAGAGAACCCCAGGACACTTCTCAAGGCCCCCAGACCATTCTAGAGACCAATCAGGACACTTCTAACTTCCCCTAGACAGTTCTACAGACACCAGGACCCTTCTAAATGTCCCAAGACCCTCTAGAAGGGTCTTTGTGTCTTTACAATGGTCCTGAGGGTCTCTTGAATTGTTTGGGGGCAGTTTGAAAAGTCCTGGGGTTCTCTAGAAGGGTCTGGGGTCCTTTGGATAGTCCTGGGGTTCTCTGGAATGACCTGTGGGCCTTTAAAAGGGTTCTGGGTGTCTCTAGACGGGTCTGGGATGCTTTTGAATGGTTCTGGAGGGCTCTAGAAGAGTCTTAGCATCTGTAGAAGTATCCTGGGTATGTCTAGAATGGTCTGGGGGCCTTTAGAAGAGTACTGTGGTCTCTAGAGGGATCTGGTGACCCTAACCCTAAAGATAGCCTGAATACCTAACCCTAACCCTAAACCTAAACTTAACCCTAAGCTTAACCCTAACCCTAAACCTAACACTAACACATAATCCTAAACCTAACCCTAACACATGCCCTAATCTAACCCAACTGTAACCCTAACCCTAACCCTAAGCCCTAAACCTAAACCTAACCCTAAACTTAACCCTAATCTTAAGACTAACCCTAACACTAAATCTAACACAAAGCCCTAAACATAACCATAAACCTTACCCTTACGAAAACCCAAACACAACCCTAACCCTAATCCTAAACCTAACCCTAGCACCTAAACCAACCCTAGCCCTAATCTTAACCACAAAGCTAACCCTAATACAAATGCCAGGGTCCTGGTGGTCTCTACAAAAGTCAGGGGATCTTTAGAATGGTCCTGAGGGTCTATAGAATGCTCTCGGGGCATTTTGAAGAGTCCTGGGGTTCTCTAGAAGGGTCTGGGGGGACTTACTTACATGGTTCTGGGTGTCTCTGGAATGGCCCGGGGTCCTTTAGAATGGACCTGGGTGTCTCTAGAAAGGGTCTGGGGGCCTTTAGAAGGGCTTTGGGGTGCTCTAGAAGGGTCTTTGCATCTTTACAATGGTCCTGAGGGTCTCTTGAATTGTTTGGGGGCAGTTTGAAGAGTCCTGGGGTGCTCTAGAAGGGTGTGGGGGCCTTTCGATGGTCCTGGGGTTCTCGGGAATGGCCTGTGGGCCTTTCAAAGGGTCCTGGGTGTCTCTAGAAGGGTCTGGGGGGTTTTAGAATGGTTCTAGAGGCTCTAGAAGGGTCTTGGCATCTTTAGAAGGGTCCTGGTTGTGTCTAGAATGTTCTGGGGGCCTTTAGAAGAGTCCTGTGGGCTCTAGAAGGGTCTGGGAATGCTAATGCTAACCCCAGCCCGAACACCTAACCCTAAACCTAAACCTAAACTTAACCCTAAAGTTAACCTAACCCTAACACTAACTCTAACACAAACCCCTACACATAACAAAAACCCTTACCCTTACCAAAACCTTAATACAACCCCAACCCTAACCCTAGCACCTAAACAAACCCTAGCCCTAATCTTAACCACAAAGCTAATCCTAACATAAATGCCAGCATCCTGGGGGTCTCTAGAAAGGTCAGGGGGTCTTTAGAATGGTCCTGAGGGTCTCTAGAATACTCTGGGGGCATTTTAAAGAGTCCTGGCGTTATCTAGAAGGTTCTGGGTGCATTTAGATTGTCCTGGGGGGTCTCTGGAATGTCCCAGGGTCCATTAGAATGGACCTGGGTGTCTCTAGAAGGGTCTGGGGGCCTTTAAAAGGGCTCTGGGGGGCTCTAGAAGGGTGTTTGCATCTTTAGAAGGGTCCTGGGTGTGTTTAGGGTCTGGGGGCCTTTAGAAGAGTCCTGTGGGCTCTAGAAGGGTCTGGGGATCCTAACCCTTACCCTAGCCCGAATACCCAACCCTAACCCGAAATCTAAACTTAACCCTAATCTTAAGCCTAACCCTAACACTAACCCTAACACAAACGCCTAAACAATACCATAAACCCTATCCTTACCAAAACCCTAACACAACCCCAACCCTAACCCTAGCACCTAAAAAAACCCTAGCCCTAATCTTAACAACAAAGCTAACCCTAATGTAAATTCCAGGGTCCTGGGGGTCTCTAGAAAGGTCAGGGGGTCTTTAGAATATTCCTTAGTGTTCTCTAGAATTCTCTGGGGGCATTTTGAAGAGTCCTGGGGTTCTCTAGAAGGGTCTGGGGGCCTTTAGAGTGTCCTGGCTGTCTCTGGTATGGCCCAGAGTCCTTTAGAATGGACCTGGGCATGTCTAGAAGGGTCTTGGGGCCTTTAGAATGGCTCTGGGGGGCTCTAGAAGGGTGTTTCCATATTTAGAAGGGTCCTGGGTGTGTCTAGAACGTTCTGGGGGCCTTTAGATGAGTCCTGTGGGCTCTAGAAGGGTCTGGGGACCCTAACCCTAAACCTAGCCCGAATACCAAACCCTAAACCTAAACTTAAACCTAATCTTAAGCCTAACCCTAACACTAACTCTAACACAAACCCCTAAACATAACCATAACCCTTACCCTTACTAAAACCCTAACACAACCCCGACCCTAACCCTAACCCTAATCCTAACTCTAGCACCTAAACAAACCCTAGTCCTAATCTTAACAAAAAAGCTGACCCTAATATAAATGCCATGGTCCTGGGGGTCTCTAGAAAGGTCAGGGGATCTTTAGAATAGTCCTGCAGGTCTCTAGAATAATCTGGGGGCATTTTGAGGAGTCCTGGGGTTATCTAGAAGGGTCTGGGGGTGTTTAGATTCACAGAATCACAGAATCACAGAACAGCCAGGTTGGAAGGGACCCATCGGATCTTCTAGTCCTACCATTCCTATCTAACACTAAACCAAGTCCCTCAATACCTAATCTACCCGTGCCTTAAACACCTCCAGGGAAGGTGACTCAACCAGCTCCCTGGGCAGCCTGTTCCAATGCCCAATGACCCTCTGCGTGAAAAACCTCTCCTAATCTCCAGCCTAAATCTACCCTGGCGGAGCCTGAGGCCATTCCCTCTCGTCCTGTCCCCTGTCACTTGGGAGAAGAGGCCAGCTCCCTCCGCTCCACAACCACCTTTCAGGTACTTGTAGAGAGTAATGAGGTCTACTCTCAACCTCCTATTCTCCAGGCTAAACAACCCCAGCTCTCTCAGCCGCTCCTCATAGGGTCTGTTCTACAGCCCCATCACCAGCCTAGTTGCTCTTCTCTGGACTTGCTCCAGAGCCTCAACATCCTTCTTGCAGTAAGGGACCCAGAACTGGACACAATATTCAAGGAGCAGCCTCACCAGTGCTGAATACAGAGGGAATTGTGTGGGGGTGTCTCTGGAATGGCCCAGGGTCCTTTAGAATGGAACTAGGTGTCTCTGGAAGGGTATGGGGGCCTTTAAAAGGGCTCTGGGGGTCTCTAGAAGGGTCAGGGGTTCTTTAGAATGGTCCTGAGGGTTTCTAGAATACTCTGGGGGCATTTTGAAGAGTTCTGGCGTTCTCTAGAAGGGTCTGGAGGAATTTAGATTGTCCTGGGGAGTCTATGGAATGACCCAGGGTCTTTTAGAAAGGACCTGGGAGTCTCTAGAAGGGTCCTGGGGCCTTTAAAAGGGCTCTGGGGGGCTCTAGAAGGGTGTTTGCATCTTTAGAAGGGTCCTGGGTGTGTCTAGAATGGTCTGGGGGCCTTTACATGAGTCCTGTGGGCTCTAGAATGGTCTGGGGACCCTAACCCTAACCCTAGACCGAAAACCTAACCCTAACCCTAAACCTAAACATAACCTTAATCTTAAGCCTAACCCTAACACTAACTCTAACACAAACCCCTAACCATAACCATAACACGTACCCTTACCAAAAACCTAATACAACCCAAACACTAACCGTAACCCTAGCACCTAAACAAACCCTAGCCCTAATCTTAACCACAAAGCTAACCCTAAGGTAAATGCCAGGGTCCTGTGGTTCTCTAGAAAGGCCAGGGGTTCTTTAGAGGGGGTCCTGAGGGGCTCTAGAATACTCTGGGGGCATTTTGAACCCTAGCCCGCATACATAGCCTTAACCCTAAACCTAAACTTAATCCTAATCTTAAGCCTAACACTAAAAATAACTATAATACAAACCTGTAAACATAACCATAAACCTTACCCTTACTAAAACCCTAACACAACCCCAACCCTAACCCTAACCCTAACCCTAACCTTAGCACCTAAACAAACCCTAGCCCCAATCTTAACCACAAAGCTAACCTAACATAAATACCAGGGTCCTGGGGGTCTCTAGAAAGGTCAGGGGGTCTATAGAATGGTCCTGAAGGTCTCTAGTATGCTCTGGGGTTATTTTGAAAAGTCCTGGGGTTCTCTAGAAGGGTCTGGGCGCCTTTAGATTTTCCTGGGTGTCTCTGGAATGGCCCGGGGTCCTTTAGAATTGACCTGGGTGTCTCTAGAAGGGTCTGGGGGGCTTTAGAATGGCTCTGGAGTTTCTATAAGGGTCTTGGCATCTTTAGAAGGGTCCTGGGTGTGTCTAGAATGGTCTGGGAACAGTTTGAAGAGTCCTGGGTTTCTCTAGAAGGGTCTGGGCTCCTTTGGATGGTCCTGGGGTTCTCTGGAATGGCCTGTGTGCCTTTAAAAGGGTCCTGGGTGTCTCCAGAAGGGTCTGGGGGGCTTCAGAATGGTTCTGAAAGGCTCTAGAAGGGTCTTGGTATCTTTAGAAGGGTCCTGGGTGTGTCTAGAATGGTCTGGAGTATTAAGAAGAGTCCTGTGGGCTCTAGAAGGGTCTGGGGACCCTAACGCTAACCTTAGGCCGAATACCTAGCCCTAAATCTAAACTTAACCCTAATGTTAACTAAACCCTAACACTAACTCTTACACAAGCCCCTGAACATAACCATAAACCTTACTCTTAACAATACCCTAATACAACCGCAACCGTAACCCTAACTTTAGCACCTAAACAAACCCTAGCATTAACCTTAACCACAAAGCTAACCCTAACATAAATGCCAGGGTCCTGGGGGTCTCTAGAAAGGTCAGGGGGTCTTTAGAATAGTCCTGAGGGTCTCTAGAATAATCTTTGGGCATTTTGAAGTGTCCTGGCGTTCTCTAGAAGGGTCTGGGGGCATTTAGATTGACCTGGGGTTCTCTGGAATGGCCCAGGGTCCATTAGAATGGACCGGGGTGTCTCTAGAAGGGTCTGGGGGCCTTTAAAAGGGCTCTGGGGGGCTCTAGAAGGGTGTTTGCATCTTTAGAAGGGTCCTAGGTGTGTTTAGAATGGTCTGGGGGCCACTAGAAGAGTCCTGTGGGCACTAGAGGGGTCTGGAAATCCTAACCGTGACCCGAGCCCAAATACCTAAACCTAAACCTAAACTTAACCCTAATCTTAAGCCTAACCCTAACACTAACTCTAACACAAAACCCTAAACATAACCATAACTCTTACCAAAACCCTAACACAACCCCAACCCTAACCCTAACCCTAACCCTAACCCTAATCCCTAACCCTAGCAACTAAACAAACCTTAGCCGTAATCTTAACCACAAGGCTAACCCTAACATAAATGCCAGGGTCCTGGGGGTCTCTAGAAAGGTCAGGGGGTCTTTAGAATGGTCCTGAGGGTCTCTAGAATTGTCTGAGAGCATTTTGAAGAGTCCTGGCGTTCTCTAGAAGGGTCTGGGGGCCTCTATATTGTCCTGGGGCGTCTCTGGAACGGCCCAGGGTCTTTTAGAATGGACCAGGGTTTCTCTAGAAGGGTCTAGGGACCTTTAAAAGGGCTCTGGGGGGCTCTAGAAGGGTGTTTGCATATTTGGAAGGGTCCTGGGTGTGTCTAGAATGGTCTCTGGGCCTTTAGAAGAGTCCTGTGGGTTCTAGAATGTTCTGGGGATCCTAACCCAAGCCCGAATACCTAACCCTAAATCTAAACTTAACCCTAATCTTAAGCCTAACCCTAACAATAACTCTAACACAAACCCCTAAACATAACCATAAGTTTACCCTTACCAAAAACTTAACACAACCCCAACCCTACCCTTAGCCGTAACCCTAGCACCTAAACAAACCCTAGCCCTAATCTTAACCACAAAGCTAACCCTAACATAAATGCCAGGGTCCTGGGCGTATCTAGAAAGGTCAGGGAGTCTTTAGAATAGTAATGCGGCTCTCTAGTATTATCTGGGGGCATTTTGAAGAGTCCTGGCGTTTTCCAGAAGGGTCTGGGGGCATTTAGATTGTCCTGGGGTGTCTATGGAATGGTCCAGGGTCTTTTAGAATGGACCTGGGTGTCTCTAGAAGGGTCTGGGAACCTTTAAAAGGGCTCTGGGTTACTCAAGAAGGGTCTTTGCATCTTTAGAAGGGTCCTGGGTGTATCTAGAATGGTCTGGGGGCCTTTAGAAGAGTCCTGTGGGTTCTAGAATGGTCTGGGGACCCTAACCCTAACCCTAGCCCGAATACCTAACCCTAACCCTAAACCTAAACATAACCTTAACCTTAAGCCTAACCCTAACACTAACTCTAACACAAAGTCCTAAAGGTAACTGTAACCTTACAATACCAAAACCCTAACAGAACCCAAACCCTAACCCTAACCCTAAACCTAACCCTAGCACCTAAACAAACCCTAGCCCTAATCTTAACCACAAAGTTAACCCTAACGTATATGCCAGAGTACTGCGAGTCTCTAGAAAGGTCAGGGGATCTTTAGAATGGTGCTGAGGGTCTCTAGAATTCTCTGGGGGCATTTTGAAGAGCCCTGGAGTTATCTAGAAGGGTCTGGGGTCCTTTACATGGTGCTTGGTGTCTCTGGAATGGCCCGGGGTCCTTTAGAATGGACCTGGGTGTCTCTAGAAGGGTCTGGGGGCCTTTACTTGGGCTCTAGGGGGCTCTAGAAGGGTCTTGGTATCTTTAGAAGGGTCCTGGGTCTTTCTAGAATGGTCTGGGGGCCTTTAGAAGAATCCTGTGGGCTCTAGAACGGTCTGGGGACCCTAAACCTAACCCAAGCCCGAATACCTAACCCTATCCCTAAACCTAAACTTAACCCTAATCTTAAGCCTAACCCTAACACTAACTTTAACACAAACCCCTAAACATAACCATAAAGCTTACCCATACCAAAACCCTAACACAACCCCAACCATAACCCTAACCCTAGCACCTAAACAAACCCTAGCCCTAATCTTAACCACAAAGCTAACCATAACATAAATGTCAGGGTCCTGGGCGTCTCTAGAAAGGTCAGGGGGTCTTTAGAATAGTCCTGCGGCTCTTTAGTATTATCTGGGGGCATTTTGAAGAGTCCTGGCGTTTTCTAGAAGGGTCTCGGGGCCTCTATATTGTGCTGGGGCGTCTCTGGAATGACCCAGGGTCTTTGAGAATGGACCAGGGTGTCTCTAGAAGGGTCTTGGGACCATTAAAAGGGCTCTGGGTGGCTCTAGAAGGGTGTTTCCATCTTTAGAAGGGTCCTGGGTGTGTCTAAAATGGTCTGGGGGCCTTCAGAAGAGTCCTGTGGGCTCTAGAATGGTCTGGGTACCCTAACCCTAACCCTAGACCGAATACCTAACCCTAACCCTAAACCTAAACTTAACCCTAATCTTAAGCCTATTCCTAACACTAACTCTAACACAAACGCCTAAACATAACCACAACCCTTTCCCTTACCAAAACCCTAACACAACCCCAACCCTAACCCTAACCCTAACCCTAGCACCTTAACAAACCCTAGCCCTAATCTTAACCACAAAGCTAATCCTGAAATAAATGTCAGTGTCCTAGGGGTCTCAAGAAATTTGAGGGGGTCTTTAGAATGGTCCTGAGGTCTCTCGAATTCTCTGGGAGCATTTTCAAGAGTCCTGGGGTTGTCTTGAAGTGTCTGGGAGTCTTTAGAAGTGTCCTGGGTGGCTCTAGAAGGGTCTGAGTATGTTTAGAATGGTCCTGGGTGTGTCTAGAATGGTCTGGGGGCCTTTAGTAGAGTCCTGTGGGCTCTAGAAGGGTCTGGGAACCCGAACCCTAATCCAAGCCTGAATACCTAACCCTAACCCTAAAACTAAACTTAACCCTAATCTTAAGCAAAAAGAGGTTTAGAAGGGCTCTGGAGGGCTCTAGAATGGTCTTGGCATCTTTAGAAGGGTCTTGGGTGTGTCTATAGAGCCCATAGAGTCCTATGGGCTCTAGAAGGGTCTGGGGACCCTAACCCTAACCTGAGCCCGAATACCTAGCCCTAAACCTAAACTTAACCCTAATCTTAAGCCTAACCCTAACACTAGCTCTAACACAAACACCTAAACATAACCATAACCCTTACCCTTACCAAAACCCTAACACAACCCCAACCCTAACCCTAACCCTAACCCAAGCACCTAAACAAACCCTAGCCCTAATCTTAACCACAAAGCTAACCCTAACGTAAATGACAAGGTTCTGGGGGTCTCTACAAAGGTCAGGGGATCTTTAGAATGGTCCTGAGGGACTCTAGAATTATCTGGGGGCATTTTGAGGAGTCCTGGGGTTCTCTAGAAGGGTCTGGGCGCCTTTAGATTGTCCCGGGGGGTCTCTGGAATGGCCCAGGGTCCTTTAGAATGGACCTGGGTGTATCTAGTAGAGTCTGGGGACCTTTAAAAGGGCTCTGGTGGGCTTTAGAAGGGTCTTTGCATCTTTAGAAGGGTCCTGGGTGTGTCTAGAATGGTCTGGGGGCCTTTAGAAGAGTCCTGTGGGCTCTAGAAGGGTCTGGGGACCCTCACCCTAACCCTAGCCCAAATACCTAACCCTAAACCTAAAATCTAAACTTAACCCTAATCTTAAGCAAAACCCTAACACTAACACAAGACCCTAAACATAACCATAACCTTACCCTTACCAAAATCCTAACAAAACCCCAACCCTAACCCTAACTCTAACCCTAGCACCTAAACAAACCCTAGCCCTAATCTTAACCACAAAGCTAACGCTTACATAAATGCCAGGGTCCTGAGGGTGACTAAAAATGTCAGGGCGTCTTTAGAAAAGTCCTGCGGCTCTCTAGGTTTATCTGGGGGCATTTTGAGGAGTCCTGGGGTTTCTAGAGTTTTCTGGAGGCCTTTATATGGTCCTTAGGATTTCTGTAATGGCCCAGGGTCCTTTAGAATAGACCTGGGTGTCTCTAGAAGGGTCTCGGGGCCTTTAAAAGGACTGTGGTGGGCTTTAGAAGGGTCTTTGCATCTTTAGAAGGGTCCTGAGTGTGTCTAGAATGGTCTGGGGGCCTTTCGAAGAGTACTGTGGGCTCTATAAGTTAATCCTAAACTTAACCCTAATCTTAAGCCTAACCCGAACACTAACTCTAACACAAACCCCTAAACATAAGCATAACCCTTACCCTTACTAAAACCCTAACACAAACCCAACCATAACCCTAAACCTAATCATAAACCTAGCACCTAAACAAACCGTGACCCAAATCTTAACAAAAAAGCTGACCCTAATATAAATGCCAGAGTCCTGGAGGTCTCTAGAAAGGTCAGGGGGTCTTTAGAATAGTCCTGCAGGTCTCTAGAATAATCTGGGGGCATTTTGAGGAGTCTGGGGTTATCTAGAAGGGTCTGGGGGCGTTTAGATTGTCCTGGGGTGTCTCTGGAATGGCCCATGGTCATTTACAATGGAACTGGGTGTCTCTGGAAGGGTCTGGGGGCCTTTAAATGGGCTCTGGGGTACTCTAGAAGGGTGAGGGTTCTTTAGAATGGTCCTGAGGGTTTGTAGAATTCTCTGGGGGCATTTTGAAGAGTTCTGGCGTTCTCTAGAAGGGTCTGGGGGCCTTTACTTGGTCCTTGGGGTCTCTGGAATGGCCCATGGTTTTTTAGAATGGAACTGGGTTTCTCTGGAAGGGTCTGGGGGCCTTTAAAAGGGCCTTGGGGGCCTCTGGAAAGGTGTTTACATCTTTAGAAGGGTCCTGGGTGTGTCTAGAAAGTTCTGGGGGCCTTTAGAAGAGTCCTGTGGGTTCTAGAAGGGTCTGGGGACCCTAACCCTAACGCTAGACCGAATACCTAACCCTAACCCTAAACTTAACCCTAATCTTAAGCCTAACCCTAACACTAACTCTAACACAAGCCACTAAACATAACCATAACCCTTACCCTTACTAAAACCCTAACACAAACCCAACCATAACCCTAAACCTAATCATAAACCTAGCACCTAAACAAACCGTGACCCAAATCTTAACAAAAAAGCTGACCCTAATATAAATGCCAGAGTCCTGGAGGTCTCTAGAAAGGTCAGGGGTTCTTTAGAATGGTCCTGAGGGTCTCTAGAATTCTCGGGGGGCATTTTGAAGAGTCCTGGGGTTCTCTAGAAGGGTCTGGGTGCATTTAGATTGTCCTGAGGGTCTCTGGAATGGTCCGGGGTCCTTTAGAATAGACCTTGGAGTCTCTAGAAGGATCTGGGGGCCTTTAGAAGAACTCTGGGGAGCTCTAGAAGTGTACTTGCATCCTTATAAGGGTTCTGGGTGTTTCTAGAACGGTCTGGGGGCCTTTAGAAGAGTCCTGTGGGCTCTAGAAGGGTCTGGGGACCCTAACCCTAACCCTATCCCGAATACCTAACCCTAACCCGAAACCTAAACTTCACCCTAATCTGAAGCCTAACCCTAACACTAACTCTAACACAAACCCCTAAACATAACCATAAGCCTTACCATTACCAAAACCCTAACACAACCCAAACCCTAACCCTAATCCTAACCCTAGCACCTAAACAAACCCTAGCCTTAATCTTAACCACAAAGCTAACCCTAATGTAAATGCCAGGGTCTTGGGGGTCTCTAGAAAGGTCAGGGGGATCTCTAGAATAGTCCTGCGACTCTCTAGAATTCTCTGGGGGCATTTTGAAGAGTTCTGCGTTTCTCTAGTGTGGTCTGGAGGTCTTTATATGGTCCTTGGGGGTCTCTGGAATGGCCCGGGGTCCTTTAGAATTGACCTAGGTGTATCTAGAAGGGTCTGGGGCCTTTAGAAGTGCTCTGGAGGACTCTAGAAGGGTCTTGGAATCATTATAAGGGTCCTGGGTGTGTCTAGAATGGTCTGGGGGCCTTTAGAAGAGTCCTGTGGGCTGTAGAAGGGTCTGGGGATCCTAACCCTCACCATAGCCTGAATACCTAACCCTAACCCTAAACCTAAACTTAACCCTAATCTGAAGCCTAACCCTAACACTAATCCTAAAAGGAACGCCTAAACATAACCATAACCCTTACCCTTACCAAATCTCTAACAAAAACCCAACCCTAATCCTAACCGTAACCCTAGCACCTAAACAAACCCTAGCCCTAATCTTAACCACAAAGCTAACACTAAAATAAATGCCAGGGTCCTGGGGGTCTCTGGAACGGTTTGGGGGTCTTTAGAACAGTCCTTAGTGTTATCTAGAATTCTCTGGGGCATTTTGAAGAGTCGTGGGGTTCTCTAGAATGGTCTGGGTGCCTTTACAGTGTCCTGGGTGTCTCTGGTATGGCCCAGGGTCCTTTAGAATGGACCTGGGTGTGCCTAGAAGGGTCTGGGGGCCTTTAGAATGGCTCTGGAGGGCTCTAGAAGGGTGTTTGCATCTTTTGAAGGGTCATGGGTGTGTCTAGAATTGTCTGGGGGCCTTTAGAAGATATCTGTGGGCTCCAGAGGGGTCTGGGGACCCTAAACCTAACCCTCGCCCGAATACCTAACCCTAACCCTAAACTTAACCCTAATCTTAAGCCTAACCCTAACACTAACCTTAAAACGAACGCCTAAACATAACCATAACCCTTACCCTTACCAAAACAATAACACAACCCCAACCCTAATCCTAACCCTAACCCTAGCACCTAAACAAACCCTAGCCCTAATCTTAACCACAAAGCTAACACTAAAATAAATGCCAGGGTCCTGGGGGTCTCTTGAACGGTCAGCGGGTCTTTAGAACAGTCCTTAGTGTTCTCTAGAATTCTCTAGGGGCATTTTGAAGAGTCCTGGATTTCTCTAGAATGGTCTGGGTGCCTTTAGAGTGTCCTGGGTGTCTCTGGTATGGCCCAGGGTCCTTTAGAATGGACCTGGGTGTGTCTAGAAGGGTCTGGGGGCCTTTAGAATTGCTCTGGGGGGCTCTAGAAGGGTGTTTGCATCTTTTGAAGGGTCATGGGTGTGTCTAGAATGGTCTGGGGGCCTCTAGAATAGTTCTGTGGGCTCTACAAGGGTCTGGGGATCCTAACACTATCCCTAGCCCGAATACCTAACCCTAAACCTAAACTTAACCCTAATCTTAAGCCTAACCCTAACACTAACTCTAACACAAACCCCTAAACATAACCATAACCCTTACCCTTACTAAAACCCTAACACAACCCCAAACCTAACCCTAATCCTAACCCTAACCCTAGCACCTAAACAAACCCTAGCCCTAATCTTAACAACAAAGCTGACCATAATATAAATGCCAGGGTCCTGGGGGGTCTCTAGAAAGGTCAGGGTGTATTTAGAATAGTCCTGTAGGTTTCTAGAATTCTCTGGGAGGATTTTGAAGAGTCCTGGATTTCTCTAGAAGGGTCTAGGGGCATTTAGATTGTCCTGGGGGGGCTCTGGAATGGCCCAGGGTCCATTATAATTGAACTGGGTGTCTCTGGAAGGGTCTGGGGACCTTTAAAAGGGCTCTGGGGGGCTCTAGAAGGGTCTTGGCATATTTAGAAGTGTCATGGGTGCGTCTAGAATGGTCTGGGGGCCTTTAGAAGAGTCCTGTGGGCTCTAGAAGGGTCTGGGGACCCTAACACTAACCCTAACCTGAATACCTAACCCTAATCTTAAGCCTAAGCCTAACAGTAACTTTATCACAAATCCCTAAACATAACCCTTACCCTTACCAAAACAATAACACAACCCAAACCCTAACCCTAACCCTGGCGCCTAAACAAACCCTAGCCCTAATCTTAACCACAAAGCTAACCCTAACGTAAATACCAGGGTCCTGGGGGTCTCTAGAAAGGTCAGGGGGTCTTTAGAATGCTCCTGAGGGTCTCTAGAATTTTCTGGGGGCATTTTTAAGAGTCCTGGGGTTTTCTTGCAGGGTCTGGGGGCCTTTACATGGTCCTTGGGATATCTGGAATGGCCCGGCTTCCTTTAGAACGGACCTGGGTGTCTCTTGAAGTGTCTGGGACCCTTTACTAGGGCTCTAGGGGGCTCTAGAAGGGTCTTGGTATCTTTAGAAGGGTCCTGGGTGTGTCTAGAATGGTCTGGGGGCCTTTAGTAGAGTCCTGTGGGTTCTAGAAGGTTCCGGAGACCCTAACACTAACCCTAGCCCGAATACCTAACCCTAACCCTAAACCTAAACTTAACCCTAATCTTAAGCCTAACCCTAACACTAACTTTAACACAAACCCCTAAACATAACCATAACACTTAAACTTACCACAAACCTAACACAACCCCAACCCTAACCCCAACCCTAACCCTAGCACCTAAACAAACCCTAGCCCTAATCTAACCACAAAGCTGACCGTAACATAAATGCCAGGGTCCTGGGAGTCTCTAGAAAGGTCAGGGGGTCTTTAGAATAGTCCTGCTGCTCTCTAGAATTATCTGCGGGGATTTTGAAGAGCCCTGGGGTTCTCTGGAATGGTCTGGGGGCCTTTAGATGGTCCTGGGAGTCTCTGGAATGGCCTGGGGTCCTTTAGAATGGACCTGGGTGTCTCTAGAAGGGTCTGGGGGTCTTTAGAAGGGCTCTGGGGGGCGTTAGAAATGTCCTCGCATATGTAGAAGGGTTCTGGGTGTGTCTAGAATGATCTGGGGGCCTTTAGAAGAGTCCTGTGGGCTCTAGAAGGGTCTGGGGAACTTAACCCTAACCCTAGCCCGAATACCTAACCCTAACCCTAAAATTAACCCTAATCTTAAGCCTAACCCTAACACTAACTCTAACAAAACCCCTAAACATAACCATAACCTTACCCTTACCAAAACCCTAACACAACCCTACCCCTAACCCTAACCCTAGCACCTAAACAAACCCTAGCCCTAATCTTAACCACAAAGCTAACCCTAACATAAATTCCAGGGTCCTGCGGGTCTCGAGAAAGGTCAGGGAGTATTTAGAATGGTCCTGAGGGTCACTAGATTTCTCTGTGGGCATTTTGAAGAGTCCTGGGGTTCTCTAGAGGGGTCTGGGGTCTTTATATGGTCCTTGGGGTCTCTGGAATGGACCAGAGTCTTCGAGAATTCGACTAGGTGTATCTAGAATGGTCTGGGGACCCTAACCCTAACCCTACCACGAATACCTAACCCTAAACCTAAACTTAACGCTAATCTTAAGCCTAACCCTAACACTAACTCTAACACAAACACCTAAACATAACCATAACCCTTTCCCTTACCAAAACCCTAACACAACCCCAACCCTAACACTAACCCTAAGCCTAGCACCTAAACAAACCCTAGTCATAATCTTAACCGCAAAGCTAACCCTAAAGTAAATGCCAGGGTCCTGCGGGTCTCTAGAAAGGTCTGGGGGTCTTTAGAATGGTTCTGAGGGTCTCTAGAATTATCTGGGGGCATTTTGAGGAGTCCTGGGTTTTTCTTGAAGGGTCTGGGGCCTTTACATGGTGCTTGGGGTCTCTGGAATGGCCCGGGGTACTTTAGAATGGACCTGGGTGTCTCTAGAACTGTCTGGGAGCCTTTACAAGGGCTCTAGGGGGCTCTAGAAGGGTCTTGGTATCTTTAGAAGGGGCCTGGGTGTGTCTAGAATGGTCTGGGGGCCTTTAGAAGAGTCCTGTGGGGTCTAGAACGTTCTGGAGACCCTAACCCTAACCCTAGCCCGAATACCTAACCCTAAACCTAAACTTAACCTTAATCTTAAACCTAACTCTAACACAAAACCCTAAACATAACCATAAACTTTACCCTTACCAATACCCTAACACATCCCCAACCCTAACCCTAACCCTAGCACCTAAACAAACCCTAGCCATACTCTTAACGACAAAGTTAACCCTAACGTATATGCCAGGGTCCTTCAGGTCTCTAGAAAGATCAGGGGTTCTTTAGAATGGTCCTGAGGGTCTCTAGAATTCTCGGGGGGCATTTTGAAAAGTCCTGGTGTTCTCTAGAAGGGTCTGCGGGCCTTTACATGGTCCTTGGGGTGTCTGGAATGGCCCGGGGTCCTTTTGTATGGACCTGGGTGTCTCTAGAAGTGTCTGGGAGCCTTTAGAAGGTCTCTAGGTGTCTCTAAAAGGGTCTTGGTATCTTTAGAAGGGTCCTGGGTGTGTCTAGAATGGTCTGGGGGCCTTTACATGAGTTCTGTGGGCTCTAGAAGGGTCTGGGGACCCTCACCCTAACCCTAGCCCGAATACCTATCCCTAACCCTAAACCTAAACTTAACCCTAATCTTAAGCCTAACCCTAACACTAACTCTAACACAAACCCCTAAACATAACCATAACACTTGCCCTTACCAAAACCCTAACATAACCCAATCCTTATCCCTAACCCTAGCACCTAAACAAACCCTAGCCCTAATCTTAACCACAAAGCTAACCCTAACATAAATTCCAGGGTCCTGCGGGTCTCGAGAAAGGTCAGGGAGTATTTAGAATGGTCCTGAGGGTCACTAGATTTCTCTGTGGGCATTTTGAAGAGTCCTGGGGTTCTCTAGAGGGGTCTGGGGTCTTTATATGGTCCTTGGGGTCTCTGGAATGGACCAGAGTCTTCGAGAATTCGACTAGGTGTATCTAGAATGGTCTGGGGACCCTAACCCTAACCCTACCACGAATACCTAACCCTAAACCTAAACTTAACGCTAATCTTAAGCCTAACCCTAACACTAACTCTAACACAAACACCTAAACATAACCATAACCCTTTCCCTTACCAAAACCCTAACACAACCCCAACCCTAACACTAACCCTAAGCCTAGCACCTAAACAAACCCTAGTCATAATCTTAACCGCAAAGCTAACCCTAAAGTAAATGCCAGGGTCCTGCGGGTCTCTAGAAAGGTCTGGGGGTCTTTAGAATGGTTCTGAGGGTCTCTAGAATTATCTGGGGGCATTTTGAGGAGTCCTGGGTTTTTCTTGAAGGGTCTGGGGCCTTTACATGGTGCTTGGGGTCTCTGGAATGGCCCGGGGTACTTTAGAATGGACCTGGGTGTCTCTAGAACTGTCTGGGAGCCTTTACAAGGGCTCTAGGGGGCTCTAGAAGGGTCTTGGTATCTTTAGAAGGGGCCTGGGTGTGTCTAGAATGGTCTGGGGGCCTTTAGAAGAGTCCTGTGGGGTCTAGAACGTTCTGGAGACCCTAACCCTAACCCTAGCCCGAATACCTAACCCTAAACCTAAACTTAACCTTAATCTTAAACCTAACTCTAACACAAAACCCTAAACATAACCATAAACTTTACCCTTACCAATACCCTAACACATCCCCAACCCTAACCCTAACCCTAGCACCTAAACAAACCCTAGCCATACTCTTAACGACAAAGTTAACCCTAACGTATATGCCAGGGTCCTTCAGGTCTCTAGAAAGATCAGGGGTTCTTTAGAATGGTCCTGAGGGTCTCTAGAATTCTCGGGGGGCATTTTGAAAAGTCCTGGTGTTCTCTAGAAGGGTCTGCGGGCCTTTACATGGTCCTTGGGGTGTCTGGAATGGCCCGGGGTCCTTTTGTATGGACCTGGGTGTCTCTAGAAGTGTCTGGGAGCCTTTAGAAGGTCTCTAGGTGTCTCTAAAAGGGTCTTGGTATCTTTAGAAGGGTCCTGGGTGTGTCTAGAATGGTCTGGGGGCCTTTACATGAGTTCTGTGGGCTCTAGAAGGGTCTGGGGACCCTCACCCTAACCCTAGCCCGAATACCTATCCCTAACCCTAAACCTAAACTTAACCCTAATCTTAAGCCTAACCCTAACACTAACTCTAACACAAACCCCTAAACATAACCATAACACTTGCCCTTACCAAAACCCTAACATAACCCAATCCTTATCCCTAACCCTAGCACCTAAACAAACCCTAGCCCTAATCTTAACCACAAGGCTAACCCTAACATAAATGCCAGGGTCCTGGGGGTCTCTAGAAAGGTCAGGTGGTCTTTAGAATGGTCCTTAGGGTCTCTAGAATTTTCTGCGGGCATTTTGAAGAGTCCTGGGGTTTTCTAGAGGGGTCTGTAGGCCTTTATATGGTCCTTGGGATATCTGTAATGGCCCGGGGTCCTTTAGAATGGACCTGGGTGTCTCTAGAAGGGTCTGTGGGCGTTTAGAAGGGCTCTAGGGGGCTCTAGAATGGTCTTGGCATCCTTGTGAGAGTCCTTAGTGTGTCTAGAACGGTCTGGGGGCCTTTAGAAGAGTCCTGTGTGCTGTAGAAGGGTCTGGAGACCCTAACCCTAACCCTTGCCCGAATACCTAACCCTAACCCTAAACCTAAACTTAACACTAATCTTAAGCCTAACCCTAACACTAACTCTAACACAAACCCCTAAACATAACCATAAGCCTTTCCCTTACCAAATCCTTAATACAAACCCAACCATAACCCTAACCCTAGGACCTAAACAATCCCTAGCCCTAATCTTAACCACAAAGATAACCCTAATATAAATTGCAGGGTCCCTGGGGTCTCTAGAACGGTCAGGGGATCTTTAGAATGTTATTCAGAGTCTCTTATATTCTCTATGGCCATTTTGAGGAGTCCTGGGGTTCTCCTGTAAGGTCTAGGCGCCTTTAGATTGTCCTGGGGGGTCTCTGGAATGGCCCAGGGTCCTTTAGAATGGATCTGGGTGTCTCTAGAAGGGTCTGGGGGGCTTTAGATGGGCTCTGGGGTCTCTAGAAGTGTCTTGGCATCTTTAGAAGGGTCCTGGGTGTGTCTAGAATTGTCTGGGAACAGTTTGAAGAGTCCTGGGTTTCTCTAGAAGGGTCTGGGGTCCTTTGGATGGTCCTAGGGTTCTCTGGAATGGCCTGTGGGCCTTTAAAAGTGTCCTTGGTGTCTCCAGAAGGGTCAGCGGGGCCTTAGAATGGTTTTGGAGGGCTCTTGAAGCTTCTTGGCATCTTTAGAAGGGTCCTGGTTGTGTATAGAACAGTCTGGGGGCATTTAGAAGATTCCTGTGGGCTCTAGATCGGTCTGGGGACCCTATCTCTAACCCTAGACCAAATACCTAACCGTAACCCTAAACCTAAACTTAACCCTAAGCTTAAACCTAACCCTATCCCTAAACCTAACACTAACACTAACACCTAATCCTAAACCTAACCCTAACACTTGCCCTAAGCCTAACCCAACTGTAACCCTAACACTAAAAACTAACCCTAAACCTAAACCTAAACTTAACCCCAATCTTAAGCCTAACCCTAACACTAACTCTAACACAAACCCCTAAACATAACGATAACCCTTACAAAAACCCTAACACAACCCCTACCCTAACCCTAACACTAGCCCTAGCACCTAAACAAACCCTAGCCCTAATCTTACCCAAAAAGCTAAACCTAATGTAAATTTAAGGGTCCTGCGGGTCTCGAGAAAGGTCAGGGGGTCTTTAGAATGGTCCTGAGGGTCTCTAGAATTCTCTGGGGGCATTTTTAAGAGTATTGGGTTTCTCTAGAAGGGTCTTGAGGCCTTTATATTGTCTTGGGGGGTCTTTGGAATGGCCCAGGGTTTTTTAGAATGGACCTGGGTGTCTCTAGAAGGGTCTGAGGGCATTTTAAAGGGCTCTGGGGGGCTCTAGAAGAGTCTTGGTATCTTTAGAAGGGTTCTGGGTGTGTCTAGAATGATCTGGGGGCCTTTAGAAGAGTCCTGTGGGCTCTAGAAGGGTCTGGGGAACCTAACCCTAGCCCGAATACCTAACCCTAACCCTAAACCTAAACCTAAACTTAACCCTAATCTTAAGCCTGACCCTAACACTAACTCTAACACAAACCCCTAATCATAACCATAACCTTACCCTTACCAAAACCCTAACACAACCCCAACCCTAACCCTAAACCTAACCCTAGCACCTAACCAAACCCTAATCTTAACCACAAAGCTAAGTTTAACGTATATGCCAGGGTCCTGGGGGTCTCTAGAAAGGTCAGTGGGTTTTTAGAATAGTTCTTAGTGTTCTCTAGAATTCTCTGGGGGCATTTTGAAGAGTCCTTGGGTTCTCTTGAATGGTCTGGGGGCCTTTAGATGGTCCTTGGCATCTCTGGAATGGCCTGGCGTCTTTTTGAATCGATCTAGGTGTCTCTGGAAGTGTCTGGGGGCCTTTAGAATTTCTCGGGGGGGCTCTAGAAGGGTCTCGGCATACTTATAAGGGTCCTGGGTGTGTCTAGAGTTTTCTGGGGGCCTTTAGAAGAGTCCTGAGGGTTCTAGAAATGTCTGGGGACCCTAACCATAACCCTAGCCCGAATACCTAAACTTAACCCTAAACCTAAACGTAACCCTAATCTTAAGCCTAACCCTAACACTAACTCTAACACAAACCCCTAAACATAACCATAACCTTACCCTTACCAAAACCCTAACACAACCCCAACACTAACCCTAAACCTAACCCTAGCACCTAAACAAACCCTAGCCCTAATCTTAACCACAAAGCTAACCCTAACGTATATGCCAGGGTCCTGGGGGTCTCTAGAAATTTCGGGGGGTCTTTAGAATGGTAGTGTGTGTGTCTAGAATTTTCTGCGGGCATTTTGAAGAGTCCTGGGGTTCTCTTGAAGGGTCTGGGGACCTTTAGATTGTCCTTGGGGTCTCTGGAATGGTCCGCAGCCCTTTAGAATGGACCTGGGTGTCTCTAGAAGGGTCTGGGGGCCTTTAGAAGTGCTCTGGGGGGCTCTAGGAGGGTCTTCGCATATTTAGAAGGGTCCTGGGTGTGTCTAGAATGGTCTGGGGGCTTTTAGAAGAGTCGTGTGTGCTCTAGAAGGGTCTGGGGACCTTAACCCTAACCCTAACCCGATTACAGAACCCTGAACCCTTAACCTAAACTTAACCCTTATTTTAGAGTCCTCGTGTGCTCTAGAAGGGTCTGGGTTCCTTTGGATTGACCTGGGGTTCTCTTGAATGTCCTGTGGGCCTTTAAAAGGGACCTGAGTGTCCGTAGAAGGGTCTGGGGGGCTTTAGAATGGTTCTGGAGTGCTCTAGGGGGGTCTGGGTATCTTTAGAAGTCTCTGGCGGTGTCTAGAATGCTCTGGGTTCCTTTAGAAGATTCCTGTGGGCTCTAGAAGGCTCTGGTGACCCTAACCATAACACTAGCCCGAATACCTAACCCTAATCCTAAGCCTAAACTTAACCCTAATCTTAAGCCTAACCCTAACACTAACTCTAACACAAACCCCTAAACATAACCATAAGCCTTTCCCTTAGCAATACCCTAACACAACCCCAACCCTAAGTCTAACCCTAACCCTAACCCTAGCACTAGAACATACCCTAGGCCTAATCTTAACTACAAATCTAACCCTAACATAAATGCCAGAATCCTGGGGGGCCTAGAAAGCTCAGGGGGTCTTTAGAATGGTCCTGGGTGTGTATTGAATTCTCTGGGAGGCATTTTGAAGAGTCCTGGGGTTCTCTAGAAGGGTCTGGGGGCCTTTAGATGGACCTAGGGTTCTAGGAATGGCCCGGGGTCCTTTAGAATGGACCTGGGTGACTCTAGAAGGGTCTGGGGGGCCTTTAGAAGGGCTCTGGAGGGCTCTAGAAGGGTCTTGGCATCTTTAGAAGGGGCCTGGGTGTGTCTAGAAAGGTCTGGGGGCCTTTAAAAGAGTCCTGTGGGCTCTAGAGGGGTCTGGTTACCCTAACCCTAATCCTAACCCCATTACATAACCCTAAACCCTTAACCTAAACTTAACCCTAATCTTAAGCCTAACCCTAACACTAACTCTAACGCAAAGTCCTAAACATAACCATAACCCTTACCCTAACACAACCCCAACCCTAACCTTAACCCTAAACCTAACCCTAACATTAACCCTAGCACTTAAACAAATCCTAGACCTAATCTTAACCACAAATCAAGCCCTAACGTAAATGCCAGGTTCCTGGGGGTTTCTAGAAAAGTCAAGGGGTCTCTAGAATAGTCCTGAGGGTCTCTTGAATTATCTGAGGGCCTTTTGAGGAGCCCTTGTGTTCTCTAGAATGGTCTGGTGGCCTTTAGATGGTCCTGGGTGTCTCTAGAAGGGTCTGGTGGCCTTTAGAAGGGCTCTGGGGGGCTCTAGAAGGGTCTTTGCATCTTTAGAAGAGTCCTGAGGGTCACTATAATGCTCTGGAGGCAGTTTGAAGAGTCCTGGGGTGCTCTAGATTGGTCTGGGGGCCTTTGGATGGTCCTGGGATTCTTTTGAATGTCCTGTGGGCGTTTGTAAGGGTCCTGAGTGTCCCTAGTACGGTCTAGGGGGCTTTAGAATGGTTCTGGAGTGTTCTAGAGGGGTCTTGGCATATTTAGAAGGGTCCTAGGTGTGTTTAGAACGGTCTGGGAGCCTTTAGAAGAGTCCTGTGGGCTCTAGAAGACTCTGGGGACCCTAACCGTAACCTTAGCAAGAATACCTAACCCTAAACCTAAACTTAACTCTAATCTTAAGCCTTACCCTAACACTAACTCTAACACAAACCGCTAAACATAAACATAACCCTTACGCTTACCAAAACCCTAACACACCACCAACCCTAACCCTAACACTAAGCTAAACCCTTAGCACCTAAACCCATCCTAGCCCTAATCTTAACCACAAAGCTAACCCTAACATAAATTCCAGGGTCCTGGTGGTCTCTAGGATGGTCAGGGGGTCTTTAGAATGCTCTTGAGGGTCTGTAGAATTCTCTGGGGGCATTTTGAAGAATCCTGGGTTTTTCTAGAATGGTCTGGGGGCCTTTACAGTGTCCTGGGTGTCTCTGGAATGGACCGGTGTCCTTTAGAATGGACCTGGGTGTCTCTAGAAGGGTCTGAGGGTCTTTAGAAGGGCTCTGGGGCGCTCTAGGAGGGTCTTGGCATATTTAGAAGGATCCTGGGTGTGTCTAGAATGGTCTGGGGGCCTTTAGAAGAGTCCTGTGAGCTCTAGAAGGGTCTGGGTGCCTTTGGATTCTCCTGCAGTTCTCTGGAATGGCCTGTGTGCATTTCAAAGGGTCCTGGGTGTATCTAGAAGGGTCTGGGGGGCTTTAGAATGGTTCTGGAGGGCTCTAGAAGGGTCTTGGCTCCTTTACAAAGGTCCTGCTTTTGTCTAGAATGGTCTGGGGGCCTTTAGAAGAGTCCTGTGGGCTCTAGAAGGGTCTGGGGACCCTAACCCTAACCCGAATACTTAACCCTAACCCTAACCCTAAACTTAACCCTTATCTTAATCCTAACCGTAACTCTAACTCTAACATAAACCCCTAAACATAACCATAACCCTAACCGTAGAACCTAAACCAACCCTAGCCCTAGTCTTAACCACAAAGCTAACCTTATCATAAATGTCAGGGTCCTGGGGGTCTCTAGAAAGGTCAGGGGGGTCTTTAAAATAGTCCTGAGTGTGTCTAGAATTCTCTGGGGGCATTTTGAAGAGTCCTGGTGTTCTCTAGAATGGTCTGGGGGCCTTTAGAGTTTCCTGGGGGTCTCTGGTATAGCCCAGGGTCCTTTAGAATGAATCTGGGTGTGTCAAGAATGGTCTGGGGGCCTTTAGAATGGCTCTGGGGGACTCTAGAAGGGTGTTTGCATCTTTAGAAGGGTCATGGGTGTGTCTAGAATGGTCTGGGGGCCTTTAGAAGAGTCCTGGGGTGCTCTAGAAAGGTCTGGTGACCCTAACCCTAACCCTAGACCGAATACCAAAGCCTAACCCTAAACCTAAACTTAACCCTTATCTTAAGCCTAACCCTAACCCTAACACTAACACAAACCCCTAAACATAACCATAACCCTTACCCTTACCAAAACCCTAACACAACCCAAACCCTAACCCTAACCCTAACCCTAACCCTAGAACCTAAACAAACCATAGCCCTAACCTTAACCACAAAACAAGCCCTAACGTAAATGCCAGGGTCCTGTGGGTCTCTAGAAAGGTCAGGGGGTCTTTAGAATAGTCCTGAGGGTCTCTAGAATTCTCTGGGTGCGTTTTGAAGAGTCCTTGGGTTCTCTAGAATGGTCTGGCGGCTTTTAGATTGTCCTGGGGGTCTCTTGAACTACCCGGGGTGCTTTAGAATGGACCTGGGTGTCTCTAGAAGGGTCTGGGGGGCCTTTAGGAGTGCTCTGGAGGGCTCTTGAAGGGTCTTTTCATTTTTAGAGGAGTCCTGAGGGTCACTATAATGGCCTGGGGGCAGTTTGAAGTGTCCTGGGGTTCTCTTGAAGGGTCTGGGGGCCTTTAGATGGTCCTGATGGGGATATTGCGCGGATATTGTGCAGATTAACTGCACGGATATTGCGCGGTATATTGCGCGGATAATGTGCGGATAATGTGCGGTATATTGCGTGGATTATGCACGGATATTGCGCAGATTATACGCCGGAATATCGCGCGGGAATAATGCGAAGATTATGAGCGGGTATTGCGCAGGGATATTGCGCAGGAATAATAGGTGGATTACGCACAGATTATGCACACGGATATTGCGCGGATATTGTGCAGATTATGCACGGATATTACGCGGTATATTGTGGTGATAATGCGCGGATAATGGGCGGTATATTGCGTGGATTATGCGCGGATACTGCATGGGGATATTGCGCCGATATTGCGCGAGATAATGCGCTGATGTTGCTCAAGGATATCGCGCGTATATTTCGCGGGGATATTGCGCGGATTATGCTCGGATTATGGTCGGATTATGCGTGGATATTGCACTGAAACTGCGCAGATTATGCACGGGTATTGCACGGGGATATTGCGCAAATACTGCGCGGGGATATTGCGCGGAGATATTGCGTGGATTTTGGCGGATTTTGGGCGGGTATATTGCGCTGATTATGCGCGGATATTGTGCAGAAAATGCGTGGAATATGCGTGGATATTGTGCGGGGATTTTGGGTGGATTTTGGTGGATTTTGAGCAGGAATATTGCGCGGATATTGTGCGGGGATATTTCATGGATTATGCGCGGATAATGGGCGGATATATTGCACGGATATTGCCCGGATATTGCGCGGGGAAATTGCTCGGAAGCTGCGCGGATATTGCACGGATTTTTCGCGGATAATGTGCAGATTATGCGCGGATATATTGTGTGGATATTGCCCACATATTGCGAGGTGAAATTGCTCGGAAACTGCCCGGATATTGCGTGGATTTTTCGGGGATAATGCGCAGATTATGCGCGAATATATTGCGCGGATTATACGAGGGAATATCGCGTGGATATTGCACGGATTATGGGCACTGATATTGCGCGGGGATATTGCGTGGATATTGTGCAGATTATGCTCGGATATTGCTCGGTATATTGCACGGATAATGCGTGAAATATTGCCCGGATATTGCGCAGAAACTGCGCGGATAATGCGCGGATTATGCTCGCGGATATTGCGCTGGGATTATGCGCGGATATTGCGTGGGAATATTGCTCGGATAATGCTCGGAATATGCGTGGATATTGCGCGGGATATTGTGCAGATTATGCGCGGATATTGCGTGGTATGTTGCGTGGATAATGCTTTGATAGTGCGGTGAAACTGCGTGGATTATGCACAGGTATTGCACGGGGATATTGCGTGGATATTGCGTGGGTGTATTGCGCGTATATTCAGCGAGGATATTGCGCGGAATTTGCACGGATTATGAGGGGATATTGCACAGGGATATTGCGCATATACTGTTTGGGTATTGCGCAGATTATGCAGAAATATTGTGTGGATATTGCGCGTGGATATTGCGCGTATATTGTGCGGGGATATTGCGCGGGGATATTGCATATATATTGGGTTAGGATATTGCGCGGAATTTGCACGGATTATGCGGGGATATTGCACGGGGATATTGCGCAGATATTGGACTATCAATAAGGAACCAAGACCCTTCTAGAGAATCCCAGGAATCTTCAAAATGCCCCCAGAGAATTCTAGAGACCCTCAGAAGCATTCTAAAGACCCCCTGACCTTTCTAGACACCCCCAGGACCCTGGAATTTATGTTAGGGTTAGCTTTGGGGTTAGGATTAGGGCTAGGGTTTGTTTAGCTGCTAGGGTTAGGGTTGAGGTTGTGTTAGGGTTTTGGTAAGGGAAAGGGTAATGGATATGTTCCAGGGTTTGTGTTAGAGTTAGTGGTAGGGTTAGGTTTAAGATTAGGGTTAAGTTTAGGTTTAGGGTTAGGTATTCAGGCTAGGGTCAGGGTTAGGGTCCCCAGACCCATCTAGACCCAACAGGACTCTTCTAAAGGCCCCCAGACGATTCTAGACACATCCAGGACCCTTCGGAAGATGCAAAGACCCTTCTAGAACCTACCAGAGCCCTTCTAGAGACACCCAGGGTCATTCTAAAGGACCCTGGGCCTTTCCAGAGACCCCCAGGACCATCTAAAGGCCCCCAGACACTTCTAGAGAACCGCAGAACTCTTCAAAATGCCCCCAGAGATGTCTAGAAAGTTTCAGGACTATTCTAAAGACCCCGTGACTTTTCTAGAGACTCCCAGGACCCTGGCATTTACGTAAGGGTTAGCTTTGTGGTTAAGATTAGGGCTAGGGTTTGTATAGGTGCTAGGGTTAGGTTTAGGGTTGGGATTGTGTTAGGGTTTTGGTAAGGGAAAGGGTAATGGATATGTTTCGGGGTTAGTGTTAGGGTTAGGCTTAAGATGAGGGTTAAGTTTAGGTTTAGGGTTAGGGTTAGGTATTCGGGCTAGGGTTAGAGTTAGGGTGTCCAGACCCTTCTAGAGAACACAGGACTCTACTAAAGGCCCCCAGGCAATTCTAGACACCCCCAGGACCCTTCTAAAGATGCCAAGACGCTTCAAGAGCCCTCCAGAACCATTCTAAAGCCTCCCAGACCCCTCTAGAGATAACCAGGACCCTTTGAAAAGCACACAGGCAATTCCAGAGAACTCCACGATCATCCAAAGGTCCCCAGACCCTTCTACAGCACCCCAGGACTATTCAAACTGCCCCCAGAGCATTCTAGAGACCCTCAGGACCCTTCTAAAGATGCAAATACCCTTCTAGAGAACCCCAGAGCCCTTCTAAAGGCTCCCAGACCCTTCTAGAGAAACCCAGGTCCATTCTAAAGGGCCCCGGGCCATTCCAGAGACCCCCAGGACAATCTAAAGACCCCCAGACCCTTCTAGAGAACCCCAGGACTCTTGAAACTGCCCCCAGAGCATTCTAGAGATCCTCAGGACCATTCTAAAGACCCTCTGACCTTTCTAGAGACCCCCAGGACCCTGGAATTTATGTTAGGGTAAGATTTGTGGTTAAGATTAGGGCAAGGGTTTGTTTAACTGCTAGGGTTAGGGTTAGGGTTAGGGTTGTGTTAGGGTTTTGGTAAGGGTAAGGGTAATGTTTATGTTTAGGGGTTTGTGTTAGAGTTAGTGTTAGGGTTAGGCTTAAGATTAGGGTTAAGTTTAGGTTTCGGATTAGGGTTAGGTATTCGGGCTAGGGTTAGGGTCCCCAGACACTTCTAGAGACCACAGGACTCTTCTAAGGGCCCCCAGACCATTCTAGACACAGCCAGGACCCTGTTAAAGATGCCAAGACCCTTCAAGAGCCCTTCAGAACCATTCTAAAGCCCCTGAGACCAGTCTAGAGACACCCAGGACTATTTAAATGGCCCACAGGCCATTCCAGGGAACCCCAAGACCATCCGAAGGCCCATAGACCATTCTAGAGCACCCTAGGACTCTTCAAAACTGTCTACAGAGAATTCAAGAGACCCTCAGGATCCTTCCAAAGATGCAAAGACCCTTCTAGAGCACCCCAGAGCCCTTCTAAAGGTCCCCAGACCCTTCTAGAGACACCCAGGTCCATTCTAAAGGACCCCGGGCCATTCCAGAGACCCCCATGACAATCTAAAGGCCCCCAGACCCTTCTAGAGAACACCAGGACACCAGGTTTGTTTAGCTGCTAGGGTTAGGGTTAGGGTTAGGGTTGTGTTAGGGTTTTGGTAAGGGTAAGGGTAATGTTTATATTTAGGTGTTTGTGTTAGAGTTAGTGTTTGGGTTAGGCTTAAGATTAGGGTTAAGTTTAGGTTTAGGGTTAGGTATTCGGGCTAGGGTTAGGGTCCCCAGGCACTTCTAGAGAACACAGGACTCTTCTAAATGTCAGCAGACCATTATAGACACACTCAGGACCCTTCTAAAGATGTCAAGACCCTTCAAGAGCACACCAGAGCCCTTCTAAAGGTCCCCAGACACTTGTAGAGAAACCCAGGTCCATTCTAAAAGGCCCTGGGCCATTCCAGAGACCCCCCAGGACCATCTAAAGGCCCCCAGAGCCTTCTAGAGAACCCCAGGACTCTTCAAACTGCCCCCAGAGAATTCTAGAGACCCTCAGGACAATTCTAAATACCCCTGACATTACTAGAGACCTCAAGGACCCTGCATTTATGTTAGGATTAGTTTTGTGATTAAGATTAGGGCTAGGATTGGTTCAGGTACTAGGGTTAGGGTTGAGGTTGTGTTAGGCTTTTGGTAAGGGTAAAGGTTATAGTTATGTTTAGGGGGTTGTGATAGAGTTAGTGTTAGGGTAAGTCTTAAGATTAGAATAAGTTTAGATTTAGGGTTTGGTATTCGTGCAAGGATTAGGGTTAGGGTCCCAAGAGCCTTCTAGAGATATCAGATTGTGGCTTTCATTAGCTTTATCTGTACGAGCGCATTCACTGCAACCTAGGAAGCAGCTTTGGCTAGCGTTTTATTAGAGTGTCCTTAAATGTGTTCTAACATTGCTTAAATAAGCATTTAAGGAAAAGCGATTATCTAAAGAAGAGAAGCTGCTATCATCAGATTGTGGCTTTCATTAGCTTTATCTCTACAAGCGATTTGACTGCAACCTACAAAGCAGCTTTGGCTAGCTTTTTATTAGAGTGTCCTGAAATTTCTTCTAACAGAGCTTACTAAAGCATTTAAGGAAAAGTGATTATCTTGAGCAGAGAAGCTGTTCTCATCAGATTGTGCCTTTCATTAGCTTTATAGAAACAAGCGATTTCACTGCAAACTACAAAGCAGCATTAAAAGCGCTCCTTACTATGTTCTCTTGATATGTGTTCTATCTGCTCCTAGCAATGGATTTAAGGTAAAGCAATTATCTCGAGCAGAGAAGCTGCTATCATCAGTTTGTGGCTTTCATTTGCTTTATCTCTACAAGCGCTTTCACTTCAACCTAGGAAGCAGAATTAACAGTGCTCCTTACTATGTTCTCTTGATATGTGTTCTGTCTGCGCCTAGTAAGGCAGTTAAGGTAAAGCTATTATCTCGAGCAGAGAAGCTGCTATCATCAGATTGTGGCTTTCATTAGCTTTATCTCTGCAAGCGCTTTCACTGATGGGTACAAAGCAGCTTTTGCTAGCGTTTTATTAGAGTGTCCTTATATGTGATCTAACAGAGATTACTTAGGCATTCAAGGAAAAGTTATAACCTCGAGCAGAGAAACTGCTATGATCAGATAATGGCTCTCGTTTCCCTTTTCTCTACAACCGCTTTCACTGCAACCTACAAAGCAGCACTAGCTGACCTCCTAAGTAAGTTCTGTTCTCATTTAAGAATAAGCGATTATCACCAGCAGAGAAGCTACTATCATCACATTGTTGTTCTCGTTACGCTTTACTCTACAAGCTCTTTCACTGCAACCTACAAAGCAGCATTAACAGAGCTCCTTACTATGTTCCCTTGATATGTGTTCTATTGGCGCCTGTTCCCTTGATGTATGTTGTATCTGCGCCTACTAATGCATTTAAGTTAAAGCGATTATCTCGAGCAGAGAAGATGCTATCATTAGAATGTGTCTTTCCATAGTCTTATCTCTATAACCGCTTTCACTGCAACCTACAAAGCAGCACTAGCAGAGCTCCTTACTATGTTCTCTTGATAAGTGTTCTATGTGGGCTTACTAATGCATTTAAGGTAAAGCGATTTTCTCTAGCAGAGAAGATTCTATAATTGTGGCTTTCATTAGCTTTACCTCTATAAGCGCTTTCACTGCAACCTACAAAGCAGCTTTGGTTAGCTTTTTATTAGAGTGTCCTGAAATGTGCTCCTTCAGCGATTACTAAAGCATTTAAGGAAATCTTATAACCTCGACCAGAGAAGCTTCTATCATCAGATTGTGGTTCTCGTTCGCAACTACAAGCGCTTTCACAGCAACCTAGGAAGCCGAATTAACAGAGCTCCTTAGTATGTTCTCTTGATATGTGTTCTATCTGCGCCTAGTAATGCATTTAAGGTAAAGCAATTATCTCGAGTAGAGAAGTTGCTATCATCAGATTGTGTATTTCCATAGCCTTGTCTCTACATGCGATTTCACTACAAACTACAAAGGAGCATTATGAGAGCCCCTTACTATGTTCCCTTGATAAGTTTTCTATGTGGGCTTACTAATGCATTTAAGGTAAAGCGATTATCTCCAGCAGAGAAGCTGCTATCATCAGATTGTGCATTTCCATAGTCTTGTCTCTACAAGCGATTTCGCTACAAACTACAAAGGAGCATTATCAGAGCCACTTACTGTGTTCTCTTGATATGTGTTCTCTCTGCGCCTAGTAATGCATTTAAGAAAAAGCAATAATCTCCAGCAGAGAAGCTGCTATCATCGGATTGTGGTTTTCACTTGATTTATCTCTACAAGCGCTTTCACTGCAACCTAGGATGCAGAATTAACAGAGCTCCTTATTATGTTCTCTTAATATGTTTTCTATTTGCGCCAAGTAATGCATATAAAGTAAAGCGATTATCTCCAGCAGAGAAGCTGCTATCATCAGGTTGTGGCTTTCATTAGCTTTAGCTCTACAAGGGGTTTCACTGCAACCCAAAAAGCAGCACTAGAAGAGCTCCTTACTATGTTCTCTTGATATGTGTTCTATCTAGGCTTACTAATGCATTTAAGGTAAAGTTATTATCTCTAGCAGAGAAGCTCCTATCATGACACTGTGGCTTTCCATAGCCTTATCTCTACAAGCGCATTCACTGTAACCTACAAAACAGCACTAGCAGAGCTCCATACTATATTCTCTTGATATGTGTTTTATCTGGGCTTACTACTGCGTTTAAAGTAAAGCGATTATCTCGAGCAGAGAAGCTAGTATCATCAGATTGTTGCTTTCATTAGCTTTATCTCTACAAGCGCTTTCACTGCAACCTACAAAGCAGCTTTGGCGAGCATTTTATTAGAGTGTCCTGAAATGTGTTCTAACTGCGCTTACATAAGCATTTAAGGAAAAGTGATTATTTCGAGCAGAGAAACTGCTATCATCACATTGTGGCTTTCATTAGCTTTATCTCGACAAGCGCTTTCTCTGCAAACTACAAAGCAGCATTAACAGAGCCCCTTACTATGTTGTCTTGATAAGTGTTTTATCTGCTCCTAGTAATGTATTTAAGGAAAAGCGATTATCTTGAGCAGAGAAGCTGCTATCATCAGATTGTGGCTTTCATGAGCTTTAGCTCTACAAGCGCTTTCACTGCAACTAACAGAACAGCTTTGGCTAGCTTTTTATCAGAGTGTCCTGAAATGTGTTCTAACAGCTCTTACATAAGCATATAAGGAAAAGTGATTATTTCGAGAAGTGAAACTGCTATCATCAGATTGTGGCTTTCATTAGATTTATCTCGACAAGCGTTTTCACTGTAAACTACAAAAAAGGATTAACAGAGCCCCTTATTATTCTCTCTTGTTATGTGTTCTATCTGCGCCTAGTAATGCATTTAAGATAAAGCGATTATCTCGAGCAGAGAAACTGCTATCATCAGATTGTGGCTTTCATGAGCTTTATCTCTACAAGCGCTTTGACTGCAAACTACAAAGCAGCATTAACAGACATCCTAACAATGTTCTCTTGATATGTGTTCTATCTGCACCTAGTAAAGCATTTAATTAAAAGCGATTATCTCGAGTAGAGAAGCTGCTGTCATCAGATTGTTGCTTTCATTAGTTTTATCTCTACAGGCGCTTTGACTGCAAACTACAAAGCAGCATTAACAGAGCCCCTTACTATGTTCTCTTCATATGTGTTGTTTCTGCGGTTATTAATGCATTTATGTTAAAGCGATTATCTCGAGCATATAAGCTGCTATGATCAGATTGTGCCTTTCCATAGCCTTAGATCTATAACAACTTTCACTGCAATCTAAGAAGCAGAATTAACAGAGCTCCATACTATGTTCTCTTCATATGTGTTCGATGTGCGTCTATTAATGAATTTAACAAAAAGCGATTACCTCCAGCAGAGTAGCTGCTATCATCAGACTGGGGCTTTCATTAGCTTTATCTCTACAAGCGCTTTGACTGCAAACTACAAAGCAGCATTAACAGAGCCCTTTACTATATTCTGTTGATATGTGTTTTCTATCTGCGCCTAGTAATGCATTTAAGGAAAACCGATTATCTCGAGCAGAGAAGCTGCTATAATCAGACTGTGGCTTTCATTATCTTTAACTCTACAAGCGATTTGACTGCAAACTACAAAGCAGCATTAACAGAGCTCCTTACTATATTCTCTTGATATGTGTTCTATCTGCTCCTAGTAATGCATTTAAGGAAAAGCGATTATCTCGAGTAGAGAAGCTGCTATCATCAGATTGTGGCTTTCATTAGCTTTATCTCTACAAGCGCTTCCACTGCAACCTACAAAGCAGCTTTGGCTAACTTTTTATTAGAGTGACCTGAAATGTGTTCTAACTTCGCTTACATAAGCATTTAAGGAAAAGTGATTATTTCGAGCAGAGGAACTGCTATCATCAGACTGTGACTTTCATTAGCTTTATCTCGAGAAGCGCTTTCTCTGCAAACTACAAAGCAGCATTAACAGAGACCCTTACTATGGTCTCTTGATATGTGTTCTATCGGCACCTATTAATGCATTTAAGTTAAAGCGATTATCTCGAGCAGAGAACCTGCTATCATCAGATTCTGGCTTTCATGCGCTTTAGCTCTACAAGCGCTTTCACTGCAACCTAGGAAGCAGAATTAATAGAGCTCCTTACTATGTTCTCTTGATATGTGTTCTATCTGCGTCTCGTAATGCATTTAAGGAAAAGCTACTATCTCCAGCAGAGAAGCTGCTATCATCAGATTGTGGCTTTCATGAGCTTTAGCTCTACAAGCGCTTTCACTGCAAACTAAAAAGCAGCATTAACAGAGCCCCTTCATAAGTTCTCTTTATATGTGTTGTTTCTGCAGCTATTAATGCATTTAAGTTAAAGCGATTATCTCGAACAGAGAAGCTGCTATCATCAGATTGTGGTTCTCGTTCGTTTTTCTATACAAGCACTTTCACTGCCACCTAGGAAGCAGAATTAACAGAGCTCCTTACTATGTTCTCTTGATATGTGTTCTATCTGCGCCTAGTAATGCATTTAAGGTAAAGCCATTATCACCAGCAGAGAAGTTGCTATCATCACATTGTTGTTCTCGTTACGCTTTACTCTACAAGCGCTTTCACTGCAAACTACAAAGCAGCATTAACAGAGCCCCTTACTATGTTCTCTTCATATGTGTTGTTTCTGCGGTTATTAATGCATTTATGTTAAAGCGATTATCTCGAGCATATAAGCTGCTATGATCAGATTGTGCCTTTCCATAGCCTTAGATCTATAACAACTTTCACTGCAATCTAAGAAGCAGAATTAACAGAGCTCCATACTATGTTCTCTTCATATGTGTTCGATGTGCGTCTATTAATGAATTTAACAAAAAGCGATTATCTCCAGCAGAGAAGCTGCTATCATCAGATTGAGGTTCTTGTTACGCTTTACTCTACAAACGTTTACACTGCAACCAACAAAGCAGCATTAACAGAGCCCCTTACAATGTTCTCATCTTATGTGTTCTATTCGCGCCTAGCAATGCATTTAAGGTAAAGCGATTATTTCGAGCAGAGAAGCTGCTATCTCAGATTGTGTCTTTAATGAGCTTTATCTCTACAAGCGTTTTCACTGCAACGTAAGAAGCAGAATTAAAAGAGCGCCTTACTATGTTCTCTTGATATGTGTTCTATCTGCGCCTAGTAATGCATTTAAGGAAAAGCGATTATATCGAGTAGAGAAGATCCTATCATCAGATTGTGGCTTTCATGAGATTTATCTCTACAAGCGCTTTCACTGCAACCTAGAAAGCAGCTTTGGCTAGCTTTTTATTAGAGTTTCCTGAAATGTGTTCCTTCAGCGCTTACTAAAGCATTTAAGGAAAAGAGATTAACCCGAGTAGAGAAGTTGCTATCATCTGATTGTGGCTTTCATCAGCTTTATCTCTACAAGCGCTTTTACTGCAACCTACAAAGCAGCTTTGGCTAGCTTTTTATTAGAGTGTCCTTAAATGTGTTCTAAGAGCCCTTACATAAGCATTTAATGAAAAATGATTATTTCGAGCAGAGAAACTGCTATCATCAGATTGTGGCTTTCATTAGATTAATCTCTACAAGCGCTTTCTCTGCAAACTACAAAGCAGCATTAACAGAGCCCCTTACTATGGTCTCTTGATATGTGTTCTATCTGCACCTATTAATGCATTTAAGTTAAAGCGCTTATCTCGAGCAGAGAATCTGCTATCATCAGATTGTGGCTTTAATGACCTTTATCTCTACAAGCGCTTTCACTGCAACCTAGGAAGCAGAATTAACAGAGCTCCTTACTATGTTCTCTTGATATGTGTTCTATCTGCGCCTAGTAATGCATTTAAGGAAAAGCGATTTTCTCGAGCAGAGAAGCTGCTACCATCAGATTGTGGCTTTCATCAGCTTTAGCTCTACAAGACCTTTCACTGCAAACTAGAAAGCAGCATTAACAGAGCCCCTTCATAAGTTCTCTTTATGTGTGTTGTTTCTGCGGCTATTAATGCATTGTAGTTAAAGCAATTATCTCGAGCAGAGAAGGTGCTATCATCAGATTGTGTCTTTCCATATCCTTATCTCTACAACCACTTTCACTGCAACCTAAGAATCAGAATTAACAGAGCTCCTTGCTATGTTCACTTGATATGTGTTCAACCTTCGCCGAGTAATGCATTTAAGGTAAAGCGATTATCTCGAGTAGAGAAGCTGCTATCATCAGATTGCGGCTTTCATTAGCTTTATCTCTACAAGCGCTTTCACTGCAACCTACAAAGCAGCTTTGGCTATCTTTTTATTAGAGTGTCCTTAAATGTGTTCTAACTGCGCTTGCATAAGCATTTAAGGAAAAGTGATTACTTCGAGCAGAGAAACTGCTATCATCACATTGTGGCTTTCACTACCTTTATCTCGACAAGCGCTTTCTCTGCAAGCTACAAAGCAGCATTAACAGAGCCCCTTACTATGATCTCTTGATATGTGTTCTATCTGCGCCTAGTAATGCATTTAAGGAAAAGCGATTTTCTCGAGCAGTGAAGCTGCTATCATCAGATTGTGGCTTTCATGAGCTTTAGCTCTATAAGCGCTTTCACTGCAACCAACAAAGCAACTTTGGTTAGCTTTTTATTAGAGTGTCCTGAAATATGTTCTAAAAGCGCTTACATAAGCATTTAAGGAAAAGTGATTATTTCGAGAAGTGGAACTGCTATCATCAGATTGTGGCTTTGATTAGATTTATCTCGACAAGTGCTTTCACTGCAAACTACAAAGGATCATTAGCAGAGCCTTTTATTATTCTCTCTTGTTATGTGTTCTATCTGCGCCTAGTAATGCATTTAAGGTAAATCGATTATCTCGAGTTGAGAAGCTGCAACCATCAGATTGTGTATTTCCATAGCCTTATCTCTATAAGATATTTCACTGCAAACTACAAAGCAGCATTAAAAGACATCCTAACAATGTTCTATCTGCGCCTAGTAAAGCATTTAATTAAAAGCGATTATCTCGAGCAGAGAAGCTGCTGTCATCAGATTGTTTCTTTCATTAGCTTTAGTTCAACAGGTGCTTTGACTGCAAACTACAAAGCAGCACTAACAGAGCCCCTTACTATGTTCTCTTCATATATGTTGTTTCTGCGGTTATTAATGCATTTATCTTAAAGCGATTATCTCGAGCAGATAAGCTGCTATTATCAGATTGTGCCTTTCCATAGACTTATATGTACAACAACTTTCATTGCAACCTAAGAAGCAGAATTAACACAGCTCAATACTATGTTCTCTTGATATGTGTTCTATGTGCGCCTATTAATGAGTTTAACGAAAAGCGTTTATCTCCAGCAGACAAGCTGCTATCCTGAGATTGTGGCTTTCATGAGCTTTATCTCTACAAGCGCTTTCACTGAAAAGTACAAAGCAGCATTAACAGAGCCCCTTATAATGTTCTCTTGATATTTGTTCTATCTGCCTCTAGTAATGCATTTAAGGAAAAGCGATTATCTCGAGCAGAGAATCTGCTATCATCAGATATTGGATTTCATGACCTTTACCTCTACAAGCGATTTCACTGCCACCTAAGAAGCAGAATTAACAGAGTTCCTTTACTATGTTCTCTTGATACATGTTCTATCTGCGCCTAGTAATACATTTAAGGTAAAGCGATTATCTCCAGCAGAGAAGTTGCAATCATCACATTGTTGTTCTCGCTATGCTTTACTCTACAAGGGGTTTCACTGCAACCTACAAAGCAGCATTAATAGAATTCCTTACTATGTACTCTTGAAATGTGTTCTATCTGCGCCTGTTCTCTTGATTTGTGTTGTATCTGCGTCTATTAATGCATTTAAGTTAAGGCGATTATCTTGAGCAGAGAAGCTGCTATAATCAGATTGTGGCTTTCATTAGCTTTATCTCTACAAGCGCTTTCACTGCAACCTACAAAGCAGCTTTGGCTAGCTTTTTATTAGAGTGTCCTGAAATTTGTTCAAACAGAGCTTACATAAGTATTTAAGGAAAAGTGATTATTTCGAGCAGTTAAACTGCTATCTTCAGATTGCGGCTTTCATGAACTTTATCTAGCTTTTATATGTGTTCTTTCTGCGCCTAGTAATGCATTTAAGGAAAAGCGATTACCTCGAGCAGAGAAACTGCTATCATCAGATTGTGTATTTCCATAGCCTTATCTCTACAAGCGCTTTCACTGAATCCTAGGAAGCAGAATTAACAGAGCTCCCTACTATGTTCTCTTGATATGTGTTCTATTTAAGCCTAGCAATGCATTTAAGGTAAAGGGATTATTTCGAGCAGAGAAATTGCTATCAGCAGATTGTGGCTTCCATTAGCTTTATCTCGACAACCGCTTTCACTGCAAACTACAAAGCAGCATTTACAGATCCCCTTAGTATGTTCTCTTGATATGTGTTCTATCTGCGCCTAGTAATGCGTTTAAGGTAAACCGATTATCTCGAGCAGGGAGGATGCTATCATTAGATTGTGTCTTTCCATAGCCTTATCTCTACAAGCGCTTTCACTGAAACCTACAAAGTAGCACTAGCAGAGCTCCTTACTATATTCTCTTGATATGTGTTCTATCTGGGCTTACTAATGCGTTTAATGTAAAGCGATTACCTCCAGCAGAGTAGCTGCTATCATCAGACTGGGGCTTTCATTAGCTTTATCTCTACAAGCGCTTTGACTGCAAACTACAAAGCAGCATTAACAGAGCCCTTTACTATATTCTGTTGATATGTGTTTTCTATCTGCGCCTAGTAATGCATTTAAGGAAAACCGATTATCTCGAGCAGAGAAGCTGCTATAATCAGACTGTGGCTTTCATTATCTTTAACTCTACAAGCGATTTGACTGCAAACTACAAAGCAGCATTAACAGAGCTCCTTACTATATTCTCTTGATATGTGTTCTATCTGCTCCTAGTAATGCATTTAAGGAAAAGCGATTATCTCGAGTAGAGAAGCTGCTATCATCAGATTGTGGCTTTCATTAGCTTTATCTCTACAAGCGCTTCCACTGCAACCTACAAAGCAGCTTTGGCTAACTTTTTATTAGAGTGACCTGAAATGTGTTCTAACTTCGCTTACATAAGCATTTAAGGAAAAGTGATTATTTCGAGCAGAGGAACTGCTATCATCAGACTGTGACTTTCATTAGCTTTATCTCGAGAAGCGCTTTCTCTGCAAACTACAAAGCAGCATTAACAGAGACCCTTACTATGGTCTCTTGATATGTGTTCTATCGGCACCTATTAATGCATTTAAGTTAAAGCGATTATCTCGAGCAGAGAACCTGCTATCATCAGATTCTGGCTTTCATGCGCTTTAGCTCTACAAGCGCTTTCACTGCAACCTAGGAAGCAGAATTAATAGAGCTCCTTACTATGTTCTCTTGATATGTGTTCTATCTGCGTCTCGTAATGCATTTAAGGAAAAGCTACTATCTCCAGCAGAGAAGCTGCTATCATCAGATTGTGGCTTTCATGAGCTTTAGCTCTACAAGCGCTTTCACTGCAAACTAAAAAGCAGCATTAACAGAGCCCCTTCATAAGTTCTCTTTATATGTGTTGTTTCTGCAGCTATTAATGCATTTAAGTTAAAGCGATTATCTCGAACAGAGAAGCTGCTATCATCAGATTGTGGTTCTCGTTCGTTTTTCTATACAAGCACTTTCACTGCCACCTAGGAAGCAGAATTAACAGAGCTCCTTACTATGTTCTCTTGATATGTGTTCTATCTGCGCCTAGTAATGCATTTAAGGTAAAGCCATTATCACCAGCAGAGAAGTTGCTATCATCACATTGTTGTTCTCGTTACGCTTTACTCTACAAGCGCTTTCACTGCAAACTACAAAGCAGCATTAACAGAGCCCCTTACTATGTTCTCTTCATATGTGTTGTTTCTGCGGTTATTAATGCATTTATGTTAAAGCGATTATCTCGAGCATATAAGCTGCTATGATCAGATTGTGCCTTTCCATAGCCTTAGATCTATAACAACTTTCACTGCAATCTAAGAAGCAGAATTAACAGAGCTCCATACTATGTTCTCTTCATATGTGTTCGATGTGCGTCTATTAATGAATTTAACAAAAAGCGATTATCTCCAGCAGAGAAGCTGCTATCATCAGATTGAGGTTCTTGTTACGCTTTACTCTACAAACGTTTACACTGCAACCAACAAAGCAGCATTAACAGAGCCCCTTACAATGTTCTCATCTTATGTGTTCTATTCGCGCCTAGCAATGCATTTAAGGTAAAGCGATTATTTCGAGCAGAGAAGCTGCTATCTCAGATTGTGTCTTTAATGAGCTTTATCTCTACAAGCGTTTTCACTGCAACGTAAGAAGCAGAATTAAAAGAGCGCCTTACTATGTTCTCTTGATATGTGTTCTATCTGCGCCTAGTAATGCATTTAAGGAAAAGCGATTATATCGAGTAGAGAAGATCCTATCATCAGATTGTGGCTTTCATGAGATTTATCTCTACAAGCGCTTTCACTGCAACCTAGAAAGCAGCTTTGGCTAGCTTTTTATTAGAGTTTCCTGAAATGTGTTCCTTCAGCGCTTACTAAAGCATTTAAGGAAAAGAGATTAACCCGAGTAGAGAAGTTGCTATCATCTGATTGTGGCTTTCATCAGCTTTATCTCTACAAGCGCTTTTACTGCAACCTACAAAGCAGCTTTGGCTAGCTTTTTATTAGAGTGTCCTTAAATGTGTTCTAAGAGCCCTTACATAAGCATTTAATGAAAAATGATTATTTCGAGCAGAGAAACTGCTATCATCAGATTGTGGCTTTCATTAGATTAATCTCTACAAGCGCTTTCTCTGCAAACTACAAAGCAGCATTAACAGAGCCCCTTACTATGGTCTCTTGATATGTGTTCTATCTGCACCTATTAATGCATTTAAGTTAAAGCGCTTATCTCGAGCAGAGAATCTGCTATCATCAGATTGTGGCTTTAATGACCTTTATCTCTACAAGCGCTTTCACTGCAACCTAGGAAGCAGAATTAACAGAGCTCCTTACTATGTTCTCTTGATATGTGTTCTATCTGCGCCTAGTAATGCATTTAAGGAAAAGCGATTTTCTCGAGCAGAGAAGCTGCTACCATCAGATTGTGGCTTTCATCAGCTTTAGCTCTACAAGACCTTTCACTGCAAACTAGAAAGCAGCATTAACAGAGCCCCTTCATAAGTTCTCTTTATGTGTGTTGTTTCTGCGGCTATTAATGCATTGTAGTTAAAGCAATTATCTCGAGCAGAGAAGGTGCTATCATCAGATTGTGTCTTTCCATATCCTTATCTCTACAACCACTTTCACTGCAACCTAAGAATCAGAATTAACAGAGCTCCTTGCTATGTTCACTTGATATGTGTTCAACCTTCGCCGAGTAATGCATTTAAGGTAAAGCGATTATCTCGAGTAGAGAAGCTGCTATCATCAGATTGCGGCTTTCATTAGCTTTATCTCTACAAGCGCTTTCACTGCAACCTACAAAGCAGCTTTGGCTATCTTTTTATTAGAGTGTCCTTAAATGTGTTCTAACTGCGCTTGCATAAGCATTTAAGGAAAAGTGATTACTTCGAGCAGAGAAACTGCTATCATCACATTGTGGCTTTCACTACCTTTATCTCGACAAGCGCTTTCTCTGCAAGCTACAAAGCAGCATTAACAGAGCCCCTTACTATGATCTCTTGATATGTGTTCTATCTGCGCCTAGTAATGCATTTAAGGAAAAGCGATTTTCTCGAGCAGTGAAGCTGCTATCATCAGATTGTGGCTTTCATGAGCTTTAGCTCTATAAGCGCTTTCACTGCAACCAACAAAGCAACTTTGGTTAGCTTTTTATTAGAGTGTCCTGAAATATGTTCTAAAAGCGCTTACATAAGCATTTAAGGAAAAGTGATTATTTCGAGAAGTGGAACTGCTATCATCAGATTGTGGCTTTGATTAGATTTATCTCGACAAGTGCTTTCACTGCAAACTACAAAGGATCATTAGCAGAGCCTTTTATTATTCTCTCTTGTTATGTGTTCTATCTGCGCCTAGTAATGCATTTAAGGTAAATCGATTATCTCGAGTTGAGAAGCTGCAACCATCAGATTGTGTATTTCCATAGCCTTATCTCTATAAGATATTTCACTGCAAACTACAAAGCAGCATTAAAAGACATCCTAACAATGTTCTATCTGCGCCTAGTAAAGCATTTAATTAAAAGCGATTATCTCGAGCAGAGAAGCTGCTGTCATCAGATTGTTTCTTTCATTAGCTTTAGTTCAACAGGTGCTTTGACTGCAAACTACAAAGCAGCACTAACAGAGCCCCTTACTATGTTCTCTTCATATATGTTGTTTCTGCGGTTATTAATGCATTTATCTTAAAGCGATTATCTCGAGCAGATAAGCTGCTATTATCAGATTGTGCCTTTCCATAGACTTATATGTACAACAACTTTCATTGCAACCTAAGAAGCAGAATTAACACAGCTCAATACTATGTTCTCTTGATATGTGTTCTATGTGCGCCTATTAATGAGTTTAACGAAAAGCGTTTATCTCCAGCAGACAAGCTGCTATCCTGAGATTGTGGCTTTCATGAGCTTTATCTCTACAAGCGCTTTCACTGAAAAGTACAAAGCAGCATTAACAGAGCCCCTTATAATGTTCTCTTGATATTTGTTCTATCTGCCTCTAGTAATGCATTTAAGGAAAAGCGATTATCTCGAGCAGAGAATCTGCTATCATCAGATATTGGATTTCATGACCTTTACCTCTACAAGCGATTTCACTGCCACCTAAGAAGCAGAATTAACAGAGTTCCTTTACTATGTTCTCTTGATACATGTTCTATCTGCGCCTAGTAATACATTTAAGGTAAAGCGATTATCTCCAGCAGAGAAGTTGCAATCATCACATTGTTGTTCTCGCTATGCTTTACTCTACAAGGGGTTTCACTGCAACCTACAAAGCAGCATTAATAGAATTCCTTACTATGTACTCTTGAAATGTGTTCTATCTGCGCCTGTTCTCTTGATTTGTGTTGTATCTGCGTCTATTAATGCATTTAAGTTAAGGCGATTATCTTGAGCAGAGAAGCTGCTATAATCAGATTGTGGCTTTCATTAGCTTTATCTCTACAAGCGCTTTCACTGCAACCTACAAAGCAGCTTTGGCTAGCTTTTTATTAGAGTGTCCTGAAATTTGTTCAAACAGAGCTTACATAAGTATTTAAGGAAAAGTGATTATTTCGAGCAGTTAAACTGCTATCTTCAGATTGCGGCTTTCATGAACTTTATCTAGCTTTTATATGTGTTCTTTCTGCGCCTAGTAATGCATTTAAGGAAAAGCGATTACCTCGAGCAGAGAAACTGCTATCATCAGATTGTGTATTTCCATAGCCTTATCTCTACAAGCGCTTTCACTGAATCCTAGGAAGCAGAATTAACAGAGCTCCCTACTATGTTCTCTTGATATGTGTTCTATTTAAGCCTAGCAATGCATTTAAGGTAAAGGGATTATTTCGAGCAGAGAAATTGCTATCAGCAGATTGTGGCTTCCATTAGCTTTATCTCGACAACCGCTTTCACTGCAAACTACAAAGCAGCATTTACAGATCCCCTTAGTATGTTCTCTTGATATGTGTTCTATCTGCGCCTAGTAATGCGTTTAAGGTAAACCGATTATCTCGAGCAGGGAGGATGCTATCATTAGATTGTGTCTTTCCATAGCCTTATCTCTACAAGCGCTTTCACTGAAACCTACAAAGTAGCACTAGCAGAGCTCCTTACTATATTCTCTTGATATGTGTTCTATCTGGGCTTACTAATGCGTTTAATGTAAAGCGATTACCTCCAGCAGAGTAGCTGCTATCATCAGACTGGGGCTTTCATTAGCTTTATCTCTACAAGCGCTTTGACTGCAAACTACAAAGCAGCATTAACAGAGCCCTTTACTATATTCTGTTGATATGTGTTTTCTATCTGCGCCTAGTAATGCATTTAAGGAAAACCGATTATCTCGAGCAGAGAAGCTGCTATAATCAGACTGTGGCTTTCATTATCTTTAACTCTACAAGCGATTTGACTGCAAACTACAAAGCAGCATTAACAGAGCTCCTTACTATATTCTCTTGATATGTGTTCTATCTGCTCCTAGTAATGCATTTAAGGAAAAGCGATTATCTCGAGTAGAGAAGCTGCTATCATCAGATTGTGGCTTTCATTAGCTTTATCTCTACAAGCGCTTCCACTGCAACTTACAAAGCAGCTTTGGCTAACTTTTTATTAGAGTGACCTGAAATGTGTTCTAACTTCGCTTACATAAGCATTTAAGGAAAAGTGATTATTTCGAGCAGAGGAACTGCTATCATCAGACTGTGACTTTCATTAGCTTTATCTCGAGAAGCGCTTTCTCTGCAAACTACAAAGCAGCATTAACAGAGACCCTTACTATGGTCTCTTGATATGTGTTCTATCGGCACCTATTAATGCATTTAAGTTAAAGCGATTATCTCGAGCAGAGAACCTGCTATCATCAGATTCTGGCTTTCATGCGCTTTAGCTCTACAAGCGCTTTCACTGCAACCTAGGAAGCAGAATTAATAGAGCTCCTTACTATGTTCTCTTGATATGTGTTCTATCTGCGTCTCGTAATGCATGTAAGGAAAAGCTACTATCTCCAGCAGAGAAGCTGCTATCATCAGATTGTGGCTTTCATGAGCTTTAGCTCTACAAGCGCTTTCACTGCAAACTAAAAAGCAGCATTAACAGAGCCCCTTCATAAGTTCTCTTTATATGTGTTGTTTCTGCAGCTATTAATGCATTTAAGTTAAAGCGATTATCTCGAACAGAGAAGCTGCTATCATCAGATTGTGGTTCTCGTTCGTTTTTCTATACAAGCACTTTCACTGCCACCTAGGAAGCAGAATTAACAGAGCTCCTTACTATGTTCTCTTGATATGTGTTCTATCTGCGCCTAGTAATGCATTTAAGGTAAAGCCATTATCACCAGCAGAGAAGTTGCTATCATCACATTGTTGTTCTCGTTACGCTTTACTCTACAAGCGCTTTCACTGCAAACTACAAAGCAGCATTAACAGAGCCCCTTACTATGTTCTCTTCATATGTGTTGTTTCTGCGGTTATTAATGCATTTATGTTAAAGCGATTATCTCGAGCATATAAGCTGCTATGATCAGATTGTGCCTTTCCATAGCCTTAGATCTATAACAACTTTCACTGCAATCTAAGAAGCAGAATTAACAGAGCTCCATACTATGTTCTCTTCATATGTGTTCGATGTGCGTCTATTAATGAATTTAACAAAAAGCGATTATCTCCAGCAGAGAAGCTGCTATCATCAGATTGAGGTTCTTGTTACGCTTTACTCTACAAACGTTTACACTGCAACCAACAAAGCAGCATTAACAGAGCCCCTTACAATGTTCTCATCTTATGTGTTCTATTCGCGCCTAGCAATGCATTTAAGGTAAAGCGATTATTTCGAGCAGAGAAGCTGCTATCTCAGATTGTGTCTTTAATGAGCTTTATCTCTACAAGCGTTTTCACTGCAACGTAAGAAGCAGAATTAAAAGAGCGCCTTACTATGTTCTCTTGATATGTGTTCTATCTGCGCCTAGTAATGCATTTAAGGAAAAGCGATTATATCGAGTAGAGAAGATCCTATCATCAGATTGTGGCTTTCATGAGATTTATCTCTACAAGCGCTTTCACTGCAACCTAGAAAGCAGCTTTGGCTAGCTTTTTATTAGAGTTTCCTGAAATGTGTTCCTTCAGCGCTTACTAAAGCATTTAAGGAAAAGAGATTAACCCGAGTAGAGAAGTTGCTATCATCTGATTGTGGCTTTCATCAGCTTTATCTCTACAAGCGCTTTTACTGCAACCTACAAAGCAGCTTTGGCTAGCTTTTTATTAGAGTGTCCTTAAATGTGTTCTAAGAGCCCTTACATAAGCATTTAATGAAAAATGATTATTTCGAGCAGAGAAACTGCTATCATCAGATTGTGGCTTTCATTAGATTAATCTCTACAAGCGCTTTCTCTGCAAACTACAAAGCAGCATTAACAGAGCCCCTTACTATGGTCTCTTGATATGTGTTCTATCTGCACCTATTAATGCATTTAAGTTAAAGCGCTTATCTCGAGCAGAGAATCTGCTATCATCAGATTGTGGCTTTAATGACCTTTATCTCTACAAGCGCTTTCACTGCAACCTAGGAAGCAGAATTAACAGAGCTCCTTACTATGTTCTCTTGATATGTGTTCTATCTGCGCCTAGTAATGCATTTAAGGAAAAGCGATTTTCTCGAGCAGAGAAGCTGCTACCATCAGATTGTGGCTTTCATCAGCTTTAGCTCTACAAGACCTTTCACTGCAAACTAGAAAGCAGCATTAACAGAGCCCCTTCATAAGTTCTCTTTATGTGTGTTGTTTCTGCGGCTATTAATGCATTGTAGTTAAAGCAATTATCTCGAGCAGAGAAGGTGCTATCATCAGATTGTGTCTTTCCATATCCTTATCTCTACAACCACTTTCACTGCAACCTAAGAATCAGAATTAACAGAGCTCCTTGCTATGTTCACTTGATATGTGTTCAACCTTCGCCGAGTAATGCATTTAAGGTAAAGCGATTATCTCGAGTAGAGAAGCTGCTATCATCAGATTGCGGCTTTCATTAGCTTTATCTCTACAAGCGCTTTCACTGCAACCTACAAAGCAGCTTTGGCTATCTTTTTATTAGAGTGTCCTTAAATGTGTTCTAACTGCGCTTGCATAAGCATTTAAGGAAAAGTGATTACTTCGAGCAGAGAAACTGCTATCATCACATTGTGGCTTTCACTACCTTTATCTCGACAAGCGCTTTCTCTGCAAGCTACAAAGCAGCATTAACAGAGCCCCTTACTATGATCTCTTGATATGTGTTCTATCTGCGCCTAGTAATGCATTTAAGGAAAAGCGATTTTCTCGAGCAGTGAAGCTGCTATCATCAGATTGTGGCTTTCATGAGCTTTAGCTCTATAAGCGCTTTCACTGCAACCAACAAAGCAACTTTGGTTAGCTTTTTATTAGAGTGTCCTGAAATATGTTCTAAAAGCGCTTACATAAGCATTTAAGGAAAAGTGATTATTTCGAGAAGTGGAACTGCTATCATCAGATTGTGGCTTTGATTAGATTTATCTCGACAAGTGCTTTCACTGCAAACTACAAAGGATCATTAGCAGAGCCTTTTATTATTCTCTCTTGTTATGTGTTCTATCTGCGCCTAGTAATGCATTTAAGGTAAATCGATTATCTCGAGTTGAGAAGCTGCAACCATCAGATTGTGTATTTCCATAGCCTTATCTCTATAAGATATTTCACTGCAAACTACAAAGCAGCATTAAAAGACATCCTAACAATGTTCTATCTGCGCCTAGTAAAGCATTTAATTAAAAGCGATTATCTCGAGCAGAGAAGCTGCTGTCATCAGATTGTTTCTTTCATTAGCTTTAGTTCTACAGGTGCTTTGACTGCAAACTACAAAGCAGCACTAACAGAGCCCCTTACTATGTTCTCTTCATATATGTTGTTTCTGCGGTTATTAATGCATTTATCTTAAAGCGATTATCTCGAGCAGATAAGCTGCTATTATCAGATTGTGCCTTTCCATAGACTTATATGTACAACAACTTTCATTGCAACCTAAGAAGCAGAATTAACACAGCTCAATACTATGTTCTCTTGATATGTGTTCTATGTGCGCCTATTAATGAGTTTAACGAAAAGCGTTTATCTCCAGCAGACAAGCTGCTATCCTGAGATTGTGGCTTTCATGAGCTTTATCTCTACAAGCGCTTTCACTGAAAAGTACAAAGCAGCATTAACAGAGCCCCTTATAATGTTCTCTTGATATTTGTTCTATCTGCCTCTAGTAATGCATTTAAGGAAAAGCGATTATCTCGAGCAGAGAATCTGCTATCATCAGATATTGGATTTCATGACCTTTACCTCTACAAGCGATTTCACTGCCACCTAAGAAGCAGAATTAACAGAGTTCCTTTACTATGTTCTCTTGATACATGTTCTATCTGCGCCTAGTAATACATTTAAGGTAAAGCGATTATCTCCAGCAGAGAAGTTGCAATCATCACATTGTTGTTCTCGCTATGCTTTACTCTACAAGGGGTTTCACTGCAACCTACAAAGCAGCATTAATAGAATTCCTTACTATGTACTCTTGAAATGTGTTCTATCTGCGCCTGTTCTCTTGATTTGTGTTGTATCTGCGTCTATTAATGCATTTAAGTTAAGGCGATTATCTTGAGCAGAGAAGCTGCTATAATCAGATTGTGGCTTTCATTAGCTTTATCTCTACAAGCGCTTTCACTGCAACCTACAAAGCAGCTTTGGCTAGCTTTTTATTAGAGTGTCCTGAAATTTGTTCAAACAGAGCTTACATAAGTATTTAAGGAAAAGTGATTATTTCGAGCAGTTAAACTGCTATCTTCAGATTGCGGCTTTCATGAACTTTATCTAGCTTTTATATGTGTTCTTTCTGCGCCTAGTAATGCATTTAAGGAAAAGCGATTACCTCGAGCAGAGAAACTGCTATCATCAGATTGTGTATTTCCATAGCCTTATCTCTACAAGCGCTTTCACTGAATCCTAGGAAGCAGAATTAACAGAGCTCCCTACTATGTTCTCTTGATATGTGTTCTATTTAAGCCTAGCAATGCATTTAAGGTAAAGGGATTATTTCGAGCAGAGAAATTGCTATCAGCAGATTGTGGCTTCCATTAGCTTTATCTCGACAACCGCTTTCACTGCAAACTACAAAGCAGCATTTACAGATCCCCTTAGTATGTTCTCTTGATATGTGTTCTATCTGCGCCTAGTAATGCGTTTAAGGTAAACCGATTATCTCGAGCAGGGAGGATGCTATCATTAGATTGTGTCTTTCCATAGCCTTATCTCTACAAGCGCTTTCACTGAAACCTACAAAGTAGCACTAGCAGAGCTCCTTACTATATTCTCTTGATATGTGTTCTATCTGGGCTTACTAATGCGTTTAATGTAAAGCGATTACCTCCAGCAGAGTAGCTGCTATCATCAGACTGGGGCTTTCATTAGCTTTATCTCTACAAGCGCTTTGACTGCAAACTACAAAGCAGCATTAACAGAGCCCTTTACTATATTCTGTTGATATGTGTTTTCTATCTGCGCCTAGTAATGCATTTAAGGAAAACCGATTATCTCGAGCAGAGAAGCTGCTATAATCAGACTGTGGCTTTCATTATCTTTAACTCTACAAGCGATTTGACTGCAAACTACAAAGCAGCATTAACAGAGCTCCTTACTATATTCTCTTGATATGTGTTCTATCTGCTCCTAGTAATGCATTTAAGGAAAAGCGATTATCTCGAGTAGAGAAGCTGCTATCATCAGATTGTGGCTTTCATTAGCTTTATCTCTACAAGCGCTTCCACTGCAACCTACAAAGCAGCTTTGGCTAACTTTTTATTAGAGTGACCTGAAATGTGTTCTAACTTCGCTTACATAAGCATTTAAGGAAAAGTGATTATTTCGAGCAGAGGAACTGCTATCATCAGACTGTGACTTTCATTAGCTTTATCTCGAGAAGCGCTTTCTCTGCAAACTACAAAGCAGCATTAACAGAGACCCTTACTATGGTCTCTTGATATGTGTTCTATCGGCACCTATTAATGCATTTAAGTTAAAGCGATTATCTCGAGCAGAGAACCTGCTATCATCAGATTCTGGCTTTCATGCGCTTTAGCTCTACAAGCGCTTTCACTGCAACCTAGGAAGCAGAATTAATAGAGCTCCTTACTATGTTCTCTTGATATGTGTTCTATCTGCGTCTCGTAATGCATGTAAGGAAAAGCTACTATCTCCAGCAGAGAAGCTGCTATCATCAGATTGTGGCTTTCATGAGCTTTAGCTCTACAAGCGCTTTCACTGCAAACTAAAAAGCAGCATTAACAGAGCCCCTTCATAAGTTCTCTTTATATGTGTTGTTTCTGCAGCTATTAATGCATTTAAGTTAAAGCGATTATCTCGAACAGAGAAGCTGCTATCATCAGATTGTGGTTCTCGTTCGTTTTTCTATACAAGCACTTTCACTGCCACCTAGGAAGCAGAATTAACAGAGCTCCTTACTATGTTCTCTTGATATGTGTTCTATCTGCGCCTAGTAATGCATTTAAGGTAAAGCCATTATCACCAGCAGAGAAGTTGCTATCATCACATTGTTGTTCTCGTTACGCTTTACTCTACAAGCGCTTTCACTGCAAACTACAAAGCAGCATTAACAGAGCCCCTTACTATGTTCTCTTCATATGTGTTGTTTCTGCGGTTATTAATGCATTTATGTTAAAGCGATTATCTCGAGCATATAAGCTGCTATGATCAGATTGTGCCTTTCCATAGCCTTAGATCTATAACAACTTTCACTGCAATCTAAGAAGCAGAATTAACAGAGCTCCATACTATGTTCTCTTCATATGTGTTCGATGTGCGTCTATTAATGAATTTAACAAAAAGCGATTATCTCCAGCAGAGAAGCTGCTATCATCAGATTGAGGTTCTTGTTACGCTTTACTCTACAAACGTTTACACTGCAACCAACAAAGCAGCATTAACAGAGCCCCTTACAATGTTCTCATCTTATGTGTTCTATTCGCGCCTAGCAATGCATTTAAGGTAAAGCGATTATTTCGAGCAGAGAAGCTGCTATCTCAGATTGTGTCTTTAATGAGCTTTATCTCTACAAGCGTTTTCACTGCAACGTAAGAAGCAGAATTAAAAGAGCGCCTTACTATGTTCTCTTGATATGTGTTCTATCTGCGCCTAGTAATGCATTTAAGGAAAAGCGATTATATCGAGTAGAGAAGATCCTATCATCAGATTGTGGCTTTCATGAGATTTATCTCTACAAGCGCTTTCACTGCAACCTAGAAAGCAGCTTTGGCTAGCTTTTTATTAGAGTTTCCTGAAATGTGTTCCTTCAGCGCTTACTAAAGCATTTAAGGAAAAGAGATTAACCCGAGTAGAGAAGTTGCTATCATCTGATTGTGGCTTTCATCAGCTTTATCTCTACAAGCGCTTTTACTGCAACCTACAAAGCAGCTTTGGCTAGCTTTTTATTAGAGTGTCCTTAAATGTGTTCTAAGAGCCCTTACATAAGCATTTAATGAAAAATGATTATTTCGAGCAGAGAAACTGCTATCATCAGATTGTGGCTTTCATTAGATTAATCTCTACAAGCGCTTTCTCTGCAAACTACAAAGCAGCATTAACAGAGCCCCTTACTATGGTCTCTTGATATGTGTTCTATCTGCACCTATTAATGCATTTAAGTTAAAGCGCTTATCTCGAGCAGAGAATCTGCTATCATCAGATTGTGGCTTTAATGACCTTTATCTCTACAAGCGCTTTCACTGCAACCTAGGAAGCAGAATTAACAGAGCTCCTTACTATGTTCTCTTGATATGTGTTCTATCTGCGCCTAGTAATGCATTTAAGGAAAAGCGATTTTCTCGAGCAGAGAAGCTGCTACCATCAGATTGTGGCTTTCATCAGCTTTAGCTCTACAAGACCTTTCACTGCAAACTAGAAAGCAGCATTAACAGAGCCCCTTCATAAGTTCTCTTTATGTGTGTTGTTTCTGCGGCTATTAATGCATTGTAGTTAAAGCAATTATCTCGAGCAGAGAAGGTGCTATCATCAGATTGTGTCTTTCCATATCCTTATCTCTACAACCACTTTCACTGCAACCTAAGAATCAGAATTAACAGAGCTCCTTGCTATGTTCACTTGATATGTGTTCAACCTTCGCCGAGTAATGCATTTAAGGTAAAGCGATTATCTCGAGTAGAGAAGCTGCTATCATCAGATTGCGGCTTTCATTAGCTTTATCTCTACAAGCGCTTTCACTGCAACCTACAAAGCAGCTTTGGCTATCTTTTTATTAGAGTGTCCTTAAATGTGTTCTAACTGCGCTTGCATAAGCATTTAAGGAAAAGTGATTACTTCGAGCAGAGAAACTGCTATCATCACATTGTGGCTTTCACTACCTTTATCTCGACAAGCGCTTTCTCTGCAAGCTACAAAGCAGCATTAACAGAGCCCCTTACTATGATCTCTTGATATGTGTTCTATCTGCGCCTAGTAATGCATTTAAGGAAAAGCGATTTTCTCGAGCAGTGAAGCTGCTATCATCAGATTGTGGCTTTCATGAGCTTTAGCTCTATAAGCGCTTTCACTGCAACCAACAAAGCAACTTTGGTTAGCTTTTTATTAGAGTGTCCTGAAATATGTTCTAAAAGCGCTTACATAAGCATTTAAGGAAAAGTGATTATTTCGAGAAGTGGAACTGCTATCATCAGATTGTGGCTTTGATTAGATTTATCTCGACAAGTGCTTTCACTGCAAACTACAAAGGATCATTAGCAGAGCCTTTTATTATTCTCTCTTGTTATGTGTTCTATCTGCGCCTAGTAATGCATTTAAGGTAAATCGATTATCTCGAGTTGAGAAGCTGCAACCATCAGATTGTGTATTTCCATAGCCTTATCTCTATAAGATATTTCACTGCAAACTACAAAGCAGCATTAAAAGACATCCTAACAATGTTCTATCTGCGCCTAGTAAAGCATTTAATTAAAAGCGATTATCTCGAGCAGAGAAGCTGCTGTCATCAGATTGTTTCTTTCATTAGCTTTAGTTCAACAGGTGCTTTGACTGCAAACTACAAAGCAGCACTAACAGAGCCCCTTACTATGTTCTCTTCATATATGTTGTTTCTGCGGTTATTAATGCATTTATCTTAAAGCGATTATCTCGAGCAGATAAGCTGCTATTATCAGATTGTGCCTTTCCATAGACTTATATGTACAACAACTTTCATTGCAACCTAAGAAGCAGAATTAACACAGCTCAATACTATGTTCTCTTGATATGTGTTCTATGTGCGCCTATTAATGAGTTTAACGAAAAGCGTTTATCTCCAGCAGACAAGCTGCTATCCTGAGATTGTGGCTTTCATGAGCTTTATCTCTACAAGCGCTTTCACTGAAAAGTACAAAGCAGCATTAACAGAGCCCCTTATAATGTTCTCTTGATATTTGTTCTATCTGCCTCTAGTAATGCATTTAAGGAAAAGCGATTATCTCGAGCAGAGAATCTGCTATCATCAGATATTGGATTTCATGACCTTTACCTCTACAAGCGATTTCACTGCCACCTAAGAAGCAGAATTAACAGAGTTCCTTTACTATGTTCTCTTGATACATGTTCTATCTGCGCCTAGTAATACATTTAAGGTAAAGCGATTATCTCCAGCAGAGAAGTTGCAATCATCACATTGTTGTTCTCGCTATGCTTTACTCTACAAGGGGTTTCACTGCAACCTACAAAGCAGCATTAATAGAATTCCTTACTATGTACTCTTGAAATGTGTTCTATCTGCGCCTGTTCTCTTGATTTGTGTTGTATCTGCGTCTATTAATGCATTTAAGTTAAGGCGATTATCTTGAGCAGAGAAGCTGCTATAATCAGATTGTGGCTTTCATTAGCTTTATCTCTACAAGCGCTTTCACTGCAACCTACAAAGCAGCTTTGGCTAGCTTTTTATTAGAGTGTCCTGAAATTTGTTCAAACAGAGCTTACATAAGTATTTAAGGAAAAGTGATTATTTCGAGCAGTTAAACTGCTATCTTCAGATTGCGGCTTTCATGAACTTTATCTAGCTTTTATATGTGTTCTTTCTGCGCCTAGTAATGCATTTAAGGAAAAGCGATTACCTCGAGCAGAGAAACTGCTATCATCAGATTGTGTATTTCCATAGCCTTATCTCTACAAGCGCTTTCACTGAATCCTAGGAAGCAGAATTAACAGAGCTCCCTACTATGTTCTCTTGATATGTGTTCTATTTAAGCCTAGCAATGCATTTAAGGTAAAGGGATTATTTCGAGCAGAGAAATTGCTATCAGCAGATTGTGGCTTCCATTAGCTTTATCTCGACAACCGCTTTCACTGCAAACTACAAAGCAGCATTTACAGATCCCCTTAGTATGTTCTCTTGATATGTGTTCTATCTGCGCCTAGTAATGCGTTTAAGGTAAACCGATTATCTCGAGCAGGGAGGATGCTATCATTAGATTGTGTCTTTCCATAGCCTTATCTCTACAAGCGCTTTCACTGAAACCTACAAAGTAGCACTAGCAGAGCTCCTTACTATATTCTCTTGATATGTGTTCTATCTGGGCTTACTAATGCGTTTAATGTAAAGCGATTACCTCCAGCAGAGTAGCTGCTATCATCAGACTGGGGCTTTCATTAGCTTTATCTCTACAAGCGCTTTGACTGCAAACTACAAAGCAGCATTAACAGAGCCCTTTACTATATTCTGTTGATATGTGTTTTCTATCTGCGCCTAGTAATGCATTTAAGGAAAACCGATTATCTCGAGCAGAGAAGCTGCTATAATCAGACTGTGGCTTTCATTATCTTTAACTCTACAAGCGATTTGACTGCAAACTACAAAGCAGCATTAACAGAGCTCCTTACTATATTCTCTTGATATGTGTTCTATCTGCTCCTAGTAATGCATTTAAGGAAAAGCGATTATCTCGAGTAGAGAAGCTGCTATCATCAGATTGTGGCTTTCATTAGCTTTATCTCTACAAGCGCTTCCACTGCAACCTACAAAGCAGCTTTGGCTAACTTTTTATTAGAGTGACCTGAAATGTGTTCTAACTTCGCTTACATAAGCATTTAAGGAAAAGTGATTATTTCGAGCAGAGGAACTGCTATCATCAGACTGTGACTTTCATTAGCTTTATCTCGAGAAGCGCTTTCTCTGCAAACTACAAAGCAGCATTAACAGAGACCCTTACTATGGTCTCTTGATATGTGTTCTATCGGCACCTATTAATGCATTTAAGTTAAAGCGATTATCTCGAGCAGAGAACCTGCTATCATCAGATTCTGGCTTTCATGCGCTTTAGCTCTACAAGCGCTTTCACTGCAACCTAGGAAGCAGAATTAATAGAGCTCCTTACTATGTTCTCTTGATATGTGTTCTATCTGCGTCTCGTAATGCATTTAAGGAAAAGCTACTATCTCCAGCAGAGAAGCTGCTATCATCAGATTGTGGCTTTCATGAGCTTTAGCTCTACAAGCGCTTTCACTGCAAACTAAAAAGCAGCATTAACAGAGCCCCTTCATAAGTTCTCTTTATATGTGTTGTTTCTGCAGCTATTAATGCATTTAAGTTAAAGCGATTATCTCGAACAGAGAAGCTGCTATCATCAGATTGTGGTTCTCGTTCGTTTTTCTATACAAGCACTTTCACTGCCACCTAGGAAGCAGAATTAACAGAGCTCCTTACTATGTTCTCTTGATATGTGTTCTATCTGCGCCTAGTAATGCATTTAAGGTAAAGCCATTATCACCAGCAGAGAAGTTGCTATCATCACATTGTTGTTCTCGTTACGCTTTACTCTACAAGCGCTTTCACTGCAAACTACAAAGCAGCATTAACAGAGCCCCTTACTATGTTCTCTTCATATGTGTTGTTTCTGCGGTTATTAATGCATTTATGTTAAAGCGATTATCTCGAGCATATAAGCTGCTATGATCAGATTGTGCCTTTCCATAGCCTTAGATCTATAACAACTTTCACTGCAATCTAAGAAGCAGAATTAACAGAGCTCCATACTATGTTCTCTTCATATGTGTTCGATGTGCGTCTATTAATGAATTTAACAAAAAGCGATTATCTCCAGCAGAGAAGCTGCTATCATCAGATTGAGGTTCTTGTTACGCTTTACTCTACAAACGTTTACACTGCAACCAACAAAGCAGCATTAACAGAGCCCCTTACAATGTTCTCATCTTATGTGTTCTATTCGCGCCTAGCAATGCATTTAAGGTAAAGCGATTATTTCGAGCAGAGAAGCTGCTATCTCAGATTGTGTCTTTAATGAGCTTTATCTCTACAAGCGTTTTCACTGCAACGTAAGAAGCAGAATTAAAAGAGCGCCTTACTATGTTCTCTTGATATGTGTTCTATCTGCGCCTAGTAATGCATTTAAGGAAAAGCGATTATATCGAGTAGAGAAGATCCTATCATCAGATTGTGGCTTTCATGAGATTTATCTCTACAAGCGCTTTCACTGCAACCTAGAAAGCAGCTTTGGCTAGCTTTTTATTAGAGTTTCCTGAAATGTGTTCCTTCAGCGCTTACTAAAGCATTTAAGGAAAAGAGATTAACCCGAGTAGAGAAGTTGCTATCATCTGATTGTGGCTTTCATCAGCTTTATCTCTACAAGCGCTTTTACTGCAACCTACAAAGCAGCTTTGGCTAGCTTTTTATTAGAGTGTCCTTAAATGTGTTCTAACTGCGCTTGCATAAGCATTTAAGGAAAAGTGATTACTTCGAGCAGAGAAACTGCTATCATCACATTGTGGCTTTCACTACCTTTATCTCGACAAGCGCTTTCTCTGCAAGCTACAAAGCAGCATTAACAGAGCCCCTTACTATGATCTCTTGATATGTGTTCTATCTGCGCCTAGTAATGCATTTAAGGAAAAGCGATTTTCTCGAGCAGTGAAGCTGCTATCATCAGATTGTGGCTTTCATGAGCTTTAGCTCTATAAGCGCTTTCACTGCAACCAACAAAGCAACTTTGGTTAGCTTTTTATTAGAGTGTCCTGAAATATGTTCTAAAAGCGCTTACATAAGCATTTAAGGAAAAGTGATTATTTCGAGAAGTGGAACTGCTATCATCAGATTGTGGCTTTGATTAGATTTATCTCGACAAGTGCTTTCACTGCAAACTACAAAGGATCATTAGCAGAGCCTTTTATTATTCTCTCTTGTTATGTGTTCTATCTGCGCCTAGTAATGCATTTAAGGTAAATCGATTATCTCGAGTTGAGAAGCTGCAACCATCAGATTGTGTATTTCCATAGCCTTATCTCTATAAGATATTTCACTGCAAACTACAAAGCAGCATTAAAAGACATCCTAACAATGTTCTATCTGCGCCTAGTAAAGCATTTAATTAAAAGCGATTATCTCGAGCAGAGAAGCTGCTGTCATCAGATTGTTTCTTTCATTAGCTTTAGTTCAACAGGTGCTTTGACTGCAAACTACAAAGCAGCACTAACAGAGCCCCTTACTATGTTCTCTTCATATATGTTGTTTCTGCGGTTATTAATGCATTTATCTTAAAGCGATTATCTCGAGCAGATAAGCTGCTATTATCAGATTGTGCCTTTCCATAGACTTATATGTACAACAACTTTCATTGCAACCTAAGAAGCAGAATTAACACAGCTCAATACTATGTTCTCTTGATATGTGTTCTATGTGCGCCTATTAATGAGTTTAACGAAAAGCGTTTATCTCCAGCAGACAAGCTGCTATCCTGAGATTGTGGCTTTCATGAGCTTTATCTCTACAAGCGCTTTCACTGAAAAGTACAAAGCAGCATTAACAGAGCCCCTTATAATGTTCTCTTGATATTTGTTCTATCTGCCTCTAGTAATGCATTTAAGGAAAAGCGATTATCTCGAGCAGAGAATCTGCTATCATCAGATATTGGATTTCATGACCTTTACCTCTACAAGCGATTTCACTGCCACCTAAGAAGCAGAATTAACAGAGTTCCTTTACTATGTTCTCTTGATACATGTTCTATCTGCGCCTAGTAATACATTTAAGGTAAAGCGATTATCTCCAGCAGAGAAGTTGCAATCATCACATTGTTGTTCTCGCTATGCTTTACTCTACAAGGGGTTTCACTGCAACCTACAAAGCAGCATTAATAGAATTCCTTACTATGTACTCTTGAAATGTGTTCTATCTGCGCCTGTTCTCTTGATTTGTGTTGTATCTGCGTCTATTAATGCATTTAAGTTAAGGCGATTATCTTGAGCAGAGAAGCTGCTATAATCAGATTGTGGCTTTCATTAGCTTTATCTCTACAAGCGCTTTCACTGCAACCTACAAAGCAGCTTTGGCTAGCTTTTTATTAGAGTGTCCTGAAATTTGTTCAAACAGAGCTTACATAAGTATTTAAGGAAAAGTGATTATTTCGAGCAGTTAAACTGCTATCTTCAGATTGCGGCTTTCATGAACTTTATCTAGCTTTTATATGTGTTCTTTCTGCGCCTAGTAATGCATTTAAGGAAAAGCGATTACCTCGAGCAGAGAAACTGCTATCATCAGATTGTGCATTTCCATAGCCTTATCTCTACAAGCGCTTTCACTGAATCCTAGGAAGCAGAATTAACAGAGCTCCCTACTATGTTCTCTTGATATGTGTTCTATTTAAGCCTAGCAATGCATTTAAGGTAAAGGGATTATTTCGAGCAGAGAAATTGCTATCAGCAGATTGTGGCTTCCATTAGCTTTATCTCGACAACCGCTTTCACTGCAAACTACAAAGCAGCATTTACAGATCCCCTTAGTATGTTCTCTTGATATGTGTTCTATCTGCGCCTAGTAATGCGTTTAAGGTAAACCGATTATCTCGAGCAGGGAGGATGCTATCATTAGATTGTGTCTTTCCATAGCCTTATCTCTACAAGCGCTTTCACTGAAACCTACAAAGTAGCACTAGCAGAGCTCCTTACTATATTCTCTTGATATGTGTTCTATCTGGGCTTACTAATGCGTTTAATGTAAAGCGATTACCTCCAGCAGAGTAGCTGCTATCATCAGACTGGGGCTTTCATTAGCTTTATCTCTACAAGCGCTTTGACTGCAAACTACAAAGCAGCATTAACAGAGCCCTTTACTATATTCTGTTGATATGTGTTTTCTATCTGCGCCTAGTAATGCATTTAAGGAAAACCGATTATCTCGAGCAGAGAAGCTGCTATAATCAGACTGTGGCTTTCATTATCTTTAACTCTACAAGCGATTTGACTGCAAACTACAAAGCAGCATTAACAGAGCTCCTTACTATATTCTCTTGATATGTGTTCTATCTGCTCCTAGTAATGCATTTAAGGAAAAGCGATTATCTCGAGTAGAGAAGCTGCTATCATCAGATTGTGGCTTTCATTAGCTTTATCTCTACAAGCGCTTCCACTGCAACCTACAAAGCAGCTTTGGCTAACTTTTTATTAGAGTGACCTGAAATGTGTTCTAACTTCGCTTACATAAGCATTTAAGGAAAAGTGATTATTTCGAGCAGAGGAACTGCTATCATCAGACTGTGACTTTCATTAGCTTTATCTCGAGAAGCGCTTTCTCTGCAAACTACAAAGCAGCATTAACAGAGACCCTTACTATGGTCTCTTGATATGTGTTCTATCGGCACCTATTAATGCATTTAAGTTAAAGCGATTATCTCGAGCAGAGAACCTGCTATCATCAGATTCTGGCTTTCATGCGCTTTAGCTCTACAAGCGCTTTCACTGCAACCTAGGAAGCAGAATTAATAGAGCTCCTTACTATGTTCTCTTGATATGTGTTCTATCTGCGTCTCGTAATGCATTTAAGGAAAAGCTACTATCTCCAGCAGAGAAGCTGCTATCATCAGATTGTGGCTTTCATGAGCTTTAGCTCTACAAGCGCTTTCACTGCAAACTAAAAAGCAGCATTAACAGAGCCCCTTCATAAGTTCTCTTTATATGTGTTGTTTCTGCAGCTATTAATGCATTTAAGTTAAAGCGATTATCTCGAACAGAGAAGCTGCTATCATCAGATTGTGGTTCTCGTTCGTTTTTCTATACAAGCACTTTCACTGCCACCTAGGAAGCAGAATTAACAGAGCTCCTTACTATGTTCTCTTGATATGTGTTCTATCTGCGCCTAGTAATGCATTTAAGGTAAAGCCATTATCACCAGCAGAGAAGTTGCTATCATCACATTGTTGTTCTCGTTACGCTTTACTCTACAAGCGCTTTCACTGCAAACTACAAAGCAGCATTAACAGAGCCCCTTACTATGTTCTCTTCATATGTGTTGTTTCTGCGGTTATTAATGCATTTATGTTAAAGCGATTATCTCGAGCATATAAGCTGCTATGATCAGATTGTGCCTTTCCATAGCCTTAGATCTATAACAACTTTCACTGCAATCTAAGAAGCAGAATTAACAGAGCTCCATACTATGTTCTCTTCATATGTGTTCGATGTGCGTCTATTAATGAATTTAACAAAAAGCGATTATCTCCAGCAGAGAAGCTGCTATCATCAGATTGAGGTTCTTGTTACGCTTTACTCTACAAACGTTTACACTGCAACCAACAAAGCAGCATTAACAGAGCCCCTTACAATGTTCTCATCTTATGTGTTCTATTCGCGCCTAGCAATGCATTTAAGGTAAAGCGATTATTTCGAGCAGAGAAGCTGCTATCTCAGATTGTGTCTTTAATGAGCTTTATCTCTACAAGCGTTTTCACTGCAACGTAAGAAGCAGAATTAAAAGAGCGCCTTACTATGTTCTCTTGATATGTGTTCTATCTGCGCCTAGTAATGCATTTAAGGAAAAGCGATTATATCGAGTAGAGAAGATCCTATCATCAGATTGTGGCTTTCATGAGATTTATCTCTACAAGCGCTTTCACTGCAACCTAGAAAGCAGCTTTGGCTAGCTTTTTATTAGAGTTTCCTGAAATGTGTTCCTTCAGCGCTTACTAAAGCATTTAAGGAAAAGAGATTAACCCGAGTAGAGAAGTTGCTATCATCTGATTGTGGCTTTCATCAGCTTTATCTCTACAAGCGCTTTTACTGCAACCTACAAAGCAGCTTTGGCTAGCTTTTTATTAGAGTGTCCTTAAATGTGTTCTAACTGCGCTTGCATAAGCATTTAAGGAAAAGTGATTACTTCGAGCAGAGAAACTGCTATCATCACATTGTGGCTTTCACTACCTTTATCTCGACAAGCGCTTTCTCTGCAAGCTACAAAGCAGCATTAACAGAGCCCCTTACTATGATCTCTTGATATGTGTTCTATCTGCGCCTAGTAATGCATTTAAGGAAAAGCGATTTTCTCGAGCAGTGAAGCTGCTATCATCAGATTGTGGCTTTCATGAGCTTTAGCTCTATAAGCGCTTTCACTGCAACCAACAAAGCAACTTTGGTTAGCTTTTTATTAGAGTGTCCTGAAATATGTTCTAAAAGCGCTTACATAAGCATTTAAGGAAAAGTGATTATTTCGAGAAGTGGAACTGCTATCATCAGATTGTGGCTTTGATTAGATTTATCTCGACAAGTGCTTTCACTGCAAACTACAAAGGATCATTAGCAGAGCCTTTTATTATTCTCTCTTGTTATGTGTTCTATCTGCGCCTAGTAATGCATTTAAGGTAAATCGATTATCTCGAGTTGAGAAGCTGCAACCATCAGATTGTGTATTTCCATAGCCTTATCTCTATAAGATATTTCACTGCAAACTACAAAGCAGCATTAAAAGACATCCTAACAATGTTCTATCTGCGCCTAGTAAAGCATTTAATTAAAAGCGATTATCTCGAGCAGAGAAGCTGCTGTCATCAGATTGTTTCTTTCATTAGCTTTAGTTCAACAGGTGCTTTGACTGCAAACTACAAAGCAGCACTAACAGAGCCCCTTACTATGTTCTCTTCATATATGTTGTTTCTGCGGTTATTAATGCATTTATCTTAAAGCGATTATCTCGAGCAGATAAGCTGCTATTATCAGATTGTGCCTTTCCATAGACTTATATGTACAACAACTTTCATTGCAACCTAAGAAGCAGAATTAACACAGCTCAATACTATGTTCTCTTGATATGTGTTCTATGTGCGCCTATTAATGAGTTTAACGAAAAGCGTTTATCTCCAGCAGACAAGCTGCTATCCTGAGATTGTGGCTTTCATGAGCTTTATCTCTACAAGCGCTTTCACTGAAAAGTACAAAGCAGCATTAACAGAGCCCCTTATAATGTTCTCTTGATATTTGTTCTATCTGCCTCTAGTAATGCATTTAAGGAAAAGCGATTATCTCGAGCAGAGAATCTGCTATCATCAGATATTGGATTTCATGACCTTTACCTCTACAAGCGATTTCACTGCCACCTAAGAAGCAGAATTAACAGAGTTCCTTTACTATGTTCTCTTGATACATGTTCTATCTGCGCCTAGTAATACATTTAAGGTAAAGCGATTATCTCCAGCAGAGAAGTTGCAATCATCACATTGTTGTTCTCGCTATGCTTTACTCTACAAGGGGTTTCACTGCAACCTACAAAGCAGCATTAATAGAATTCCTTACTATGTACTCTTGAAATGTGTTCTATCTGCGCCTGTTCTCTTGATTTGTGTTGTATCTGCGTCTATTAATGCATTTAAGTTAAGGCGATTATCTTGAGCAGAGAAGCTGCTATAATCAGATTGTGGCTTTCATTAGCTTTATCTCTACAAGCGCTTTCACTGCAACCTACAAAGCAGCTTTGGCTAGCTTTTTATTAGAGTGTCCTGAAATTTGTTCAAACAGAGCTTACATAAGTATTTAAGGAAAAGTGATTATTTCGAGCAGTTAAACTGCTATCTTCAGATTGCGGCTTTCATGAACTTTATCTAGCTTTTATATGTGTTCTTTCTGCGCCTAGTAATGCATTTAAGGAAAAGCGATTACCTCGAGCAGAGAAACTGCTATCATCAGATTGTGTATTTCCATAGCCTTATCTCTACAAGCGCTTTCACTGAATCCTAGGAAGCAGAATTAACAGAGCTCCCTACTATGTTCTCTTGATATGTGTTCTATTTAAGCCTAGCAATGCATTTAAGGTAAAGGGATTATTTCGAGCAGAGAAATTGCTATCAGCAGATTGTGGCTTCCATTAGCTTTATCTCGACAACCGCTTTCACTGCAAACTACAAAGCAGCATTTACAGATCCCCTTAGTATGTTCTCTTGATATGTGTTCTATCTGCGCCTAGTAATGCGTTTAAGGTAAACCGATTATCTCGAGCAGGGAGGATGCTATCATTAGATTGTGTCTTTCCATAGCCTTATCTCTACAAGCGCTTTCACTGAAACCTACAAAGTAGCACTAGCAGAGCTCCTTACTATATTCTCTTGATATGTGTTCTATCTGGGCTTACTAATGCGTTTAATGTAAAGCGATTACCTCCAGCAGAGTAGCTGCTATCATCAGACTGGGGCTTTCATTAGCTTTATCTCTACAAGCGCTTTGACTGCAAACTACAAAGCAGCATTAACAGAGCCCTTTACTATATTCTGTTGATATGTGTTTTCTATCTGCGCCTAGTAATGCATTTAAGGAAAACCGATTATCTCGAGCAGAGAAGCTGCTATAATCAGACTGTGGCTTTCATTATCTTTAACTCTACAAGCGATTTGACTGCAAACTACAAAGCAGCATTAACAGAGCTCCTTACTATATTCTCTTGATATGTGTTCTATCTGCTCCTAGTAATGCATTTAAGGAAAAGCGATTATCTCGAGTAGAGAAGCTGCTATCATCAGATTGTGGCTTTCATTAGCTTTATCTCTACAAGCGCTTCCACTGCAACCTACAAAGCAGCTTTGGCTAACTTTTTATTAGAGTGACCTGAAATGTGTTCTAACTTCGCTTACATAAGCATTTAAGGAAAAGTGATTATTTCGAGCAGAGGAACTGCTATCATCAGACTGTGACTTTCATTAGCTTTATCTCGAGAAGCGCTTTCTCTGCAAACTACAAAGCAGCATTAACAGAGACCCTTACTATGGTCTCTTGATATGTGTTCTATCGGCACCTATTAATGCATTTAAGTTAAAGCGATTATCTCGAGCAGAGAACCTGCTATCATCAGATTCTGGCTTTCATGCGCTTTAGCTCTACAAGCGCTTTCACTGCAACCTAGGAAGCAGAATTAATAGAGCTCCTTACTATGTTCTCTTGATATGTGTTCTATCTGCGTCTCGTAATGCATTTAAGGAAAAGCTACTATCTCCAGCAGAGAAGCTGCTATCATCAGATTGTGGCTTTCATGAGCTTTAGCTCTACAAGCGCTTTCACTGCAAACTAAAAAGCAGCATTAACAGAGCCCCTTCATAAGTTCTCTTTATATGTGTTGTTTCTGCAGCTATTAATGCATTTAAGTTAAAGCGATTATCTCGAACAGAGAAGCTGCTATCATCAGATTGTGGTTCTCGTTCGTTTTTCTATACAAGCACTTTCACTGCCACCTAGGAAGCAGAATTAACAGAGCTCCTTACTATGTTCTCTTGATATGTGTTCTATCTGCGCCTAGTAATGCATTTAAGGTAAAGCCATTATCACCAGCAGAGAAGTTGCTATCATCACATTGTTGTTCTCGTTACGCTTTACTCTACAAGCGCTTTCACTGCAAACTACAAAGCAGCATTAACAGAGCCCCTTACTATGTTCTCTTCATATGTGTTGTTTCTGCGGTTATTAATGCATTTATGTTAAAGCGATTATCTCGAGCATATAAGCTGCTATGATCAGATTGTGCCTTTCCATAGCCTTAGATCTATAACAACTTTCACTGCAATCTAAGAAGCAGAATTAACAGAGCTCCATACTATGTTCTCTTCATATGTGTTCGATGTGCGTCTATTAATGAATTTAACAAAAAGCGATTATCTCCAGCAGAGAAGCTGCTATCATCAGATTGAGGTTCTTGTTACGCTTTACTCTACAAACGTTTACACTGCAACCAACAAAGCAGCATTAACAGAGCCCCTTACAATGTTCTCATCTTATGTGTTCTATTCGCGCCTAGCAATGCATTTAAGGTAAAGCGATTATTTCGAGCAGAGAAGCTGCTATCTCAGATTGTGTCTTTAATGAGCTTTATCTCTACAAGCGTTTTCACTGCAACGTAAGAAGCAGAATTAAAAGAGCGCCTTACTATGTTCTCTTGATATGTGTTCTATCTGCGCCTAGTAATGCATTTAAGGAAAAGCGATTATATCGAGTAGAGAAGATCCTATCATCAGATTGTGGCTTTCATGAGATTTATCTCTACAAGCGCTTTCACTGCAACCTAGAAAGCAGCTTTGGCTAGCTTTTTATTAGAGTTTCCTGAAATGTGTTCCTTCAGCGCTTACTAAAGCATTTAAGGAAAAGAGATTAACCCGAGTAGAGAAGTTGCTATCATCTGATTGTGGCTTTCATCAGCTTTATCTCTACAAGCGCTTTTACTGCAACCTACAAAGCAGCTTTGGCTAGCTTTTTATTAGAGTGTCCTTAAATGTGTTCTAAGAGCCCTTACATAAGCATTTAATGAAAAATGATTATTTCGAGCAGAGAAACTGCTATCATCACATTGTGGCTTTCACTACCTTTATCTCGACAAGCGCTTTCTCTGCAAGCTACAAAGCAGCATTAACAGAGCCCCTTACTATGATCTCTTGATATGTGTTCTATCTGCGCCTAGTAATGCATTTAAGGAAAAGCGATTTTCTCGAGCAGTGAAGCTGCTATCATCAGATTGTGGCTTTCATGAGCTTTAGCTCTATAAGCGCTTTCACTGCAACCAACAAAGCAACTTTGGTTAGCTTTTTATTAGAGTGTCCTGAAATATGTTCTAAAAGCGCTTACATAAGCATTTAAGGAAAAGTGATTATTTCGAGAAGTGGAACTGCTATCATCAGATTGTGGCTTTGATTAGATTTATCTCGACAAGTGCTTTCACTGCAAACTACAAAGGATCATTAGCAGAGCCTTTTATTATTCTCTCTTGTTATGTGTTCTATCTGCGCCTAGTAATGCATTTAAGGTAAATCGATTATCTCGAGTTGAGAAGCTGCAACCATCAGATTGTGTATTTCCATAGCCTTATCTCTATAAGATATTTCACTGCAAACTACAAAGCAGCATTAAAAGACATCCTAACAATGTTCTATCTGCGCCTAGTAAAGCATTTAATTAAAAGCGATTATCTCGAGCAGAGAAGCTGCTGTCATCAGATTGTTTCTTTCATTAGCTTTAGTTCAACAGGTGCTTTGACTGCAAACTACAAAGCAGCACTAACAGAGCCCCTTACTATGTTCTCTTCATATATGTTGTTTCTGCGGTTATTAATGCATTTATCTTAAAGCGATTATCTCGAGCAGATAAGCTGCTATTATCAGATTGTGCCTTTCCATAGACTTATATGTACAACAACTTTCATTGCAACCTAAGAAGCAGAATTAACACAGCTCAATACTATGTTCTCTTGATATGTGTTCTATGTGCGCCTATTAATGAGTTTAACGAAAAGCGTTTATCTCCAGCAGACAAGCTGCTATCCTGAGATTGTGGCTTTCATGAGCTTTATCTCTACAAGCGCTTTCACTGAAAAGTACAAAGCAGCATTAACAGAGCCCCTTATAATGTTCTCTTGATATTTGTTCTATCTGCCTCTAGTAATGCATTTAAGGAAAAGCGATTATCTCGAGCAGAGAATCTGCTATCATCAGATATTGGATTTCATGACCTTTACCTCTACAAGCGATTTCACTGCCACCTAAGAAGCAGAATTAACAGAGTTCCTTTACTATGTTCTCTTGATACATGTTCTATCTGCGCCTAGTAATACATTTAAGGTAAAGCGATTATCTCCAGCAGAGAAGTTGCAATCATCACATTGTTGTTCTCGCTATGCTTTACTCTACAAGGGGTTTCACTGCAACCTACAAAGCAGCATTAATAGAATTCCTTACTATGTACTCTTGAAATGTGTTCTATCTGCGCCTGTTCTCTTGATTTGTGTTGTATCTGCGTCTATTAATGCATTTAAGTTAAGGCGATTATCTTGAGCAGAGAAGCTGCTATAATCAGATTGTGGCTTTCATTAGCTTTATCTCTACAAGCGCTTTCACTGCAACCTACAAAGCAGCTTTGGCTAGCTTTTTATTAGAGTGTCCTGAAATTTGTTCAAACAGAGCTTACATAAGTATTTAAGGAAAAGTGATTATTTCGAGCAGTTAAACTGCTATCTTCAGATTGCGGCTTTCATGAACTTTATCTAGCTTTTATATGTGTTCTTTCTGCGCCTAGTAATGCATTTAAGGAAAAGCGATTACCTCGAGCAGAGAAACTGCTATCATCAGATTGTGTATTTCCATAGCCTTATCTCTACAAGCGCTTTCACTGAATCCTAGGAAGCAGAATTAACAGAGCTCCCTACTATGTTCTCTTGATATGTGTTCTATTTAAGCCTAGCAATGCATTTAAGGTAAAGGGATTATTTCGAGCAGAGAAATTGCTATCAGCAGATTGTGGCTTCCATTAGCTTTATCTCGACAACCGCTTTCACTGCAAACTACAAAGCAGCATTTACAGATCCCCTTAGTATGTTCTCTTGATATGTGTTCTATCTGCGCCTAGTAATGCGTTTAAGGTAAACCGATTATCTCGAGCAGGGAGGATGCTATCATTAGATTGTGTCTTTCCATAGCCTTATCTCTACAAGCGCTTTCACTGAAACCTACAAAGTAGCACTAGCAGAGCTCCTTACTATATTCTCTTGATATGTGTTCTATCTGGGCTTACTAATGCGTTTAATGTAAAGCGATTACCTCCAGCAGAGTAGCTGCTATCATCAGACTGGGGCTTTCATTAGCTTTATCTCTACAAGCGCTTTGACTGCAAACTACAAAGCAGCATTAACAGAGCCCTTTACTATATTCTGTTGATATGTGTTTTCTATCTGCGCCTAGTAATGCATTTAAGGAAAACCGATTATCTCGAGCAGAGAAGCTGCTATAATCAGACTGTGGCTTTCATTATCTTTAACTCTACAAGCGATTTGACTGCAAACTACAAAGCAGCATTAACAGAGCTCCTTACTATATTCTCTTGATATGTGTTCTATCTGCTCCTAGTAATGCATTTAAGGAAAAGCGATTATCTCGAGTAGAGAAGCTGCTATCATCAGATTGTGGCTTTCATTAGCTTTATCTCTACAAGCGCTTCCACTGCAACCTACAAAGCAGCTTTGGCTAACTTTTTATTAGAGTGACCTGAAATGTGTTCTAACTTCGCTTACATAAGCATTTAAGGAAAAGTGATTATTTCGAGCAGAGGAACTGCTATCATCAGACTGTGACTTTCATTAGCTTTATCTCGAGAAGCGCTTTCTCTGCAAACTACAAAGCAGCATTAACAGAGACCCTTACTATGGTCTCTTGATATGTGTTCTATCGGCACCTATTAATGCATTTAAGTTAAAGCGATTATCTCGAGCAGAGAACCTGCTATCATCAGATTCTGGCTTTCATGCGCTTTAGCTCTACAAGCGCTTTCACTGCAACCTAGGAAGCAGAATTAATAGAGCTCCTTACTATGTTCTCTTGATATGTGTTCTATCTGCGTCTCGTAATGCATTTAAGGAAAAGCTACTATCTCCAGCAGAGAAGCTGCTATCATCAGATTGTGGCTTTCATGAGCTTTAGCTCTACAAGCGCTTTCACTGCAAACTAAAAAGCAGCATTAACAGAGCCCCTTCATAAGTTCTCTTTATATGTGTTGTTTCTGCAGCTATTAATGCATTTAAGTTAAAGCGATTATCTCGAACAGAGAAGCTGCTATCATCAGATTGTGGTTCTCGTTCGTTTTTCTATACAAGCACTTTCACTGCCACCTAGGAAGCAGAATTAACAGAGCTCCTTACTATGTTCTCTTGATATGTGTTCTATCTGCGCCTAGTAATGCATTTAAGGTAAAGCCATTATCACCAGCAGAGAAGTTGCTATCATCACATTGTTGTTCTCGTTACGCTTTACTCTACAAGCGCTTTCACTGCAAACTACAAAGCAGCATTAACAGAGCCCCTTACTATGTTCTCTTCATATGTGTTGTTTCTGCGGTTATTAATGCATTTATGTTAAAGCGATTATCTCGAGCATATAAGCTGCTATGATCAGATTGTGCCTTTCCATAGCCTTAGATCTATAACAACTTTCACTGCAATCTAAGAAGCAGAATTAACAGAGCTCCATACTATGTTCTCTTCATATGTGTTCGATGTGCGTCTATTAATGAATTTAACAAAAAGCGATTATCTCCAGCAGAGAAGCTGCTATCATCAGATTGAGGTTCTTGTTACGCTTTACTCTACAAACGTTTACACTGCAACCAACAAAGCAGCATTAACAGAGCCCCTTACAATGTTCTCATCTTATGTGTTCTATTCGCGCCTAGCAATGCATTTAAGGTAAAGCGATTATTTCGAGCAGAGAAGCTGCTATCTCAGATTGTGTCTTTAATGAGCTTTATCTCTACAAGCGTTTTCACTGCAACGTAAGAAGCAGAATTAAAAGAGCGCCTTACTATGTTCTCTTGATATGTGTTCTATCTGCGCCTAGTAATGCATTTAAGGAAAAGCGATTATATCGAGTAGAGAAGATCCTATCATCAGATTGTGGCTTTCATGAGATTTATCTCTACAAGCGCTTTCACTGCAACCTAGAAAGCAGCTTTGGCTAGCTTTTTATTAGAGTTTCCTGAAATGTGTTCCTTCAGCGCTTACTAAAGCATTTAAGGAAAAGAGATTAACCCGAGTAGAGAAGTTGCTATCATCTGATTGTGGCTTTCATCAGCTTTATCTCTACAAGCGCTTTTACTGCAACCTACAAAGCAGCTTTGGCTAGCTTTTTATTAGAGTGTCCTTAAATGTGTTCTAACTGCGCTTGCATAAGCATTTAAGGAAAAGTGATTACTTCGAGCAGAGAAACTGCTATCATCACATTGTGGCTTTCACTACCTTTATCTCGACAAGCGCTTTCTCTGCAAGCTACAAAGCAGCATTAACAGAGCCCCTTACTATGATCTCTTGATATGTGTTCTATCTGCGCCTAGTAATGCATTTAAGGAAAAGCGATTTTCTCGAGCAGTGAAGCTGCTATCATCAGATTGTGGCTTTCATGAGCTTTAGCTCTATAAGCGCTTTCACTGCAACCAACAAAGCAACTTTGGTTAGCTTTTTATTAGAGTGTCCTGAAATATGTTCTAAAAGCGCTTACATAAGCATTTAAGGAAAAGTGATTATTTCGAGAAGTGGAACTGCTATCATCAGATTGTGGCTTTGATTAGATTTATCTCGACAAGTGCTTTCACTGCAAACTACAAAGGATCATTAGCAGAGCCTTTTATTATTCTCTCTTGTTATGTGTTCTATCTGCGCCTAGTAATGCATTTAAGGTAAATCGATTATCTCGAGTTGAGAAGCTGCAACCATCAGATTGTGTATTTCCATAGCCTTATCTCTATAAGATATTTCACTGCAAACTACAAAGCAGCATTAAAAGACATCCTAACAATGTTCTATCTGCGCCTAGTAAAGCATTTAATTAAAAGCGATTATCTCGAGCAGAGAAGCTGCTGTCATCAGATTGTTTCTTTCATTAGCTTTAGTTCAACAGGTGCTTTGACTGCAAACTACAAAGCAGCACTAACAGAGCCCCTTACTATGTTCTCTTCATATATGTTGTTTCTGCGGTTATTAATGCATTTATCTTAAAGCGATTATCTCGAGCAGATAAGCTGCTATTATCAGATTGTGCCTTTCCATAGACTTATATGTACAACAACTTTCATTGCAACCTAAGAAGCAGAATTAACACAGCTCAATACTATGTTCTCTTGATATGTGTTCTATGTGCGCCTATTAATGAGTTTAACGAAAAGCGTTTATCTCCAGCAGACAAGCTGCTATCCTGAGATTGTGGCTTTCATGAGCTTTATCTCTACAAGCGCTTTCACTGAAAAGTACAAAGCAGCATTAACAGAGCCCCTTATAATGTTCTCTTGATATTTGTTCTATCTGCCTCTAGTAATGCATTTAAGGAAAAGCGATTATCTCGAGCAGAGAATCTGCTATCATCAGATATTGGATTTCATGACCTTTACCTCTACAAGCGATTTCACTGCCACCTAAGAAGCAGAATTAACAGAGTTCCTTTACTATGTTCTCTTGATACATGTTCTATCTGCGCCTAGTAATACATTTAAGGTAAAGCGATTATCTCCAGCAGAGAAGTTGCAATCATCACATTGTTGTTCTCGCTATGCTTTACTCTACAAGGGGTTTCACTGCAACCTACAAAGCAGCATTAATAGAATTCCTTACTATGTACTCTTGAAATGTGTTCTATCTGCGCCTGTTCTCTTGATTTGTGTTGTATCTGCGTCTATTAATGCATTTAAGTTAAGGCGATTATCTTGAGCAGAGAAGCTGCTATAATCAGATTGTGGCTTTCATTAGCTTTATCTCTACAAGCGCTTTCACTGCAACCTACAAAGCAGCTTTGGCTAGCTTTTTATTAGAGTGTCCTGAAATTTGTTCAAACAGAGCTTACATAAGTATTTAAGGAAAAGTGATTATTTCGAGCAGTTAAACTGCTATCTTCAGATTGCGGCTTTCATGAACTTTATCTAGCTTTTATATGTGTTCTTTCTGCGCCTAGTAATGCATTTAAGGAAAAGCGATTACCTCGAGCAGAGAAACTGCTATCATCAGATTGTGTATTTCCATAGCCTTATCTCTACAAGCGCTTTCACTGAATCCTAGGAAGCAGAATTAACAGAGCTCCCTACTATGTTCTCTTGATATGTGTTCTATTTAAGCCTAGCAATGCATTTAAGGTAAAGGGATTATTTCGAGCAGAGAAATTGCTATCAGCAGATTGTGGCTTCCATTAGCTTTATCTCGACAACCGCTTTCACTGCAAACTACAAAGCAGCATTTACAGATCCCCTTAGTATGTTCTCTTGATATGTGTTCTATCTGCGCCTAGTAATGCGTTTAAGGTAAACCGATTATCTCGAGCAGGGAGGATGCTATCATTAGATTGTGTCTTTCCATAGCCTTATCTCTACAAGCGCTTTCACTGAAACCTACAAAGTAGCACTAGCAGAGCTCCTTACTATATTCTCTTGATATGTGTTCTATCTGGGCTTACTAATGCGTTTAATGTAAAGCGATTACCTCCAGCAGAGTAGCTGCTATCATCAGACTGGGGCTTTCATTAGCTTTATCTCTACAAGCGCTTTGACTGCAAACTACAAAGCAGCATTAACAGAGCCCTTTACTATATTCTGTTGATATGTGTTTTCTATCTGCGCCTAGTAATGCATTTAAGGAAAACCGATTATCTCGAGCAGAGAAGCTGCTATAATCAGACTGTGGCTTTCATTATCTTTAACTCTACAAGCGATTTGACTGCAAACTACAAAGCAGCATTAACAGAGCTCCTTACTATATTCTCTTGATATGTGTTCTATCTGCTCCTAGTAATGCATTTAAGGAAAAGCGATTATCTCGAGTAGAGAAGCTGCTATCATCAGATTGTGGCTTTCATTAGCTTTATCTCTACAAGCGCTTCCACTGCAACCTACAAAGCAGCTTTGGCTAACTTTTTATTAGAGTGACCTGAAATGTGTTCTAACTTCGCTTACATAAGCATTTAAGGAAAAGTGATTATTTCGAGCAGAGGAACTGCTATCATCAGACTGTGACTTTCATTAGCTTTATCTCGAGAAGCGCTTTCTCTGCAAACTACAAAGCAGCATTAACAGAGACCCTTACTATGGTCTCTTGATATGTGTTCTATCGGCACCTATTAATGCATTTAAGTTAAAGCGATTATCTCGAGCAGAGAACCTGCTATCATCAGATTCTGGCTTTCATGCGCTTTAGCTCTACAAGCGCTTTCACTGCAACCTAGGAAGCAGAATTAATAGAGCTCCTTACTATGTTCTCTTGATATGTGTTCTATCTGCGTCTCGTAATGCATTTAAGGAAAAGCTACTATCTCCAGCAGAGAAGCTGCTATCATCAGATTGTGGCTTTCATGAGCTTTAGCTCTACAAGCGCTTTCACTGCAAACTAAAAAGCAGCATTAACAGAGCCCCTTCATAAGTTCTCTTTATATGTGTTGTTTCTGCAGCTATTAATGCATTTAAGTTAAAGCGATTATCTCGAACAGAGAAGCTGCTATCATCAGATTGTGGTTCTCGTTCGTTTTTCTATACAAGCACTTTCACTGCCACCTAGGAAGCAGAATTAACAGAGCTCCTTACTATGTTCTCTTGATATGTGTTCTATCTGCGCCTAGTAATGCATTTAAGGTAAAGCCATTATCACCAGCAGAGAAGTTGCTATCATCACATTGTTGTTCTCGTTACGCTTTACTCTACAAGCGCTTTCACTGCAAACTACAAAGCAGCATTAACAGAGCCCCTTACTATGTTCTCTTCATATGTGTTGTTTCTGCGGTTATTAATGCATTTATGTTAAAGCGATTATCTCGAGCATATAAGCTGCTATGATCAGATTGTGCCTTTCCATAGCCTTAGATCTATAACAACTTTCACTGCAATCTAAGAAGCAGAATTAACAGAGCTCCATACTATGTTCTCTTCATATGTGTTCGATGTGCGTCTATTAATGAATTTAACAAAAAGCGATTATCTCCAGCAGAGAAGCTGCTATCATCAGATTGAGGTTCTTGTTACGCTTTACTCTACAAACGTTTACACTGCAACCAACAAAGCAGCATTAACAGAGCCCCTTACAATGTTCTCATCTTATGTGTTCTATTCGCGCCTAGCAATGCATTTAAGGTAAAGCGATTATTTCGAGCAGAGAAGCTGCTATCTCAGATTGTGTCTTTAATGAGCTTTATCTCTACAAGCGTTTTCACTGCAACGTAAGAAGCAGAATTAAAAGAGCGCCTTACTATGTTCTCTTGATATGTGTTCTATCTGCGCCTAGTAATGCATTTAAGGAAAAGCGATTATATCGAGTAGAGAAGATCCTATCATCAGATTGTGGCTTTCATGAGATTTATCTCTACAAGCGCTTTCACTGCAACCTAGAAAGCAGCTTTGGCTAGCTTTTTATTAGAGTTTCCTGAAATGTGTTCCTTCAGCGCTTACTAAAGCATTTAAGGAAAAGAGATTAACCCGAGTAGAGAAGTTGCTATCATCTGATTGTGGCTTTCATCAGCTTTATCTCTACAAGCGCTTTTACTGCAACCTACAAAGCAGCTTTGGCTAGCTTTTTATTAGAGTGTCCTTAAATGTGTTCTAACTGCGCTTGCATAAGCATTTAAGGAAAAGTGATTACTTCGAGCAGAGAAACTGCTATCATCACATTGTGGCTTTCACTACCTTTATCTCGACAAGCGCTTTCTCTGCAAGCTACAAAGCAGCATTAACAGAGCCCCTTACTATGATCTCTTGATATGTGTTCTATCTGCGCCTAGTAATGCATTTAAGGAAAAGCGATTTTCTCGAGCAGTGAAGCTGCTATCATCAGATTGTGGCTTTCATGAGCTTTAGCTCTATAAGCGCTTTCACTGCAACCAACAAAGCAACTTTGGTTAGCTTTTTATTAGAGTGTCCTGAAATATGTTCTAAAAGCGCTTACATAAGCATTTAAGGAAAAGTGATTATTTCGAGAAGTGGAACTGCTATCATCAGATTGTGGCTTTGATTAGATTTATCTCGACAAGTGCTTTCACTGCAAACTACAAAGGATCATTAGCAGAGCCTTTTATTATTCTCTCTTGTTATGTGTTCTATCTGCGCCTAGTAATGCATTTAAGGTAAATCGATTATCTCGAGTTGAGAAGCTGCAACCATCAGATTGTGTATTTCCATAGCCTTATCTCTATAAGATATTTCACTGCAAACTACAAAGCAGCATTAAAAGACATCCTAACAATGTTCTATCTGCGCCTAGTAAAGCATTTAATTAAAAGCGATTATCTCGAGCAGAGAAGCTGCTGTCATCAGATTGTTTCTTTCATTAGCTTTAGTTCAACAGGTGCTTTGACTGCAAACTACAAAGCAGCACTAACAGAGCCCCTTACTATGTTCTCTTCATATATGTTGTTTCTGCGGTTATTAATGCATTTATCTTAAAGCGATTATCTCGAGCAGATAAGCTGCTATTATCAGATTGTGCCTTTCCATAGACTTATATGTACAACAACTTTCATTGCAACCTAAGAAGCAGAATTAACACAGCTCAATACTATGTTCTCTTGATATGTGTTCTATGTGCGCCTATTAATGAGTTTAACGAAAAGCGTTTATCTCCAGCAGACAAGCTGCTATCCTGAGATTGTGGCTTTCATGAGCTTTATCTCTACAAGCGCTTTCACTGAAAAGTACAAAGCAGCATTAACAGAGCCCCTTATAATGTTCTCTTGATATTTGTTCTATCTGCCTCTAGTAATGCATTTAAGGAAAAGCGATTATCTCGAGCAGAGAATCTGCTATCATCAGATATTGGATTTCATGACCTTTACCTCTACAAGCGATTTCACTGCCACCTAAGAAGCAGAATTAACAGAGTTCCTTTACTATGTTCTCTTGATACATGTTCTATCTGCGCCTAGTAATACATTTAAGGTAAAGCGATTATCTCCAGCAGAGAAGTTGCAATCATCACATTGTTGTTCTCGCTATGCTTTACTCTACAAGGGGTTTCACTGCAACCTACAAAGCAGCATTAATAGAATTCCTTACTATGTACTCTTGAAATGTGTTCTATCTGCGCCTGTTCTCTTGATTTGTGTTGTATCTGCGTCTATTAATGCATTTAAGTTAAGGCGATTATCTTGAGCAGAGAAGCTGCTATAATCAGATTGTGGCTTTCATTAGCTTTATCTCTACAAGCGCTTTCACTGCAACCTACAAAGCAGCTTTGGCTAGCTTTTTATTAGAGTGTCCTGAAATTTGTTCAAACAGAGCTTACATAAGTATTTAAGGAAAAGTGATTATTTCGAGCAGTTAAACTGCTATCTTCAGATTGCGGCTTTCATGAACTTTATCTAGCTTTTATATGTGTTCTTTCTGCGCCTAGTAATGCATTTAAGGAAAAGCGATTACCTCGAGCAGAGAAACTGCTATCATCAGATTGTGTATTTCCATAGCCTTATCTCTACAAGCGCTTTCACTGAATCCTAGGAAGCAGAATTAACAGAGCTCCCTACTATGTTCTCTTGATATGTGTTCTATTTAAGCCTAGCAATGCATTTAAGGTAAAGGGATTATTTCGAGCAGAGAAATTGCTATCAGCAGATTGTGGCTTCCATTAGCTTTATCTCGACAACCGCTTTCACTGCAAACTACAAAGCAGCATTTACAGATCCCCTTAGTATGTTCTCTTGATATGTGTTCTATCTGCGCCTAGTAATGCGTTTAAGGTAAACCGATTATCTCGAGCAGGGAGGATGCTATCATTAGATTGTGTCTTTCCATAGCCTTATCTCTACAAGCGCTTTCACTGAAACCTACAAAGTAGCACTAGCAGAGCTCCTTACTATATTCTCTTGATATGTGTTCTATCTGGGCTTACTAATGCGTTTAATGTAAAGCGATTACCTCCAGCAGAGTAGCTGCTATCATCAGACTGGGGCTTTCATTAGCTTTATCTCTACAAGCGCTTTGACTGCAAACTACAAAGCAGCATTAACAGAGCCCTTTACTATATTCTGTTGATATGTGTTTTCTATCTGCGCCTAGTAATGCATTTAAGGAAAACCGATTATCTCGAGCAGAGAAGCTGCTATAATCAGACTGTGGCTTTCATTATCTTTAACTCTACAAGCGATTTGACTGCAAACTACAAAGCAGCATTAACAGAGCTCCTTACTATATTCTCTTGATATGTGTTCTATCTGCTCCTAGTAATGCATTTAAGGAAAAGCGATTATCTCGAGTAGAGAAGCTGCTATCATCAGATTGTGGCTTTCATTAGCTTTATCTCTACAAGCGCTTCCACTGCAACCTACAAAGCAGCTTTGGCTAACTTTTTATTAGAGTGACCTGAAATGTGTTCTAACTTCGCTTACATAAGCATTTAAGGAAAAGTGATTATTTCGAGCAGAGGAACTGCTATCATCAGACTGTGACTTTCATTAGCTTTATCTCGAGAAGCGCTTTCTCTGCAAACTACAAAGCAGCATTAACAGAGACCCTTACTATGGTCTCTTGATATGTGTTCTATCGGCACCTATTAATGCATTTAAGTTAAAGCGATTATCTCGAGCAGAGAACCTGCTATCATCAGATTCTGGCTTTCATGCGCTTTAGCTCTACAAGCGCTTTCACTGCAACCTAGGAAGCAGAATTAATAGAGCTCCTTACTATGTTCTCTTGATATGTGTTCTATCTGCGTCTCGTAATGCATTTAAGGAAAAGCTACTATCTCCAGCAGAGAAGCTGCTATCATCAGATTGTGGCTTTCATGAGCTTTAGCTCTACAAGCGCTTTCACTGCAAACTAAAAAGCAGCATTAACAGAGCCCCTTCATAAGTTCTCTTTATATGTGTTGTTTCTGCAGCTATTAATGCATTTAAGTTAAAGCGATTATCTCGAACAGAGAAGCTGCTATCATCAGATTGTGGTTCTCGTTCGTTTTTCTATACAAGCACTTTCACTGCCACCTAGGAAGCAGAATTAACAGAGCTCCTTACTATGTTCTCTTGATATGTGTTCTATCTGCGCCTAGTAATGCATTTAAGGTAAAGCCATTATCACCAGCAGAGAAGTTGCTATCATCACATTGTTGTTCTCGTTACGCTTTACTCTACAAGCGCTTTCACTGCAAACTACAAAGCAGCATTAACAGAGCCCCTTACTATGTTCTCTTCATATGTGTTGTTTCTGCGGTTATTAATGCATTTATGTTAAAGCGATTATCTCGAGCATATAAGCTGCTATGATCAGATTGTGCCTTTCCATAGCCTTAGATCTATAACAACTTTCACTGCAATCTAAGAAGCAGAATTAACAGAGCTCCATACTATGTTCTCTTCATATGTGTTCGATGTGCGTCTATTAATGAATTTAACAAAAAGCGATTATCTCCAGCAGAGAAGCTGCTATCATCAGATTGAGGTTCTTGTTACGCTTTACTCTACAAACGTTTACACTGCAACCAACAAAGCAGCATTAACAGAGCCCCTTACAATGTTCTCATCTTATGTGTTCTATTCGCGCCTAGCAATGCATTTAAGGTAAAGCGATTATTTCGAGCAGAGAAGCTGCTATCTCAGATTGTGTCTTTAATGAGCTTTATCTCTACAAGCGTTTTCACTGCAACGTAAGAAGCAGAATTAAAAGAGCGCCTTACTATGTTCTCTTGATATGTGTTCTATCTGCGCCTAGTAATGCATTTAAGGAAAAGCGATTATATCGAGTAGAGAAGATCCTATCATCAGATTGTGGCTTTCATGAGATTTATCTCTACAAGCGCTTTCACTGCAACCTAGAAAGCAGCTTTGGCTAGCTTTTTATTAGAGTTTCCTGAAATGTGTTCCTTCAGCGCTTACTAAAGCATTTAAGGAAAAGAGATTAACCCGAGTAGAGAAGTTGCTATCATCTGATTGTGGCTTTCATCAGCTTTATCTCTACAAGCGCTTTTACTGCAACCTACAAAGCAGCTTTGGCTAGCTTTTTATTAGAGTGTCCTTAAATGTGTTCTAACTGCGCTTGCATAAGCATTTAAGGAAAAGTGATTACTTCGAGCAGAGAAACTGCTATCATCACATTGTGGCTTTCACTACCTTTATCTCGACAAGCGCTTTCTCTGCAAGCTACAAAGCAGCATTAACAGAGCCCCTTACTATGATCTCTTGATATGTGTTCTATCTGCGCCTAGTAATGCATTTAAGGAAAAGCGATTTTCTCGAGCAGTGAAGCTGCTATCATCAGATTGTGGCTTTCATGAGCTTTAGCTCTATAAGCGCTTTCACTGCAACCAACAAAGCAACTTTGGTTAGCTTTTTATTAGAGTGTCCTGAAATATGTTCTAAAAGCGCTTACATAAGCATTTAAGGAAAAGTGATTATTTCGAGAAGTGGAACTGCTATCATCAGATTGTGGCTTTGATTAGATTTATCTCGACAAGTGCTTTCACTGCAAACTACAAAGGATCATTAGCAGAGCCTTTTATTATTCTCTCTTGTTATGTGTTCTATCTGCGCCTAGTAATGCATTTAAGGTAAATCGATTATCTCGAGTTGAGAAGCTGCAACCATCAGATTGTGTATTTCCATAGCCTTATCTCTATAAGATATTTCACTGCAAACTACAAAGCAGCATTAAAAGACATCCTAACAATGTTCTATCTGCGCCTAGTAAAGCATTTAATTAAAAGCGATTATCTCGAGCAGAGAAGCTGCTGTCATCAGATTGTTTCTTTCATTAGCTTTAGTTCAACAGGTGCTTTGACTGCAAACTACAAAGCAGCACTAACAGAGCCCCTTACTATGTTCTCTTCATATATGTTGTTTCTGCGGTTATTAATGCATTTATCTTAAAGCGATTATCTCGAGCAGATAAGCTGCTATTATCAGATTGTGCCTTTCCATAGACTTATATGTACAACAACTTTCATTGCAACCTAAGAAGCAGAATTAACACAGCTCAATACTATGTTCTCTTGATATGTGTTCTATGTGCGCCTATTAATGAGTTTAACGAAAAGCGTTTATCTCCAGCAGACAACGCTATCCTGAGATTGTGGCTTTCATGAGCTTTATCTCTACAAGCGCTTTCACTGAAAAGTACAAAGCAGCATTAACAGAGCCCCTTATATGTTGTTCTCTTGATATTTGTTCTATCTGCCTCTAGTAATGCATTTAAGGAAAAGCGATTATCTCGAGCAGAGAATCTGCTATCATCAGATATTGGATTTCATGACCTTTACCTCTACAAGCGATTTCACTGCCACCTAAGAAGCAGAATTAACAGAGTTCCTTTACTATGTTCTCTTGATACATGTTCTATCTGCGCCTAGTAATACATTTAAGGTAAAGCGATTATCTCCAGCAGAGAAGTTGCAATCATCACATTGTTGTTCTCGCTATGCTTTACTCTACAAGGGGTTTCACTGCAACCTACAAAGCAGCATTAATAGAATTCCTTACTATGTACTCTTGAAATGTGTTCTATCTGCGCCTGTTCTCTTGATTTGTGTTGTATCTGCGTCTATTAATGCATTTAAGTTAAGGCGATTATCTTGAGCAGAGAAGCTGCTATAATCAGATTGTGGCTTTCATTAGCTTTATCTCTACAAGCGCTTTCACTGCAACCTACAAAGCAGCTTTGGCTAGCTTTTTATTAGAGTGTCCTGAAATTTGTTCAAACAGAGCTTACATAAGTATTTAAGGAAAAGTGATTATTTCGAGCAGTTAAACTGCTATCTTCAGATTGCGGCTTTCATGAACTTTATCTAGCTTTTATATGTGTTCTTTCTGCGCCTAGTAATGCATTTAAGGAAAAGCGATTACCTCGAGCAGAGAAACTGCTATCATCAGATTGTGCATTTCCATAGCCTTATCTCTACAAGCGCTTTCACTGAATCCTAGGAAGCAGAATTAACAGAGCTCCCTACTATGTTCTCTTGATATGTGTTCTATTTAAGCCTAGCAATGCATTTAAGGTAAAGGGATTATTTCGAGCAGAGAAATTGCTATCAGCAGATTGTGGCTTCCATTAGCTTTATCTCGACAACCGCTTTCACTGCAAACTACAAAGCAGCATTTACAGATCCCCTTAGTATGTTCTCTTGATATGTGTTCTATCTGCGCCTAGTAATGCGTTTAAGGTAAACCGATTATCTCGAGCAGGGAGGATGCTATCATTAGATTGTGTCTTTCCATAGCCTTATCTCTACAAGCGCTTTCACTGAAACCTACAAAGTAGCACTAGCAGAGCTCCTTACTATATTCTCTTGATATGTGTTCTATCTGGGCTTACTAATGCGTTTAATGTAAAGCGATTACCTCCAGCAGAGTAGCTGCTATCATCAGACTGGGGCTTTCATTAGCTTTATCTCTACAAGCGCTTTGACTGCAAACTACAAAGCAGCATTAACAGAGCCCTTTACTATATTCTGTTGATATGTGTTTTCTATCTGCGCCTAGTAATGCATTTAAGGAAAACCGATTATCTCGAGCAGAGAAGCTGCTATAATCAGACTGTGGCTTTCATTATCTTTAACTCTACAAGCGATTTGACTGCAAACTACAAAGCAGCATTAACAGAGCTCCTTACTATATTCTCTTGATATGTGTTCTATCTGCTCCTAGTAATGCATTTAAGGAAAAGCGATTATCTCGAGTAGAGAAGCTGCTATCATCAGATTGTGGCTTTCATTAGCTTTATCTCTACAAGCGCTTCCACTGCAACCTACAAAGCAGCTTTGGCTAACTTTTTATTAGAGTGACCTGAAATGTGTTCTAACTTCGCTTACATAAGCATTTAAGGAAAAGTGATTATTTCGAGCAGAGGAACTGCTATCATCAGACTGTGACTTTCATTAGCTTTATCTCGAGAAGCGCTTTCTCTGCAAACTACAAAGCAGCATTAACAGAGACCCTTACTATGGTCTCTTGATATGTGTTCTATCGGCACCTATTAATGCATTTAAGTTAAAGCGATTATCTCGAGCAGAGAACCTGCTATCATCAGATTCTGGCTTTCATGCGCTTTAGCTCTACAAGCGCTTTCACTGCAACCTAGGAAGCAGAATTAATAGAGCTCCTTACTATGTTCTCTTGATATGTGTTCTATCTGCGTCTCGTAATGCATTTAAGGAAAAGCTACTATCTCCAGCAGAGAAGCTGCTATCATCAGATTGTGGCTTTCATGAGCTTTAGCTCTACAAGCGCTTTCACTGCAAACTAAAAAGCAGCATTAACAGAGCCCCTTCATAAGTTCTCTTTATATGTGTTGTTTCTGCAGCTATTAATGCATTTAAGTTAAAGCGATTATCTCGAACAGAGAAGCTGCTATCATCAGATTGTGGTTCTCGTTCGTTTTTCTATACAAGCACTTTCACTGCCACCTAGGAAGCAGAATTAACAGAGCTCCTTACTATGTTCTCTTGATATGTGTTCTATCTGCGCCTAGTAATGCATTTAAGGTAAAGCCATTATCACCAGCAGAGAAGTTGCTATCATCACATTGTTGTTCTCGTTACGCTTTACTCTACAAGCGCTTTCACTGCAAACTACAAAGCAGCATTAACAGAGCCCCTTACTATGTTCTCTTCATATGTGTTGTTTCTGCGGTTATTAATGCATTTATGTTAAAGCGATTATCTCGAGCATATAAGCTGCTATGATCAGATTGTGCCTTTCCATAGCCTTAGATCTATAACAACTTTCACTGCAATCTAAGAAGCAGAATTAACAGAGCTCCATACTATGTTCTCTTCATATGTGTTCGATGTGCGTCTATTAATGAATTTAACAAAAAGCGATTATCTCCAGCAGAGAAGCTGCTATCATCAGATTGAGGTTCTTGTTACGCTTTACTCTACAAACGTTTACACTGCAACCAACAAAGCAGCATTAACAGAGCCCCTTACAATGTTCTCATCTTATGTGTTCTATTCGCGCCTAGCAATGCATTTAAGGTAAAGCGATTATTTCGAGCAGAGAAGCTGCTATCTCAGATTGTGTCTTTAATGAGCTTTATCTCTACAAGCGTTTTCACTGCAACGTAAGAAGCAGAATTAAAAGAGCGCCTTACTATGTTCTCTTGATATGTGTTCTATCTGCGCCTAGTAATGCATTTAAGGAAAAGCGATTATATCGAGTAGAGAAGATCCTATCATCAGATTGTGGCTTTCATGAGATTTATCTCTACAAGCGCTTTCACTGCAACCTAGAAAGCAGCTTTGGCTAGCTTTTTATTAGAGTTTCCTGAAATGTGTTCCTTCAGCGCTTACTAAAGCATTTAAGGAAAAGAGATTAACCCGAGTAGAGAAGTTGCTATCATCTGATTGTGGCTTTCATCAGCTTTATCTCTACAAGCGCTTTTACTGCAACCTACAAAGCAGCTTTGGCTAGCTTTTTATTAGAGTGTCCTTAAATGTGTTCTAACTGCGCTTGCATAAGCATTTAAGGAAAAGTGATTACTTCGAGCAGAGAAACTGCTATCATCACATTGTGGCTTTCACTACCTTTATCTCGACAAGCGCTTTCTCTGCAAGCTACAAAGCAGCATTAACAGAGCCCCTTACTATGATCTCTTGATATGTGTTCTATCTGCGCCTAGTAATGCATTTAAGGAAAAGCGATTTTCTCGAGCAGTGAAGCTGCTATCATCAGATTGTGGCTTTCATGAGCTTTAGCTCTATAAGCGCTTTCACTGCAACCAACAAAGCAACTTTGGTTAGCTTTTTATTAGAGTGTCCTGAAATATGTTCTAAAAGCGCTTACATAAGCATTTAAGGAAAAGTGATTATTTCGAGAAGTGGAACTGCTATCATCAGATTGTGGCTTTGATTAGATTTATCTCGACAAGTGCTTTCACTGCAAACTACAAAGGATCATTAGCAGAGCCTTTTATTATTCTCTCTTGTTATGTGTTCTATCTGCGCCTAGTAATGCATTTAAGGTAAATCGATTATCTCGAGTTGAGAAGCTGCAACCATCAGATTGTGTATTTCCATAGCCTTATCTCTATAAGATATTTCACTGCAAACTACAAAGCAGCATTAAAAGACATCCTAACAATGTTCTATCTGCGCCTAGTAAAGCATTTAATTAAAAGCGATTATCTCGAGCAGAGAAGCTGCTGTCATCAGATTGTTTCTTTCATTAGCTTTAGTTCAACAGGTGCTTTGACTGCAAACTACAAAGCAGCACTAACAGAGCCCCTTACTATGTTCTCTTCATATATGTTGTTTCTGCGGTTATTAATGCATTTATCTTAAAGCGATTATCTCGAGCAGATAAGCTGCTATTATCAGATTGTGCCTTTCCATAGACTTATATGTACAACAACTTTCATTGCAACCTAAGAAGCAGAATTAACACAGCTCAATACTATGTTCTCTTGATATGTGTTCTATGTGCGCCTATTAATGAGTTTAACGAAAAGCGTTTATCTCCAGCAGACAAGCTGCTATCCTGAGATTGTGGCTTTCATGAGCTTTATCTCTACAAGCGCTTTCACTGAAAAGTACAAAGCAGCATTAACAGAGCCCCTTATAATGTTCTCTTGATATTTGTTCTATCTGCCTCTAGTAATGCATTTAAGGAAAAGCGATTATCTCGAGCAGAGAATCTGCTATCATCAGATATTGGATTTCATGACCTTTACCTCTACAAGCGATTTCACTGCCACCTAAGAAGCAGAATTAACAGAGTTCCTTTACTATGTTCTCTTGATACATGTTCTATCTGCGCCTAGTAATACATTTAAGGTAAAGCGATTATCTCCAGCAGAGAAGTTGCAATCATCACATTGTTGTTCTCGCTATGCTTTACTCTACAAGGGGTTTCACTGCAACCTACAAAGCAGCATTAATAGAATTCCTTACTATGTACTCTTGAAATGTGTTCTATCTGCGCCTGTTCTCTTGATTTGTGTTGTATCTGCGTCTATTAATGCATTTAAGTTAAGGCGATTATCTTGAGCAGAGAAGCTGCTATAATCAGATTGTGGCTTTCATTAGCTTTATCTCTACAAGCGCTTTCACTGCAACCTACAAAGCAGCTTTGGCTAGCTTTTTATTAGAGTGTCCTGAAATTTGTTCAAACAGAGCTTACATAAGTATTTAAGGAAAAGTGATTATTTCGAGCAGTTAAACTGCTATCTTCAGATTGCGGCTTTCATGAACTTTATCTAGCTTTTATATGTGTTCTTTCTGCGCCTAGTAATGCATTTAAGGAAAAGCGATTACCTCGAGCAGAGAAACTGCTATCATCAGATTGTGTATTTCCATAGCCTTATCTCTACAAGCGCTTTCACTGAATCCTAGGAAGCAGAATTAACAGAGCTCCCTACTATGTTCTCTTGATATGTGTTCTATTTAAGCCTAGCAATGCATTTAAGGTAAAGGGATTATTTCGAGCAGAGAAATTGCTATCAGCAGATTGTGGCTTCCATTAGCTTTATCTCGACAACCGCTTTCACTGCAAACTACAAAGCAGCATTTACAGATCCCCTTAGTATGTTCTCTTGATATGTGTTCTATCTGCGCCTAGTAATGCGTTTAAGGTAAACCGATTATCTCGAGCAGGGAGGATGCTATCATTAGATTGTGTCTTTCCATAGCCTTATCTCTACAAGCGCTTTCACTGAAACCTACAAAGTAGCACTAGCAGAGCTCCTTACTATATTCTCTTGATATGTGTTCTATCTGGGCTTACTAATGCGTTTAATGTAAAGCGATTACCTCCAGCAGAGTAGCTGCTATCATCAGACTGGGGCTTTCATTAGCTTTATCTCTACAAGCGCTTTGACTGCAAACTACAAAGCAGCATTAACAGAGCCCTTTACTATATTCTGTTGATATGTGTTTTCTATCTGCGCCTAGTAATGCATTTAAGGAAAACCGATTATCTCGAGCAGAGAAGCTGCTATAATCAGACTGTGGCTTTCATTATCTTTAACTCTACAAGCGATTTGACTGCAAACTACAAAGCAGCATTAACAGAGCTCCTTACTATATTCTCTTGATATGTGTTCTATCTGCTCCTAGTAATGCATTTAAGGAAAAGCGATTATCTCGAGTAGAGAAGCTGCTATCATCAGATTGTGGCTTTCATTAACTTTATCTCTACAAGCGCTTTCACTGCAACCTACAAAGCAGCCTTGGCTAGATATCCATTAGAGTGTCCTGAAATGTGTTCTAACTGCGCTTACATAAGCATTTAAGGAAAAGTGATTATTTCGAGCAGAGAAACTGCTATCATCAGATTGTGGCTTTCATTAGCTTTATCTCTACAAGCGCTTCCACTGCAACCTACAAAGCAGCTTTGGCTAACTTTTTATTAGAGTGACCTGAAATGTGTTCTAACTTCGCTTACATAAGCATTTAAGGAAAAGTGATTATTTCGAGCAGAGGAACTGCTATCATCAGACTGTGACTTTCATTAGCTTTATCTCGAGAAGCGCTTTCTCTGCAAACTACAAAGCAGCATTAACAGAGACCCTTACTATGGTCTCTTGATATGTGTTCTATCGGCACCTATTAATGCATTTAAGTTAAAGCGATTATCTCGAGCAGAGAACCTGCTATCATCAGATTCTGGCTTTCATGCGCTTTAGCTCTACAAGCGCTTTCACTGCAACCTAGGAAGCAGAATTAATAGAGCTCCTTACTATGTTCTCTTGATATGTGTTCTATCTGCGTCTCGTAATGCATTTAAGGAAAAGCTACTATCTCCAGCAGAGAAGCTGCTATCATCAGATTGTGGCTTTCATGAGCTTTAGCTCTTCAAGCGCTTTCACTGCAAACTAAAAAGCAGCATTAACAGAGCCCCTTCATAAGTTCTCTTTATATGTGTTGTTTCTGCAGCTATTAATGCATTTAAGTTAAAGCGATTATCTCGAACAGAGAAGCTGCTATCATCAGATTGTGGTTCTCGTTCGTTTTTCTATACAAGCACTTTCACTGCCACCTAGGAAGCAGAATTAACAGAGCTCCTTACTATGTTCTCTTGATATGTGTTCTATCTGCGCCTAGTAATGCATTTAAGGTAAAGCCATTATCACCAGCAGAGAAGTTGCTATCATCACATTGTTGTTCTCGTTACGCTTTACTCTACAAGCGCTTTCACTGCAAACTACAAAGCAGCATTAACAGAGCTCCTTACTATGTTCTTTTGATATGTGTTCTATCTGCGCCTGTTATCTGTATATCTGTTGTATCTGCGCCTATTAATGCATTTAAGTTAAAGCATTTATCTCGAGCAGAGAAGATGCTATCATTAGATTGTGTCTTTCCATAACCTTATATCTACAAGCGCTTTCACTGCAACCTACAAAGCAGCACTAGCAGAGCTCCTTACTATATTCTCTTGATATGTGTTCTATCTGGGCTTACTAATGCATTTAAGGTAAAGCGATTATCTCCAGCAGAGAAGCTACTATCATCAGGTTGTGGCTTTCATTAGCTTTTTCTCTACAAGCGCTTTCACTGCAACCTACAAAGCAGCTTTGGCTAGCTTTTTATTAGAGTGTCCTGAAATGTGTTCTGTCAGCGCTTACTAAAGCATTTAAGGAAAAGTTATTACCTCGAGCAGAGAAGCTACTGTCATCAGATTGTGGCTCTCGTTACCGTCTTCTCTGCAACGCTTTCACTGCAAGCTACGAAGCGGCATTAACAGAGTTCCTTACAAAGTCAAATACAGAGTACTAAGGTCAGAGTACAAGGTTTAAGGCACAAGCCAACAAAGTCAAATACAGAGTACAAAATACTAAGGACAGAGTACAAGGTTTAAGGTGCAAGCCAACAAAGTCAAATAGACAGTACAAGGGATTTTTCTCGAGCAGAGAAGCTGCTAGAGATACCCAGGTCCATTCTAAAGGACCCCGGGCCATTCTAGAGACCCCCCAGGACCATCCAAAGGCCCCCAGACCCTTCTAGAATACCCCAGGACTCTTCAAAATGCCACCAGAGAATTCTAGACACACTCAGGAGCATTCTAAAGACCCCCTGACCTTTCTAGAGACCACCAGAACCCTGGCATTTACATTATGGTTAGCTTTGTTGTTAAGATTGGTGTTAGGGTTGGTTTAGTTGCAAGAGTTAAGGTTAGGGTTAGGGTTGTGTTAGGGTTTTGATAAGGGTAAGGGTTATGGTTATGTTTAGGGTTTCGTGTTATCGTTAGTGTTAGGGTTAGACTTAAGATTAGGGTTAAGATTAGGTTTAGGGTTAGGGTTAGGTATTCGGGCTAGGGTCAAGGTTAGGGTCCCCAGACCCTTCTGGATCCCGCAGGTCTCTTCTAAAGGCCCGCAGACCATTCTAGACACACCCAGGACCCTTCTAAAGATGTGAAGACCCTCCTAGCGCCCCCCAGAGCCCTTCTAAAGGCCCCTAGACCTATCTAGAGACACCCAGGTCTATTCTAAAGGACCCCGGGCCATTCCAGAGACCCCCAGGACCATCTAAAGGCCCCAAGACCCTTCAAGATAACCCCAGGACTCTTCAAAATGCCTCCCAGAGAATTCTAGACACCCTCAGAACCATTCTAAAGATCCCCTGTCCATTCTAGAGACCCCCAGGACCCTGGCATTTACATTAGGATTAGCTTTGCTGTTAAGATTAGGGCTAGGGTTGGTTTTGACGCTAGGGTCAGGGTTAGGGTTGGGGTTGTGTTAGCGTTTTGGTAAGGGTAAGGGTTATGTTTATGTTTAGGGGTTAGTGTTAGGGTTAGGGTTAGGCTTAAGATTAGGGTTAGGTTTATGTTTAGGGATAAGGTTAGGTTTTCATGCTAGGGTTAGGGTCCCCAGAGCTCACAGGACTCTTCTAATGGCCCCCAGACAATTTTAGACACACCCAGGACCCTTCTAAAGATGCCAAGACCATTCTAGAGCCTCCAGAACCGTTCTAAAGCCCCCAAAACCCTTCTAGAGACACCCAGGACCCTTTGAAAGGCCTACGGGCCATTCCAGAGAATCCCAGGACTAGGCTAGGCAAGGCGAGGCAAGGCTAGGATTTTGAGCAGGAATATTGTGCGGATATTGCCCGGGGATATTTCTCGGATTATGCGTGCATAATGCGTGGATGTATTGCGCGGATATTACCCGGATATTGCGCGGGGAAGTTGCGCTGAAACTGCTCTGATATTGCGCAGATTATGAGAGGATAATGCGCGGATTATCCGCACGGATATTGCGCTGATATTGTGCAGATTATGCGTGGATAATGCGCGGATAATGACAGAATATTGCACGGATCATACGCGGATATTGCGCGGGGATATTTTGCCAGGATATTGCGCGGGAATATTGTTCAGATATTGCGCGAGGATATTGCGCGGATTATGTGGGGATATTGCGTGGATATTGCGTGGGGATATTGCGCACGCATAATGCACGGATTATCCTCGCGGATATTGCACGGGGATACTGCGGGGATTATGCGGGGATATTGTGCATATTATGCTAGGATTATGCGCGAATATTGCGAGGGGATATTGCGCGGTATATTGCGCGGATAATGCTAGGATATTGCGTGGATAGTGTGCAGATTATGCGTGGATAATGCGAGGATAATGCGTGAAATATTGAGCGGATATTGCGCAGAAACCACGTGGATTATGTTCGGGTATTGCTCGGGGATATTGCGCAAATATTGCACAGGGATATTGCGCTGATTATGCGCGGATATTGCATGGGGATATTGCGCGGATTATGGTGGCATTATGCGCGGATATTGAGCAGAAACTGCGCGGATTATGCACAGGTATTGAACGGGGATATTGCAGAAAGATTGCGTGGGGATATCACGCGGCTTTTGCGCGGATTTTGGGGGGGTATATTTCGCGGATTATGTGTGGATATTGTGCAGTTAATGCTTGGATTATGCGAGGATATTCTGCGGGGATATTGTGCGGAGATATTGGGCGGATTATGCGCAGATATTGCGCAGATTATGCGCGGATATTGTTTGGATATTGCGCGGATTATGGGGAAATATTGCGTGGATATTGCGCTGGCATATTGTGCGGGGATAATGCACGGATATTGCGTCAATAATGCGCGGATAATGCGCAGATTATCCTCGCGGATATTGCGCTGGGATTATGCGCGGATATTGTGAGGGTATATTGCGCGGATATTGAGCGGATATTGCGTGGAGTATGCAGGGATATTGCACATATTCTGCTAGGATTATTCTCAGATTATGCGCGGATATTGTGCGGGGATATTGCACGGGGATATTGCATGGGGAAATTGCTTGGATATTGCGCGGTATGTTGCGCGGATAATGCGCGATATATTGCTTGGATATTGCGCTGAAACTGCGTGGATTAGGCACGGGTATTGCACGGGGATATTGTGTGGATATTGCGCATGGATATAGCGTGGCTAATGCACGGGAAAATGCGCGGATATTGCGTGGGGTATATTGCGTGTATATTGGGTGGGGATATTGCACGGAATTTGCGCAGATTATGCGGGGATATTGCACAGATATTGGACTATCAATAAGGCACCAAGACCCTTCTAGAGAATCCCAGGACTCTTCAAAATGCCCCCAAACAATTCTAGAGACCCTCAGGAGCATTCTAAAGACCCCCTGACCTTTCTAGACACCCCCAGGACCCTGGAATTTATGTTAGGGTTAGCTTTGTGGTTAAGATTAGGGCTAGGGTTTGTTTAGCTGCTAGGGGTAGGGTTGAGGTTGTGTTAGGGTTTTGGTAAGGGAAAGGGTGATGGATATGTTTCAGGGTTTGTGTTAGAGTTAGTGGTAGGGTTAGGTTTAAGATTAGGGTTAAGTTTAGGTTTAGGGTTAGGTGTTCGGGCTAGGGTTAGGGTTAGGGTCCCCAGACCCTTCTCGAGCCCACAGGACTCTTCTAAAGGCCCCTAGACCATTCCAGACACACCCAGGACCCTTCTGAAGATGCAAAGACCATTCTAGAACCTACCAGAGCCCTTCTAAAGGCTCCCAGACCCTTCTAGAGACACCCAGGGCCATTCTAAAGAACGCTGGGCCTTTCCAGAGACCCCAGGATCATCTAAAGACCCCCAGACACTTCTAGAGAACCGCAGGACTCTTCAAAATGCCCCCAGAGATGTCTAGACAGCTTCAGGACAATTCTAAAGACCCCGTGACTTTTCTAGAGAAACCCAGGACCCTAGAATTTATGTTAGGGTAAGATCTGTGGTTAAGATTAGGGCTAGGGTTTGTTTAGCTGCTAGGGTTAGCGTTAGGGTGTGGCTTGTGTTAGGGTTTTGGTAAGGGTAAGGGTAATGTTTTTGTTTAGGGGTTTGTGTTAAAGTTAGTGTTAGGGTTAGGCTTAAGATTAGGGTTAAGTTTAGGTTTAGGGTTAGGTATTGGGGCTAGAGTAAGGGTCCCCAGACCCTTCTCGAGCCCACAGGACTCTTCTAAAGGCCTGCAGACCATTATAGACGCACTCAGGACCCTTCTAAAGATGTCAATACCCTTCAAGAGCCCTCCAGAACGATTCCAAAGCCCCTGAGACCAGTCTAGAGACACCCAGGACTATTTAAATGGCCCACAGGTCATTCCAGGGAACCCCAAGACAATCCGAAGGCCCATAGACCATTCTAGAGCACCCTAGGACTCTTCAAAACCGTCTACAGAGCATTCAAGAGACCCTCAGGATCCTTCTAAAGATGCAAAAACACTTATAGAGCACCCCAGACCCTTTCTAAATGTCCCCAGACCATTCCAGAGACCCCCAGGACCATCTAAAGGCCCCCAGACCATTCTAGAGAACCCCAGGACTCTTCAAAATAACCCCAGAGAATTCTAGAGACCCTCAGGACAATTCTAAAGACCCCTGACATTACTAGAGACCTCAAGAACCCTGCATTTATGTTAGGGTTATCTTTGTGGTTAAGATTAGGGCTAGGATTGGTTCAGGTACTAGGGTTAGGGTTGTGGTCGAGTTAGGCTTTTGGAAAGGGTAAAGGTTACGGTTATGTATAGGGGTTTGTGTTAGACTTAGTGTTAGGGTCAGACTTAAGATTAGGGTTAAGTTTAGATTTAGGGTTACGTATTCGTGCAAGGATTAGGGTTAGTGTCCCAAGAGCCTTCTAGAGATATCAGATTGTGGCTTTCATTAGCTTTATGAAAGCTTAGCTTAGCTAAAGCTAAGCTTTAGCTTTGAAAGCGCTTTCACTGTAACCTAGGAAGCAGCTTTAGCTAGCGTTTTTATAGAGTGTCCTGAAATGTGTTCTAACAGCGCTTACATAACCATTTAAGGAAAAGTGATTATCTCGAGCAGAAAAGCTACTATCCTCAGATTGTGTCTTTCCATAGGCTTATCTCTACAAGCGCTTTCACTGCAACCTACAAAGCAGTTTGGCTAGCTTTCTGTTAGAGTGTCCTGAAATGTGTTCTAACTGCGCTTACATAAGAATTTAAGGAAAAGTGATTATTTCTAGCACGGAAACTGCTATCATCAGATAGTGGCTTTCATTAGCCTTATCTCGACAAGGGCTTTCACTGCAAACTACAAAGCAGCATTAACAGAACCCCTTACTATGGTCTCTTGATATGTGTTCTATCTGCGCCTAGTAATGCATTTAAGTTAAAGAGATTATCTCGAGCAGAGATGATGCTATCATTAGATTGTGTCTTTCCATAGCCTTATCTCTACAAGCGCTTTCACTGCAATCTACTTAGCAGCACTAGCAGAGCTCCTTACTATACGCTCTTGATATGTGTTCAATCTGGGCTTACTAATGCGTTTAAAGTAAATCGATTATCTCGAGGAGAGAAGTTGCTATCATCAGATTGTTGCTTTCATGACCTTTATCTCTACAAGCGCTTTCACTGTAACCTAGGAAGTAGAATTAACAGCGCTCCTTACTATGTTCTCTTCATATGTGTTGTTTCTGAGGTTATTAATGCATTTATATTTTGCGATTATCTCGAGCCGATAAGCTGCGATGATCAGATTGTGCCTTTCCACAGCCTTATATCTACAACATCTTTCACTGCAACCTAAGAAGCAGAATTAACAGAGCCACTTACTATGTTCTCTTGTTATGTGTTCTATTAGCGCCTAGAAATGCATATAAACTAAAGCGATTATCTCGAGCAGAGAAGCTGCTATCCTCAGATTCTGACTTTCATGAGGTTCATCTCTAGAAGCGCTTTGACTGCAACGTAAGAAGCAGAATTAACAGAGCTCCTAACTATGTTCTCTTGATATGTATTCTTTCTGCGCCTACTAATGCATTTAAGGTAAACCGATTATCTCGAGAAGAGAAGCTGCTATCATCAGATTGTGTATTACCATAGCCTTATCTCTACAAGTGATTACACTGCAAACTACAAAGTAGCATTAACAGACATCCAATGTTCTCTTGATATGTGTTTTATCTGCGCCTTGTAATGCATTTAACGTAAAGCGATTATCTCCAGCAGAGAAGTTGCAATCATCACATTGTTGTTCTCGCTACGCTTTACTCTACAAGGGGTTTCACTGCAACCTACAAAGCAGCATTAACAGAGCTTTTTACTATGTACTCTTGATATGTGTTCTATCTGCCCCTGCTCTCTTGATTTGTGTTGTATCTGCGTCTATTAATGCATTTAAGTTAAAGCGATTCTCTAGCGCAGAGAAGATGCTATCATTAGATTGTGTCTTTCCATAGCCTTATCTCTACAAGTGCTTTCACTGCTACCTACGAAGCAGCACTAGCAGAGCTCCTTACTATATTCTCTTGATATGTGTTAAATCTGGGCTTACTAATGCTTAAAGGTAAAGTGAAAATCTCCAGCAGAGAAGCTGCTATCATCAGATTGTGGCTTTCATTGGCTTTAGCTCTACAAGTGCTTTGACTTCAAACTACAAAGCAGCATTCACAGAGCCCCTTACTATATTCTGTTGATACGTGTGATCCATCTGCGCCTAGTAATGCATTTAAGGTAAAGCAATTATCTCGAGCAGAGAAACTGCTATCATCAGATTGTGGTTTTCATTATCTTATATCTACAAGCGCTTTCACTACAACCTACAAAGCAGCATTGGCTAGCTTTCTGTTAGAGTGTCCTGAAATGTGTTCTAACTGCGCTTACATAAGCATTTAAGGAAAAGTGATTATTTCAAGAAGAGAAGCTGCTATCATCAGATTGTGGCTTTCATGAGTTTTATCTCTATAAGCGCTTTAACTGCAAACCACAAAGCAGCACTAGCAGAGCTTCTTACTATACTCTCTTGATATGTGTTCTATCTGCGCCTAGTAATGCATTTAAGGAAAAGCGATTATCTCGAGCTGAGAAGCTGCTATCATAAGATTGTGGCTTTCATGACATTTATCTCTATAAGCGCTTTCACTGCAACCTACAAAGCAGAATTAACGGAGTTCCTTACTATATTCTCTTGATATGTGTTCTATCTGGGCTTACTAATGCGTTTAAGGTAAAGCGAATATCTCCAGCAGAGAAACTGCTATCATCAGATTGTGGCTTTCATTAGCTTTATCTCTACAAGCGCTTTCACTGCAACCTAGGAAGTAGAATTAACAGAGCTCCTTGCTATGTTTTCTTGATATGTGTTCTATCTGCGCCTAGTATAGCATTTAGGGAAAATCGATTATCTCGAGCAGAGAAGCTGCTGTCATCAGATTGTTGCTTTCATTAGCTTTATTTCTACAGGCTCTTTGACTGCAAACTACAAAGCAACATTAACAAAGTCCCTTACTATGTTCTCTTCATATGTGTTGTTTCTGCGGTTATTAATACATTTATGTTAAAGCGATTATCTCGAGCAGAGAAGCTGCTATAATCAGATTGTGCCTTTCCATAGCCTTATATCTACAACATCTTTCACTGCAACCTAAGAAGCAGAATTAACAGAGCCCCTTACTATGTTCTCTTGATATGTAATCTATCTGCGCCTAGTAATGCATTTAAGGTAAATCGATTATCTCGAGCAGAGAAGCTGCTATCATCAGATTGTGTATTACCATAGCCTTATCTCTACAAGTGATTTCACTGCAAACTACAAAGTAGCATTAACAGACATCCTATCTATGTTCTCTTGATATGTGTTTTATCTGCGCCTCTTAATGCGTTTAAGGTAAAGCGATTATCTCCAGCAGAGAAGTTGCAATCATCACATTGTTGTTCTCGCTACTCTTTACTCTACAAGGGGTTTCTCTGCAACCTACAAAGCAGCATTAACAGAGCTTTTTACTATGTTCTCTTGATACGTGTTCTATCTGCACCTACTAATGCATTTGAGGAAAAGCGATTATCTCGAGCAGAGAAGATGCTATCATCACATTGTGGCTTTCATTAGCTTTATCTATACAAGCGCTTTCACAGCAAACTACAAAGAAGCATTAACACAGCCCCTTATTATGGTCTCTTTATATGTGTTGTATCTACGCCTAGTAATGCATTTAAGGAAAAGCGATTATCTCGGACAGAGAAGCTGCTATCATCAGATTGTGGTTTTCATGACATTTATCTCTATAAGCGCTTTCACTGCAACCTGCAAAGCAGAAATAACGGAGCTCCTTACTCTGTACTCTTGATATTTGTTTAGCTGCGCCTAGTAATGTACTTACGGAAAAGCGATTACCTCGAGCAGAGAAGCTACTATCATCAGATTGTGGCTTTCATGAGCTTTAGCTATACAAGCGCTTTGACTTCAAACTACAAAGAATCATTAACCGAGCCCCTTGCTATGTTCTATTTATAAGTGTTCTTTCTGCGGCTATTAATGCACTTAAGTTAAAGCGATTATCTAGAGCAGAGGAGATGCTATCATTAGATTGTGTCTTTCCATAGCCTTATGACTACAAGCGCTTTTACTGCAATCTACAAAGCAGCACTAGCAGAGCTCCTTACTATATTCTCTTGATATGTGTTCTATCTGGGCTTACTAATGCGTTTTAAGTAAAGCGATTATCTCCAGCAGAGAAGCTGCTATGATCAGATTGTGGTTTTCATTAGTTTTATCTGTACAAGCACTTTCACTGCAACCTACAAAGCAGCTTTGCTAGCATTTTATTAGAGTGTTCAGAAATGTGTTCTAACAGCGCTTATGTAAGCATTTAAGGAAAAGCGATTATTTCGAGAAGAGAAACTGCTATCATCAGATTTTGGCTTTCATTAGATTTATCTAGACAAGCGCTTTCACTGCAAACTACAGAGGAGCATTAACAGAGCCCCTTATTATGCTCTACAGGCAGCATTAACAGACATCCTAACAATGTTCTCTTGACATGTGCGTTATCTGTGCCTAGTAATGCATTTAAAGAAAATCGATTATCTCGAGCAGAGAAGCTGCTATCATCAGATTGTGGCTTTCATGATCTTTATCTCTACAAGCGCTTTCACTGCAACCTAGGAAGTAGAAATAACAGAGACCCTTACTATGTTTTCTTGATGTGTGTTCTATCTGCGTCTAGTATAGCATTTAGGGAAAATCGATTATCTCGAGCAGAGAAGCTGCTATCATCAGATTCTTGCTTTCATTAGCTTTATCTCTAGAAGTGCTTTCACTGTGAACAACAAAGCAGCTTTGGCTAGATATCTATTAGAGTGTCCTGAATTGTGTTCTAACTTCACTTACATAAGCATTTAAGGAAAGTGATTATTTCGAGCAGAGAAACTGCTATCATCAGATTGTTGCTTTCATGAGCTTTATCTCTACAAGTGCTTTCACTGCAACCTAGAAAGCAGCTCTGACTTGATTTTTAATAGAGTTTCCTGGAATGTGTTCCTTCAGCGCTTACTAAAGCATTTAAGGAAGAGCGATTAACTCGAGTAGAGAAGCTGCTATCATCAGATTGTGGCTTTTGTGAGCTTTATCTCTACAAGCGCTTTCACTGCAACCTAGGAAGTCGAATTAACAGAGCTCCTTACTATGTTTTCTTGATATGTGTTCTGTCTACGCCTAGTATAGCATTTAGGGAAAATCGATTATCTCGAGCTGAGAAGCTGCTATGATCAGATTGTGGATTTCATGAGCGTTATCTCTACAAGCGCTTTGACTGCATACTAATAGCAGCATTAACGGAGCCCCTTACTATGGTCACTAGATATGTGTTCTATCTGCGCTTAGTAATGCATTTAAGGAAAAGCCATTATCTCGGGTAGAGAAGCTGCTACCATCAGATTGTGGCTTTCGTGAGATTAATCTCTACAAGCGATTATCTCCAGCAGAGAAGATGCTATCATTAGATTGTGTCTTTCAATAGCCTTATCTCTACAAGCTCTTTCAGTGCAACCTACAAAGCAGCACTATCAGAGCTCCTTACTATATTCTCTTGGTATGTGTTCTATCTGGGCATATTAATGCGTTTAAATAAAACGATTATCTCCAGCAGAGAAACTGCTACGATCAGACTTTAGCTTTCATTAACTTTATCTCGACAAGCCCTTTCACTGCAACCTACAAAGAAGCTTTGCTAGCCTTTTATTAGAGTGTTCTGAAATGTGTTCTAACAGCGCTTACATAAGCATTTAAGGAAAAGTGATTATTTCGAGAAGAGAAACTGCTAACATCAGATTGTGGCTTTCATTAGCTTTATCTCGACAAGCGCTTTCACTGCAAACAACAATGGAGCATTAACAGAGTACCTTATTATGCTCTCTTGATATTTGTTCTATCTGTGCCTACTGATGCATTTATGGTAAATCGATTATCTCCAGCTGATCATTAATTCCATTAGCTTTATTTCTACAAGCGCTTTCACTGCAACTTAAGAAGCAGAATTAACAGAACTCCTTACTACGTTCTCTTGATATGTATTCTATCTGCGCCTAGTAATGCATTTAAGGTAAAGCGATTATCTCGAGTAGAGAAGCTGCTATCATCGGATTGTGGCTTTCATTAGTTTTATCTCTACAACCGCTTCCACTTCAACCTATAAGGCATCTTTGGTTAGCTTTTTATTAGAGATTCCTTAAATGTGTTCTAACTGCGCTTACATAAGCATTTAACGAAAAGTGATCATTTCGAGCAGAGAAGCTTCTATCATCACGTTGTGTCTTTCATGAACTTTATCTCTACAAGTGCTTTTACTGCAACCTACAAAGCAGCTTTGGCTACCTTTTTATTAGTGTCCTTAAATGTGTTCTAACTGCGCTTGATAAGCATTTATGGAAAAGTGATTATTTCGGGGAGAGAAACTGCTGTAATCAGATTGTGGCTTTCATGACCTTTTACTCTATAAGCGCTTTCTCTGCCTACTAAAAAGCAGCATTAACAGAGCCCCTTACTGTGTTCTCTTGATATGTGTTTTAACTGCGTCTAGTAATGTATTTAAGGAAAAGCGTTATTCATTGCGGTATTCATCAGCTTTATCTCTACTATCGCTTACACTGCAACCTACAAAGCTGCTTTGGCTAGCTTTTTATTAGAGTATCCTAAATGTGTTCTAACTGCTCTTTCGTAAGCATTGAAGGAAAAGTGATTATTTCGAGCAGAGAAACTGCTGTCATGAGATTGTGGCTTTCATTAGCTTTATCTCGGCAAGCGATTTCTCTGCAAACTTCAAATCAGCATTAACAGAGCCACTTATTATGTTCTCTTGATATGTTTTGTATCTGCGCCTAGTAATGCATTTAAGGAAAAGCTATTATCTCCAGAAGAGAAGCTGCTACCATCAGATTGTGGCTTTCATCAGCTTTATCTCTACAAGCGCTTTCATTGCAACATACAAAGCAGCTTTGGCTACTTTTTTATTAGTGTCCTTAAATGTGTTCTAACTGCGCTTGCATAAGCATTTATTGAAAAGTGATTATTATGAGCAGAGAAACTGCTCTAATCAGATTGTGGCTTTCATGACCTTTAACTCTATAAGCTCTTTCTCTGCATACTAAAAAGCAGCATTAACAGAGCCCCTTACTGTGTTCTCTTGATATGTGTTTTATCTGCGTCTAGTAATGTATTTAAGGAAAAGCGATTAACTCGAGTATAGAAGCTGCTACCATCAGATTGTGGCTTTCATCAGCTTTATCTCTACTAGCGCTTTCACTGCAACCTACAAAGCAGCTTTGGCTAGCTTTTTATTAGATTGTCCTTAAATGTGTTCTAAAAGGGCTTACATAAGCACTTAAGGAAAAGTGATTATTTCGAGCAGAGGAACTGCTATCATCAGATTGTGGCTTCCATCAGCTTTAACTCAATAAGGGCTTTCACTGCAACGTACAAAGCAGCTTTGGCTGGCTTCTTATTAGATTATCCTTAAATGTGTTCTAACTTCGCTTGCATAAGCATTTAAGGAAAGGTCATTATTTCGAGCAGAGGAACTGCTGTCATCAGATTGCGGCTTTCATTAGCTTTTTCTCGACAAGACCTTTTTCTGCATACTAAAATCAGCATTAACAGAGCGCCTTACTATGGTCTCTTGATATGTGTTTTATCTGCGCCTAGTAATGCATTTAAGGAAAAGCGATTATCTCGAGCAGAGAAGCTGCTATCATCAGGTTGTGGCTTTGATGAGCATTAACTCTTTAGGCGCTTTCACTGCAACCAACAAAGCAGCATTAACAGAGTTCCTTACTGTGTTCTCTTGATCTGTGTTTTATCTTCGCCTAGTAATGCATTTAAGGAAAAGCGATTATCTCGAGCAGAGAAGCTGCTATCATCACATTGTGGCTTTCATCAGCTTTATGTCTTCAAGCGCTCTCACTGCAACCTACAAAGCAGCTATGGCTAGCTTTTTATTAGAGTATCCTTAAATGTGTTCTAACTGCGCTTGCATAAGCATTTAAGGAAAAGAGATTATTTCGAGCAGAGAAACTGCTGTCATGAGATTGTGGTTTCAATTAGCATTATCTCCACAAGCGCTTTCTCTGCGTACTAAAAAGCAGCATTAACAGAGCCCCTTATTATGTTCTCTTAATATGTGTTCTATCTGCGCCTAGTAATGCATTTAAGGAAAAGCGATTATCACGAGCAGAGAAGCTGCTATCATCAGATTGTGGCTTTCATCAGCTTTATCTCTACAAGCGCTTTCACTGCAACTTAAAAAGCAGCTATGGCTAGTTTTTTATTAGAGTATCCTTAAATGTGTTCGAACTGCGCTTGCATAAGCATTTAAGGATAAGAGATTATTTCGAGCAGAGAAACTGCTGTCATCTGATTGTGGCTTTCATTAGCTTTATCTCGACAAGCGCTTTCTCTGCATACTAAAAAGCAGCATTAACAGTGCCCCTTATTATATTCTCTCGATATGTGTTCTATCTGCGCCAAGTAATGCATTTAAGGAAAAGCGATTATCACGAGCAGAGAAGCTGCTATCATCAGATTGTGGCTTACATGAGCTTTAACTCTATAAGAGCTTTCACTGCAACCTTCAAAGCAGCTTTGGCTAGCTTTTCATTAGAGTATCTTTAAATGTGTTCTAACTGCGCTTGCATAAGCATTTAAGGAAAACAGATTATTTCGAGTAGAGAAACTGCAGTCATCTGAATGTGGCTTTCATTAGCTTTATCTCGACAAGCGCTTTCTCTGCAAACTGCAAGGCAGCATTAACAGAGCTCCTTACTATGTTCTCTTGGTATGTGTTTTATCTGCGCCTAGTAATGCATTTAAGGAAAAGCGATTATCTCGAGCAGAGAAGGTGCTATCATCAGATTGTGGCTTTAATGAGTTTTAACTCTTTAAGCGCTTTAACTGCAACCTAGAATGCAGAATTAACAGAGCTCCTTACTATGTTCTCTTGATATGTGTTTTATCTGCGCCTAGTAATGCATTTAAGGAAAAGCGATTATCTCGAGCAGAGAAGCTGCTATCATCAGATTGTGGTTTTCATTACCTTTATCTCCACAAGCGCTAACTCTGCATACTAAAAAGCAGCATTAACAGAGCCGCTTACTAAGTTCTCTTGATATGTGTTCTACCTCCGCCTAGTAAAGCATTTAAGGAAAAGCGATTATCTCGAGCAGAGAGGCTGCTATCATCAGATTGTGGCTCTGGTGAGCATTAACTCTTTAAGCGCTTTCACTGCAACCTACAAAGCAGCATTAACAGAGTTCCTTACTGTGTTCTCTTGATATGTGTTTTTTCTGCGCCGAGTAATGCATTTAAGGAAAAGCGATTATATCGAGCAGAGAAGCTGCTATCATCAGATTGTCGCTTTCATGAGCTTTAACTCTATAAGCGCTTTCACTGCAACCTACAAAGTGGATTAACAGAGCTCCTTACTATGTTCAATTGATATGTGTTTTATCTACGCCTAGTAATGCATTTAGGAAAAGCGATTACCTCGTGAAGAGAAGCTGCTATCATCAGATTGTTGTTTTCATTAGCTTTATCCCCACAAGCGCTTTTTCTGCATACTAAAAAGCAGCATTAAGAGAGCCGCTTACTATGTTCTATTGGTATGTGTTTTATCTGCGCCTAGAAATGTATTTAAGGAAAAGTGATTATCTTGAGCAGAGAAGATGCTATCATCTGGTTGTGGCTTTGATGAGCATTAACTCTTTAAGCGATTTCACTGCAACCTTATATAGCAGCATTAACAGAGTTCCTTACTGTGTTCTCTTGATATGTGTTTTATCTGCGCCTAGTAATGCATTTAAGGAAAAGCGATTATCTCGAGCAGAGAACCTGCTATTATCAGATTGTGGCTTTCATCAGCTTTATCTCTTCAATTGCTTTCACTGCAATCTACAAAGCAGCTATGGCTAGTTTTTTATTAGAGTATCCTTAAATGTGTTCTAACTGCGCTTGCATAAGAATTTAAGCAAAAGAGATTATTTCGAGCAGAGAAACTGCTGTCATCTGATGGTGGCTTTCATTAGCTTTATCTCCACAAGCGCTTTCTCTGCAAACTACAAGGCAGCATTAAAAGAGCCCCTTATTATGTTCTCTTGATATGTGTTCTATCTGCGCCTAGTAATGCATTTAAGGAAAAGCGATTATCTCGAGTAGAGAAGCTGCTATCATCAGATTGTGGCTTTCATCAGCTTTATCTCTACAAGCGCTTTCATTGCAAACTACAAAGCAGAATTAAGAGAGCTCCTTACTATGATCTACCTATATGTGTTCTATGTGCGCCTAGTAATGCATTTAAAGAAAAGCGATTATCTCGAGTATAGAAGATGCTATCATCAGATTGTGGCTTTCATTAGCTTTAACTCTATAAGCGCTTTCACTGCAACCTACAAAGCAGCTATGGCTAGCTTTTTATTAGAGTATCCTTAAATGTGTTCTAACTGTGCTTGCATAAGCACTTAAGGAAAAGAGATTATTTCGAGCAAAGAAACTGCTGCCATCTGATTGTGGCTTTCATTAGCTTTATCTCGACAAGCGCTTTCTCTGCAAACTACAAGGCAGCATTACAGAGCCCCTTACTATATTCTCTTGATATGTGTTCTATCTGCGCCTAGAAATGCATTTAAGGAAAAGCGATTATGTCGAGCAGAGAAGCTGCTATCATCAGATTGTGGCTTTCATTAGCTTTAACTCAACAAGCGCTTTCTCTGCATACTAAAAAGCAGCATTAACAGAGCTCCTTACTATGTCCTCTTGATATGTGTTATATCTGCGCCTAGTAATGCATTCAAGGAAAAGCGATTATCTCGAGCAGAGAAGCTGCTATCATCAGATTGTGGCTTTCATCAGCTTTATCTCTACAAGCGCTTTCACTGCAACCTACAAAGCAGCTATGGCTAGGTTTTCATTAGAGTATCCTTAAATGTGTTCTAACTGCGCTTGCATAAGAATTTAAGCAAAAGAGATTATTTCGAGCAGAGAAACTGCTGTCATCTGATGGTGGCTTTCATTAGCTTTATCTCCACAAGCGCTTTCTCTGCAAACTACAAGGCAGCATTAAAGAGCCCCTTATTATGTTCTTTTGATATGTGTTCTATCTGCGCCTAGTAATGCATTTAAGGAAAAGCGATTATCTCGGGCAGAGAAGCTGCTATCCTCAGATTGTAGCTTTCATCAGCTTTATATCTTCAAGCGCTTTCACTGCAAACTACAAAGGAGCATTGACTGAGCTCCTTATTATTCTATCTTGTTTTGTTTTCTATCTGCGCCTAGTAATGCATTTAAGGTACACCGATTATCTCGAGTAGAGAAGCTGCTATCATCAGATTGTGGCTTTCATCTGCTTTATTTCTACAAGCGCTATCACTGCATCCTACAAAGCAGCTTTGGCTAGCTTTTTATGAGAGTATCCTTAAATGTGTTTTTACTGCGCTAGCATAAGCATAGAAGGAAAAGTGATTATTTAGTGCAGAGGAACTGCTGTCATCAGATTACGGCTCTCATTTGCTTTATCTCGAAAAGCGCTTTCTCTGCATACTAAAAGCAGCATTAACAGAGCCCCTTACTGTGTTCTCTTGATATGTGTTTTATCTGCGCCTAGTAATGCATTTAAGGAAAAGCGATTAACTCGAGCAGAGAAGCTGCTATCATCAGATTGTGTATTGCCATAGCCTTATCTCTACAAGATATTTCACTGCAAACTACAGAACTGCATTAACAGCCATCCTAACAATATTCCCATGGTATGTGTTCGATCTGCGCATACTAAAGCATTTAAGGAAAAGCGATTATCTCGAGCAGAGAAGCTGCTATCATCAGATTGTGTCTTTCATAAGCTTTATCTCTACAAGCGCTTTCACTGCAACCTACAAAGCAGCTTTGGCTACCTTTTTATTCGAGTATCCTTCAATGTGTTCTAACTGCGCTTGCATAAGCATTGAAGGAAAAGTGATTATTTCGAGCAGAGAAACTGCTGTCACTAGATTGTGGCTTTCATCAGCTTTATCTCTACAAGCGCTTTCTCTGCATACTAAGAAGCAGCATTAACAGAGCCCCTTACTGTGTTCTCTTGGTATGTGTTTTATCTGCGCCTAGTAATGCAATTAAGGAAAAGCGATTATCTCGAGCAGAGAAACTGCTGTCATCAGATTGCGGCTTTCATTTGCTTTATCTCGACAAGCGCTTTCTCTGCATACTAAAAAGCAGCATTAACAGAGCCCCTTACTATGTTCTCTTGATATGTGTTCTATCTGCGCCTAGTAATGCATTTAAGGAAAAGCGATTATCTCGGGCAGAGAAGCTGCTATCCTCAGATTGTGGCTTTCATCAGCTTTATCTCTTCAAGCGCTTTCACTGCAAACTACAAAGGAGCATTGACAGAGCTCCTTATTATTCTCTCTTGTTGTGTTTTCTATCTGCGCCTAGTAATGCATTTAAGGTAAACCGATTATCTTGAGTAAGGAAGCTGCTATCATCAGATTGTGGCTTTCATCTGCTTTATTTCTACAAGCGCTATCACTGCATCCTACAAAGCAGCTTTGCTAGCTTTTTATTAGAGTATCCTTAAATGTGTTTTTACTGCGCTAGCATAAGCATTGAAGGAAAAGTGATTATTTAGAGCAGAGAAACTGCTGTCATCAGATTGCGACTTTCATTTGCTTTATCTCTTCAAGCGCTTTCTCTGCATACTAAAAAGCAGCATTAACAGAGCCCCTTACTGTGTTTTCTTGATATGTGTTTTATCTGCGCCTAGTAATGCATTTAAGGAAAAGCGATTATCTCGAGCAGATAAGCTGCTATAATCAGATTGTGGCTTTCATCAGCTTTATCTCTACAAGCGCTTTCACTGCAAACTACAAATCAGCTTTGGCTAGCTTTTTATTCGAGTATCCTTCAATGTGTTCTAACTGCGCTTGCATAAGCATTGAAGGAAAAGTGATTATCTCGAGCAGAGAAACTGCTGTCACTAGATTATGGCTTTCATCAGCTTTATCTCTTCAAGCGCTTTCTCTGCATACTAAAAAGCAGCATTAACAGAGCCCCTTACTATGTTCTCTTGATATGTGTTCTATCTGCGCCTAGTAATGCATTTAAGGAAAAGCGATTATCTCGGGTAGAGAAGCTGCTATCCTCAGATTGTGGCTTTCATCAGCTTTATCTCTTCAAGCGCTTTCACTGCAAACTACAAAGGAGCATTGACAGAGCTCCTTATTATTCTCTCTTGTTGTGTTTTCTCTCTGCGCCTAGTAATGCATTTAAGGTAAACCGATTATCTCGAGTAGAGAAGCTGCTATCATCAGATTGTGGCTTTCATCTGCTTTATTTCTACAAGCGCTATCACTGCATCCTACAAAGCAGCTTTGGCTAGCTTTTTATTAGAGTATCCTTAAATGTGTTTTTACTGCGCTAGCATAAGCATTGAAGGAAAAGTGATTATTTAGAGCAGAGAAACTGCTGTCATCAGATTACGGCTCTCATTTGCTTTATCTCGACAAGCGCTTTCTCTGCATACTAAAAGCAGCATTAACAGAGCCCCTTACTGTGTTCTCTTGATATGTGTTTTATCTGCGCCTAGTAATGCATTTAAGGAAAAGCGATTATCTCGAGCAGAGAAGCTGCTATCATCAGATTGTGTATTGCCATAGCCTTATCTCTACAAGATATTTCACTGCAAACTACAGAACTGCATTAACAGCCATCCTAACAATATTCCCATGGTATGTGTTCTATCTGCGCATACTAAAGCATTTAAGGAAAAGCGATTATCTCGAGCAGGGAAGCTGCTATCATCAGATTGTGGCTTTCATTAGCTTTAACTCAACAAGCGCTTTCTCTGCATACTAAAAAGCAGCATTAACAGAGCTCCTTACTATGTCCTCTTGATATGTGTTATATCTGCGCCTAGTAATGCATTCAAGGAAAAGCGATTATCTCGAGCAGAGAAGCTGCTATCATCAGATTGTGGCTTTCATCAGCTTTATCTCTACAAGCGCTTTCACTGCAACCTACAAAGCAGCTATGGCTAGGTTTTCATTAGAGTATCCTTAAATGTGTTCTAACTGCGCTTGCATAAGAATTTAAGCAAAAGAGATTATTTCGAGCAGAGAAACTGCTGTCATCTGATGGTGGCTTTCATTAGCTTTATCTCCACAAGCGCTTTCTCTGCAAACTACAAGGCAGCATTAAAGAGCCCCTTATTATGTTCTTTTGATATGTGTTCTATCGGCGCCTAGTAATGCATTTAAGGAAAAGCGATTATCTCGAGTAGAGAAGCTGCTATCATCAGATTGTGGCTTTCATCAGCTTTATCTCTACAAGCGCTTTCATTGCAAACTACAAAGCCGAATTAAGAGAGCTCCTTACTATGATCTACTTATATGTGTTCTATCTGCTCATAGTAATGCATTTAAAGAAAAGCGATTATCTCGAGTAGAGAAGATGCTATCATCAGATTGTGGCTTTCATTTGCTTTAACTCTATAAGCGCTTTCACTGCAACTTGCAAAGCAGCTATGGCTAGCTTTTTATTAGAGTATCCTTAAATGTGTTCTAACTGTGCTTGCATAAACACTTAAGGAAAAGAGATTATTTCGAGCACAGAAACTGCTGTCATCTGATTGTGGCTTTCATTAGCTTTATCTCGACAAGCGCTTTCTCTGCAAACTACAAGGCAGCATTAACAGAGCTCCTTACTATGTTCGCTTGATATGTGTTCTATCTGCTCATAGTAATGCATTTAAGGAAAAGCGATTATCTCGAGCACAGAAGGTGCTATCATCATATTGTGGCTTTAATGAGTTTTAACTCATAAGCGCTTTCACAGCAACCTACAAAGCAGAATTAACAGATCTCCTTTCTATGTTCTCTTGATATGTGTTTTATCTGCGCCTAGTAATGCATTTAAGGAAAAGCGATTATCTCGAGCAGAGAAGCTGCTATCATCAGATTGTGGTTTTCATTACCTTTATCTCCACAAGCGCTAACTCTGCACAGTAAAAAAAGGCATTAACAGAGCCGCTTACTAAGTTCTCTTGATATGTGTCCTACCTGCGCCTAGTAAAGCATTTAAGGAAAAGCGATTATCTCGAGCAGACAAGCTGCTATCATCAGATTGTGGCTTTCATCAGCTTTATCTCTACAAGCGCTTTCACTGCAACCTACAAAGCAGCTATGGCTAGCTTTTCATTAGAGTATCCTTAAATGTATTCTAACTGCGCTTGCATAAGCATTTAAGGAAAAGAGATTATTTCGAGCAGAGAAACTGCTGTCATCAGATTGTGGCTTTCATTAGCTTTATCTCTACAAGCGCTTTCTCTGCATACTAAAAAGCAGCATTAACAGAGCCTCTTAGTATGTTCCCTTTATATGTGTTCATTCTGCGCCTAGTAATGCATATAAGCAAAATCGATTATCTCGAGCAGAGAAGCTGCTATCATCAGATTGTGGTTTTCATTAGCTTTATGTGCTCAAGCGCTTTCACTGCAACCTACAAAGCAGAATTAAAAGAGGCGCTTACTATGTTCTCTTAATATGTGTTTTATCTGCGCCTAGAAATGCATTTAAGGAAAATCGATTATCTCTAGCAGAGAAGCTGCTGTCATCTGACTGTGGCTTTCATGAGCTTTAACTCTTTAAGCGCTTTCACTGCAACCTACAAAGCAGCATTAACAGAGTTCCTTACTGTGTTCTCTTGATATGTGTTTTATCTGCGCCTAGAAATGCATTTAAGGAAAAGCGATTATCTCGAGCAGAGAAGCTGCTGTCATCAGATTGTTGCTTTCATCAGCTTTATCTCTACAAGCGCTTTCACTGCAACCTACGAAGCAGCTATGGCTAGCTTTTTATTAGAGTATCCTTTAATGTGTTCTAACTGCGCTTGCATAAGAATTTAAGCAAAAGAGATTATTTCGAAGAGAGAAAGGGCTGTCATCTGATTCTGGCTTTCATTAGCTTTCTCTCCACAAGCGCTTTCTCTGCAAACTACAAGGCAGCATTAACTTGATATGTGTATTATCTGCGCCTAGTAATGCATTTAAGGAAAAGATATTATCTCGAGCAGAGAAGCTACGATCCTCTGATTGTGGCTTACATCAGCTTTATCTCTTAAAGCCCTTTCACTGAAAACTACAAAGGAGCATTGACAGAGCCCCTTATTATTCTCTCTTGTTATGTTTTCTATCTGCGCCTAGTAATGCATTTAAGGTAAAACGATTATCTCGAGTAGAGAAGGTGCTGTTATCAGGTTGTGGCTTTCATCAGCTTTATCTCTACAAGCGCTATCACTGCATCCTACAAAGCAGCTTTGGCTAGCTTTTTATTCGAGTATCCTTAAATGTGTTCTAACTGCGCTAGCATAAGAATTTAAGGAAAAGTCATTATTTCGAGCAGAGAAACTGCTGTCATCAGATTGCGGTTTTCATTTGCTTTATCTCGACAAGCGCTTTCTCTGCAAACTATAAAGGAGCATTGACAGAGCCCATTACTGTGTTTTCTTGATATGTGTTTTATCTGCGCCTAGTAATGCATTTAAGGAAAAGCTATTACCTCGAGCAGAGAAGCTGCTACCATTAGATTGTGGCTTTCATCAGCTTTATCTCTACAAGCGCTTTCACTGCAATCTAGAAAGCAGCTTTGGCTAGCTTTTTATTAGAGTATCCTTAAATGTGTTCTAACTGCGCTTGCATAAGCATTGAAGGAAAAGTGATTATTTCGAGCAGGGAAAATGCTGTCACTAGATTGTGCCTTTCATCAGTTTTCTCTCTTCAAGCGCTTTCTTTGCATACTAAAAACCAGCATTAACAGAGCCCCTTACTGTGTTCTCTTGATATGAGTTTTATCTGCGCCTAGTAATGCATTTAAGTAAAAGCGATTATCTCGAGCAGAGAAGCTGCTATCATCAGATTGTGGCTTTCATGAGCTTTATCTTTACAAGCGCTTTCACTGCAACGTAAAAAGCGGATTTGGCTAGTTTTTTATAAGATTGCCCTGAGATGTGTTCTAACAGAGCTTACATAAGCATTTAAGTAAAATTGATTATTTAAGCAGAGAACCTGCATTCATCATATAGTGGCTTTCATGAGCTTTATCTCTACAAGCACTTTAACTGCAACCTACAAAGCAGCTTTTGCTAGATTTTTATTAGAGTGTCCCTAAATGTGTTCTAACACTGCTTCCATAAGCATTTAAGGAAAAGTGATTATTTCGATCAGAGAAACTGCTGTCATCTGGTTGTGGCTTTCATCTCGACAAGCGCTTTCTCTGCAAACTACAAGGCAGCATTAACAGAGCTCCTTAGTATGTTCTCTAGATATGTGTTTTATCTGCTCCTAGTAATGCATTTAAGGAAAGCGATTATTTCGAGCAGAGAAGGTGCTATCATCAGATTGTGGCTTTCATGAGTTTTAACTCTTTAAGCGCTTTCACTGCAACCTACAAAGCAGAATTAACATAGCTCCTTACTATGTTCTCTTGATATGTGTTTTATCTGCGCCTAGTAATGCATTTAAGGAAAAGCGATTATCTCGAGCAGAGAAGCTGTTATCATCAGGTTGTGGTTTTCGTTAGCTTTATGTGCACAAGCGCTTTCTCTGCATACTAAAAAGCAGCATTAACAGAGCCGCTTACTATGTTCCCTTGATATGTGTTCTATCTGCGCCTTGAAATGCATTTAAGGAAAAGCGATTATCTCGAGCAGACAAGGTGCTGTCATCTGATTGTGGCTTTCATGAGCTTCAACTCTTTAAGCGCTTTCACTGCAACCTACAAAGCAGCATTAACAGAGTTCCTTACTGTGTTCTCTTGATATGTGTTTTATCTGCGCCTAGTAATGCATTTAAGTAAAAGCGATTATCTCGAGCAGAGAAGCTGCTATCATCAGATTGTGGCTTTCATGAGCTTTATCTTTACAAGCGCTTTCACTGCAACGTAAAAAGCGGATTTGGCTAGTTTTTTATTAGATTGCCCTGAGATGTGTTCTAACAGAGCTTACATAAGCATTTAAGTAAAATTGATTATTTAGAGCAGAGAAGTTGCAATCATCATATAGTGGCTTTCATGAGCTTTATCTCTACAAGCACTTTAACTGCAACCCACAAAGCAGCTTTTGCTAGATTTTTATTAGAGTGTCCTTAAATGTGTTCTAACACCGCTTCCATAAGCATTTAAGGAAAAGTGATTATTTCGATCAGAGAAACTGCTGTCAGTAGATTGTGGCTTTCATCAGCTTTATCTCTTCAAGCGCTTTCACTGCAAACTACAAAGGAGTATTGACAGAGACCCTTATTATTCTCTCTTGTTATGTTTTCTCTCTGCGCCTAGTAATGCATTTAAGGAAAACCGATTATCTCCAGTAGAGAAGCTGCTATCTTCAGATTGTGGCTTTCATCAGCTTTATCTCTACAAGCGCTTTCACTGCAACCTATAAAGCAGCTTTGCCTGGCTTTTTATTCGAGTATCCTTAAATGTGTTCTAACTGCGCTTGCATAAGCATTGAAGGAAAAGTGATTATTTAGAGCAGAGAAACTGCTGTCATCAGATTGCGGCTTTCATTTGCTTTATCTCGACAAGCGCTTTCTCTGCATACTAAAAAGCAGCATTACCAGAGCCCCTTACTGTGTTCTCTTGATACGTGTTCTATCTGCGCCTAGTAATGCATTTAAGGAAAAGCGATTATCTCGAGCAGAGAAGCTGCTGTAATCCGGTTGTTGCTTTCATGACCTTTAGCTCTACAAGCGCTTTCACTGCAAAGTAAGAAGCAGAATTAACAGAGCTCATTAATTTGTTCTCCTGATTCGTGTTCTATCTGCGCCTAGTAATACATTTAAGGAAAAGAGATTATCTCGAGTAGAGAAACTGCTATCATCAGATTGTGGCTTTCATCAGCTTTATCTCTTCAAGCGATTTCACTGCAAACTACAAAGGAGCATTGACAGAGCCCCTTATTATTCTCTCTTATTATGTTTTCTATCTTCGCCTAGTAATGCATTTAAGGTAAACCGATTATCTCGAGTAGAGAAGCTGCTATCTTCAGATTGTGGCTTTCATCAGCTTTATTTCTACAAGAGCTTTCACTGAAACCAAAAAAGCAGCTTTGGCTAGGTTTTTATTAGAGTAGCCTTAAATGTGTTCTAACTGCGCTTGCATAAGCATTTAAGTAAAAGCGATTATTTCTAGCAGAGATACTGCTGTCACTAGATTGTGGCTTTCATCAGCTTTATCTCTTCAAGCGCTGTCTCTGCATACTAAAAAGCAGCATTAACAGAGCCCCTTACTGTATTCTCTTGATATGTGTTTTATCTGCGCCTAGTAATGTATTTAAGTAAAAGCGATTATCTCGAGAAGAGAAGCTACTGTAGTCAGGTTGTGGCTTTCATGTGCTTTATCTCTACAAGCGCTTTCACTGCAACGTAAGAAGCAGAATTAACAGAGCTCCTCACTTTGTTCTCCTGATATGTGTTCTATCGGCGCCTAGTAATGCATTTAAGGAAAAGAGATTATCTCGAGTAAAGAAGCTGCTATCATCAGATTGTGGCTTTCATCAGCTTTATCTCTTCAGGCGCTTTCACTGCATCTTTCAAAGCTGCTTTGGCTAGCTTTTTATTATAGTTTCCTGGAGTGTGTTCCTTCAGCGCTTACTAAAACATTTAAGGAAAAGCGATTATCTCGAGCAGAGAAGCTGCTACCATCAGATTGTGGCTTTCATCAGCTCTATCTCTAAAAGCGCTTTCACTGCAAAGTAAGAAGCAGAATTAATAGAGCTCCTTACTTTGCTCTCCTGATATGTGTTCTATCTGGCCTAGTAATACATTTAAGGAAAAGCGATTATCTCGAGTAGAGAAGCTGCTATCATCAGATTGTGGCTTTCATCAGCTTTATCTCTTCAAGCGCTTTCACTGCAAACTACAAAGGAGCATTGACAGAGCCCCTTATTATTCTCTCTTGTTATGTTGTCTATCTGCGCCTAGTAATGCACTGAAGTTAAAGCTATTATCTCGAGTAGAGAAGCTGCTATCATCAGATTGTGACTTTCATTAGCTTATCATCCTTAATTGTGTTCTAACTGCGTTTGCAAAAGCATTGAACGAAAAGTGATTATTTAGAGCAGAGAAACTGCTGTCACTAGATTGCGGCTTTCATTTGCTTTATCTCGACAAGCGCTTTCTCTGCATATTAAAAAGCTGCATTAACAGAGCCCCTTACTGTGTTTTCTTGATATGTGTTTTATCTACGCCTAGTAATGCATTTAAGGAAAAGCGATTATCTCGATCAGAGAAGCTGCTATCATCAGATTTTGGCTTTCATTAGATTTAGCTCTACAGGCGCTTTGACTGCTAACTACAAAGAAGAATTAAGAGAGCCCCTTATTATTCTCTGTTGTTATGTGTTCTATCTGCGCCAAGTAATGCACTTAATTTAAAGCGATTATCAAGAGCAGAGAAGCTGCTGTCATCAGATTGTGGTTTTAAATAGCTTAATCTCTACAAGCGCTTTCACTGCAACCTACAAAGCAGCTTTGGCTTGCTTTTTAATCGAGTATCTTTAAATGTGTTCTAACTACGCTTGCATAAGCATTGAAGGAAAAGTGATTATTTCGAGCAGAGAAACTGCTGTCACTAGATTGTGGTTTTCATCAGCTTTATCTCTTCAAGCGCTTTCTTTGCATACTAAAAAGCAGCATTAACAGAGCCCCTTACTATGTTCCCTTGATATGTGTCTTATCTAAGCCTAGTAATGCATTTAAGGAAAAGCGATTATCTCGAGCAGAGAAGCTGCTATCATCAGATTGTGGCTTTGATGACCTTTAGCTCTACAAGCGCTTTCACTGCAAAGTAAGAAGCAGAATTAACAGAGTTCCTTACTTTGTTCTCCTGATTTGTGTTCTATCTGCGCCTAGTAATGCATTTAAGGAAAAGCGATTATCTCGAGTAGAGAAGCTGCTATCTTCAGATTGTGGCTTTCATCAGCTTAAATGTGTTTTTACTGCGCTAGCATAAGCATTGAAAGAAAAGTGATTATTTAGAGTAGAGAAACTGCTGTCACTAGATTGCGGCTTTCATTTGCTTTATCTCGACAAGCGCTTTCTCTGCTTACTAAAAAGCAGCATTAACAGAGCCCCTTACTATGTTCTCTTGATATGTGTTCTATCTGCGCCTAGTAATGCATTTAAGGAAAAGCGATTATCTCGGGCAGTGAAGCTGCTATCCTCAGATTGTAGCTTTCATCAGCTTTATATCTTCAAGCGCTTTCACTGCAAACTACAAAGGAGCATTGACTGAGCTCCTTATTATTCTATCTTGTTTTGTTTTCTATCTGCGCCTAGTAATGCATTTAAGGTACACCGATTATCTCGAGTAGAGAAGCTGCTATCATCAGATTGTGGCTTTCATCTGCTTTATTTCTACAAGCGCTATCACTGCATCCTACAAAGCAGCTTTGGCTAGCTTTTTATGAGAGTATCCTTAAATGTGTTTTTACTGCGCTAGCATAAGCATAGAAGGAAAAGTGATTATTTAGTGCAGAGGAACTGCTGTCATCAGATTACGGCTCTCATTTGCTTTATCTCGAAAAGCGCTTTCTCTGCATACTAAAAGCAGCATTAACAGAGCCCCTTACTGTGTTCTCTTGATATGTGTTTTATCTGCGCCTAGTAATGCATTTAAGGAAAAGCGATTAACTCGAGCAGAGAAGCTGCTATCATCAGATTGTGTATTGCCATAGCCTTATCTCTACAAGATATTTCACTGCAAACTACAGAACTGCATTAACAGCCATCCTAACAATATTCCCATGGTATGTGTTCGATCTGCGCATACTAAAGCATTTAAGGAAAAGCGATTATCTCGAGCAGAGAAGCTGCTATCATCAGATTGTGTCTTTCATAAGCTTTATCTCTACAAGCGCTTTCACTGCAACCTACAAAGCAGCTTTGGCTACCTTTTTATTCGAGTATCCTTCAATGTGTTCTAACTGCGCTTGCATAAGCATTGAAGGAAAAGTGATTATTTCGAGCAGAGAAACTGCTGTCACTAGATTGTGGCTTTCATCAGCTTTATCTCTACAAGCGCTTTCTCTGCATACTAAGAAGCAGCATTAACAGAGCCCCTTACTGTGTTCTCTTGGTATGTGTTTTATCTGCGCCTAGTAATGCAATTAAGGAAAAGCGATTATCTCGAGCAGAGAAACTGCTGTCATCAGATTGCGGCTTTCATTTGCTTTATCTCGACAAGCGCTTTCTCTGCATACTAAAAAGCAGCATTAACAGAGCCCCTTACTATGTTCTCTTGATATGTGTTCTATCTGCGCCTAGTAATGCATTTAAGGAAAAGCGATTATCTCGGGCAGAGAAGCTGCTATCCTCAGATTGTGGCTTTCATCAGCTTTATCTCTTCAAGCGCTTTCACTGCAAACTACAAAGGAGCATTGACAGAGCTCCTTATTATTCTCTCTTGTTGTGTTTTCTATCTGCGCCTAGTAATGCATTTAAGGTAAACCGATTATCTTGAGTAAGGAAGCTGCTATCATCAGATTGTGGCTTTCATCTGCTTTATTTCTACAAGCGCTATCACTGCATCCTACAAAGCAGCTTTGCTAGCTTTTTATTAGAGTATCCTTAAATGTGTTTTTACTGCGCTAGCATAAGCATTGAAGGAAAAGTGATTATTTAGAGCAGAGAAACTGCTGTCATCAGATTGCGACTTTCATTTGCTTTATCTCTTCAAGCGCTTTCTCTGCATACTAAAAAGCAGCATTAACAGAGCCCCTTACTGTGTTTTCTTGATATGTGTTTTATCTGCGCCTAGTAATGCATTTAAGGAAAAGCGATTATCTCGAGCAGATAAGCTGCTATAATCAGATTGTGGCTTTCATCAGCTTTATCTCTACAAGCGCTTTCACTGCAAACTACAAATCAGCTTTGGCTAGCTTTTTATTCGAGTATCCTTCAATGTGTTCTAACTGCGCTTGCATAAGCATTGAAGGAAAAGTGATTATCTCGAGCAGAGAAACTGCTGTCACTAGATTATGGCTTTCATCAGCTTTATCTCTTCAAGCGCTTTCTCTGCATACTAAAAAGCAGCATTAACAGAGCCCCTTACTATGTTCTCTTGATATGTGTTCTATCTGCGCCTAGTAATGCATTTAAGGAAAAGCGATTATCTCGGGTAGAGAAGCTGCTATCCTCAGATTGTGGCTTTCATCAGCTTTATCTCTTCAAGCGCTTTCACTGCAAACTACAAAGGAGCATTGACAGAGCTCCTTATTATTCTCTCTTGTTGTGTTTTCTCTCTGCGCCTAGTAATGCATTTAAGGTAAACCGATTATCTCGAGTAGAGAAGCTGCTATCATCAGATTGTGGCTTTCATCTGCTTTATTTCTACAAGCGCTATCACTGCATCCTACAAAGCAGCTTTGGCTAGCTTTTTATTAGAGTATCCTTAAATGTGTTTTTACTGCGCTAGCATAAGCATTGAAGGAAAAGTGATTATTTAGAGCAGAGAAACTGCTGTCATCAGATTACGGCTCTCATTTGCTTTATCTCGACAAGCGCTTTCTCTGCATACTAAAAGCAGCATTAACAGAGCCCCTTACTGTGTTCTCTTGATATGTGTTTTATCTGCGCCTAGTAATGCATTTAAGGAAAAGCGATTATCTCGAGCAGAGAAGCTGCTATCATCAGATTGTGTATTGCCATAGCCTTATCTCTACAAGATATTTCACTGCAAACTACAGAACTGCATTAACAGCCATCCTAACAATATTCCCATGGTATGTGTTCTATCTGCGCATACTAAAGCATTTAAGGAAAAGCGATTATCTCGAGCAGGGAAGCTGCTATCATCAGATTGTGGCTTTCATTAGCTTTAACTCAACAAGCGCTTTCTCTGCATACTAAAAAGCAGCATTAACAGAGCTCCTTACTATGTCCTCTTGATATGTGTTATATCTGCGCCTAGTAATGCATTCAAGGAAAAGCGATTATCTCGAGCAGAGAAGCTGCTATCATCAGATTGTGGCTTTCATCAGCTTTATCTCTACAAGCGCTTTCACTGCAACCTACAAAGCATCTATGGCTAGGTTTTCATTAGAGTATCCTTAAATGTGTTCTAACTGCGCTTGCATAAGAATTTAAGCAAAAGAGATTATTTCGAGCAGAGAAACTGCTGTCATCTGATGGTGGCTTTCATTAGCTTTATCTCCACAAGCGCTTTCTCTGCAAACTACAAGGCAGCATTAAAGAGCCCCTTATTATGTTCTTTTGATATGTGTTCTATCGGCGCCTAGTAATGCATTTAAGGAAAAGCGATTATCTCGAGTAGAGAAGCTGCTATCATCAGATTGTGGCTTTCATCAGCTTTATCTCTACAAGCGCTTTCATTGCAAACTACAAAGCCGAATTAAGAGAGCTCCTTACTATGATCTACTTATATGTGTTCTATCTGCTCATAGTAATGCATTTAAAGAAAAGCGATTATCTCGAGTAGAGAAGATGCTATCATCAGATTGTGGCTTTCATTTGCTTTAACTCTATAAGCGCTTTCACTGCAACTTGCAAAGCAGCTATGGCTAGCTTTTTATTAGAGTATCCTTAAATGTGTTCTAACTGTGCTTGCATAAACACTTAAGGAAAAGAGATTATTTCGAGCACAGAAACTGCTGTCATCTGATTGTGGCTTTCATTAGCTTTATCTCGACAAGCGCTTTCTCTGCAAACTACAAGGCAGCATTAACAGAGCTCCTTACTATGTTCGCTTGATATGTGTTCTATCTGCTCATAGTAATGCATTTAAGGAAAAGCGATTATCTCGAGCACAGAAGGTGCTATCATCATATTGTGGCTTTAATGAGTTTTAACTCATAAGCGCTTTCACAGCAACCTACAAAGCAGAATTAACAGATCTCCTTTCTATGTTCTCTTGATATGTGTTTTATCTGCGCCTAGTAATGCATTTAAGGAAAAGCGATTATCTCGAGCAGAGAAGCTGCTATCATCAGATTGTGGTTTTCATTACCTTTATCTCCACAAGCGCTAACTCTGCACAGTAAAAAAAGGCATTAACAGAGCCGCTTACTAAGTTCTCTTGATATGTGTCCTACCTGCGCCTAGTAAAGCATTTAAGGAAAAGCGATTATCTCGAGCAGACAAGCTGCTATCATCAGATTGTGGCTTTCATCAGCTTTATCTCTACAAGCGCTTTCACTGCAACCTACAAAGCAGCTATGGCTAGCTTTTCATTAGAGTATCCTTAAATGTATTCTAACTGCGCTTGCATAAGCATTTAAGGAAAAGAGATTATTTCGAGCAGAGAAACTGCTGTCATCAGATTGTGGCTTTCATTAGCTTTATCTCTACAAGCGCTTTCTCTGCATACTAAAAAGCAGCATTAACAGAGCCTCTTAGTATGTTCCCTTTATATGTGTTCATTCTGCGCCTAGTAATGCATATAAGCAAAATCGATTATCTCGAGCAGAGAAGCTGCTATCATCAGATTGTGGTTTTCATTAGCTTTATGTGCTCAAGCGCTTTCACTGCAACCTACAAAGCAGAATTAAAAGAGGCGCTTACTATGTTCTCTTAATATGTGTTTTATCTGCGCCTAGAAATGCATTTAAGGAAAATCGATTATCTCTAGCAGAGAAGCTGCTGTCATCTGACTGTGGCTTTCATGAGCTTTAACTCTTTAAGCGCTTTCACTGCAACCTACAAAGCAGCATTAACAGAGTTCCTTACTGTGTTCTCTTGATATGTGTTTTATCTGCGCCTAGAAATGCATTTAAGGAAAAGCGATTATCTCGAGCAGAGAAGCTGCTGTCATCAGATTGTTGCTTTCATCAGCTTTATCTCTACAAGCGCTTTCACTGCAACCTACGAAGCAGCTATGGCTAGCTTTTTATTAGAGTATCCTTTAATGTGTTCTAACTGCGCTTGCATAAGAATTTAAGCAAAAGAGATTATTTCGAAGAGAGAAAGGGCTGTCATCTGATTCTGGCTTTCATTAGCTTTCTCTCCACAAGCGCTTTCTCTGCAAACTACAAGGCAGCATTAACTTGATATGTGTATTATCTGCGCCTAGTAATGCATTTAAGGAAAAGATATTATCTCGAGCAGAGAAGCTACGATCCTCTGATTGTGGCTTACATCAGCTTTATCTCTTAAAGCCCTTTCACTGAAAACTACAAAGGAGCATTGACAGAGCCCCTTATTATTCTCTCTTGTTATGTTTTCTATCTGCGCCTAGTAATGCATTTAAGGTAAAACGATTATCTCGAGTAGAGAAGGTGCTGTTATCAGGTTGTGGCTTTCATCAGCTTTATCTCTACAAGCGCTATCACTGCATCCTACAAAGCAGCTTTGGCTAGCTTTTTATTCGAGTATCCTTAAATGTGTTCTAACTGCGCTAGCATAAGAATTTAAGGAAAAGTCATTATTTCGAGCAGAGAAACTGCTGTCATCAGATTGCGGTTTTCATTTGCTTTATCTCGACAAGCGCTTTCTCTGCAAACTATAAAGGAGCATTGACAGAGCCCATTACTGTGTTTTCTTGATATGTGTTTTATCTGCGCCTAGTAATGCATTTAAGGAAAAGCTATTACCTCGAGCAGAGAAGCTGCTACCATTAGATTGTGGCTTTCATCAGCTTTATCTCTACAAGCGCTTTCACTGCAATCTAGAAAGCAGCTTTGGCTAGCTTTTTATTAGAGTATCCTTAAATGTGTTCTAACTGCGCTTGCATAAGCATTGAAGGAAAAGTGATTATTTCGAGCAGGGAAAATGCTGTCACTAGATTGTGCCTTTCATCAGTTTTCTCTCTTCAAGCGCTTTCTTTGCATACTAAAAACCAGCATTAACAGAGCCCCTTACTGTGTTCTCTTGATATGAGTTTTATCTGCGCCTAGTAATGCATTTAAGTAAAAGCGATTATCTCGAGCAGAGAAGCTGCTATCATCAGATTGTGGCTTTCATGAGCTTTATCTTTACAAGCGCTTTCACTGCAACGTAAAAAGCGGATTTGGCTAGTTTTTTATTAGATTGCCCTGAGATGTGTTCTAACAGAGCTTACATAAGCATTTAAGTAAAATTGATTATTTAGAGCAGAGAAGTTGCAATCATCATATAGTGGCTTTCATGAGCTTTATCTCTACAAGCACTTTAACTGCAACCCACAAAGCAGCTTTTGCTAGATTTTTATTAGAGTGTCCTTAAATGTGTTCTAACACCGCTTCCATAAGCATTTAAGGAAAAGTGATTATTTCGATCAGAGAAACTGCTGTCAGTAGATTGTGGCTTTCATCAGCTTTATCTCTTCAAGCGCTTTCACTGCAAACTACAAAGGAGTATTGACAGAGACCCTTATTATTCTCTCTTGTTATGTTTTCTCTCTGCGCCTAGTAATGCATTTAAGGAAAACCGATTATCTCCAGTAGAGAAGCTGCTATCTTCAGATTGTGGCTTTCATCAGCTTTATCTCTACAAGCGCTTTCACTGCAACCTATAAAGCAGCTTTGCCTGGCTTTTTATTCGAGTATCCTTAAATGTGTTCTAACTGCGCTTGCATAAGCATTGAAGGAAAAGTGATTATTTAGAGCAGAGAAACTGCTGTCATCAGATTGCGGCTTTCATTTGCTTTATCTCGACAAGCGCTTTCTCTGCATACTAAAAAGCAGCATTACCAGAGCCCCTTACTGTGTTCTCTTGATACGTGTTCTATCTGCGCCTAGTAATGCATTTAAGGAAAAGCGATTATCTCGAGCAGAGAAGCTGCTGTAATCCGGTTGTTGCTTTCATGACCTTTAGCTCTACAAGCGCTTTCACTGCAAAGTAAGAAGCAGAATTAACAGAGCTCATTAATTTGTTCTCCTGATTCGTGTTCTATCTGCGCCTAGTAATACATTTAAGGAAAAGAGATTATCTCGAGTAGAGAAACTGCTATCATCAGATTGTGGCTTTCATCAGCTTTATCTCTTCAAGCGATTTCACTGCAAACTACAAAGGAGCATTGACAGAGCCCCTTATTATTCTCTCTTATTATGTTTTCTATCTTCGCCTAGTAATGCATTTAAGGTAAACCGATTATCTCGAGTAGAGAAGCTGCTATCTTCAGATTGTGGCTTTCATCAGCTTTATTTCTACAAGAGCTTTCACTGAAACCAAAAAAGCAGCTTTGGCTAGGTTTTTATTAGAGTAGCCTTAAATGTGTTCTAACTGCGCTTGCATAAGCATTTAAGTAAAAGCGATTATTTCTAGCAGAGATACTGCTGTCACTAGATTGTGGCTTTCATCAGCTTTATCTCTTCAAGCGCTGTCTCTGCATACTAAAAAGCAGCATTAACAGAGCCCCTTACTGTATTCTCTTGATATGTGTTTTATCTGCGCCTAGTAATGTATTTAAGTAAAAGCGATTATCTCGAGAAGAGAAGCTACTGTAGTCAGGTTGTGGCTTTCATGTGCTTTATCTCTACAAGCGCTTTCACTGCAACGTAAGAAGCAGAATTAACAGAGCTCCTCACTTTGTTCTCCTGATATGTGTTCTATCGGCGCCTAGTAATGCATTTAAGGAAAAGAGATTATCTCGAGTAAAGAAGCTGCTATCATCAGATTGTGGCTTTCATCAGCTTTATCTCTTCAGGCGCTTTCACTACATCTTTCAAAGCTGCTTTGGCTAGCTTTTTATTATAGTTTCCTGGAGTGTGTTCCTTCAGCGCTTACTAAAACATTTAAGGAAAAGCGATTATCTCGAGCAGAGAAGCTGCTACCATCAGATTGTGGCTTTCATCAGCTTTATCTCTAAAAGCGCTTTCACTGCAAAGTAAGAAGCAGAATTAATAGAGCTCCTTACTTTGCTCTCCTGATATGTGTTCTATCTGGCCTAGTAATACATTTAAGGAAAAGCGATTATCTCGAGTAGAGAAGCTGCTATCATCAGATTGTGGCTTTCATCAGCTTTATCTCTTCAAGCGCTTTCACTGCAAACTACAAAGGAGCATTGACAGAGCCCCTAATTATTCTCTCTTGTTATGTTGTCTATCTGCGCCTAGTAATGCACTGAAGTTAAAGCTATTATCTCGAGTAGAGAAGCTGCTATCATCAGATTGTGACTTTCATTAGCTTATCATCCTTAATTGTGTTCTAACTGCGTTTGCAAAAGCATTGAACGAAAAGTAATGCACTTAATTTAAAGCGATTATCAAGAGCAGAGAAGCTGCTGTCATCAGATTGTGGTTTTAAATAGCTTAATCTCTACAAGCGCTTTCACTGCAACCTACAAAGCAGCTTTGGCTTGCTTTTTAATCGAGTATCTTTAAATGTGTTCTAACTACGCTTGCATAAGCATTGAAGGAAAAGTGATTATTTCGAGCAGAGAAACTGCTGTCACTAGATTGTGGTTTTCATCAGCTTTATCTCTTCAAGCGCTTTCTTTGCATACTAAAAAGCAGCATTAACAGAGCCCCTTACTATGTTCCCTTGATATGTGTCTTATCTAAGCCTAGTAATGCATTTAAGGAAAAGCGATTATCTCGAGCAGAGAAGCTGCTATCATCAGATTGTGGCTTTGATGACCTTTAGCTCTACAAGCGCTTTCACTGCAAAGTAAGAAGCAGAATTAACAGAGTTCCTTACTTTGTTCTCCTGATTTGTGTTCTATCTGCGCCTAGTAATGCATTTAAGGAAAAGCGATTATCTCGAGTAGAGAAGCTGCTATCTTCAGATTGTGGCTTTCATCAGCTTTATCTCTTCAAGCGATTTCACTGCAAACTACAAAGGAGCATTGACAGAGCCCATTATTATTCTCTCTTGTTATGTTTTCTATCTGCGCCTAGTAATGCATTTAAGGTAAACCGATTATCTCGAGTGGAGAAGCTGCTATCATCAGATTGTGGCTTTCATCAGCTTTATTTCTACAAGCGCTATCACTGCAACCTATAAAGCAGCTTTGGCTAGCTTTTTATTCGAGTATCCTTAAATGTGTTCTAACTGCGCTTGCATAAGCATTGAAAGAAAAGTGATTATTTAGAGTAGAGAAACTGCTGTCACTAGATTGCGGCTTTCATTTGCTTTATCTCGACAAGCGCTTTCTCTGCTTACTAAAAAGCAGCATTAACAGAGCCCCTTACTATGTTCTCTTGATATGTGTTCTATCTGCGCCTAGTAATGCATTTAAGGAAAAGCGATTAACTCGAGCAGAGAAGCTGCTATCATCAGATTGTGTATTGCCATAGCCTTATCTCTACAAGATATTTCACTGCAAACTACAGAACTGCATTAACAGCCATCCTAACAATATTCCCATGGTATGTGTTCGATCTGCGCATACTAAAGCATTTAAGGAAAAGCGATTATCTCGAGCAGAGAAGCTGCTATCATCAGATTGTGTCTTTCATAAGCTTTATCTCTACAAGCGCTTTCACTGCAACCTACAAAGCAGCTTTGGCTACCTTTTTATTCGAGTATCCTTCAATGTGTTCTAACTGCGCTTGCATAAGCATTGAAGGAAAAGTGATTATTTCGAGCAGAGAAACTGCTGTCACTAGATTGTGGCTTTCATCAGCTTTATCTCTACAAGCGCTTTCTCTGCATACTAAGAAGCAGCATTAACAGAGCCCCTTACTGTGTTCTCTTGGTATGTGTTTTATCTGCGCCTAGTAATGCAATTAAGGAAAAGCGATTATCTCGAGCAGAGAAACTGCTGTCATCAGATTGCGGCTTTCATTTGCTTTATCTCGACAAGCGCTTTCTCTGCATACTAAAAAGCAGCATTAACAGAGCCCCTTACTATGTTCTCTTGATATGTGTTCTATCTGCGCCTAGTAATGCATTTAAGGAAAAGCGATTATCTCGGGCAGAGAAGCCGCTATCCTCAGATTGTGGCTTTCATCAGCTTCATCTCTTCAAGCGCTTTCACTGCAAACTACAAAGGAGCATTGACAGAGCTCCTTATTATTCTCTCTTGTTGTGTTTTCTATCTGCGCCTAGTAATGCATTTAAGGTAAACCGATTATCTTGAGTAAGGAAGCTGCTATCATCAGATTGTGGCTTTCATCTGCTTTATTTCTACAAGCGCTATCACTGCATCCTACAAAGCAGCTTTGCTAGCTTTTTATTAGAGTATCCTTAAATGTGTTTTTACTGCGCTAGCATAAGCATTGAAGGAAAAGTGATTATTTAGAGCAGAGAAACTGCTGTCATCAGATTGCGACTTTCATTTGCTTTATCTCTTCAAGCGCTTTCTCTGCATACTAAAAAGCAGCATTAACAGAGCCCCTTACTGTGTTTTCTTGATATGTGTTTTATCTGCGCCTAGTAATGCATTTAAGGAAAAGCGATTATCTCGAGCAGAGAAGCTGCTATAATCAGATTGTGGCTTTCATCAGCTTTATCTCTACAAGCGCTTTCACTGCAAACTACAAATCAGCTTTGGCTAGCTTTTTATTCGAGTATCCTTCAATGTGTTCTAACTGCGCTTGCATAAGCATTGAAGGAAAAGTGATTATCTCGAGCAGAGAAACTGCTGTCACTAGATTATGGCTTTCATCAGCTTTATCTCTTCAAGCGCTTTCTCTGCATACTAAAAAGCAGCATTAACAGAGCCCCTTACTATGTTCTCTTGATATGTGTTCTATCTGCGCCTAGTAATGCATTTAAGGAAAAGCGATTATCTCGGGTAGAGAAGCTGCTATCCTCAGATTGTGGCTTTCATCAGCTTTATCTCTTCAAGCGCTTTCACTGCAAACTACAAAGGAGCATTGACAGAGCTCCTTATTATTCTCTCTTGTTGTGTTTTCTCTCTGCGCCTAGTAATGCATTTAAGGTAAACCGATTATCTCGAGTAGAGAAGCTGCTATCATCAGATTGTGGCTTTCATCTGCTTTATTTCTACAAGCGCTATCACTGCATCCTACAAAGCAGCTTTGGCTAGCTTTTTATTAGAGTATCCTTAAATGTGTTTTTACTGCGCTAGCATAAGCACTGAAGGAAAAGTGATTATTTAGAGCAGAGAAACTGCTGTCATCAGATTACGGCTCTCATTTGCTTTATCTCGACAAGCGCTTTCTCTGCATACTAAAAGCAGCATTAACAGAGCCCCTTACTGTGTTCTCTTGATATGTGTTTTATCTGCGCCTAGTAATGCATTTAAGGAAAAGCGATTATCTCGAGCAGAGAAGCTGCTATCATCAGATTGTGTATTGCCATAGCCTTATCTCTACAAGATATTTCACTGCAAACTACAGAACTGCATTAACAGCAATCCTAACAATATTCCCATGGTATGTGTTCTATCTGCGCATACTAAAGCATTTAAGGAAAAGCGATTATCTCGAGCAGGGAAGCTGCTATCATCAGATTGTGGCTTTCATCAGCTTTATCTCTACAAGCGCTTTCACTGCAACCTACAAAGCAGCTTTGGCTACCTTTTTATTCGAGTATCCTTCAATGTGTTCTAACTGCGCTTGCATAAGCATTGAAGGAAAAGTGATTATTTCGAGCAGAGAAACTGCTGTCACTAGATTGTGGCTTTCATCAGCTTTATCTCTTCAAGCGCTTTCTCTGCATACTAAGAAGCAGCATTAACAGAGACCCTTACTGTGTTCTCTTGATTAGTGTTTTATCTGCGCCTAGTAATGCATTTAAGGAAAAGCGACTATCTCGAGCAGAGAAACTGCTGTCATCAGATTGCGGCTTTCATTTGCTTTATCTCGACAAGCGCTTTCTCTGCATACTAAAAGCAGCATTAACAGAGCCCCTTACTGTGTTCTCTTGATATGTGTTTTATCTGCGCCTAGTAATGCATTTAAGGAAAAGCGATTAACTCGAGCAGAGAAGCTGCTATCATCAGATTGTGTATTGCCATAGCCTTATCTCTACAAGATATTTCACTGCAAACTACAGAACTGCATTAACAGCCATCCTAACAATATTCCCATGGTATGTGTTCGATCAGCGCATACTAAAGCATTTAAGGAAAAGCGATTATCTCGAGCAGAGAAGCTGCTATCATCAGATTGTGTCTTTCATAAGCTTTATCTCTACAAGCGCTTTCACTGCAACCTACAAAGCAGCTTTGGCTACCTTTTTATTCGAGTATCCTTCAATGTGTTCTAACTGCGCTTGCATAAGCATTGAAGGAAAAGTGATTATTTCGAGCAGAGAAACTGCTGTCACTAGATTGTGGCTTTCATCAGCTTTATCTCTTCAAGCGCTTTCTCTGCATACTAAGAAGCAGCATTAACAGAGCCCCTTACTGTGTTCTCTTGGTATGTGTTTTATCTGCGCCTAGTAATGCATTTAAGGAAAAGCGATTATCTCGAGCAGAGAAACTGCTGTCATCAGATTGCGGCTTTCATTTGCTTTATCTCGACAAGCGCTTTCTCTGCATACTGAAAAGCAGCATTAACAGAGCCCCTTACTATGTTCTCTTGATATGTGTTCTATCTGCGCCTAGTAATGCATTTAAGGAAAAGCGATTATCTCGGGCAGAGAAGCTGCTATCCTCAGATTGTGGCTTTCATCAGCTTTATCTCTTCAAGCGCTTTCACTGCAAACTACAAAGGAGCATTGACAGAGCTCCTTATTATTCTCTCTTGTTGTGTTTTCTCTCTGCGCCTAGTAATGCATTTAAGGTAAACCGATTATCTCGAGTAGAGAAGCTGCTATCATCAGATTGTGGCTTTCATCTGCTTTATTTCTACAAGCGCTATAACTGCATCATACAAAGCAGCTTTGGCTAGCTTTTTATTAGAGTATCCTTCAATGTGTTTTTACTGCGGTAGCATAAGCATTGAAGGAAAAGTGATTATTTAGAGCAGAGAAACTGCTGTCATCAGATTGCGGCTCTCATTTGCTTTATCTCGACACGCGCTTTCTCTGCATACTAAAAAGCAGCATTAACAGAGCCCCTTACTGTGTTCTCTTGATATGTGTTTTATCTGCGCCTAGTAATGCATTTAAGGAAAAGCGATTATCTCGAGCAGAGAAGCTGCTATCATCAGATTGTGGCTTTCATCAGCTTTATCTCTACAAGCGCTTTCACTGCAAACTACAAAGCAGCTTTGGCTAGCTTTTTATTCGAGTATCCTTCAATGTGTTCTAACTGCGCTTGCATAAGCATTGAAGGAAAAGTGATTATCTCGAGCAGAGAAACTGCTGTCACTAGATTGTGGCTTTCATCATCTTCATCTCTTCAAGCGCTTTCTCTGCATACTAAAAAGCAGCATTAACAGAGCCCCTTACTATGTTCTTTTGATATGTGTTCTATCTGCGCCTAGTAATGCATTTAATGTAAACCGATTATCTCGAGTAGAGAAGCTGCTATCATCAGATTGTGGCTTTCATCTGCTTTATTTCTACAAGCGCTATCACTGCATCCTACAAAGCAGCTTTGGCTAGCTTTTTATTAGAGTATCCTTAAATGTGTTTTTACTGCGCTAGCATAAGCATTGAAGGAAAAGTGATTATTTAGAGCAGAGAAACTGCTGTCATCAGATTACCGCTCTCATTTGCTTTATCTCGACAAGCGCTTTCTCTGCATACTAAAAGCAGCATTAACAGAGCCCCTTACTGTGTTCTCTTGATATGTTTTATCTGCGCCTAGTAATGCATTTAAGGAAAAGCGATTAACTCGAGCAGAGAAGCTGCTATCATCAGATTGTGTATTGCCATAGCCTTATCTCTACAAGATATTTCACTGCAAACTACAGAACTGCATTAACAGCCATCCTAACAATATTCCCATGGTATGTGTTCGATCTGCGCATACTAAAGCATTTAAGGAAAAGCGATTATCTCGAGCAGAGAAGCTGCTATCATCAGATTGTGTCTTTCATAAGCTTTATCTCTACAAGCGCTTTCACTGCAACCTACAAAGCAGCTTTGGCTACCTTTTTATTCGAGTATCCTTCAATGTGTTCTAACTGCGCTTGCATAAGCATTGAAGGAAAAGTGATTATTTCGAGCAGAGAAACTGCTGTCACTAGATTGTGGCTTTCATCAGCTTTATCTCTTCAAGCGCTTTCTCTGCATACTAAAAAGCAGCATTAACAGAGCCCCTTACTATGTTCCCTTGATATGTGTCTTATCTGCGCCTAGTAATGCATTTAAGGAAAAGCGATTATCTCGAGCAGAGAAGCTGCTATCATCAGATTGTGGCTTTGATGACCTTTAGCTCTACAAGCGCTTTCACTGCAAAGTAAGAAGCAGAATTAACAGAGTTCCTTACTTTGTTCTCCTGATTTGTGTTCTATCTGCGCCTAGTAATGCATTTAAGGAAAAGCGATTAACTCGAGCAGAGAAGCTGCTATCATCAGATTGTGTATTGCCATAGCCTTATCTCTACAAGATATTTCACTGCAAACTACAGAACTGCATTAACAGCCATCCTAACAATATTCCCATGGTATGTGTTCGATCTGCGCATACTAAAGCATTTAAGGAAAAGCGATTATCTCGGGCAGAGAAGCTGCTATCCTCAGATTGTAGCTTTCATCAGCTTTATATCTTCAAGCGCTTTCACTGCAAACTACAAAGGAGCATTGACTGAGCTCCTTATTATTCTCTCTTGTTTTGTTTTCTATCTGCGCCTAGTAATGCATTTAAGGAAAAGCGATTAACTCGAGCAGAGAAGCTGCTATCATCAGATTATGTATTGCCATAGCCTTATCTCTACAAGATATTTCACTGCAAACTACAGAACTGCATTAACAGCCATCCTAACAATATTCCCATGGTATGTGTTCGATCTGCGCATACTAAAGCATTTAAGGAAAAGCGATTATCTCGAGCAGAGAAGCTGCTATCATCAGATTGTGTCTTTCATAAGCTTTATCTCTACAAGCGCTTTCACTGCAACCTACAAAGCAGCTTTGGCTACCTTTTTATTCGAGTATCCTTCAATGTGTTCTAACTGCGCTTGCATAAGCATTGAAGGAAAAGTGATTATTTCGAGCAGAGAAACTGCTGTCACTAGATTGTGGCTTTCATCAGCTTTATCTCTACAAGCGCTTTCTCTGCATACTAAAAAGCAGCATTAACAGAGCCCCTTACTATGTTCTCTTGATATGTGTTCTATCTGCGCCTAGTAATGCATTTAAGGAAAAGCGATTATCTCGGGCAGAGAAGCTGCTATCCTCAGATTGTGGCTTTCATCAGCTTTATCTCTTCAAGCGCTTTCACTGCAAACTACAAAGGAGCATTGACAGAGCTCCTTATTATTCTCTCTTGTTGTGTTTTCTCTCTGCGCCTAGTAATGCATTTAAGGTAAACCGATTATCTCGAGTAGAGAAGCTGCTATCATCAGATTGTGGCTTTCATCTGCTTTATTTCTACAAGCGCTATAACTGCATCATACAAAGCAGCTTTGGCTAGCTTTTTATTAGAGTATCCTTCAATGTGTTTTTACTGCGGTAGCATAAGCATTGAAGGAAAAGTGATTATTTAGAGCAGAGAAACTGCTGTCATCAGATTGCGGCTCTCATTTGCTTTATCTCGACACGCGCTTTCTCTGCATACTAAAAAGCAGCATTAACAGAGCCCCTTACTGTGTTCTCTTGATATGTGTTTTATCTGCGCCTAGTAATGCATTTAAGGAAAAGCGATTATCTCGAGCAGAGAAGCTGCTATCATCAGATTGTGTATTGCCATAGCCTTATCTCTACAAGATATTTCACTGCAAACTACAGAACTGCATTAACAGCCATCCTAACAATATTCCCATGGTATGTGTTCGATCTGCGCATACTAAAGCATTTAAGGAAAAGCGATTATCTCGAGTAGAGAAGCTGCTATCATCAGATTGTGTCTTTCATAAGCTTTATCTCTACAAGCGCTTTCACTGCAACCTACAAAGCAGCTTTGGCTACCTTTTTATTCGAGTATCCTTCAATGTGTTCTAACTGCGCTTGCATAAGCATTGAAGGAAAAGTGATTATTTCGAGCAGAGAAACTGCTGTCACTAGATTGTGGCTTTCATCAGCTTTATCTCTTCAAGCGCTTTCTCTGCATACTAAAAAGCAGCATTAACAGAGCCCCTTACTATGTTCCCTTGATATGTGTCTTATCTGCGCCTAGTAATGCATTTAAGGAAAAGCGATTATCTCGAGCAGAGAAGCTGCTATCATCAGATTGTGGCTTTGATGACCTTTAGCTCTACAAGCGCTTTCACTGCAAAGTAAGAAGCAGAATTAACAGAGTTCCTTACTTTGTTCTCCTGATTTGTGTTCTATCTGCGCCTAGTAATGCATTTAAGGAAAAGCGATTATCTCGAGTAGAGAAGTTGCTATCTTCAGATTGTGGCTTTCATCAGCTTTATCTCTTCAAGCGATTTCACTGCAAACTACAAAGGAGCATTGACAGAGCTCCTTATTATTCTCTCTTGTTGTGTTTTCTCTCTGCGCCTAGTAATGCATTTAAGGTAAACCGATTATCTCGAGTAGAGAAGCTGCTATCATCAGATTGTGGCTTTCATCTCCTTTATTTCTACAAGCGCTATCACTGCATCCTACAAAGCAGCTTTGGCTAGCTTTTTATTAGAGTATCCTTCAATGTGTTTTTACTGCGCTAGCATAAGCATTGAAGGAAAAGTGATTATTTAGAGCAGAGAAACTGCTGTCATCAGATTGCAGCTCTCATTTGCTTTATCTCGACACGCGCTTTCTCTGCATACTAAAAAGCAGCATTAACAGAGCCCCTTACTGTGTTTTCTTGATATGTGTTTTATCTGCGCCTAGTAATGCATTTAAGGAATAGCGATTAACTCGAGCAGAGAAGCTGCTATCATCAGATTGTGTATTGCCATAGCCTTATCTCTACAAGATATTTCACTGCAAACTACAGAACAGCATTAACATCCATCCTAACAATATTCTCTTGGTATGTGTTCTATCTGCGCATACTATAGCATTTAAGGAAAAGCGATTATCTCGAGCAGAGAAGCTGCTATCATCAGATTGTGGCTTTCATCAGCTTTATCTCTACAAGCGCTTTCACTACAACCTACAAAGCAGCTTTGGCTAGCTTTTTATTCGAGTATCCTTCAATGTGTTCTAACTGCGCTTGCATAAGCATTGAAGGAAAAGTGATTATTTCGAGCAGAGAAACTGCTGTCACTAGATTGTGGCTTTCATCAGCTTTATCTCTTCAAGCGCTTTCTCTGCATACTAAGAAGCATCATTAACAGAGACCCTTACTGTGTTCTCTTGATTAGTGTTTTATCTGCGCCTAGTAATGCATTTAAGGAAAAGCGACTATCTCGAGCAGAGAAACTGCTGTCATCAGATTGCGGCTTTCATTTGCTTTATCTCGACAAGCGCTTTCTCTGCATACTAAAAGCAGCATTAACAGAGCCCCTTACTGTGTTCTCTTGATATGTGTTTTATCTGCGCCTAGTAATGCATTTAAGGAAAAGCGATTAACTCGAGCAGAGAAGCTGCTATCATCAGATTGTGTATTGCCATAGCCTTATCTCTACAAGATATTTCACTGCAAACTACAGAACTGCATTAACAGCCATCCTAACAATATTCCCATGGTATGTGTTCGATCTGCGCATACTAAAGCATTTAAGGAAAAGCGATTATCTCGAGCAGAGAAGCTGCTATCATCAGATTGTGTCTTTCATAAGCTTTATCTCTACAAGCGCTTTCACTGCAACCTACAAAGCAGCTTTGGCTACCTTTTTATTCGAGTATCCTTCAATGTGTTCTAACTGCGCTTGCATAAGCATTGAAGGAAAAGTGATTATTTCGAGCAGAGAAACTGCTGTCACTAGATTGTGGCTTTCATCAGCTTTATCTCTTCAAGCGCTTTCTCTGCATACTAAAAAGCAGCATTAACAGAGCCCCTTACTATGTTCCCTTGATATGTGTCTTATCTGCGCCTAGTAATGCATTTAAGGAAAAGCGATTATCTCGAGCAGAGAAGCTGCTATCATCAGATTGTGGCTTTGATGACCTTTAGCTCTACAAGCGCTTTCACTGCAAAGTAAGAAGCAGAATTAACAGAGTTCCTTACTTTGTTCTCCTGATTTGTGTTCTATCTGCGCCTAGTAATGCATTTAAGGAAAAGCGATTAACTCGAGCAGAGAAGCTGCTATCATCAGATTGTGTATTGCCATAGCCTTATCTCTACAAGATATTTCACTGCAAACTACAGAACTGCATTAACAGCCATCCTAACAATATTCCCATGGTATGTGTTCGATCTGCGCATACTAAAGCATTTAAGGAAAAGCGATTATCTCGGGCAGAGAAGCTGCTATCCTCAGATTGTAGCTTTCATCAGCTTTATATCTTCAAGCGCTTTCACTGCAAACTACAAAGGAGCATTGACTGAGCTCCTTATTATTCTCTCTTGTTTTGTTTTCTATCTGCGCCTAGTAATGCATTTAAGGAAAAGCGATTAACTCGAGCAGAGAAGCTGCTATCATCAGATTATGTATTGCCATAGCCTTATCTCTACAAGATATTTCACTGCAAACTACAGAACTGCATTAACAGCCATCCTAACAATATTCCCATGGTATGTGTTCGATCTGCGCATACTAAAGCATTTAAGGAAAAGCGATTATCTCGAGCAGAGAAGCTGCTATCATCAGATTGTGTCTTTCATAAGCTTTATCTCTACAAGCGCTTTCACTGCAACCTACAAAGCAGCTTTGGCTACCTTTTTATTCGAGTATCCTTCAATGTGTTCTAACTGCGCTTGCATAAGCATTGAAGGAAAAGTGATTATTTCGAGCAGAGAAACTGCTGTCACTAGATTGTGGCTTTCATCAGCTTTATCTCTACAAGCGCTTTCTCTGCATACTAAAAAGCAGCATTAACAGAGCCCCTTACTATGTTCTCTTGATATGTGTTCTATCTGCGCCTAGTAATGCATTTAAGGAAAAGCGATTATCTCGGGCAGAGAAGCTGCTATCCTCAGATTGTGGCTTTCATCAGCTTTATCTCTTCAAGCGCTTTCACTGCAAACTACAAAGGAGCATTGACAGAGCTCCTTATTATTCTCTCTTGTTGTGTTTTCTCTCTGCGCCTAGTAATGCATTTAAGGTAAACCGATTATCTCGAGTAGAGAAGCTGCTATCATCAGATTGTGGCTTTCATCTGCTTTATTTCTACAAGCGCTATAACTGCATCATACAAAGCAGCTTTGGCTAGCTTTTTATTAGAGTATCCTTCAATGTGTTTTTACTGCGGTAGCATAAGCATTGAAGGAAAAGTGATTATTTAGAGCAGAGAAACTGCTGTCATCAGATTGCGGCTCTCATTTGCTTTATCTCGACACGCGCTTTCTCTGCATACTAAAAAGCAGCATTAACAGAGCCCCTTACTGTGTTCTCTTGATATGTGTTTTATCTGCGCCTAGTAATGCATTTAAGGAAAAGCGATTATCTCGAGCAGAGAAGCTGCTATCATCAGATTGTGTATTGCCATAGCCTTATCTCTACAAGATATTTCACTGCAAACTACAGAACTGCATTAACAGCCATCCTAACAATATTCCCATGGTATGTGTTCGATCTGCGCATACTAAAGCATTTAAGGAAAAGCGATTATCTCGAGTAGAGAAGCTGCTATCATCAGATTGTGTCTTTCATAAGCTTTATCTCTACAAGCGCTTTCACTGCAACCTACAAAGCAGCTTTGGCTACCTTTTTATTCGAGTATCCTTCAATGTGTTCTAACTGCGCTTGCATAAGCATTGAAGGAAAAGTGATTATTTCGAGCAGAGAAACTGCTGTCACTAGATTGTGGCTTTCATCAGCTTTATCTCTTCAAGCGCTTTCTCTGCATACTAAAAAGCAGCATTAACAGAGCCCCTTACTATGTTCCCTTGATATGTGTCTTATCTGCGCCTAGTAATGCATTTAAGGAAAAGCGATTATCTCGAGCAGAGAAGCTGCTATCATCAGATTGTGGCTTTGATGACCTTTAGCTCTACAAGCGCTTTCACTGCAAAGTAAGAAGCAGAATTAACAGAGTTCCTTACTTTGTTCTCCTGATTTGTGTTCTATCTGCGCCTAGTAATGCATTTAAGGAAAAGCGATTATCTCGAGTAGAGAAGTTGCTATCTTCAGATTGTGGCTTTCATCAGCTTTATCTCTTCAAGCGATTTCACTGCAAACTACAAAGGAGCATTGACAGAGCTCCTTATTATTCTCTCTTGTTGTGTTTTCTCTCTGCGCCTAGTAATGCATTTAAGGTAAACCGATTATCTCGAGTAGAGAAGCTGCTATCATCAGATTGTGGCTTTCATCTCCTTTATTTCTACAAGCGCTATCACTGCATCCTACAAAGCAGCTTTGGCTAGCTTTTTATTAGAGTATCCTTCAATGTGTTTTTACTGCGCTAGCATAAGCATTGAAGGAAAAGTGATTATTTAGAGCAGAGAAACTGCTGTCATCAGATTGCAGCTCTCATTTGCTTTATCTCGACACGCGCTTTCTCTGCATACTAAAAAGCAGCATTAACAGAGCCCCTTACTGTGTTTTCTTGATATGTGTTTTATCTGCGCCTAGTAATGCATTTAAGGAATAGCGATTAACTCGAGCAGAGAAGCTGCTATCATCAGATTGTGTATTGCCATAGCCTTATCTCTACAAGATATTTCACTGCAAACTACAGAACAGCATTAACATCCATCCTAACAATATTCTCTTGGTATGTGTTCTATCTGCGCATACTATAGCATTTAAGGAAAAGCGATTATCTCGAGCAGAGAAGCTGCTATCATCAGATTGTGGCTTTCATCAGCTTTATCTCTACAAGCGCTTTCACTATAACCTACAAAGCAGCTTTGGCTAGCTTTTTATTCGAGTATCCTTCAATGTGTTCTAACTGCGCTTGCATAAGCATTGAAGGAAAAGTGATTATTTCGAGCAGAGAAACTGCTGTCACTAGATTGTGGCTTTCATCAGCTTTATCTCTTCAAGCGCTTTCTCTGCATACTAAGAAGCATCATTAACAGAGACCCTTACTGTGTTCTCTTGATTAGTGTTTTATCTGCGCCTAGTAATGCATTTAAGGAAAAGCGACTATCTCGAGCAGAGAAACTGCTGTCATCAGATTGCGGCTTTCATTTGCTTTATCTCGACAAGCGCTTTCTCTGCATACTAAAAGCAGCATTAACAGAGCCCCTTACTGTGTTCTCTTGATATGTGTTTTATCTGCGCCTAGTAATGCATTTAAGGAAAAGCGATTAACTCGAGCAGAGAAGCTGCTATCATCAGATTGTGTATTGCCATAGCCTTATCTCTACAAGATATTTCACTGCAAACTACAGAACTGCATTAACAGCCATCCTAACAATATTCCCATGGTATGTGTTCGATCTGCGCATACTAAAGCATTTAAGGAAAAGCGATTATCTCGAGCAGAGAAGCTGCTATCATCAGATTGTGTCTTTCATAAGCTTTATCTCTACAAGCGCTTTCACTGCAACCTACAAAGCAGCTTTGGCTACCTTTTTATTCGAGTATCCTTCAATGTGTTCTAACTGCGCTTGCATAAGCATTGAAGGAAAAGTTATTATCTCGAGCAGAGAAACTGCTGTCACTAGATTGCGGCTTTCATTTGCTTTATCTCGACAAGCGCTTTCTCTGCATACTGAAAAGCAGCATTAACAGAGCCCCTTACTATGTTCTCTTGATATGTGTTCTATCTGCGCCTAGTAATGCATTTAAGGAAAAGCGATTATCTCGGGCAGAGAAGCTGCTATCCTCAGATTGTGGCTTTCATCAGCTTTATCTCTTCAAGCGCTTTCACTGCAAACTACAAAGGAGCATTGACAGAGCTCCTTATTATTCTCTCTTGTTGTGTTTTCTCTCTGCGCCTAGTAATGCATTTAAGGTAAACCGATTATCTCGAGTAGAGAAGCTGCTATCATCAGATTGTGGCTTTCATCTGCTTTATTTCTACAAGCGCTATAACTGCATCATACAAAGCAGCTTTGGCTAGCTTTTTATTAGAGTATCCTTCAATGTGTTTTTACTGCGGTAGCATAAGCATTGAAGGAAAAGTGATTATTTAGAGCAGAGAAACTGCTGTCATCAGATTGCGGCTCTCATTTGCTTTATCTCGACACGCGCTTTCTCTGCATACTAAAAAGCAGCATTAACAGAGCCCCTTACTGTGTTCTCTTGATATGTGTTTTATCTGCGCCTAGTAATGCATTTAAGGAAAAGCGATTATCTCGAGCAGAGAAGCTGCTATCATCAGATTGTGTATTGCCATAGCCTTATCTCTACAAGATATTTCACTGCAAACTACAGAACTGCATTAACAGCCATCCTAACAATATTCCCATGGTATGTGTTCGATCTGCGCATACTAAAGCATTTAAGGAAAAGCGATTATCTCGAGCAGAGAAGCTGCTATCATCAGATTGTGTCTTTCATAAGCTTTATCTCTACAAGCGCTTTCACTGCAACCTACAAAGCAGCTTTGGCTACCTTTTTATTCGAGTATCCTTCAATGTGTTCTAACTGCGCTTGCATAAGCATTGAAGGAAAAGTGATTATTTCGAGCAGAGAAACTGCTGTCACTAGATTGTGGCTTTCATCAGCTTTATCTCTTCAAGCGCTTTCTCTGCATACTAAAAAGCAGCATTAACAGAGCCCCTTACTATGTTCCCTTGATATGTGTCTTATCTGCGCCTAGTAATGCATTTAAGGAAAAGCGATTATCTCGAGCAGAGAAGCTGCTATCATCAGATTGTGGCTTTGATGACCTTTAGCTCTACAAGCGCTTTCACTGCAAAGTAAGAAGCAGAATTAACAGAGTTCCTTACTTTGTTCTCCTGATTTGTGTTCTATCTGCGCCTAGTAATGCATTTAAGGAAAAGCGATTATCTCGAGTAGAGAAGCTGCTATCTTCAGATTGTGGCTTTCATCAGCTTTATCTCTTCAAGCGATTTCACTGCAAACTACAAAGGAGCATTGACAGAGCCCCTTATTATTCTCTCTTGTTATGTTTTCTATCTGCGCCTAGTAATGCATTTAAGGTAAACCGATTATCTCGAGTGGAGAAGCTGCTATCATCAGATTGTGGCTTTCATCAGCTTTATTTCTACAAGCGCTATCACTGCAACCTATAAAGCAGCTTTGGCTAGCTTTTTATTCGAGTATCCTTAAATGTGTTCTAACTGCGCTTGCATAAGCATTGAAAGAAAAGTGATTATTTAGAGTAGAGAAACTGCTGTCACTAGATTGCGGCTTTCATTTGCTTTATCTCGACAAGCGCTTTCTCTGCATACTAAAAAGCAGCATTAACAGAGCCCCTTACTATGTTCTCTTGATATGTGTTCTATCTGCGCCTAGTAATGCATTTAAGGAAAAGCGATTATCTCGGGCAGAGAAGCTGCTATCCTCAGATTGTAGCTTTCATCAGCTTTATATCTTCAAGCGCTTTCACTGCAAACTACAAAGGAGCATTGACTGAGCTCCTTATTATTCTCTCTTGTTTTGTTTTCTATCTGCGCCTAGTAATGCATTTAAGGTACACCGATTATCTCGAGTAGAGAAGCTGCTATCATCAGATTGTGGCTTTCATCTGCTTTATTTCTACAAGCGCTATCACTGCATCCTACAAAGCAGCTTTGGCTAGCTTTTTATGAGAGTATCCTTAAATGTGTTTTTACTGCGCTAGCATAAGCATAGAAGGAAAAGTGATTATTTAGTGCAGAGGAACTGCTGTCATCAGATTACGGCTCTCATTTGCTTTATCTCGGAAAGCGCTTTCTCTGCATACTAAAAGCAGCATTAACAGAGCCCCTTACTATGTTCCCTTGATATGTGTCTTATCTGCGCCTAGTAATGCATTTAAGGAAAAGCGATTATCTCGAGCAGAGAAGCTGCTATCATCAGATTGTGGCTTTGATGACCTTTAGCTCTACAAGCGCTTTCACTGCAAAGTAAGAAGCAGAATTAACAGAGTTCCTTACTTTGTTCTCCTGATTTGTGTTCTATCTGCGCCTAGTAATGCATTTAAGGAAAAGCGATTAACTCGAGCAGAGAAGCTGCTATCATCAGATTGTGTATTGCCATAGCCTTATCTCTACAAGATATTTCACTGCAAACTACAGAACTGCATTAACAGCCATCCTAACAATATTCCCATGGTATGTGTTCGATCTGCGCATACTAAAGCATTTAAGGAAAAGCGATTATCTCGGGCAGAGAAGCTGCTATCCTCAGATTGTAGCTTTCATCAGCTTTATATCTTCAAGCGCTTTCACTGCAAACTACAAAGGAGCATTGACTGAGCTCCTTATTATTCTCTCTTGTTTTGTTTTCTATCTGCGCCTAGTAATGCATTTAAGGAAAAGCGATTAACTCGAGCAGAGAAGCTGCTATCATCAGATTATGTATTGCCATAGCCTTATCTCTACAAGATATTTCACTGCAAACTACAGAACTGCATTAACAGCCATCCTAACAATATTCCCATGGTATGTGTTCGATCTGCGCATACTAAAGCATTTAAGGAAAAGCGATTATCTCGAGCAGAGAAGCTGCTATCATCAGATTGTGTCTTTCATAAGCTTTATCTCTACAAGCGCTTTCACTGCAACCTACAAAGCAGCTTTGGCTACCTTTTTATTCGAGTATCCTTCAATGTGTTCTAACTGCGCTTGCATAAGCATTGAAGGAAAAGTGATTATTTCGAGCAGAGAAACTGCTGTCACTAGATTGTGGCTTTCATCAGCTTTATCTCTACAAGCGCTTTCTCTGCATACTAAAAAGCAGCATTAACAGAGCCCCTTACTATGTTCTCTTGATATGTGTTCTATCTGCGCCTAGTAATGCATTTAAGGAAAAGCGATTATCTCGGGCAGAGAAGCTGCTATCCTCAGATTGTGGCTTTCATCAGCTTTATCTCTTCAAGCGCTTTCACTGCAAACTACAAAGGAGCATTGACAGAGCTCCTTATTATTCTCTCTTGTTGTGTTTTCTCTCTGCGCCTAGTAATGCATTTAAGGTAAACCGATTATCTCGAGTAGAGAAGCTGCTATCATCAGATTGTGGCTTTCATCTGCTTTATTTCTACAAGCGCTATAACTGCATCATACAAAGCAGCTTTGGCTAGCTTTTTATTAGAGTATCCTTCAATGTGTTTTTACTGCGGTAGCATAAGCATTGAAGGAAAAGTGATTATTTAGAGCAGAGAAACTGCTGTCATCAGATTGCGGCTCTCATTTGCTTTATCTCGACACGCGCTTTCTCTGCATACTAAAAAGCAGCATTAACAGAGCCCCTTACTGTGTTCTCTTGATATGTGTTTTATCTGCGCCTAGTAATGCATTTAAGGAAAAGCGATTATCTCGAGCAGAGAAGCTGCTATCATCAGATTGTGTATTGCCATAGCCTTATCTCTACAAGATATTTCACTGCAAACTACAGAACTGCATTAACAGCCATCCTAACAATATTCCCATGGTATGTGTTCGATCTGCGCATACTAAAGCATTTAAGGAAAAGCGATTATCTCGAGTAGAGAAGCTGCTATCATCAGATTGTGTCTTTCATAAGCTTTATCTCTACAAGCGCTTTCACTGCAACCTACAAAGCAGCTTTGGCTACCTTTTTATTCGAGTATCCTTCAATGTGTTCTAACTGCGCTTGCATAAGCATTGAAGGAAAAGTGATTATTTCGAGCAGAGAAACTGCTGTCACTAGATTGTGGCTTTCATCAGCTTTATCTCTTCAAGCGCTTTCTCTGCATACTAAAAAGCAGCATTAACAGAGCCCCTTACTATGTTCCCTTGATATGTGTCTTATCTGCGCCTAGTAATGCATTTAAGGAAAAGCGATTATCTCGAGCAGAGAAGCTGCTATCATCAGATTGTGGCTTTGATGACCTTTAGCTCTACAAGCGCTTTCACTGCAAAGTAAGAAGCAGAATTAACAGAGTTCCTTACTTTGTTCTCCTGATTTGTGTTCTATCTGCGCCTAGTAATGCATTTAAGGAAAAGCGATTATCTCGAGTAGAGAAGTTGCTATCTTCAGATTGTGGCTTTCATCAGCTTTATCTCTTCAAGCGATTTCACTGCAAACTACAAAGGAGCATTGACAGAGCTCCTTATTATTCTCTCTTGTTGTGTTTTCTCTCTGCGCCTAGTAATGCATTTAAGGTAAACCGATTATCTCGAGTAGAGAAGCTGCTATCATCAGATTGTGGCTTTCATCTCCTTTATTTCTACAAGCGCTATCACTGCATCCTACAAAGCAGCTTTGGCTAGCTTTTTATTAGAGTATCCTTCAATGTGTTTTTACTGCGCTAGCATAAGCATTGAAGGAAAAGTGATTATTTAGAGCAGAGAAACTGCTGTCATCAGATTGCAGCTCTCATTTGCTTTATCTCGACACGCGCTTTCTCTGCATACTAAAAAGCAGCATTAACAGAGCCCCTTACTGTGTTTTCTTGATATGTGTTTTATCTGCGCCTAGTAATGCATTTAAGGAATAGCGATTAACTCGAGCAGAGAAGCTGCTATCATCAGATTGTGTATTGCCATAGCCTTATCTCTACAAGATATTTCACTGCAAACTACAGAACAGCATTAACATCCATCCTAACAATATTCTCTTGGTATGTGTTCTATCTGCGCATACTATAGCATTTAAGGAAAAGCGATTATCTCGAGCAGAGAAGCTGCTATCATCAGATTGTGGCTTTCATCAGCTTTATCTCTACAAGCGCTTTCACTACAACCTACAAAGCAGCTTTGGCTAGCTTTTTATTCGAGTATCCTTCAATGTGTTCTAACTGCGCTTGCATAAGCATTGAAGGAAAAGTGATTATTTCGAGCAGAGAAACTGCTGTCACTAGATTGTGGCTTTCATCAGCTTTATCTCTTCAAGCGCTTTCTCTGCATACTAAGAAGCATCATTAACAGAGACCCTTACTGTGTTCTCTTGATTAGTGTTTTATCTGCGCCTAGTAATGCATTTAAGGAAAAGCGACTATCTCGAGCAGAGAAACTGCTGTCATCAGATTGCGGCTTTCATTTGCTTTATCTCGACAAGCGCTTTCTCTGCATACTAAAAGCAGCATTAACAGAGCCCCTTACTGTGTTCTCTTGATATGTGTTTTATCTGCGCCTAGTAATGCATTTAAGGAAAAGCGATTAACTCGAGCAGAGAAGCTGCTATCATCAGATTGTGTATTGCCATAGCCTTATCTCTACAAGATATTTCACTGCAAACTACAGAACTGCATTAACAGCCATCCTAACAATATTCCCATGGTATGTGTTCGATCTGCGCATACTAAAGCATTTAAGGAAAAGCGATTATCTCGAGCAGAGAAGCTGCTATCATCAGATTGTGTCTTTCATAAGCTTTATCTCTACAAGCGCTTTCACTGCAACCTACAAAGCAGCTTTGGCTACCTTTTTATTCGAGTATCCTTCAATGTGTTCTAACTGCGCTTGCATAAGCATTGAAGGAAAAGTTATTATCTCGAGCAGAGAAACTGCTGTCATCAGATTGCGGCTTTCATTTGCTTTATCTCGACAAGCGCTTTCTCTGCATACTGAAAAGCAGCATTAACAGAGCCCCTTACTATGTTCTCTTGATATGTGTTCTATCTGCGCCTAGTAATGCATTTAAGGAAAAGCGATTATCTCGGGCAGAGAAGCTGCTATCCTCAGATTGTGGCTTTCATCAGCTTTATCTCTTCAAGCGCTTTCACTGCAAACTACAAAGGAGCATTGACAGAGCTCCTTATTATTCTCTCTTGTTGTGTTTTCTCTCTGCGCCTAGTAATGCATTTAAGGTAAACCGATTATCTCGAGTAGAGAAGCTGCTATCATCAGATTGTGGCTTTCATCTGCTTTATTTCTACAAGCGCTATCACTGCATCCTACAAAGCAGCTTTGGCTAGCTTTTTATTAGAGTATCCTTCAATGTGTTTTTACTGCGGTAGCATAAGCATTGAAGGAAAAGTGATTATTTAGAGCAGAGAAACTGCTGTCATCAGATTGCGGCTCTCATTTGCTTTATCTCGACACGCGCTTTCTCTGCATACTAAAAAGCAGCATTAACAGAGCCCCTTACTGTGTTCTCTTGATATGTGTTTTATCTGCGCCTAGTAATGCATTTAAGGAAAAGCGATTATCTCGAGCAGAGAAGCTGCTATCATCAGATTGTGTATTGCCATAGCCTTATCTCTACAAGATATTTCACTGCAAACTACAGAACTGCATTAACAGCCATCCTAACAATATTCCCATGGTATGTGTTCGATCTGCGCATTCTAAAGCATTTAAGGAAAAGCGATTATCTCGAGCAGAGAAGCTGCTATCATCAGATTGTGTCTTTCATAAGCTTTATCTCTACAAGCGCTTTCACTGCAACCTACAAAGCAGCTTTGGCTACCTTTTTATTCGAGTATCCTTCAATGTGTTCTAACTGCGCTTGCATAAGCATTGAAGGAAAAGTGATTATTTCGAGCAGAGAAACTGCTGTCACTAGATTGTGGCTTTCATCAGCTTTATCTCTTCAAGCGCTTTCTCTGCATACTAAAAAGCAGCATTAACAGAGCCCCTTACTATGTTCCCTTGATATGTGTCTTATCTGCGCCTAGTAATGCATTTAAGGAAAAGCGATTATCTCGAGCAGAGAAGCTGCTATCATCAGATTGTGGCTTTGATGACCTTTAGCTCTACAAGCGCTTTCACTGCAAAGTAAGAAGCAGAATTAACAGAGTTCCTTACTTTGTTCTCCTGATTTGTGTTCTATCTGCGCCTAGTAATGCATTTAAGGAAAAGCGATTATCTCGAGTAGAGAAGCTGCTATCTTCAGATTGTGGCTTTCATCAGCTTTATCTCTTCAAGCGATTTCACTGCAAACTACAAAGGAGCATTGACAGAGCCCCTTATTATTCTCTCTTGTTATGTTTTCTATCTGCGCCTAGTAATGCATTTAAGGTAAACCGATTATCTCGAGTGGAGAAGCTGCTATCATCAGATTGTGGCTTTCATCAGCTTTATTTCTACAAGCGCTATCACTGCAACCTATAAAGCAGCTTTGGCTAGCTTTTTATTCGAGTATCCTTAAATGTGTTCTAACTGCGCTTGCATAAGCATTGAAAGAAAAGTGATTATTTAGAGTAGAGAAACTGCTGTCACTAGATTGCGGCTTTCATTTGCTTTATCTCGACAAGCGCTTTCTCTGCATACTAAAAAGCAGCATTAACAGAGCCCCTTACTATGTTCTCTTGATATGTGTTCAATCTGCGCCTAGTAATGCATTTAAGGAAAAGCGATTATCTCGGGCAGAGAAGCTGCTATCCTCAGATTGTAGCTTTCATCAGCTTTATATCTTCAAGCGCTTTCACTGCAAACTACAAAGGAGCATTGACTGAGCTCCTTATTATTCTCTCTTGTTTTGTTTTCTATCTGCGCCTAGTAATGCATTTAAGGTACACCGATTATCTCGAGTAGAGAAGCTGCTATCATCAGATTGTGGCTTTCATCTGCTTTATTTCTACAAGCGCTATCACTGCATCCTACAAAGCAGCTTTGGCTAGCTTTTTATGAGAGTATCCTTAAATGTGTTTTTACTGCGCTAGCATAAGCATAGAAGGAAAAGTGATTATTTAGTGCAGAGGAACTGCTGTCATCAGATTACGGCTCTCATTTGCTTTATCTCGGAAAGCGCTTTCTCTGCATACTAAAAGCAGCATTAACAGAGCCCCTTACTGTGTTCTCTTGATATGTGTTTTATCTGCGCCTAGTAATGCATTTAAGGAAAAGCGATTAACTCGAGCAGAGAAGCTGCTATCATCAGATTGTGTATTGCCATAGCCTTATCTCTACAAGATATTTCACTGCAAACTACAGAACTGCATTAACAGCCATCCTAACAATATTCCCATGGTATGTGTTCGATCTGCGCATACTAAAGCATTTAAGGAAAAGCGATTATCTCGAGCAGAGAAGCTGCTATCATCAGATTGTGTCTTTCATAAGCTTTATCTCTACAAGCGCTTTCACTGCAACCTACAAAGCAGCTTTGGCTACCTTTTTATTCGAGTATCCTTCAATGTGTTCTAACTGCGCTTGCATAAGCATTGAAGGAAAAGTGATTATTTCGAGCAGAGAAACTGCTGTCACTAGATTGTGGCTTTCATCAGCTTTATCTCTACAAGCGTTTTCTCTGCATACTAAGAAGCAGCATTAACAGAGCCCCTTACTGTGTTCTCTTGATATGTGTTTTATCTGCGCCTAGTAATGCATTTAAGGAAAAGCGATTATCTCGGGCAGAGAAACTGCTGTCATCAGATTGCGGCTTTCATTTGCTTTATCTCGACAAGCGCTTTCACTGCAAACTACAGATCAGCTTTGGCTAGCTTATTATTCGAGTATCCTTCAATGTGTTCTAACTGCGCTTCCATAAGCATTGAAGGAAAAGTGATTATCTCGAGCAGAGAAACTGCTGTCACTAGATTATGGCTTTCATCAGCTTTATCTCTTCAAGCGCTTTCTCTGCATACTAAAAAGCAGCATTAACAGAGCCCCTTACTATGTTCTCTTGATATGAGTTCTATCTGCGCCTAGTAATGCATTTAAGGAAAAGCGATTATCTCGGGCAGAGAAGCTGCTATCCTCAGATTGTGGCTTTCATCAGCTTTATCTCTTCAAGCGCTTTCACTGCAAACTACAAAGGAGCATTGACAGAGCTCCTTATTATTCTCTCTTGTTGTGTTTTCTATCTGCGCCTAGTAATGCATTTAAGGTAAACCGATTATCTCGAGTAAGGAAGCTGCTATCATCAGATTGTGGCTTTCATCTGCTTTATTTCTACAAGCGCTATCACTGCATCCTACAAAGCAGCTTTGCTAGCTTTTTATTAGAGTATCCTTAAATGTGTTTTTACTGCGCTAGCATAAGCATTGAAGGAAAAGTGATTATTTAGAGCAGAGAAACTGCTGTCATCAAATTGCGACTTTCATTTTCTTTATCTCGACAAGCGCTTTCTCTGCATACTAAAAAGCAGCATTAACAGAGCCCCTTACTGTGTTCTCTTGATATGTGTTTTATCTGCGCCTAGTAATGCATTTAAGGAAAAGCGATTATCTCGAGCAGAGAAGCTGCTATCATCAGATTGTGGCTTTCATCAGCTTTATCTCTACAAGCGCTTTCACTGCAAACTACAAAGCAGCTTTGGCTAGCTTTTTATTCGAGTATCCTTCAATGTGTTCTAACTGCGCATGCATAAGCATTGAAGGAAAAGTGATTATCTCGAGCAGAGAAACTGCTGTCACTAGATTGTGGCTTTCATCAGCTTTATCTCTTCAAGCGCTTTCTCTGCATACTAAAAAGCAGCATTAACAGAGCCCCTTACTATGTTCCCTTGATATGTGTCTTATCTGCGCCTAGTAATGCATTTAAGGAAAAGCGATTATCTCGAGCAGAGAAGCTGCTATCATCAGATTGTGGCTTTGATGACCTTTAGCTCTACAAGCGCTTTCACTGCAAAGTAAGAAGCAGAATTAACAGAGTTCCTTACTTTGTTCTCCTGATTTGTGTTCTATCTGCGCCTAGTAATGCATTTAAGGAAAAGCGATTAACTCGAGCAGAGAAGCTGCTATCATCAGATTGTGTATTGCCATAGCCTTATCTCTACAAGATATTTCACTGCAAACTACAGAACTGCATTAACAGCCATCCTAACAATATTCCCATGGTATGTGTTCGATCTGCGCATACTAAAGCATTTAAGGAAAAGCGATTATCTCGGGCAGAGAAGCTGCTATCCTCAGATTGTAGCTTTCATCAGCTTTATATCTTCAAGCGCTTTCACTGCAAACTACAAAGGAGCATTGACTGAGCTCCTTATTATTCTCTCTTGTTTTGTTTTCTATCTGCGCCTAGTAATGCATTTAAGGAAAAGCGATTAACTCGAGCAGAGAAGCTGCTATCATCAGATTATGTATTGCCATAGCCTTATCTCTACAAGATATTTCACTGCAAACTACAGAACTGCATTAACAGCCATCCTAACAATATTCCCATGGTATGTGTTCGATCTGCGCATACTAAAGCATTTAAGGAAAAGCGATTATCTCGAGCAGAGAAGCTGCTATCATCAGATTGTGTCTTTCATAAGCTTTATCTCTACAAGCGCTTTCACTGCAACCTACAAAGCAGCTTTGGCTACCTTTTTATTCGAGTATCCTTCAATGTGTTCTAACTGCGCTTGCATAAGCATTGAAGGAAAAGTGATTATTTCGAGCAGAGAAACTGCTGTCACTAGATTGTGGCTTTCATCAGCTTTATCTCTACAAGCGCTTTCTCTGCATACTAAAAAGCAGCATTAACAGAGCCCCTTACTATGTTCTCTTGATATGTGTTCTATCTGCGCCTAGTAATGCATTTAAGGAAAAGCGATTATCTCGGGCAGAGAAGCTGCTATCCTCAGATTGTGGCTTTCATCAGCTTTATCTCTTCAAGCGCTTTCACTGCAAACTACAAAGGAGCATTGACAGAGCTCCTTATTATTCTCTCTTGTTGTGTTTTCTCTCTGCGCCTAGTAATGCATTTAAGGTAAACCGATTATCTCGAGTAGAGAAGCTGCTATCATCAGATTGTGGCTTTCATCTGCTTTATTTCTACAAGCGCTATAACTGCATCATACAAAGCAGCTTTGGCTAGCTTTTTATTAGAGTATCCTTCAATGTGTTTTTACTGCGGTAGCATAAGCATTGAAGGAAAAGTGATTATTTAGAGCAGAGAAACTGCTGTCATCAGATTGCGGCTCTCATTTGCTTTATCTCGACACGCGCTTTCTCTGCATACTAAAAAGCAGCATTAACAGAGCCCCTTACTGTGTTCTCTTGATATGTGTTTTATCTGCGCCTAGTAATGCATTTAAGGAAAAGCGATTATCTCGAGCAGAGAAGCTGCTATCATCAGATTGTGTATTGCCATAGCCTTATCTCTACAAGATATTTCACTGCAAACTACAGAACTGCATTAACAGCCATCCTAACAATATTCCCATGGTATGTGTTCGATCTGCGCATACTAAAGCATTTAAGGAAAAGCGATTATCTCGAGTAGAGAAGCTGCTATCATCAGATTGTGTCTTTCATAAGCTTTATCTCTACAAGCGCTTTCACTGCAACCTACAAAGCAGCTTTGGCTACCTTTTTATTCGAGTATCCTTCAATGTGTTCTAACTGCGCTTGCATAAGCATTGAAGGAAAAGTGATTATTTCGAGCAGAGAAACTGCTGTCACTAGATTGTGGCTTTCATCAGCTTTATCTCTTCAAGCGCTTTCTCTGCATACTAAAAAGCAGCATTAACAGAGCCCCTTACTATGTTCTCTTGATATGTGTTCTATCTGCGCCTAGTAATGCATTTAAGGAAAAGCGATTATCTCGGGCAGAGAAGCTGCTATCCTCAGATTGTGGCTTTCATCAGCTTTATCTCTTCAAGCGCTTTCACTGCAAACTACAAAGGAGCATTGACAGAGCTCCTTATTATTCTCTCTTGTTGTGTTTTCTCTCTGCGCCTAGTAATGCATTTAAGGTAAACCGATTATCTCGAGTAGAGAAGCTGCTATCATCAGATTGTGGCTTTCATCTGCTTTATTTCTACAAGCGCTATAACTGCATCATACAAAGCAGCTTTGGCTAGCTTTTTATTAGAGTATCCTTCAATGTGTTTTTACTGCGGTAGCATAAGCATTGAAGGAAAAGTGATTATTTAGAGCAGAGAAACTGCTGTCATCAGATTGCGGCTCTCATTTGCTTTATCTCGACACGCGCTTTCTCTGCATACTAAAAAGCAGCATTAACAGAGCCCCTTACTGTGTTCTCTTGATATGTGTTTTATCTGCGCCTAGTAATGCATTTAAGGAAAAGCGATTATCTCGAGCAGAGAAGCTGCTATCATCAGATTGTGTATTGCCATAGCCTTATCTCTACAAGATATTTCACTGCAAACTACAGAACTGCATTAACAGCCATCCTAACAATATTCCCATGGTATGTGTTCGATCTGCGCATACTAAAGCATTTAAGGAAAAGCGATTATCTCGAGTAGAGAAGCTGCTATCATCAGATTGTGTCTTTCATAAGCTTTATCTCTACAAGCGCTTTCACTGCAACCTACAAAGCAGCTTTGGCTACCTTTTTATTCGAGTATCCTTCAATGTGTTCTAACTGCGCTTGCATAAGCATTGAAGGAAAAGTGATTATTTCGAGCAGAGAAACTGCTGTCACTAGATTGTGGCTTTCATCAGCTTTATCTCTTCAAGCGCTTTCTCTGCATACTAAAAAGCAGCATTAACAGAGCCCCTTACTATGTTCCCTTGATATGTGTCTTATCTGCGCCTAGTAATGCATTTAAGGAAAAGCGATTATCTCGAGCAGAGAAGCTGCTATCATCAGATTGTGGCTTTGATGACCTTTAGCTCTACAAGCGCTTTCACTGCAAAGTAAGAAGCAGAATTAACAGAGTTCCTTACTTTGTTCTCCTGATTTGTGTTCTATCTGCGCCTAGTAATGCATTTAAGGAAAAGCGATTATCTCGAGTAGAGAAGTTGCTATCTTCAGATTGTGGCTTTCATCAGCTTTATCTCTTCAAGCGATTTCACTGCAAACTACAAAGGAGCATTGACAGAGCTCCTTATTATTCTCTCTTGTTGTGTTTTCTCTCTGCGCCTAGTAATGCATTTAAGGTAAACCGATTATCTCGAGTAGAGAAGCTGCTATCATCAGATTGTGGCTTTCATCTCCTTTATTTCTACAAGCGCTATCACTGCATCCTACAAAGCAGCTTTGGCTAGCTTTTTATTAGAGTATCCTTCAATGTGTTTTTACTGCGCTAGCATAAGCATTGAAGGAAAAGTGATTATTTAGAGCAGAGAAACTGCTGTCATCAGATTGCAGCTCTCATTTGCTTTATCTCGACACGCGCTTTCTCTGCATACTAAAAAGCAGCATTAACAGAGCCCCTTACTGTGTTTTCTTGATATGTGTTTTATCTGCGCCTAGTAATGCATTTAAGGAATAGCGATTAACTCGAGCAGAGAAGCTGCTATCATCAGATTGTGTATTGCCATAGCCTTATCTCTACAAGATATTTCACTGCAAACTACAGAACAGCATTAACATCCATCCTAACAATATTCTCTTGGTATGTGTTCTATCTGCGCATACTATAGCATTTAAGGAAAAGCGATTATCTCGAGCAGAGAAGCTGCTATCATCAGATTGTGGCTTTCATCAGCTTTATCTCTACAAGCGCTTTCACTACAACCTACAAAGCAGCTTTGGCTAGCTTTTTATTCGAGTATCCTTCAATGTGTTCTAACTGCGCTTGCATAAGCATTGAAGGAAAAGTGATTATTTCGAGCAGAGAAACTGCTGTCACTAGATTGTGGCTTTCATCAGCTTTATCTCTTCAAGCGCTTTCTCTGCATACTAAGAAGCATCATTAACAGAGACCCTTACTGTGTTCTCTTGATTAGTGTTTTATCTGCGCCTAGTAATGCATTTAAGGAAAAGCGACTATCTCGAGCAGAGAAACTGCTGTCATCAGATTGCGGCTTTCATTTGCTTTATCTCGACAAGCGCTTTCTCTGCATACTAAAAGCAGCATTAACAGAGCCCCTTACTGTGTTCTCTTGATATGTGTTTTATCTGCGCCTAGTAATGCATTTAAGGAAAAGCGATTAACTCGAGCAGAGAAGCTGCTATCATCAGATTGTGTATTGCCATAGCCTTATCTCTACAAGATATTTCACTGCAAACTACAGAACTGCATTAACAGCCATCCTAACAATATTCCCATGGTATGTGTTCGATCTGCGCATACTAAAGCATTTAAGGAAAAGCGATTATCTCGAGCAGAGAAGCTGCTATCATCAGATTGTGTCTTTCATAAGCTTTATCTCTACAAGCGCTTTCACTGCAACCTACAAAGCAGCTTTGGCTACCTTTTTATTCGAGTATCCTTCAATGTGTTCTAACTGCGCTTGCATAAGCATTGAAGGAAAAGTTATTATCTCGAGCAGAGAAACTGCTGTCATCAGATTGCGGCTTTCATTTGCTTTATCTCGACAAGCGCTTTCTCTGCATACTGAAAAGCAGCATTAACAGAGCCCCTTACTATGTTCTCTTGATATGTGTTCTATCTGCGCCTAGTAATGCATTTAAGGAAAAGCGATTATCTCGGGCAGAGAAGCTGCTATCCTCAGATTGTGGCTTTCATCAGCTTTATCTCTTCAAGCGCTTTCACTGCAAACTACAAAGGAGCATTGACAGAGCTCCTTATTATTCTCTCTTGTTGTGTTTTCTCTCTGCGCCTAGTAATGCATTTAAGGTAAACCGATTATCTCGAGTAGAGAAGCTGCTATCATCAGATTGTGGCTTTCATCTGCTTTATTTCTACAAGCGCTATCACTGCATCCTACAAAGCAGCTTTGGCTAGCTTTTTATTAGAGTATCCTTCAATGTGTTTTTACTGCGGTAGCATAAGCATTGAAGGAAAAGTGATTATTTAGAGCAGAGAAACTGCTGTCATCAGATTGCGGCTCTCATTTGCTTTATCTCGACACGCGCTTTCTCTGCATACTAAAAAGCAGCATTAACAGAGCCCCTTACTGTGTTCTCTTGATATGTGTTTTATCTGCGCCTAGTAATGCATTTAAGGAAAAGCGATTATCTCGAGCAGAGAAGCTGCTATCATCAGATTGTGTATTGCCATAGCCTTATCTCTACAAGATATTTCACTGCAAACTACAGAACTGCATTAACAGCCATCCTAACAATATTCCCATGGTATGTGTTCGATCTGCGCATTCTAAAGCATTTAAGGAAAAGCGATTATCTCGAGCAGAGAAGCTGCTATCATCAGATTGTGTCTTTCATAAGCTTTATCTCTACAAGCGCTTTCACTGCAACCTACAAAGCAGCTTTGGCTACCTTTTTATTCGAGTATCCTTCAATGTGTTCTAACTGCGCTTGCATAAGCATTGAAGGAAAAGTGATTATTTCGAGCAGAGAAACTGCTGTCACTAGATTGTGGCTTTCATCAGCTTTATCTCTTCAAGCGCTTTCTCTGCATACTAAAAAGCAGCATTAACAGAGCCCCTTACTATGTTCCCTTGATATGTGTCTTATCTGCGCCTAGTAATGCATTTAAGGAAAAGCGATTATCTCGAGCAGAGAAGCTGCTATCATCAGATTGTGGCTTTGATGACCTTTAGCTCTACAAGCGCTTTCACTGCAAAGTAAGAAGCAGAATTAACAGAGTTCCTTACTTTGTTCTCCTGATTTGTGTTCTATCTGCGCCTAGTAATGCATTTAAGGAAAAGCGATTATCTCGAGTAGAGAAGCTGCTATCTTCAGATTGTGGCTTTCATCAGCTTTATCTCTTCAAGCGATTTCACTGCAAACTACAAAGGAGCATTGACAGAGCCCCTTATTATTCTCTCTTGTTATGTTTTCTATCTGCGCCTAGTAATGCATTTAAGGTAAACCGATTATCTCGAGTGGAGAAGCTGCTATCATCAGATTGTGGCTTTCATCAGCTTTATTTCTACAAGCGCTATCACTGCAACCTATAAAGCAGCTTTGGCTAGCTTTTTATTCGAGTATCCTTAAATGTGTTCTAACTGCGCTTGCATAAGCATTGAAAGAAAAGTGATTATTTAGAGTAGAGAAACTGCTGTCACTAGATTGCGGCTTTCATTTGCTTTATCTCGACAAGCGCTTTCTCTGCATACTAAAAAGCAGCATTAACAGAGCCCCTTACTATGTTCTCTTGATATGTGTTCAATCTGCGCCTAGTAATGCATTTAAGGAAAAGCGATTATCTCGGGCAGAGAAGCTGCTATCCTCAGATTGTAGCTTTCATCAGCTTTATATCTTCAAGCGCTTTCACTGCAAACTACAAAGGAGCATTGACTGAGCTCCTTATTATTCTCTCTTGTTTTGTTTTCTATCTGCGCCTAGTAATGCATTTAAGGTACACCGATTATCTCGAGTAGAGAAGCTGCTATCATCAGATTGTGGCTTTCATCTGCTTTATTTCTACAAGCGCTATCACTGCATCCTAGAAAGCAGCTTTGGCTAGCTTTTTATGAGAGTATCCTTAAATGTGTTTTTACTGCGCTAGCATAAGCATAGAAGGAAAAGTGATTATTTAGTGCAGAGGAACTGCTGTCATCAGATTACGGCTCTCATTTGCTTTATCTCGGAAAGCGCTTTCTCTGCATACTAAAAGCAGCATTAACAGAGCCCCTTACTGTGTTCTCTTGATATGTGTTTTATCTGCGCCTAGTAATGCATTTAAGGAAAAGCGATTAACTCGAGCAGAGAAGCTGCTATCATCAGATTGTGTATTGCCATAGCCTTATCTCTACAAGATATTTCACTGCAAACTACAGAACTGCATTAACAGCCATCCTAACAATATTCCCATGGTATGTGTTCGATCTGCGCATACTAAAGCATTTAAGGAAAAGCGATTATCTCGAGCAGAGAAGCTGCTATCATCAGATTGTGTCTTTCATAAGCTTTATCTCTACAAGCGCTTTCACTGCAACCTACAAAGCAGCTTTGGCTACCTTTTTATTCGAGTATCCTTCAATGTGTTCTAACTGCGCTTGCATAAGCATTGAAGGAAAAGTGATTATTTCGAGCAGAGAAACTGCTGTCACTAGATTGTGGCTTTCATCAGCTTTATCTCTACAAGCGTTTTCTCTGCATACTAAGAAGCAGCATTAACAGAGCCCCTTACTGTGTTCTCTTGATATGTGTTTTATCTGCGCCTAGTAATGCATTTAAGGAAAAGCGATTATCTCGGGCAGAGAAACTGCTGTCATCAGATTGCGGCTTTCATTTGCTTTATCTCGACAAGCGCTTTCACTGCAAACTACAGATCAGCTTTGGCTAGCTTATTATTCGAGTATCCTTCAATGTGTTCTAACTGCGCTTCCATAAGCATTGAAGGAAAAGTGATTATCTCGAGCAGAGAAACTGCTGTCACTAGATTATGGCTTTCATCAGCTTTATCTCTTCAAGCGCTTTCTCTGCATACTAAAAAGCAGCATTAACAGAGCCCCTTACTATGTTCTCTTGATATGAGTTCTATCTGCGCCTAGTAATGCATTTAAGGAAAAGCGATTATCTCGGGCAGAGAAGCTGCTATCCTCAGATTGTGGCTTTCATCAGCTTTATCTCTTCAAGCGCTTTCACTGCAAACTACAAAGGAGCATTGACAGAGCTCCTTATTATTCTCTCTTGTTGTGTTTTCTATCTGCGCCTAGTAATGCATTTAAGGTAAACCGATTATCTCGAGTAAGGAAGCTGCTATCATCAGATTGTGGCTTTCATCTGCTTTATTTCTACAAGCGCTATCACTGCATCCTACAAAGCAGCTTTGCTAGCTTTTTATTAGAGTATCCTTAAATGTGTTTTTACTGCGCTAGCATAAGCATTGAAGGAAAAGTGATTATTTAGAGCAGAGAAACTGCTGTCATCAAATTGCGACTTTCATTTTCTTTATCTCGACAAGCGCTTTCTCTGCATACTAAAAAGCAGCATTAACAGAGCCCCTTACTGTGTTCTCTTGATATGTGTTTTATCTGCGCCTAGTAATGCATTTAAGGAAAAGCGATTATCTCGAGCAGAGAAGCTGCTATCATCAGATTGTGGCTTTCATCAGCTTTATCTCTACAAGCGCTTTCACTGCAAACTACAAAGCAGCTTTGGCTAGCTTTTTATTCGAGTATCCTTCAATGTGTTCTAACTGCGCATGCATAAGCATTGAAGGAAAAGTGATTATCTCGAGCAGAGAAACTGCTGTCACTAGATTGTGGCTTTCATCAGCTTCATCTCTTCAAGCGCTTTCTCTGCATACTAAAAAGCAGCATTAACAGAGCCCCTTACTATATTCTTTTGATATGTGTTCTATCTGCGCCTAGTAATGCATTTAATGTAAACCGATTATCTCGAGTAGAGAAGCTGCTATCATCAGATTGTGGCTTTCATCTGCTTTATTTCTACAAGCGCTATCACTGCATCCTACAAAGCAGCTTTGGCTAGCTTTTTATTAGAGTATCCTTAAATGTGTTTTTACTGCGCTAGCATAAGCACTGAAGGAAAAGTGATTATTTAGAGCAGAGAAACTGCTGTCATCAGATTACGGCTCTCATTTGCTTTATCTCGACAAGCGCTTTCTCTGCATACTAAAAGCAGCATTAACAGAGCCCCTTACTGTGTTCTCTTGATATGTGTTTTATCTGCGCCTAGTAATGCATTTAAGGAAAAGCGATTATCTCGAGCAGAGAAGCTGCTATCATCAGATTGTGTATTGCCATAGCCTTATCTCTACAAGATATTTCACTGCAAACTACAGAACTGCATTAACAGCAATCCTAACAATATTCCCATGGTATGTGTTCTATCTGCGCATACTAAAGCATTTAAGGAAAAGCGATTATCTCGAGCAGGGAAGCTGCTATCATCAGATTGTGGCTTTCATCAGCTTTATCTCTACAAGCGCTTTCACTGCAACCTACAAAGCAGCTTTGGCTACCTTTTTATTCGAGTATCCTTCAATGTGTTCTAACTGCGCTTGCATAAGCATTGAAGGAAAAGTGATTATTTCGAGCAGAGAAACTGCTGTCACTAGATTGTGGCTTTCATCAGCTTTATCTCTTCAAGCGCTTTCTCTGCATACTAAGAAGCAGCATTAACAGAGACCCTTACTGTGTTCTCTTGATTAGTGTTTTATCTGCGCCTAGTAATGCATTTAAGGAAAAGCGACTATCTCGAGCAGAGAAACTGCTGTCATCAGATTGCGGCTTTCATTTGCTTTATCTCGACAAGCGCTTTCTCTGCATACTAAAAGCAGCATTAACAGAGCCCCTTACTGTGTTCTCTTGATATGTGTTTTATCTGCGCCTAGTAATGCATTTAAGGAAAAGCGATTAACTCGAGCAGAGAAGCTGCTATCATCAGATTGTGTATTGCCATAGCCTTATCTCTACAAGATATTTCACTGCAAACTACAGAACTGCATTAACAGCCATCCTAACAATATTCCCATGGTATGTGTTCGATCAGCGCATACTAAAGCATTTAAGGAAAAGCGATTATCTCGAGCAGAGAAGCTGCTATCATCAGATTGTGTCTTTCATAAGCTTTATCTCTACAAGCGCTTTCACTGCAACCTACAAAGCAGCTTTGGCTACCTTTTTATTCGAGTATCCTTCAATGTGTTCTAACTGCGCTTGCATAAGCATTGAAGGAAAAGTGATTATTTCGAGCAGAGAAACTGCTGTCACTAGATTGTGGCTTTCATCAGCTTTATCTCTTCAAGCGCTTTCTCTGCATACTAAGAAGCAGCATTAACAGAGCCCCTTACTGTGTTCTCTTGGTATGTGTTTTATCTGCGCCTAGTAATGCATTTAAGGAAAAGCGATTATCTCGAGCAGAGAAACTGCTGTCATCAGATTGCGGCTTTCATTTGCTTTATCTCGACAAGCGCTTTCTCTGCATACTGAAAAGCAGCATTAACAGAGCCCCTTACTATGTTCTCTTGATATGTGTTCTATCTGCGCCTAGTAATGCATTTAAGGAAAAGCGATTATCTCGGGCAGAGAAGCTGCTATCCTCAGATTGTGGCTTTCATCAGCTTTATCTCTTCAAGCGCTTTCACTGCAAACTACAAAGGAGCATTGACAGAGCTCCTTATTATTCTCTCTTGTTGTGTTTTCTCTCTGCGCCTAGTAATGCATTTAAGGTAAACCGATTATCTCGAGTAGAGAAGCTGCTATCATCAGATTGTGGCTTTCATCTGCTTTATTTCTACAAGCGCTATAACTGCATCATACAAAGCAGCTTTGGCTAGCTTTTTATTAGAGTATCCTTCAATGTGTTTTTACTGCGGTAGCATAAGCATTGAAGGAAAAGTGATTATTTAGAGCAGAGAAACTGCTGTCATCAGATTGCGGCTCTCATTTGCTTTATCTCGACACGCGCTTTCTCTGCATACTAAAAAGCAGCATTAACAGAGCCCCTTACTGTGTTCTCTTGATATGTGTTTTATCTGCGCCTAGTAATGCATTTAAGGAAAAGCGATTATCTCGAGCAGAGAAGCTGCTATCATCAGATTGTGGCTTTCATCAGCTTTATCTCTACAAGCGCTTTCACTGCAAACTACAAAGCAGCTTTGGCTAGCTTTTTATTCGAGTATCCTTCAATGTGTTCTAACTGCGCTTGCATAAGCATTGAAGGAAAAGTGATTATCTCGAGCAGAGAAACTGCTGTCACTAGATTGTGGCTTTCATCAGCTTCATCTCTTCAAGCGCTTTCTCTGCATACTAAAAAGCAGCATTAACAGAGCCCCTTACTATGTTCTTTTGATATGTGTTCTATCTGCGCCTAGTAATGCATTTAATGTAAACCGAGTATCTCGAGTAGAGAAGCTGCTATCATCAGATTGTGGCTTTCATCTGCTTTATTTCTACAAGCGCTATCACTGCATCCTACAAAGCAGCTTTGGCTAGCTTTTTATTAGAGTATCCTTAAATGTGTTTTTACTGCGCTAGCATAAGCATTGAAGGAAAAGTGATTATTTAGAGCAGAGAAACTGCTGTCATCAGATTACGGCTCTCATTTGCTTTATCTCGACAAGCGCTTTCTCTGCATACTAAAAGCAGCATTAACAGAGCCCCTTACTGTGTTCTCTTGATATGTTTTATCTGCGCCTAGTAATGCATTTAAGGAAAAGCGATTAACTCGAGCAGAGAAGCTGCTATCATCAGATTGTGTATTGCCATAGCCTTATCTCTACAAGATATTTCACTGCAAACTACAGAACTGCATTAACAGCCATCCTAACAATATTCCCATGGTATGTGTTCGATCTGCGCATACTAAAGCATTTAAGGAAAAGCGATTATCTCGAGCAGAGAAGCTGCTATCATCAGATTGTGTCTTTCATAAGCTTTATCTCTACAAGCGCTTTCACTGCAACCTACAAAGCAGCTTTGGCTACCTTTTTATTCGAGTATCCTTCAATGTGTTCTAACTGCGCTTGCATAAGCATTGAAGGAAAAGTGATTATTTCGAGCAGAGAAACTGCTGTCACTAGATTGTGGCTTTCATCAGCTTTATCTCTTCAAGCGCTTTCTCTGCATACTAAAAAGCAGCATTAACAGAGCCCCTTACTATGTTCCCTTGATATGTGTCTTATCTGCGCCTAGTAATGCATTTAAGGAAAAGCGATTATCTCGAGCAGAGAAGCTGCTATCATCAGATTGTGGCTTTGATGACCTTTAGCTCTACAAGCGCTTTCACTGCAAAGTAAGAAGCAGAATTAACAGAGTTCCTTACTTTGTTCTCCTGATTTGTGTTCTATCTGCGCCTAGTAATGCATTTAAGGAAAAGCGATTAACTCGAGCAGAGAAGCTGCTATCATCAGATTGTGTATTGCCATAGCCTTATCTCTACAAGATATTTCACTGCAAACTACAGAACTGCATTAACAGCCATCCTAACAATATTCCCATGGTATGTGTTCGATCTGCGCATACTAAAGCATTTAAGGAAAAGCGATTATCTCGGGCAGAGAAGCTGCTATCCTCAGATTGTAGCTTTCATCAGCTTTATATCTTCAAGCGCTTTCACTGCAAACTACAAAGGAGCATTGACTGAGCTCCTTATTATTCTCTCTTGTTTTGTTTTCTATCTGCGCCTAGTAATGCATTTAAGGAAAAGCGATTAACTCGAGCAGAGAAGCTGCTATCATCAGATTATGTATTGCCATAGCCTTATCTCTACAAGATATTTCACTGCAAACTACAGAACTGCATTAACAGCCATCCTAACAATATTCCCATGGTATGTGTTCGATCTGCGCATACTAAAGCATTTAAGGAAAAGCGATTATCTCGAGCAGAGAAGCTGCTATCATCAGATTGTGTCTTTCATAAGCTTTATCTCTACAAGCGCTTTCACTGCAACCTACAAAGCAGCTTTGGCTACCTTTTTATTCGAGTATCCTTCAATGTGTTCTAACTGCGCTTGCATAAGCATTGAAGGAAAAGTGATTATTTCGAGCAGAGAAACTGCTGTCACTAGATTGTGGCTTTCATCAGCTTTATCTCTACAAGCGCTTTCTCTGCATACTAAAAAGCAGCATTAACAGAGCCCCTTACTATGTTCTCTTGATATGTGTTCTATCTGCGCCTAGTAATGCATTTAAGGAAAAGCGATTATCTCGGGCAGAGAAGCTGCTATCCTCAGATTGTGGCTTTCATCAGCTTTATCTCTTCAAGCGCTTTCACTGCAAACTACAAAGGAGCATTGACAGAGCTCCTTATTATTCTCTCTTGTTGTGTTTTCTCTCTCCGCCTAGTAATGCATTTAAGGTAAACCGATTATCTCGAGTAGAGAAGCTGCTATCATCAGATTGTGGCTTTCATCTGCTTTATTTCTACAAGCGCTATAACTGCATCATACAAAGCAGCTTTGGCTAGCTTTTTATTAGAGTATCCTTCAATGTGTTTTTACTGCGGTAGCATAAGCATTGAAGGAAAAGTGATTATTTAGAGCAGAGAAACTGCTGTCATCAGATTGCGGCTCTCATTTGCTTTATCTCGACACGCGCTTTCTCTGCATACTAAAAAGCAGCATTAACAGAGCCCCTTACTGTGTTCTCTTGATATGTGTTTTATCTGCGCCTAGTAATGCATTTAAGGAAAAGCGATTATCTCGAGCAGAGAAGCTGCTATCATCAGATTGTGTATTGCCATAGCCTTATCTCTACAAGATATTTCACTGCAAACTACAGAACTGCATTAACAGCCATCCTAACAATATTCCCATGGTATGTGTTCGATCTGCGCATACTAAAGCATTTAAGGAAAAGCGATTATCTCGAGCAGAGAAGCTGCTATCATCAGATTGTGTCTTTCATAAGCTTTATCTCTACAAGCGCTTTCACTGCAACCTACAAAGCAGCTTTGGCTACCTTTTTATTCGAGTATCCTTCAATGTGTTCTAACTGCGCTTGCATAAGCATTGAAGGAAAAGTGATTATTTCGAGCAGAGAAACTGCTGTCACTAGATTGTGGCTTTCATCAGCTTTATCTCTTCAAGCGCTTTCTCTGCATACTAAAAAGCAGCATTAACAGAGCCCCTTACTATGTTCCCTTGATATGTGTCTTATCTGCGCCTAGTAATGCATTTAAGGAAAAGCGATTATCTCGAGCAGAGAAGCTGCTATCATCAGATTGTGGCTTTGATGACCTTTAGCTCTACAAGCGCTTTCACTGCAAAGTAAGAAGCAGAATTAACAGAGTTCCTTACTTTGTTCTCCTGATTTGTGTTCTATCTGCGCCTAGTAATGCATTTAAGGAAAAGCGATTATCTCGAGTAGAGAAGTTGCTATCTTCAGATTGTGGCTTTCATCAGCTTTATCTCTTCAAGCGATTTCACTGCAAACTACAAAGGAGCATTGACAGAGCTCCTTATTATTCTCTCTTGTTGTGTTTTCTCTCTGCGCCTAGTAATGCATTTAAGGTAAACCGATTATCTCGAGTAGAGAAGCTGCTATCATCAGATTGTGGCTTTCATCTCCTTTATTTCTACAAGCGCTATCACTGCATCCTACAAAGCAGCTTTGGCTAGCTTTTTATTAGAGTATCCTTCAATGTGTTTTTACTGCGCTAGCATAAGCATTGAAGGAAAAGTGATTATTTAGAGCAGAGAAACTGCTGTCATCAGATTGCGGCTCTCATTTGCTTTATCTCGACACGCGCTTTCTCTGCATACTAAAAAGCAGCATTAACAGAGCCCCTTACTGTGTTTTCTTGATATGTGTTTTATCTGCGCCTAGTAATGCATTTAAGGAATAGCGATTAACTCGAGCAGAGAAGCTGCTATCATCAGATTGTGTATTGCCATAGCCTTATCTCTACAAGATATTTCACTGCAAACTACAGAACAGCATTAACATCCATCCTAACAATATTCTCTTGGTATGTGTTCTATCTGCGCATACTATAGCATTTAAGGAAAAGCGATTATCTCGAGCAGAGAAGCTGCTATCATCAGATTGTGGCTTTCATCAGCTTTATCTCTACAAGCGCTTTCACTACAACCTACAAAGCAGCTTTGGCTAGCTTTTTATTCGAGTATCCTTCAATGTGTTCTAACTGCGCTTGCATAAGCATTGAAGGAAAAGTGATTATTTCGAGCAGAGAAACTGCTGTCACTAGATTGTGGCTTTCATCAGCTTTATCTCTTCAAGCGCTTTCTCTGCATACTAAGAAGCATCATTAACAGAGACCCTTACTGTGTTCTCTTGATTAGTGTTTTATCTGCGCCTAGTAATGCATTTAAGGAAAAGCGACTATCTCGAGCAGAGAAACTGCTGTCATCAGATTGCGGCTTTCATTTGCTTTATCTCGACAAGCGCTTTCTCTGCATACTAAAAGCAGCATTAACAGAGCCCCTTACTGTGTTCTCTTGATATGTGTTTTATCTGCGCCTAGTAATGCATTTAAGGAAAAGCGATTAACTCGAGCAGAGAAGCTGCTATCATCAGATTGTGTATTGCCATAGCCTTATCTCTACAAGATATTTCACTGCAAACTACAGAACTGCATTAACAGCCATCCTAACAATATTCCCATGGTATGTGTTCGATCTGCGCATACTAAAGCATTTAAGGAAAAGCGATTATCTCGAGCAGAGAAGCTGCTATCATCAGATTGTGTCTTTCATAAGCTTTATCTCTACAAGCGCTTTCACTGCAACCTACAAAGCAGCTTTGGCTACCTTTTTATTCGAGTATCCTTCAATGTGTTCTAACTGCGCTTGCATAAGCATTGAAGGAAAAGTTATTATCTCGAGCAGAGAAACTGCTGTCATCAGATTGCGGCTTTCATTTGCTTTATCTCGACAAGCGCTTTCTCTGCATACTGAAAAGCAGCATTAACAGAGCCCCTTACTATGTTCTCTTGATATGTGTTCTATCTGCGCCTAGTAATGCATTTAAGGAAAAGCGATTATCTCGGGCAGAGAAGCTGCTATCCTCAGATTGTGGCTTTCATCAGCTTTATCTCTTCAAGCGCTTTCACTGCAAACTACAAAGGAGCATTGACAGAGCTCCTTATTATTCTCTCTTGTTGTGTTTTCTCTCTGCGCCTAGTAATGCATTTAAGGTAAACCGATTATCTCGAGTAGAGAAGCTGCTATCATCAGATTGTGGCTTTCATCTGCTTTATTTCTACAAGCGCTATAACTGCATCATACAAAGCAGCTTTGGCTAGCTTTTTATTAGAGTATCCTTCAATGTGTTTTTACTGCGGTAGCATAAGCATTGAAGGAAAAGTGATTATTTAGAGCAGAGAAACTGCTGTCATCAGATTGCGGCTCTCATTTGCTTTATCTCGACACGCGCTTTCTCTGCATACTAAAAAGCAGCATTAACAGAGCCCCTTACTGTGTTCTCTTGATATGTGTTTTATCTGCGCCTAGTAATGCATTTAAGGAAAAGCGATTATCTCGAGCAGAGAAGCTGCTATCATCAGATTGTGTATTGCCATAGCCTTATCTCTACAAGATATTTCACTGCAAACTACAGAACTGCATTAACAGCCATCCTAACAATATTCCCATGGTATGTGTTCGATCTGCGCATACTAAAGCATTTAAGGAAAAGCGATTATCTCGAGCAGAGAAGCTGCTATCATCAGATTGTGTCTTTCATAAGCTTTATCTCTACAAGCGCTTTCACTGCAACCTACAAAGCAGCTTTGGCTACCTTTTTATTCGAGTATCCTTCAATGTGTTCTAACTGCGCTTGCATAAGCATTGAAGGAAAAGTGATTATTTCGAGCAGAGAAACTGCTGTCACTAGATTGTGGCTTTCATCAGCTTTATCTCTTCAAGCGCTTTCTCTGCATACTAAAAAGCAGCATTAACAGAGCCCCTTACTATGTTCCCTTGATATGTGTCTTATCTGCGCCTAGTAATGCATTTAAGGAAAAGCGATTATCTCGAGCAGAGAAGCTGCTATCATCAGATTGTGGCTTTGATGACCTTTAGCTCTACAAGCGCTTTCACTGCAAAGTAAGAAGCAGAATTAACAGAGTTCCTTACTTTGTTCTCCTGATTTGTGTTCTATCTGCGCCTAGTAATGCATTTAAGGAAAAGCGATTATCTCGAGTAGAGAAGCTGCTATCTTCAGATTGTGGCTTTCATCAGCTTTATCTCTTCAAGCGATTTCACTGCAAACTACAAAGGAGCATTGACAGAGCCCCTTATTATTCTCTCTTGTTATGTTTTCTATCTGCGCCTAGTAATGCATTTAAGGTAAACCGATAATCTCGAGTGGAGAAGCTGCTATCATCAGATTGTGGCTTTCATCAGCTTTATTTCTACAAGCGCTATCACTGCAACCTATAAAGCAGCTTTGGCTAGCTTTTTATTCGAGTATCCTTAAATGTGTTCTAACTGCGCTTGCATAAGCATTGAATGAAAAGTGATTATTTAGAGTAGAGAAACTGCTGTCACTAGATTGCGGCTTTCATTTGCTTTATCTCGACAAGCGCTTTCTCTGCATACTAAAAAGCAGCATTAACAGAGCCCCTTACTATGTTCTCTTGATATGTGTTCTATCTGCGCCTAGTAATGCATTTAAGGAAAAGCGATTATCTCGGGCAGAGAAGCTGCTATCCTCAGATTGTAGCTTTCATCAGCTTTATATCTTCAAGCGCTTTCACTGCAAACTACAAAGGAGCATTGACTGAGCTCCTTATTATTCTCTCTTGTTTTGTTTTCTATCTGCGCCTAGTAATGCATTTAAGGTACACCGATTATCTCGAGTAGAGAAGCTGCTATCATCAGATTGTGGCTTTCATCTGCTTTATTTCTACAAGCGCTATCACTGCATCCTACAAAGCAGCTTTGGCTAGCTTTTTATGAGAGTATCCTTAAATGTGTTTTTACTGCGCTAGCATAAGCATAGAAGGAAAAGTGATTATTTAGTGCAGAGGAACTGCTGTCATCAGATTACGGCTCTCATTTGCTTTATCTCGGAAAGCGCTTTCTCTGCATACTAAAAGCAGCATTAACAGAGCCCCTTACTGTGTTCTCTTGATATGTGTTTTATCTGCGCCTAGTAATGCATTTAAGGAAAAGCGATTAACTCGAGCAGAGAAGCTGCTATCATCAGATTGTGTATTGCCATAGCCTTATCTCTACAAGATATTTCACTGCAAACTACAGAACTGCATTAACAGCCATCCTAACAATATTCCCATGGTATGTGTTCGATCTGCGCATACTAAAGCATTTAAGGAAAAGCGATTATCTCGAGCAGAGAAGCTGCTATCATCAGATTGTGTCTTTCATAAGCTTTATCTCTACAAGCGCTTTCACTGCAACCTACAAAGCAGCTTTGGCTACCTTTTTATTTTAGTATCCTTCAATGTGTTCTAACTGCGCTTGCATAAGCATTGAAGGAAAAGTGATTATTTCGAGCAGAGAAACTGCTGTCACTAGATTGTGGCTTTCACCAGCTTTATCTCTTCAAGCGCTTTCTCTGCATACTAAGAAGCAGCATTAACAGAGCCCCTTACTGTGTTCTCTTGGTATGTGTCTTATCTGCGCCTAGTAATGCATTTAAGGAAAAGCGATTATCTCGAGCAGAGAAACTGCTGTCATCAGATTGCGGCTTTCATTTGCTTTATCTCGACAAGCGCTTTCTCTGCATACTGAAAAGCAGCATTAACAGAGCCCCTTACTATGTTCTCTTGATATGTGTTCTATCTGCGCCTAGTAATGCATTTAAGGAAAAGCGATTATCTCGGGCAGAGAAGCTGCTATCCTCAGATTGTGGCTTTCATCAGCTTTATCTCTTCAAGCGCTTTCACTGCAAACTACAAAGGAGCATTGACAGAGCTCCTTATTATTCTCTCTTGTTGTGTTTTCTCTCTGCGCCTAGTAATGCATTTAAGGTAAACCGATTATCTCGAGTAGAGAAGCTGCTATCATCAGATTGTGGCTTTCATCTGCTTTATTTCTACAAGCGCTATCACTGCATCCTACAAAGCAGCTTTGGCTAGCTTTTTATTAGAGTATCCTTCAATGTGTTTTTACTGCGGTAGCATAAGCATTGAAGGAAAAGTGATTATTTAGAGCAGAGAAACTGCTGTCATCAGATTGCGGCTCTCATTTGCTTTATCTCGACACGCGCTTTCTCTGCATACTAAAAAGCAGCATTAACAGAGCCCCTTACTGTGTTCTCTTGATATGTGTTTTATCTGCGCCTAGTAATGCATTTAAGGAAAAGCGATTATCTCGAGCAGAGAAGCTGCTATCATCAGATTGTGTATTGCCATAGCCTTATCTCTACAAGATATTTCACTGCAAACTACAGAACTGCATTAACAGCCATCCTAACAATATTCCCATGGTATGTGTTCGATCTGCGCATTCTAAAGCATTTAAGGAAAAGCGATTATCTCGAGCAGAGAAGCTGCTATCATCAGATTGTGTCTTTCATAAGCTTTATCTCTACAAGCGCTTTCACTGCAACCTACAAAGCAGCTTTGGCTACCTTTTTATTCGAGTATCCTTCAATGTGTTCTAACTGCGCTTGCATAAGCATTGAAGGAAAAGTGATTATTTCGAGCAGAGAAACTGCTGTCACTAGATTGTGGCTTTCATCAGCTTTATCTCTTCAAGCGCTTTCTCTGCATACTAAAAAGCAGCATTAACAGAGCCCCTTACTATGTTCCCTTGATATGTGTCTTATCTGCGCCTAGTAATGCATTTAAGGAAAAGCGATTATCTCGAGCAGAGAAGCTGCTATCATCAGATTGTGGCTTTGATGACCTTTAGCTCTACAAGCGCTTTCACTGCAAAGTAAGAAGCAGAATTAACAGAGTTCCTTACTTTGTTCTCCTGATTTGTGTTCTATCTGCGCCTAGTAATGCATTTAAGGAAAAGCGATTATCTCGAGTAGAGAAGCTGCTATCTTCAGATTGTGGCTTTCATCAGCTTTATCTCTTCAAGCGATTTCACTGCAAACTACAAAGGAGCATTGACAGAGCCCCTTATTATTCTCTCTTGTTATGTTTTCTATCTGCGCCTAGTAATGCATTTAAGGTAAACCGATTATCTCGAGTGGAGAAGCTGCTATCATCAGATTGTGGCTTTCATCAGCTTTATTTCTACAAGCGCTATCACTGCAACCTATAAAGCAGCTTTGGCTAGCTTTTTATTCGAGTATCCTTAAATGTGTTCTAACTGCGCTTGCATAAGCATTGAAAGAAAAGTGATTATTTAGAGTAGAGAAACTGCTGTCACTAGATTGCGGCTTTCATTTGCTTTATCTCGACAAGCGCTTTCTCTGCATACTAAAAAGCAGCATTAACAGAGCCCCTTACTATGTTCTCTTGATATGTGTTCTATCTGCGCCTAGTAATGCATTTAAGGAAAAGCGATTATCTCGGGCAGAGAAGCTGCTATCCTCAGATTGTAGCTTTCATCAGCTTTATATCTTCAAGCGCTTTCACTGCAAACTACAAAGGAGCATTGACTGAGCTCCTTATTGTTCTCTCTTGTTTTGTTTTCTATCTGCGCCTAGTAATGCATTTAAGGTACACCGATTATCTCGAGTAGAGAAGCTGCTATCATCAGATTGTGGCTTTCATCTGCTTTATTTCTACAAGCGCTATCACTGCATCCTACAAAGCAGCTTTGGCTAGCTTTTTATGAGAGTATCCTTAAATGTGTTTTTACTGCGCTAGCATAAGCATAGAAGGAAAAGTGATTATTTAGTGCAGAGGAACTGCTGTCATCAGATTACGGCTCTCATTTGCTTTATCTCGGAAAGCGCTTTCTCTGCATACTAAAAGCAGCATTAACAGAGCCCCTTACTGTGTTCTCTTGATATGTGTTTTATCTGCGCCTAGTAATGCATTTAAGGAAAAGCGATAAACTCGAGCAGAGAAGCTGCTATCATCAGATTGTGTATTGCCATAGCCTTATCTCTACAAGATATTTCACTGCAAACTACAGAACTGCATTAACAGCCATCCTAACAATATTCCCATGGTATGTGTTCGATCTGCGCATACTAAAGCATTTAAGGAAAAGCGATTATCTCGAGCAGAGAAGCTGCTATCATCAGATTGTGTCTTTCATAAGCTTTATCTCTACAAGCGCTTTCACTGCAACCTACAAAGCAGCTTTGGCTACCTTTTTATTCGAGTATCCTTCAATGTGTTCTAACTGCGCTTGCATAAGCATTGAAGGAAAAGTGATTATTTCGAGCAGAGAAACTGCTGTCACTAGATTGTGGCTTTCATCAGCTTTATCTCTACAAGCGTTTTCTCTGCATACTAAGAAGCAGCATTAACAGAGCCCCTTACTGTGTTCTCTTGGTATGTGTTTTATCTGCGCCTAGTAATGCAATTAAGGAAAAGCGATTATCTCGAGCAGAGAAACTGCTGTCATCAGATTGCGGCTTTCATTTGCTTTATCTCGACAAGCGCTTTCTCTGCATACTAAAAAGCAGCATTAACAGAGCCCCTTACTATGTTCTCTTGATATGTGTTCTATCTGCGCCTAGTAATGCATTTAAGGAAAAGCGATTATCTCGGGCAGAGAAGCTGCTATCCTCAGATTGTGGCTTTCATCAGCTTTATCTCTTCAAGCGCTTTCACTGCAAACTACAAAGGAGCATTGACAGAGCTCCTTATTATTCTCTCTTGTTGTGTTTTCTATCTGCGCCTAGTAATGCATTTAAGGTAAACCGATTATCTTGAGTAAGGAAGCTGCTATCATCAGATTGTGGCTTTCATCTGCTTTATTTCTACAAGCGCTATCACTGCATCCTACAAAGCAGCTTTGCTAGCTTTTTATTAGAGTATCCTTAAATGTGTTTTTACTGCGCTAGCTTAAGCATTGAAGGAAAAGTGATTATTTAGAGCAGAGAAACTGCTGTCATCAGATTGCGACTTTCATTTGCTTTATCTCTTCAAGCGCTTTCTCTGCATACTAAAAAGCAGCATTAACAGAGCCCCTTACTGTGTTCTCTTGATATGTGTTTTATCTGCGCCTAGTAATGCATTTAAGGAAAAGCGATTATCTCGAGCAGAGAAGCTGCTATCATCAGATTGTGGCTTTCATCAGCTTTATCTCTACAAGCGCTTTCACTGCAAACTACAAAGCAGCTTTGGCTAGCTTTTTATTCGAGTATCCTTCAATGTGTTCTAACTGCGCTTGCTTAAGCATTGAAGGAAAAGTGATTATCTCGAGCAGAGAAACTGCTGTCACTAGATTGTGGCTTTCATCAGCTTCATCTCTTCAAGCGCTTTCTCTGCATACTAAAAAGCAGCATTAACAGAGCCCCTTACTATGTTCTTTTGATATGTGTTCTATCTGCGCCTAGTAATGCATTTAATGTAAACGGATTATCTCGAGTAGAGAAGCTGCTATCATCAGATTGTGGCTTTCATCTGCTTTATTTCTACAAGCGCTATCACTGCATCCTACAAAGCAGCTTTGGCTAGCTTTTTATTAGAGTATCCTTAAATGTGTTTTTACTGCGCTAGCATAAGCATTGAAGGAAAAGTGATTATTTAGAGCAGAGAAACTGCTGTCATCAGATTACGGCTCTCATTTGCTTTATCTCGACAAGTGCTTTCTCTGCATACTAAAAGCAGCATTAACAGAGCCCCTTACTGTGTTCTCTTGATATGTGTTTTATCTGCGCCTAGTAATGCATTTAAGGAAAAGCGATTATCTCGAGCAGAGAAGCTGCTATCATCAGATTGTGTATTGCCATAGCCTTATCTCTACAAGATATTTCACTGCAAACTACAGAACTGCATTAACAGCCATCCTAACAATATTCCCATGGTATGTGTTCTATCTGCGCATACTAAAGCATTTAAGGAAAAGCGATTATCTCGAGCAGAGAAGCTGCTATCATCAGATTGTGGCTTTCATCAGCTTTATCTCTACAAGCGCTTTCACTGCAACCTACAAAGCAGCTTTGGCTACCTTTTTATTCGAGTGTCCTTCAATGTGTTCTAACTGCGCTTGCATAAGCATTGAAGGAAAAGTGATTATTTCGAGCAGAGAAACTGCTGTCACTAGATTGTGGCTTTCATCAGCTTTATCTCTTCAAGCGCTTTCTCTGCATACTAAGAAGCAGCATTAACAGAGCCCCTTACTGTGTTCTCTTGGTATGTGTCTTATCTGCGCCTAGTAATGCATTTAAGGAAAAGCGATTATCTCGAGCAGAGAAACTGCTGTCATCAGATTGCGGCTTTCATTTGCTTTATCTCGACAAGCGCTTTCTCTGCATACTGAAAAGCAGCATTAACAGAGCCCCTTACTATGTTCTCTTGATATGTGTTCTATCTGCGCCTAGTAATGCATTTAAGGAAAAGCGATTATCTCGGGCAGAGAAGCTGCTATCCTCAGATTGTGGCTTTCATCAGCTTTATCTCTTCAAGCGCTTTCACTGCAAACTACAAAGGAGCATTGACAGAGCTCCTTAATATTCTCTCTTGTTGTGTTTTCTCTCTGCGCATAGTAATGCATTTAAGGTAAACCGATTATCTCGAGTAGAGAAGCTGCTATCATCAGATTGTGGCTTTCATCTGCTTTATTTCTACAAGCGCTATCACTGCATCCTACAAAGCAGCTTTGGCTAGCTTTTTATTAGAGTATCCTTCAATGTGTTTTTACTGCGCTAGCATAAGCATTGAAGGAAAAGTGATTATTTAGAGCAGAGAAACTGCTGTCATCAGATTGCGGCTCTCATTTGCTTTATCTCGACACGCGCTTTCTCTGCATACTAAAAAGCAGCATTAACAGAGCCCCTTACTGTGTTTTCTTGATATGTGTTTTATCTGCGCCTAGTAATGCATTTAAGGAATAGCGATTAACTCGAGCAGAGAAGCTGCTATCATCAGATTGTGTATTGCCATAGCCTTATCTCTACAAGATATTTCACTGCAAACTACAGAACAGCATTAACATCCATCCTAACAATATTCTCTTGGTATGTGTTCTATCTGCGCATACTATAGCATTTAAGGAAAAGCAATTATCTCGAGCAGAGAAGCTGCTATCATCAGATTGTGGCTTTCATCAGCTTTATCTCTACAAGCGCTTTCACTACAACCTACAAAGCAGCTTTGGCTAGCTTTTTATTCGAGTATCCTTCAATGTGTTCTAACTGCGCTTGCATAAGCATTGAAGGAAAAGTGATTATTTCGAGCAGAGAAACTGCTGTCACTAGATTGTGGCTTTCATCATCTTTATCTCGACAAGCGCTTTGTCTGCATACTAAAAAGCAGCATTAACAGAACCCCTTACTGTGTTTTCTTGATATGTGTTTTATCTGCGCCTACTAATGCATTGAAGGAAAAGTGATTATATCGGGCAGAGAAACTGCTGTCATCAGATTGCGGCTTTCATTTGCTTTATCTCGACAAGCGCATTCTCTGCCTACTAAAAAGCAGCATTAACAGAGCCCCTTACTGTGTTTTCTTGATATGTGTTTTAACTGCCCCTTGTAATGCATTTAAGGAAAAGCGATTATCTCGAGCAGAGAAGCTGCTATAATCAGATTGTGGCTTTCATCAGCTTTATCTCTACAAGCGCTTTCACTGCAAACTACAAATCAGCTTTGGCTAGCTTTTTATTCGAGTATCCTTCAATGTGTTCTAACTGCGCTTGCATAAGCATTGAAGGAAAAGTGATTATCTCGAGCAGAGAAACTGCTGTCACTAGATTATGGCTTTCATCAGCTTTATCTCTTCAAGCGCTTTCTCTGCATACTAAAAAGCAGCATTAACAGAGCCCCTTACTATGTTCTCTTGATATGTGTTCTATCTGCGCCTAGTAATGCATTTAAGGAAAAGCGATTATCTCGGGCAGAGAAGCTGCTATCCTCAGATTGTAGCTTTCATCAGCTTTATATCTTCAAGCGCTTTCACTGCAAACTACAAAGGAGCATTGACTGAGCTCCTTATTATTCTCTCTTGTTTTGTTTTCTATCTGCGCCTAGTAATGCATTTAAGGTACACCGATTATCTCGAGTAGAGAAGCTGCTATCATCAGATTGTGGCTTTCATCTGCTTTATTTCTACAAGCGCTATCACTGCATCCTACAAAGCAGCTTTGGCTAGCTTTTTATGAGAGTATCCTTAAATGTGTTTTTACTGCGCTAGCATAAGCATAGAAGGAAAAGTGATTATTTAGTGCAGAGGAACTGCTGTCATCAGATTACGGCTCTCATTTGCTTTATCTCGGAAAGCGCTTTCTCTGCATACTAAAAGCAGCATTAACAGAGCCCCTTACTGTGTTCTCTTGATATGTGTTTTATCTGCGCCTAGTAATGCATTTAAGGAAAAGCGATTAACTCGAGCAGAGAAGCTGCTATCATCAGATTGTGTATTGCCATAGCCTTATCTCTACAAGATATTTCACTGCAAACTACAGAACTGCATTAACAGCCATCCTAACAATATTCCCATGGTATGTGTTCGATCTGCGCATACTAAAGCATTTAAGGAAAAGCGATTATCTCGAGCAGAGAAGCTGCTATCCTCAGATTGTGGCTTTCATCAGCTTTATCTCTACAAGCGCTTTCACTGCAACCTACAAAGCAGCTTTGGCTACCTTTTTATTCGAGTATCCTTCAATGTGTTCTAACTGCGCTTGCATAAGCATTGAAGGAAAAGTGATTATTTCGAGCAGAGAAACTGCTGTCACTAGATTGTAGCTTTCATCAGCTTTATCTCTACAAGCGTTTTCTCTGCATACTAAGAAGCAGCATTAACAGAGCCCCTTACTGTGTTCTCTTGGTATGTGTTTTATCTGCGCCTAGTAATGCAATTAAGGAAAAGCGATTATCTCGAGCAGAGAAACTGCTGTCATCAGATTGCGGCTTTCATTTGCTTTATCTCGACAAGCGCTTTCTCTGCATACTAAAAAGCAGCATTAACAGAGCCCCTTACTATGTTCTCTTGATATGTGTTCTATCTGCGCCTAGTAATGCATTTAAGGAAAAGCGATTATCTCGGGCAGAGAAGCTGCTATCCTCAGATTGTGGCTTTCATCAGCTTTATCTCTTCAAGCGCTTTCACTGCAAACTACAAAGGAGCATTGACAGAGCTCCTTATTATTCTCTCTTGTTGTGTTTTCTATCTGCGCCTAGTAATGCATTTAAGGTAAACCGATTATCTTGAGTAAGGAAGCTGCTATCATCAGATTGTGGCTTTCATCTGCTTTATTTCTACAAGCGCTATCACTGCATCCTACAAAGCAGCTTTGCTAGCTTTTTATTAGAGTATCCTTAAATGTGTTTTTACTGCGCTAGCTTAAGCATTGAAGGAAAAGTGATTATTTAGAGCAGAGAAACTGCTGTCATCAGATTGCGACTTTCATTTGCTTTATCTCTTCAAGCGCTTTCTCTGCATACTAAAAAGCAGCATTAACAGAGCCCCTTACTGTGTTCTCTTGATATGTGTTTTATCTGCGCCTAGTAATGCATTTAAGGAAAAGCGATTATCTCGAGCAGAGAAGCTGCTATCATCAGATTGTGGCTTTCATCAGCTTTATCTCTACAAGCGCTTTCACTGCAAACTACAAAGCAGCTTTGGCTAGCTTTTTATTCGAGTATCCTTCAATGTGTTCTAACTGCGCTTGCTTAAGCATTGAAGGAAAAGTGATTATCTCGAGCAGAGAAACTGCTGTCACTAGATTGTGGCTTTCATCAGCTTCATCTCTTCAAGCGCTTTCTCTGCATACTAAAAAGCAGCATTAACAGAGCCCCTTACTATGTTCTTTTGATATGTGTTCTATCTGCGCCTAGTAATGCATTTAATGTAAACGGATTATCTCGAGTAGAGAAGCTGCTATCATCAGATTGTGGCTTTCATCTGCTTTATTTCTACAAGCGCTATCACTGCATCCTACAAAGCAGCTTTGGCTAGCTTTTTATTAGAGTATCCTTAAATGTGTTTTTACTGCGCTAGCATAAGCATTGAAGGAAAAGTGATTATTTAGAGCAGAGAAACTGCTGTCATCAGATTACGGCTCTCATTTGCTTTATCTCGACAAGTGCTTTCTCTGCATACTAAAAGCAGCATTAACAGAGCCCCTTACTGTGTTCTCTTGATATGTGTTTTATCTGCGCCTAGTAATGCATTTAAGGAAAAGCGATTATCTCGAGCAGAGAAGCTGCTATCATCAGATTGTGTATTGCCATAGCCTTATCTCTACAAGATATTTCACTGCAAACTACAGAACTGCATTAACAGCCATCCTAACAATATTCCCATGGTATGTGTTCTATCTGCGCATACTAAAGCATTTAAGGAAAAGCGATTATCTCGAGCAGAGAAGCTGCTATCATCAGATTGTGGCTTTCATCAGCTTTATCTCTACAAGCGCTTTCACTGCAACCTACAAAGCAGCTTTGGCTACCTTTTTATTCGAGTATCCTTCAATGTGTTCTAACTGCGCTTGCATAAGCATTGAAGGAAAAGTGATTATTTCGAGCAGAGAAACTGCTGTCACTAGATTGTGGCTTTCATCAGCTTTATCTCTTCAAGCGCTTTCTCTGCATACTAAGAAGCAGCATTAACAGAGCCCCTTACTGTGTTCTCTTGGTATGTGTCTTATCTGCGCCTAGTAATGCATTTAAGGAAAAGCGATTATCTCGAGCAGAGAAACTGCTGTCATCAGATTGCGGCTTTCATTTGCTTTATCTCGACAAGCGCTTTCTCTGCATACTGAAAAGCAGCATTAACAGAGCCCCTTACTATGTTCTCTTGATATGTGTTCTATCTGCGCCTAGTAATGCATTTAAGGAAAAGCGATTATCTCGGGCAGAGAAGCTGCTATCCTCAGATTGTGGCTTTCATCAGCTTTATCTCTTCAAGCGCTTTCACTGCAAACTACAAAGGAGCATTGACAGAGCTCCTTAATATTCTCTCTTGTTGTGTTTTCTCTCTGCGCATAGTAATGCATTTAAGGTAAACCGATTATCTCGAGTAGAGAAGCTGCTATCATCAGATTGTGGCTTTCATCTGCTTTATTTCTACAAGCGCTATCACTGCATCCTACAAAGCAGCTTTGGCTAGCTTTTTATTAGAGTATCCTTCAATGTGTTTTTACTGCGCTAGCATAAGCATTGAAGGAAAAGTGATTATTTAGAGCAGAGAAACTGCTGTCATCAGATTGCGGCTCTCATTTGCTTTATCTCGACACGCGCTTTCTCTGCATACTAAAAAGCAGCATTAACAGAGCCCCTTACTGTGTTTTCTTGATATGTGTTTTATCTGCGCCTAGTAATGCATTTAAGGAATAGCGATTAACTCGAGCAGAGAAGCTGCTATCATCAGATTGTGTATTGCCATAGCCTTATCTCTACAAGATATTTCACTGCAAACTACAGAACAGCATTAACATCCATCCTAACAATATTCTCTTGGTATGTGTTCTATCTGCGCATACTATAGCATTTAAGGAAAAGCAATTATCTCGAGCAGAGAAGCTGCTATCATCAGATTGTGGCTTTCATCAGCTTTATCTCTACAAGCGCTTTCACTACAACCTACAAAGCAGCTTTGGCTAGCTTTTTATTCGAGTATCCTTCAATGTGTTCTAACTGCGCTTGCATAAGCATTGAAGGAAAAGTGATTATTTCGAGCAGAGAAACTGCTGTCACTAGATTGTGGCTTTCATCATCTTTATCTCGACAAGCGCTTTGTCTGCATACTAAAAAGCAGCATTAACAGAGCCCCTTACTGTGTTTTCTTGATATGTGTTTTATCTGCGCCTACTAATGCATTGAAGGAAAAGTGATTATATCGGGCAGAGAAACTGCTGTCATCAGATTGCGGCTTTCATTTGCTTTATCTCGACAAGCGCATTCTCTGCCTACTAAAAAGCAGCATTAACAGAGCCCCTTACTGTGTTTTCTTGATATGTGTTTTAACTGCCCCTTGTAATGCATTTAAGGAAAAGCGATTATCTCGAGCAGAGAAGCTGCTATAATCAGATTGTGGCTTTCATCAGCTTTATCTCTACAAGCGCTTTCACTGCAAACTACAAATCAGCTTTGGCTAGCTTTTTATTCGAGTATCCTTCAATGTGTTCTAACTGCGCTTGCATAAGCATTGAAGGAAAAGTGATTATCTCGAGCAGAGAAACTGCTGTCACTAGATTATGGCTTTCATCAGCTTTATCTCTTCAAGCGCTTTCTCTGCATACTAAAAAGCAGCCTTAACAGAGCCCCTTACTATGTTCTCTTGATATGTGTTCTATCTGCGCCTAGTAATGCATTTAAGGAAAAGCGATTATCTCGGGTAGAGAAGCTGCTATCCTCAGATTGTGGCTTTCATCAGCTTTATCTCTTCAAGCGCTTTCACTGCAAACTACAAAGGAGCATTGACAGAGCTCCTTATTATTCTCTCTTGTTGTGTTTTCTCTCTGCGCATAGTAATGCATTCAAGGTAAACCGATTATCTCGAGTAGAGAAGCTGCTATCATCAGATTGTGGCTTTCATCTGCTTTATTTCTACAAGCGCTATAACTGCATCATACAAAGCAGCTTTGGCTAGCTTTTTATTAGAGTATCCTTCAATGTGTTTTTACTGCGGTAGCATAAGCATTGAAGGAAAAGTGATTATTTAGAGCAGAGAAACTGCTGTCATCAGATTGCGGCTCTCATTTGCTTTATCTCGACACGCGCTTTCTCTGCATACTAAAAAGCAGCATTAACAGAGCCCCTTACTGTGTTCTCTTGATATGTGTTTTATCTGCGCCTAGTAATGCATTTAAGGAAAAGCGATTATCTCCAGCAGAGAAGCTGCTATCATCAGATTGTGGCTTTCATCAGCTTTATCTCTACAAGCGCTTTCACTGCAAACTACAAAGCAGCTTTGGCTAGCTTTTTATTCGAGTATCCTTCAATGTGTTCTAACTGCGCTTGCATAAGAATTGAAGGAAAAGTGATTATCTCGAGCAGAGAAACTGCTGTCACTAGATTGTGGCTTTCATCAGCTTCATCTCTTCAAGCGCTTTCTCTGCATACTAAAAAGCAGCATTAACAGAGCCCCTTACTATGTTCTTTTGATATGTGTTCTATCTGCGCCTAGTAATGCATTTAATGTAAACCGATTATCTCGAGTAGAGAAGCTGCTATCATCAGATTGTGGCTTTCATCTGCTTTATTTCTACAAGCGCTATCACTGCATCCTACAAAGCAGCTTTGGCTAGCTTTTTATTAGAGTATCCTTCAATGTGTTTTTACTGCGCTAGCATAAGCATTGAATGAAAAGTGATTATTTAGAGCAGAGAAACTGCTGTCATCAGATTACGGCTCTCATTTGCTTTATCTCGACAAGCGCTTTCTCTGCATACTAAAAGCAGCATTAACAGAGCCCCTTACTGTGTTCTCTTGATATGTGTTTTATCTGCGCCTAGTAATGCATTTAAGGAAAAGCGATTAACTCGAGCAGAGAAGCTGCTATCATCAGATTGTGTATTGCCATAGCCTTATCTCTACAAGATATTTCACTGCAAACTACAGAACTGCATTAACAGCCATCCTAACAATATTCCCATGGTATGTGTTCTATCTGCGCATAATAAAGCATTTAAGGAAAAGCGATTATCTCGAGCAGGGAAGCTGCTATCATCAGATTGTGGCTTTCATCAGCTTTATCTCTTCAAGCGCTTTCTCTGCATACTAAGAAGCAGCATTAACAGAGCCCCTTACTGTGTTCTCTTGGTATGTGTCTTATCTGCGCCTAGTAATGCATTTAAGGAAAAGCGATTATCTCGAGCAGAGAAACTGCTGTCATCAGATTGCGGCTTTCATTTGCTTTATCTCGACAAGCGCTTTCTCTGCATACTGAAAAGCAGCATTAACAGAGCCCCTTACTATGTTCTCTTGATATGTGTTCTATCTGCGCCTAGTAATGCATTTAAGGAAAAGCGATTATCTCGGGCAGAGAAGCTGCTATCCTCAGATTGTGGCTTTCATCAGCTTTATCTCTTCAAGCGCTTTCACTGCAAACTACAAAGGAGCATTGACAGAGCTCCTTATTATTCTCTCTTGTTGTGTTTTCTCTCTGCGCCTAGTAATGCATTTAAGGTAAACCGATTATCTCGAGTAGAGAAGCTGCTATCATCAGATTGTGGCTTTCATCTGCTTTATTTCTACAAGCGCTATCACTGCATCCTACAAAGCAGCTTTGGCTAGCTTTTTATTAGAGTATCCTTCAATGTGTTTTTACTGCGCTAGCATAAGCATTGAAGGAAAAGTGATTATTTAGAGCAGAGAAACTGCTGTCATCAGATTGCGGCTCTCATTTGCTTTATCTCGACAAGCGCTTTCTCTGCATACTAAAAAGCAGCATTAACAGAGCCCCTTACTGTGTTTTCTTGATATGTGTTTTATCTGCGCCTAGTAATGCATTTAAGGAATAGCGATTAACTCGAGCAGAGAAGCTGCTATCATCAGATTGTGTATTGCCATAGCCTTATCTCTACAAGATATTTCACTGCAAACTACAGAACAGCATTAACATCCATCCTAACAATATTCTCTTGGTATGTGTTCTATCTGCGCATACTATAGCATTTAAGGAAAAGCGATTATCTCGAGCAGAGAAGCTGCTATCATCAGATTGTGGCTTTCATCAGCTTTATCTCTACAAGCGCTTTCACTACAACCTACAAAGCAGCTTTGGCTAGCTTTTTATTCGAGTATCCTTCAATGTGTTCTAACTGCGCTTGCATAAGCATTGAAGGAAAAGTGATTATTTCGAGCAGAGAAACTGCTGTCACTAGATTGTGGCTTTCATCATCTTTATCTCGACAAGCGCTTTGTCTGCATACTAAAAAGCAGCATTAACAGAGCCCCTTACTGTGTTTTCTTGATATGTGTTTTATCTGCGCCTACTAATGCATTGAAGGAAAAGTGATTATCTCGGGCAGAGAAACTGCTGTCATCAGATTGCGGCTTTCATTTGCTTTATCTCGACAAGCGCATTCTCTGCCTACTAAAAAGCAGCATTAACAGAGCCCCTTACTGTGTTTTCTTGATATGTGTTTTAACTGCCCCTTGTAATGCATTTAAGGAAAAGCGATTATCTCGAGCAGAGAAGCTGCTATAATCAGATTGTGGCTTTCATCAGCTTTATCTCTACAAGCGCTTTCACTGCAAACTACAAATCAGCTTTGGCTAGCTTTTTATTCGAGTATCCTTCAATGTGTTCTAACTGCGCTTGCATAAGCATTGAAGGAAAAGTGATTATCTCGAGCAGAGAAACTGCTGTCACTAGATTATGGCTTTCATCAGCTTTATCTCTTCAAGCGCTTTCTCTGCATACTAAAAAGCAGCCTTAACAGAGCCCCTTACTATGTTCTCTTGATATGTGTTCTATCTGCGCCTAGTAATGCATTTAAGGAAAAGCGATTATCTCGGGTAGAGAAGCTGCTATCCTCAGATTGTGGCTTTCATCAGCTTTATCTCTTCAAGCGCTTTCACTGCAAACTACAAAGGAGCATTGACAGAGCTCCTTATTATTCTCTCTTGTTGTGTTTTCTCTCTGCGCATAGTAATGCATTCAAGGTAAACCGATTATCTCGAGTAGAGAAGCTGCTATCATCAGATTGTGGCTTTCATCTGCTTTATTTCTACAAGCGCTATAACTGCATCATACAAAGCAGCTTTGGCTAGCTTTTTATTAGAGTATCCTTCAATGTGTTTTTACTGCGGTAGCATAAGCATTGAAGGAAAAGTGATTATTTAGAGCAGAGAAACTGCTGTCATCAGATTGCGGCTCTCATTTGCTTTATCTCGACACGCGCTTTCTCTGCATACTAAAAAGCAGCATTAACAGAGCCCCTTACTGTGTTCTCTTGATATGTGTTTTATCTGCGCCTAGTAATGCATTTAAGGAAAAGCGATTATCTCCAGCAGAGAAGCTGCTATCATCAGATTGTGGCTTTCATCAGCTTTATCTCTACAAGCGCTTTCACTGCAAACTACAAAGCAGCTTTGGCTAGCTTTTTATTCGAGTATCCTTCAATGTGTTCTAACTGCGCTTGCATAAGAATTGAAGGAAAAGTGATTATCTCGAGCAGAGAAACTGCTGTCACTAGATTGTGGCTTTCATCAGCTTCATCTCTTCAAGCGCTTTCTCTGCATACTAAAAAGCAGCATTAACAGAGCCCCTTACTATGTTCTTTTGATATGTGTTCTATCTGCGCCTAGTAATGCATTTAATGTAAACCGATTATCTCGAGTAGAGAAGCTGCTATCATCAGATTGTGGCTTTCATCTGCTTTATTTCTACAAGCGCTATCACTGCATCCTACAAAGCAGCTTTGGCTAGCTTTTTATTAGAGTATCCTTCAATGTGTTTTTACTGCGCTAGCATAAGCATTGAATGAAAAGTGATTATTTAGAGCAGAGAAACTGCTGTCATCAGATTACGGCTCTCATTTGCTTTATCTCGACAAGCGCTTTCTCTGCATACTAAAAGCAGCATTAACAGAGCCCCTTACTGTGTTCTCTTGATATGTGTTTTATCTGCGCCTAGTAATGCATTTAAGGAAAAGCGATTAACTCGAGCAGAGAAGCTGCTATCATCAGATTGTGTATTGCCATAGCCTTATCTCTACAAGATATTTCACTGCAAACTACAGAACTGCATTAACAGCCATCCTAACAATATTCCCATGGTATGTGTTCTATCTGCGCATAATAAAGCATTTAAGGAAAAGCGATTATCTCGAGCAGGGAAGCTGCTATCATCAGATTGTGGCTTTCATCAGCTTTATCTCTTCAAGCGCTTTCTCTGCATACTAAGAAGCAGCATTAACAGAGCCCCTTACTGTGTTCTCTTGGTATGTGTCTTATCTGCGCCTAGTAATGCATTTAAGGAAAAGCGATTATCTCGAGCAGAGAAACTGCTGTCATCAGATTGCGGCTTTCATTTGCTTTATCTCGACAAGCGCTTTCTCTGCATACTGAAAAGCAGCATTAACAGAGCCCCTTACTATGTTCTCTTGATATGTGTTCTATCTGCGCCTAGTAATGCATTTAAGGAAAAGCGATTATCTCGGGCAGAGAAGCTGCTATCCTCAGATTGTGGCTTTCATCAGCTTTATCTCTTCAAGCGCTTTCACTGCAAACTACAAAGGAGCATTGACAGAGCTCCTTATTATTCTCTCTTGTTGTGTTTTCTCTCTGCGCCTAGTAATGCATTTAAGGTAAACCGATTATCTCGAGTAGAGAAGCTGCTATCATCAGATTGTGGCTTTCATCTGCTTTATTTCTACAAGCGCTATCACTGCATCCTACAAAGCAGCTTTGGCTAGCTTTTTATTAGAGTATCCTTCAATGTGTTTTTACTGCGCTAGCATAAGCATTGAAGGAAAAGTGATTATTTAGAGCAGAGAAACTGCTGTCATCAGATTGCGGCTCTCATTTGCTTTATCTCGACAAGCGCTTTCTCTGCATACTAAAAAGCAGCATTAACAGAGCCCCTTACTGTGTTTTCTTGATATGTGTTTTATCTGCGCCTAGTAATGCATTTAAGGAATAGCGATTAACTCGAGCAGAGAAGCTGCTATCATCAGATTGTGTATTGCCATAGCCTTATCTCTACAAGATATTTCACTGCAAACTACAGAACAGCATTAACATCCATCCTAACAATATTCTCTTGGTATGTGTTCTATCTGCGCATACTATAGCATTTAAGGAAAAGCGATTATCTCGAGCAGAGAAGCTGCTATCATCAGATTGTGGCTTTCATCAGCTTTATCTCTACAAGCGCTTTCACTACAACCTACAAAGCAGCTTTGGCTAGCTTTTTATTCGAGTATCCTTCAATGTGTTCTAACTGCGCTTGCATAAGCATTGAAGGAAAAGTGATTATTTCGAGCAGAGAAACTGCTGTCACTAGATTGTGGCTTTCATCATCTTTATCTCGACAAGCGCTTTGTCTGCATACTAAAAAGCAGCATTAACAGAGCCCCTTACTGTGTTTTCTTGATATGTGTTTTATCTGCGCCTACTAATGCATTGAAGGAAAAGTGATTATCTCGGGCAGAGAAACTGCTGTCATCAGATTGCGGCTTTCATTTGCTTTATCTCGACAAGCGCATTCTCTGCCTACTAAAAAGCAGCATTAACAGAGCCCCTTACTGTGTTTTCTTGATATGTGTTTTAACTGCCCCTTGTAATGCATTTAAGGAAAAGCGATTATCTCGAGCAGAGAAGCTGCTATAATCAGATTGTGGCTTTCATCAGCTTTATCTCTACAAGCGCTTTCACTGCAAACTACAAATCAGCTTTGGCTAGCTTTTTATTCGAGTATCCTTCAATGTGTTCTAACTGCGCTTGCATAAGCATTGAAGGAAAAGTGATTATCTCGAGCAGAGAAACTGCTGTCACTAGATTATGGCTTTCATCAGCTTTATCTCTTCAAGCGCTTTCTCTGCATACTAAAAAGCAGCCTTAACAGAGCCCCTTACTATGTTCTCTTGATATGTGTTCTATCTGCGCCTAGTAATGCATTTAAGGAAAAGCGATTATCTCGGGTAGAGAAGCTGCTATCCTCAGATTGTGGCTTTCATCAGCTTTATCTCTTCAAGCGCTTTCACTGCAAACTACAAAGGAGCATTGACAGAGCTCCTTATTATTCTCTCTTGTTGTGTTTTCTCTCTGCGCCTAGTAATGCATTAAAGGTAAACCGATTATCTCGAGTAGAGAAGCTGCTATCATCAGATTGTGGCTTTCATCTGCTTTATTTCTACAAGCGCAATAACTGCATCATACAAAGCAGCTTTGGCTAGCTTTTTATTAGAGTATCCTTCAATGTGTTTTTACTGCGGTAGCATAAGCATTGAAGGAAAAGTGATTATTTAGAGCAGAGAAACTGCTGTCATCAGATTGCGGCTCTCATTTGCTTTATCTCGACACGCGCTTTCTCTGCATACTAAAAAGCAGCATTAACAGAGCCCCTTACTGTGTTCTCTTGATATGTGTTTTATCTGCGCCTAGTAATGCATTTAAGGAAAAGCGATTATCTCGAGCAGAGAAGCTGCTATCATCAGATTGTGGCTTTCATCAGCTTTATCTCTACAAGCGCTTTCACTGCAAACTACAAAGCAGCTTTGGCTAGCTTTTTATTCGAGTATCCTTCAATGTGTTCTAACTGCGCTTGCATAAGAATTGAAGGAAAAGTGATTATCTCGAGCAGAGAAACTGCTGTCACTAGATTGTGGCTTTCATCAGCTTCATCTCTTCAAGCGCTTTCTCTGCATACTAAAAAGCAGCATTAAAAGAGCCCCTTACTATGTTCTTTTGATATGTGTTCTATCTGCGCCTAGTAATGCATTTAATGTAAACCGATTATCTCGAGTAGAGAAGCTGCTATCATCAGATTGTGGCTTTCATCTGCTTTATTTCTACAAGCGCTATCACTGCATCCTACAAAGCAGCTTTGGCTAGCTTTTTATTAGAGTATCCTTAAATGTGTTTTTACTGCGCTAGCATAAGCATTGAAGGAAAAGTGATTATTTAGAGCAGAGAAACTGCTGTCATCAGATTACGGCTCTCATTTGCTTTATCTCGACAAGCGCTTTCTCTGCATACTAAAAGCAGCATTAACAGAGCCCCTTACTGTGTTCTCTTGATATGTGTTTTATCTGCGCCTAGTAATGCATTTAAGGAAAAGCGATTAACTCGAGCAGAGAAGCTGCTATCATCAGATTGTGTATTGCCATAGCCTTATCTCTACAAGATATTTCACTGCAAACTACAGAACTGCTTTAACAGCCATCCTAACAATATTCCCATGGTATGTGTTCGATCTGCGCATACTAAAGCATTTAAGGAAAAGCGATTATCTCGAGCAGAGAAGCTGCTATCATCAGATTGTGTCTTTCATAAGCTTTATCTCTACAAGCGCTTTCACTGCAACCTACAAAGCAGCTTTGGCTACCTTTTTATTCGAGTATCCTTCAATGTGTTCTAACTGCGCTTGCATAAGCATTGAAGGAAAAGTGATTATTTCGAGCAGAGAAACTGCTGTCACTAGATTGTGGCTTTCATCAGCTCTATCTCTTCAAGCGCTTTCTCTGCATACTAAGAAGCAGCATTAACAGAGCCCCTTACTGTGTTCTCTTGGTATGTGTTTTATCTGCGCCTAGTAATGCATTTAAGGAAAAGCGATTATCTCGAGCAGAGAAACTGCTGTCATCAGATTGCGGCTTTCATTTGCTTTATCTCGACAAGCGCTTTCTCTGCATACTAAAAAGCAGCATTAACAGAGCCCCTTACTATGTTCTCTTGATATGTGTTCTATCTGCGCCTAGTAATGCATTTAAGGAAAAGCGATTATCTCGGGCAGAGAAGCTGCTATCCTCAGATTGTGGCTTTCATCAGCTTTATCTCTTCAAGTGCTTTCACTGCAAACTACAAAGGAGCACTGACAGAGCTCCTTATTATTCTCTCTTGTTGTGTTTTCTCTCTGCGCCTAGTAATGCATTTAAGGTAAACCGATTATCTCGAGTAGAGAAGCTGCTATCATCAGATTGTGGCTTTCATCTGCTTTATTTCTACAAGCGCTATCACTGCATCCTACAAAGCAGCTTTGGCTAGCTTTTTATTAGAGTATCCTTCAATGTGTTTTTACTGCGGTAGCATAAGCATTGAAGGAAAAGTGATTATTTAGAGCAGAGAAACTGCTGTCATCAGATTGCGGCTCTCATTTGCTTTATCTCGACAAGCGCTTTCTCTGCATACTAAAAAGCAGCATTAACAGAGCCCCTTACTGTGTTCTCTTGATATGTGTTTTATCTGCGCCTAGTAATGCATTTAAGGAAAAGCGATTATCTCGAGCAGAGAAGCTGCTATCATCAGATTGTGGCTTTCATCAGCTTTATCTCTACAAGCGCTTTCACTGCAAACTACAAAGCAGCTTTGGCTAGCTTTTTATTCGAGTATCCTTCAATGTGTTCTAACTGCGCTTGCATAAGCATTGAAGGAAAAGTGATTATCTCGAGCAGAGAAACTGCTGTCACTAGATTGTGGCTTTCATCAGCTTCATCTCTTCAAGCGCTTTCTCTGCATACTAAAAAGCAGCATTAACAGAGCCCCTTACTATGTTCTTTTGATATGTGTTCTATCTGCGCCTAGTAATGCATTTAATTTAAACGGATTATCTCGAGTAGAGAAGCTGCTATCATCAGATTGTGGCTTTCATCTGCTTTATTTCTACAAGCGCTATCACTGCATCCTACAAAGCAGCTTTGGCTAGCTTTTTATTAGAGTATCCTTAAATGTGTTTTTACTGCGCTAGCATAAGCATTGAAGGAAAAGTGATTATTTAGAGCAGAGAAACTGCTGTCATCAGATTACGGCTCTCATTTGCTTTATCTCGACAAGCGCTTTCTCTGCATACTAAAAGCAGCATTAGCAGAGCCCCTTACTGTGTTCTCTTGATATGTGTTTTATCTGCGCCTAGTAATGCATTTAAGGAAAAGCGATTATCTCGAGCAGAGAAGCTGCTATCATCAGATTGTGTATTGCCATAGCCTTATCTCTACAAGATATTTCACTGCAAACTACAGAACTGCATTAACAGCCATCCTAACAATATTCCCATGGTATGTGTTCTATCTGCGCATACTAAAGCATTTAAGGAAAAGCGATTATCTCGAGCAGGGAAGCTGCTATCATCAGATTGTGGCTTTCATCAGCTTTATCTCTACAAGCGCTTTCACTGCAACCTACAAAGCAGCTTTGGCTACCTTTTTATTCGAGTATCCTTCAATGTGTTCTAACTGCGCTTGCATAAGCATTGAAGGAAAAGTGATTATTTCGAGCAGAGAAACTGCTGTCACTAGATTGTGGCTTTCATCAGCTTTATCTCTTCAAGCGCTTTCTCTGCATACTAAGAAGCAGCATTAACAGAGCCCCTTACTGTGTTCTCTTGGTATGTGTCTTATCTGCGCCTAGTAATGCATTTAAGGAAAAGCGATTATCTCGAGCAGAGAAACTGCTGTCATCAGATTGCGGCTTTCATTTGCTTTATCTCGACAAGCGCTTTCTCTGCATACTGAAAAGCAGCATTAACAGAGCCCCTTACTATGTTCTCTTGATATGTGTTCTATCTGCGCCTAGTAATGCATTTAAGGAAAAGCGATTATCTCGGGCAGAGAAGCTGCTATCCTCAGATTGTGGCTTTCATCAGCTTTATCTCTTCAAGCGCTTTCACTGCAAACTACAAAGGAGCATTGACAGAGCTCCTTATTATTCTCTCTTGTTGTGTTTTCTCTCTGCGCCTAGTAATGCATTTAAGTTAAACCGATTATCTCGAGTAGAGAAGCTGCTATCATCAGATTGTGGCTTTCATCTGCTTTATTTCTACAAGCGCTATCACTGCATCCTACAAAGCAGCTTTGGCTAGCTTTTTATTCGAGTATCCTTCAATGTGTTCTAACTGCGCTTGCATAAGCATTGAAGGAAAAGTGATTATTTCGAGCAGAGAAACTGCTGTCACTAGATTGTGGCTTTCATCATCTTTATCTCGACAAGCGCTTTCTCTGCATACTAAAAAGCAGCATTAACAGAGCCCCTTACTGTGTTTTCTTGATATGTGTTTTATCTGCGCCTACTAATGCATTTAGGGAAAAGCGATTATCTCGAGCAGAGAAGCTGCTGTCATCAGATTGCGGCTTTCATTTGCTTTATCTCGACAAGCGCTTTGTCTGCATACTAAAAAGCAGCATTAACAGAGCCCCTTACTGTGTTTTCTTGATATGTGTTTTATCTGCGCCTAGTAATGCCTTTAAGGAAAAGCGATTATCTCGGGCAGAGAAACTGCTGTCATCAGATTACGGCTTTCATTTGCTTTATCTCGACAAGCGCTTTCTCTGCACACTAAAAAGCAGCATTAACAGAGCCCCTTACTATGTTCTCTTGATATGTGTTCTATCTGCGCCTAGTAATGCATTTAAGGAAAAGCGATTATCTCGGGCAGAGAAGCTGCTATCCTCAGATTGTGGCTTTCATCAGCTTTATCTCTACAAGCGCTTTCACTGCAAACTACAAAGCAGCTTTGGCTAGCTTTTTATTCGAGTATCCTTCAATGTGTTCTAACTGCGCTTGCATAAGCATTGAAGGAAAAGTGATTATCTCGAGCAGAGAAACTGCTGTCACTAGATTGTGGCTTTCATCAGCTTCATCTCTTCAAGCGCTTTCTCTGCATACTAAAAAGCAGCATTAACAGAGCCCCTTACTATGTTCTTTTGATATGTGTTCTATCTGCGCCTAGTAATGCATTTAATTTAAACGGATTATCTCGAGTAGAGAAGCTGCTATCATCAGATTGTGGCTTTCATCTGCTTTATTTCTACAAGCGCTATCACTGCATCCTACAAAGCAGCTTTGGCTAGCTTTTTATTAGAGTATCCTTAAATGTGTTTTTACTGCGCTAGCATAAGCATTGAAGGAAAAGTGATTATTTAGAGCAGAGAAACTGCTGTCATCAGATTACGGCTCTCATTTGCTTTATCTCGACAAGCGCTTTCTCTGCATACTAAAAGCAGCATTAACAGAGCCCCTTACTGTGTTCTCTTGATATGTGTTTTATCTGCGCCTAGTAATGCATTTAAGGAAAAGCGATTATCTCGAGCAGAGAAGCTGCTATCATCAGATTGTGTATTGCCATAGCCTTATCTCTACAAGATATTTCACTGCAAACTACAGAACTGCATTAACAGCCATCCTAACAATATTCCCATGGTATGTGTTCTATCTGCGCATACTAAAGCATTTAAGGAAAAGCGATTATCTCGAGCAGGGAAGCTGCTATCATCAGATTGTGGCTTTCATCAGCTTTATCTCTACAAGCGCTTTCACTGCAACCTACAAAGCAGCTTTGGCTACCTTTTTATTCGAGTATCCTTCAATGTGTTCTAACTGCGCTTGCATAAGCATTGAAGGAAAAGTGATTATTTCGAGCAGAGAAACTGCTGTCACTAGATTGTGGCTTTCATCAGCTTTATCTCTTCAAGCGCTTTCTCTGCATACTAAGAAGCAGCATTAACAGAGACCCTTACTGTGTTCTCTTGATTAGTGTTTTATCTGCGCCTAGTAATGCATTTAAGGAAAAGCGACTATCTCGAGCAGAGAAACTGCTGTCATCAGATTGCGGCTTTCATTTGCTTTATCTCGACAAGCGCTTTCTCTGCATACTAAAAGCAGCATTAACAGAGCCCCTTACTGTGTTCTCTTGATATGTGTTTTATCTGCGCCTAGTAATGCATTTAAGGAAAAGCGATTAACTCGAGCAGAGAAGCTGCTATCATCAGATTGTGTATTGCCATAACCTTATCTCTACAAGATATTTCACTGCAAACTACAGAACTGCATTAACAGCCATCCTAACAATATTCCCATGGTATGTGTTCGATCTGCGCATACTAAAGCATTTAAGGAAAAGCGATTATCTCGAGCAGAGAAACTGCTATCATCAGATTGTGTCTTTCATAAGCTTTATCTCTACAAGCGCTTTCACTGCAACCTACAAAGCAGCTTTGGCTACCTTTTTATTCGAGTATCCTTCAATGTGTTCTAACTGCGCTTGCATAAGCATTGAAGGAAAAGTGATTATTTCGAGCAGAGAAACTGCTGTCACTAGATTGTGGCTTTCATCAGCTTTATCTCTTCAAGCGCTTTCTCTGCATACTAAGAAGCAGCATTAACAGAGCCCCTTACTGTGTTCTCTTGGTATGTGTTTTATCTGCGCCTAGTAATGCATTTAAGGAAAAGCGATTATCTCGAGCAGAGAAACTGCTGTCATCAGATTGCGGCTTTCATTTGCTTTATCTCGACAAGCGCTTTCTCTGCATACTGAAAAGCAGCATTAACAGAGCCCCTTACTATGTTCTCTTGATATGTGTTCTATCTGCGCCTAGTAATGCATTTAAGGAAAAGCGATTATCTCGGGCAGAGAAGCTGCTATCCTCAGATTGTGGCTTTCATCAGCTTTATCTCTTCAAGCGCTTTCACTGCAAACTACAAAGGAGCATTGACAGAGCTCCTTATTATTCTCTCTTGTTGTGTTTTCTCTCTGCGCGTAGTAATGCATTTAAGGTAAACCGATTATCTCGAGTAGAGAAGCTGCTATTATCAGATTGTGGCTTTCATCTGCTTTATTTCTACAAGCGCTATCACTGCATCCTATAAAGCAGCTTTGGCTAGCTTTTTATTAGAGTATCCTTCAATGTGTTTTTACTGCGCTAGCATAAGCATTGAAGGAAAAGTGATTATTTAGAGCAGAGAAACTGCTGTCATCAGATTGCGGCTCTCATTTGCTTTATCTCGACACGCGCTTTCTCTGCATACTAAAAAGCAGCATTAACAGAGCCCCTTACTGTGTTTTCTTGATATGTGTTTTATCTGCGCCTAGTAATGCATTTAAGGAATAGCGATTAACTCGAGCAGAGAAGCTGCTATCATCAGATTGTGTATTGCCATAGCCTTATCTCTACAAGATATTTCACTGCAAACTACAGAACAGCATTAACATCCATCCTAACAATATTCTCTTGGTATGTGTTCTATCTGCGCATACTATAGCATTTAAGGAAAAGCGATTATCTCGAGCAGAGAAGCTGCTATCATCAGATTGTGGCTTTCATCAGCTTTATCTCTACAAGCGCTTTCACTACAACCTACAAAGCAGCTTTGGCTAGCTTTTTATTCGAGTATCCTTCAATGTGTTCTAACTGCGCTTGCATAAGCATTGAAGGAAAAGTGATTATTTCGAGCAGAGAAACTGCTGTCACTAGATTGTGGCTTTCATCATCTTTATCTCGACAAGCGCTTTCTCTGCATACTAAAAAGCAGCATTAACAGAGCCCCTTACTGTGTTTTCTTGATATGTGTTTTATCTGCGCCTACTAATGCATTTAGGGAAAAGCGATTATCTCGAGCAGAGAAGCTGCTGTCATCAGATTGCGGCTTTCATTTGCTTTATCTCGACAAGCGCTTTGTCTGCATACTAAAAAGCAGCATTAACAGAGCCCCTTACTGTGTTTTCTTGATATGTGTTTTATCTGCGCCTACTAATGCATTTAAGGAAAAGCGATTATCTCGGGCAGAGAAACTGCTGTCATCAGATTGCGGCTTTCATTTGCTTTATCTCGACAAGCGCATTCTCTGCCTACTAAAAAGCAGCATTAACAGAGCCCCTTACTGTGTTTTCTTGATATGTGTTTTAACTGCGCCTTGTAATGCATTTAAGGAAAAGCGATTATCTCGAGCAGAGAAGCTGCTATAATCAGATTGTGGCTTTCATCAGCTTTATCTCTACAAGCGCTTTCACTGCAAACTACAAATCAGCTTTGGCTAGCTTTTTATTCGAGTATCCTTCAATGTGTTGTAACTGCGCTTGCATAAGCATTGAAGGAAAAGTGATTATCTCGAGCAGAGAAACTGCTGTCACTAGATTATGGCTTTCATCAGCTTTATCTCTTCAAGCGCTTTCTCTGCATACTAAAAAGCAGCATTAACAGAGCCCCTTACTATGTTCTCTTGATATGTGTTCTATCTGCGCCTAGTAATGCATTTAAGGAAAAGCGATTATCTCGGGTAGAGAAGCTGCTATCCTCAGATTGTGGCTTTCATCAGCTTTATCTCTTCAAGCGCTTTCACTGCAAACTACAAAGGAGCATTGACAGAGCTCCTTATTATTCTCTCTTGTTGTGTTTTCTCTCTGCGCATAGTAATGCATTCAAGGTAAACCGATTATCTCGAGTAGAGAAGCTGCTATCATCAGATTGTGGCTTTCATCTGCTTTATTTCTACAAGCGCTATAACTGCATCATACAAAGCAGCTTTGGCTAGCTTTTTATTAGAGTATCCTTCAATGTGTTTTTACTGCGGTAGCATAAGCATTGAAGGAAAAGTGATTATTTAGAGCAGAGAAACTGCTGTCATCAGATTGCGGCTCTCATTTGCTTTATCTCGACACGCGCTTTCTCTGCATACTAAAAAGCAGCATTAACAGAGCCCCTTACTGTGTTCTCTTGATATGTGTTTTATCTGCGCCTAGTAATGCATTTAAGGAAAAGCGATTATCTCCAGCAGAGAAGCTGCTATCATCAGATTGTGGCTTTCATCAGCTTTATCTCTACAAGCGCTTTCACTGCAAACTACAAAGCAGCTTTGGCTAGCTTTTTATTCGAGTATCCTTCAATGTGTTCTAACTGCGCTTGCATAAGCATTGAAGGAAAAGTGATTATCTCGAGCAGAGAAACTGCTGTCACTAGATTGTGGCTTTCATCAGCTTCATCTCTTCAAGCGCTTTCTCTGCATACTAAAAAGCAGCATTAACAGAGCCCCTTACTATGTTCTTTTGATATGTGTTCTATCTGCGCCTAGTAATGCATTTAATGTAAACCGATTATCTCGAGTAGAGAAGCTGCTATCATCAGATTGTGGCTTTCATCTGCTTTATTTCTACAAGCGCTATCACTGCATCCTACAAAGCAGCTTTGGCTAGCTTTTTATTAGAGTATCCTTAAATGTGTTTTTACTGCGCTAGCATAAGCATTGAAGGAAAAGTGATTATTTAGAGCAGAGAAACTGCTGTCATCAGATTACGGCTCTCATTTGCTTTATCTCGACAAGCGCTTTCTCTGCATACTAAAAGCAGCATTAACAGAGCCCCTTACTGTGTTCTCTTGATATGTGTTTTATCTGCGCCTAGTAATGCATTTAAGGAAAAGCGATTAACTCGAGCAGAGAAGCTGCTATCATCAGATTGTGTATTGCCATAGCCTTATCTCTACAAGATATTTCACTGCAAACTACAGAACTGCATTAACAGCCATCCTAACAATATTCCCATGGTATGTGTTCGATCTGCGCATACTAAAGCATTTAAGGAAAAGCGATTATCTCGAGCAGAGAAGCTGCTATCATCAGATTGTGTCTTTCATAAGCTTTATCACTACAAGCGCTTTCACTGCAACCTACAAAGCAGCTTTGGCTACCTTTTTATTCGAGTATCCTTCAATGTGTTCTAACTGCGCTTGCATAAGCATTGAAGGAAAAGTGATTATTTCTAGCAGAGAAACTGCTGTCACTAGATTGTGGCTTTCATCAGCTTTATCTCTTCAAGCGCTTTCTCTGCATACTAAAAAGCAGCATTAACAGAGCCCCTTACTATGTTCCCTTGATATGTGTCTTATCTGCGCCTAGTAATGCATTTAAGGAAAAGCGATTATCTCGAGCAGAGAAGCTGCTATCATCAGATTGTGGCTTTGATGACCTTTAGCTCTACAAGCGCTTTCACTGCAAAGTAAGAAGCAGAATTAACAGAGTTCCTTACTTTGTTCTCCTGATTTGTGTTCTATCTGCGCCTAGTAATGCATTTAAGGAAAAGCGATTATCTCGAGTAGAGAAGCTGCTATCTTCAGATTGTGGCTTTCATCAGCTTTATCTCTTCAAGCGATTTCACTGCAAACTACAAAGGAGCATTGACAGAGCCCCTTATTATTCTCTCTTGTTATGTTTTCTATCTGCGCCTAGTAATGCATTTAAGGTAAACCGATTATCTCGAGTGAAGAAGCTGCTATCATCAGATTGTGGCTTTCATCAGCTTTATTTCTACAAGCGCTATCACTGCAACCTATAAAGCAGCTTTGGCTAGCTTTTTATTCGAGTATCCTTAAATGTGTTCTAACTGCGCTTGCATAAGCATTGAAAGAAAAGTGATTATTTAGAGTAGAGAAACTGCTGTCACTAGATTGCGGCTTTCATTTGCTTTATCTCGTCAAGCGCTTTCTCTGCATACTAAAAAGCAGCATTAACAGAGCCCCTTACTATGTTCTCTTGATATGTGTTCTATCTGCGCCTAGTAATGCATTTAAGGAAAAGCGATTATCTCGGGCAGAGAAGCTGCTATCCTCAGATTGTAGCTTTCTTTAGCTTTATATCTTCAAGCGCTTTCACTGCAAACTACAAAGGAGCATTGACTGAGCTCCTGATTATTCTCTCTTGTTTTGTTTTCTATCTGCGCCTAGTAATGCATTTAAGGTACACCGATTATCTCGAGTAGAGAAGCTGCTATCATCAGATTGTGGCTTTCATCTGCTTTATTTCTACAAGCGCTATCACTGCATCCTACAAAGCAGCTTTGGCTAGCTTTTTATGAGAGTATCCTTAAATGTGTTTTTACTGCGCTAGCATAAGCATAGAAGGAAAAGTGATTATTTAGTGCAGAGGAACTGCTGTCATCAGATTACGGCTCTCATTTGCTTTATCTCGAAAAGCGCTTTCTCTGCATACTAAAAGCAGCATTAACAGAGCCCCTTACTGTGTTCTCTTGATATGTGTTCTATCTGCGCCTAGTAATGCATTTAAGGAAAAGCGATTATCTCGGGCAGAGAAGCTGCTATCCTCAGATTGTGGCTTTCATCAGCTTTATCTCTTCAAGCGCTTTCACTGCAAACTACAAAGGAGCATTGACAGAGCTCCTTATTATTCTCTCTTGTTGTGTTTTCTCTCTGCGCCTAGTAATGCATTTAAGTTAAACCGATTATCTCGAGTAGAGAAGCTGCTATCATCAGATTGTGGCTTTCATCTGCTTTATTTCTACAAGCGCTATCACTGCATCCTACAAAGCAGCTTTGGCTAGCTTTTTATTCGAGTATCCTTCAATGTGTTCTAACTGCGCTTGCATAAGCATTGAAGGAAAAGTGATTATTTCGAGCAGAGAAACTGCTGTCACTAGATTGTGGCTTTCATCATCTTTATCTCGACAAGCGCTTTCTCTGCATACTAAAAAGCAGCATTAACAGAGCCCCTTACTGTGTTTTCTTGATATGTGTTTTATCTGCGCCTACTAATGCATTTAGGGAAAAGCGATTATCTCGAGCAGAGAAGCTGCTGTCATCAGATTGCGGCTTTCATTTGCTTTATCTCGACAAGCGCTTTGTCTGCATACTAAAAAGCAGCATTAACAGAGCCCCTTACTGTGTTTTCTTGATATGTGTTTTATCTGCGCCTAGTAATGCCTTTAAGGAAAAGCGATTATCTCGGGCAGAGAAACTGCTGTCATCAGATTACGGCTTTCATTTGCTTTATCTCGACAAGCGCTTTCTCTGCACACTAAAAAGCAGCATTAACAGAGCCCCTTACTATGTTCTCTTGATATGTGTTCTATCTGCGCCTAGTAATGCATTTAAGGAAAAGCGATTATCTCGGGCAGAGAAGCTGCTATCCTCAGATTGTGGCTTTCATCAGCTTTATCTCTACAAGCGCTTTCACTGCAAACTACAAAGCAGCTTTGGCTAGCTTTTTATTCGAGTATCCTTCAATGTGTTCTAACTGCGCTTGCATAAGCATTGAAGGAAAAGTGATTATCTCGAGCAGAGAAACTGCTGTCACTAGATTGTGGCTTTCATCAGCTTCATCTCTTCAAGCGCTTTCTCTGCATACTAAAAAGCAGCATTAACAGAGCCCCTTACTATGTTCTTTTGATATGTGTTCTATCTGCGCCTAGTAATGCATTTAATGTAAACCGATTATCTCGAGTAGAGAAGCTGCTATCATCAGATTGTGGCTTTCATCTGCTTTATTTCTACAAGCGCTATCACTGCATCCTACAAAGCAGCTTTGGCTAGCTTTTTATTAGAGTATCCTTAAATGTGTTTTTACTGCGCTAGCATAAGCATTGAAGGAAAAGTGATTATTTAGAGCAGAGAAACTGCTGTCATCAGATTACGGCTCTCATTTGCTTTATCTCGACAAGCGCTTTCTCTGCATACTAAAAGCAGCATTAACAGAGCCCCTTACTGTGTTCTCTTGATATGTGTTTTATCTGCGCCTAGTAATGCATTTAAGGAAAAGCGATTATCTCGAGCAGAGAAGCTGCTATCATCAGATTGTGTATTGCCATAGCCTTATCTCTACAAGATATTTCACTGCAAACTACAGAACTGCATTAACAGCCATCCTAACAATATTCCCATGGTATGTGTTCTATCTGCGCATACTAAAGCATTTAAGGAAAAGCGATTATCTCGAGCAGGGAAGCTGCTATCATCAGATTGTGGCTTTCATCAGCTTTATCTCTACAAGCGCTTTCACTGCAACCTACAAAGCAGCTTTGGCTACCTTTTTATTCGAGTATCCTTCAATGTGTTCTAACTGCGCTTGCATAAGCATTGAAGGAAAAGTGATTATTTCGAGCAGAGAAACTGCTGTCACTAGATTGTGGCTTTCATCAGCTTTATCTCTTCAAGCGCTTTCTCTGCATACTAAGAAGCAGCATTAACAGAGACCCTTACTGTGTTCTCTTGATTAGTGTTTTATCTGCGCCTAGTAATGCATTTAAGGAAAAGCGACTATCTCGAGCAGAGAAACTGCTGTCATCAGATTGCGGCTTTCATTTGCTTTATCTCGACAAGCGCTTTCTCTGCGTACTAAAAGCAGCATTAACAGAGCCCCTTACTGTGTTCTCTTGATATGTGTTTTATCTGCGCCTAGTAATGCATTTAAGGAAAAGCGATTAACTCGAGCAGAGAAGCTGCTATCATCAGATTGTGTATTGCCATAACCTTATCTCTACAAGATATTTCACTGCAAACTACAGAACTGCATTAACAGCCATCCTAACAATATTCCCATGGTATGTGTTCGATCTGCGCATACTAAAGCATTTAAGGAAAAGCGATTATCTCGAGCAGAGAAACTGCTATCATCAGATTGTGTCTTTCATAAGCTTTATCTCTACAAGCGCTTTCACTGCAACCTACAAAGCAGCTTTGGCTACCTTTTTATTCGAGTATCCTTCAATGTGTTCTAACTGCGCTTGCATAAGCATTGAAGGAAAAGTGATTATTTCGAGCAGAGAAACTGCTGTCACTAGATTGTGGCTTTCATCAGCTTTATCTCTTCAAGCGCTTTCTCTGCATACTAAGAAGCAGCATTAACAGAGCCCCTTACTGTGTTCTCTTGGTATGTGTTTTATCTGCGCCTAGTAATGCATTTAAGGAAAAGCGATTATCTCGAGCAGAGAAACTGCTGTCATCAGATTGCGGCTTTCATTTGCTTTATCTCGACAAGCGCTTTCTCTGCATACTGAAAAGCAGCATTAACAGAGCCCCTTACTATGTTCTCTTGATATGTGTTCTATCTGCGCCTAGTAATGCATTTAAGGAAAAGCGATTATCTCGGGCAGAGAAGCTGCTATCCTCAGATTGTGGCTTTCATCAGCTTTATCTCTTCAAGCGCTTTCACTGCAAACTACAAAGGAGCATTGACAGAGCTCCTTATTATTCTCTCTTGTTGTGTTTTCTCTCTGCGCGTAGTAATGCATTTAAGGTAAACCGATTATCTCGAGTAGAGAAGCTGCAATTATCAGATTGTGGCTTTCATCTGCTTTATTTCTACAAGCGCTATCACTGCATCCTATAAAGCAGCTTTGGCTAGCTTTTTATTAGAGTATCCTTCAATGTGTTTTTACTGCGCTAGCATAAGCATTGAAGGAAAAGTGATTATTTAGAGCAGAGAAACTGCTGTCATCAGATTGCGGCTCTCATTTGCTTTATCTCGACACGCGCTTTCTCTGCATACTAAAAAGCAGCATTAACAGAGCCCCTTACTGTGTTTTCTTGATATGTGTTTTATCTGCGCCTAGTAATGCATTTAAGGAATAGCGATTAACTCGAGCAGAGAAGCTGCTATCATCAGATTGTGTATTGCCATAGCCTTATCTCTACAAGATATTTCACTGCAAACTACAGAACAGCATTAACATCCATCCTAACAATATTCTCTTGGTATGTGTTCTATCTGCGCATACTATAGCATTTAAGGAAAAGCGATTATCTCGAGCAGAGAAGCTGCTATCATCAGATTGTGGCTTTCATCAGCTTTATCTCTACAAGCGCTTTCACTACAACCTACAAAGCAGCTTTGGCTAGCTTTTTATTCGAGTATCCTTCAATGTGTTCTAACTGCGCTTGCATAAGCATTGAAGGAAAAGTGATTATTTCGAGCAGAGAAACTGCTGTCACTAGATTGTGGCTTTCATCATCTTTATCTCGACAAGCGCTTTCTCTGCATACTAAAAAGCAGCATTAACAGAGCCCCTTACTGTGTTTTCTTGATATGTGTTTTATCTGCGCCTACTAATGCATTTAGGGAAAAGCGATTATCTCGAGCAGAGAAGCTGCTGTCATCAGATTGCGGCTTTCATTTGCTTTATCTCGACAAGCGCTTTGTCTGCATACTAAAAAGCAGCATTAACAGAGCCCCTTACTGTGTTTTCTTGATATGTGTTTTATCTGCGCCTACTAATGCATTTAAGGAAAAGCGATTATCTCGGGCAGAGAAACTGCTGTCATCAGATTGCGGCTTTCATTTGCTTTATCTCGACAAGCGCATTCTCTGCCTACTAAAAAGCAGCATTAACAGAGCCCCTTACTGTGTTTTCTTGATATGTGTTTTAACTGCGCCTTGTAATGCATTTAAGGAAAAGCGATTATCTCGAGCAGAGAAGCTGCTATAATCAGATTGTGGCTTTCATCAGCTTTATCTCTACAAGCGCTTTCACTGCAAACTACAAATCAGCTTTGGCTAGCTTTTTATTCGAGTATCCTTCAATGTGTTGTAACTGCGCTTGCATAAGCATTGAAGGAAAAGTGATTATCTCGAGCAGAGAAACTGCTGTCACTAGATTATGGCTTTCATCAGCTTTATCTCTTCAAGCGCTTTCTCTGCATACTAAAAAGCAGCATTAACAGAGCCCCTTACTATGTTCTCTTGATATGTGTTCTATCTGCGCCTAGTAATGCATTTAAGGAAAAGCGATTATCTCGGGTAGAGAAGCTGCTATCCTCAGATTGTGGCTTTCATCAGCTTTATCTCTTCAAGCGCTTTCACTGCAAACTACAAAGGAGCATTGACAGAGCTCCTTATTATTCTCTCTTGTTGTGTTTTCTCTCTGCGCATAGTAATGCATTCAAGGTAAACCGATTATCTCGAGTAGAGAAGCTGCTATCATCAGATTGTGGCTTTCATCTGCTTTATTTCTACAAGCGCTATAACTGCATCATACAAAGCAGCTTTGGCTAGCTTTTTATTAGAGTATCCTTCAATGTGTTTTTACTGCGGTAGCATAAGCATTGAAGGAAAAGTGATTATTTAGAGCAGAGAAACTGCTGTCATCAGATTGCGGCTCTCATTTGCTTTATCTCGACACGCGCTTTCTCTGCATACTAAAAAGCAGCATTAACAGAGCCCCTTACTGTGTTCTCTTGATATGTGTTTTATCTGCGCCTAGTAATGCATTTAAGGAAAAGCGATTATCTCCAGCAGAGAAGCTGCTATCATCAGATTGTGGCTTTCATCAGCTTTATCTCTACAAGCGCTTTCACTGCAAACTACAAAGCAGCTTTGGCTAGCTTTTTATTCGAGTATCCTTCAATGTGTTCTAACTGCGCTTGCATAAGCATTGAAGGAAAAGTGATTATCTCGAGCAGAGAAACTGCTGTCACTAGATTGTGGCTTTCATCAGCTTCATCTCTTCAAGCGCTTTCTCTGCATACTAAAAAGCAGCATTAACAGAGCCCCTTACTATGTTCTTTTGATATGTGTTCTATCTGCGCCTAGTAATGCATTTAATGTAAACCGATTATCTCGAGTAGAGAAGCTGCTATCATCAGATTGTGGCTTTCATCTGCTTTATTTCTACAAGCGCTATCACTGCATCCTACAAAGCAGCTTTGGCTAGCTTTTTATTAGAGTATCCTTAAATGTGTTTTTACTGCGCTAGCATAAGCATTGAAGAAAAAGTGATTATTTAGAGCAGAGAAACTGCTGTCATCAGATTACGGCTCTCATTTGCTTTATCTCGACAAGCGCTTTCTCTGCATACTAAAAGCAGCATTAACAGAGCCCCTTACTGTGTTCTCTTGATATGTGTTTTATCTGCGCCTAGTAATGCATTTAAGGAAAAGCGATTAACTCGAGCAGAGAAGCTGCTATCATCAGATTGTGTATTGCCATAGCCTTATCTCTACAAGATATTTCACTGCAAACTACAGAACTGCATTAACAGCCATCCTAACAATATTCCCATGGTATGTGTTCGATCTGCGCATACTAAAGCATTTAAGGAAAAGCGATTATCTCGAGCAGAGAAGCTGCTATCATCAGATTGTGTCTTTCATAAGCTTTATCACTACAAGCGCTTTCACTGCAACCTACAAAGCAGCTTTGGCTACCTTTTTATTCGAGTATCCTTCAATGTGTTCTAACTGCGCTTGCATAAGCATTGAAGGAAAAGTGATTATTTCTAGCAGAGAAACTGCTGTCACTAGATTGTGGCTTTCATCAGCTTTATCTCTTCAAGCGCTTTCTCTGCATACTAAAAAGCAGCATTAACAGAGCCCCTTACTATGTTCCCTTGATATGTGTCTTATCTGCGCCTAGTAATGCATTTAAGGAAAAGCGATTATCTCGAGCAGAGAAGCTGCTATCATCAGATTGTGGCTTTGATGACCTTTAGCTCTACAAGCGCTTTCACTGCAAAGTAAGAAGCAGAATTAACAGAGTTCCTTACTTTGTTCTCCTGATTTGTGTTCTATCTGCGCCTAGTAATGCATTTAAGGAAAAGCGATTATCTCGAGTAGAGAAGCTGCTATCTTCAGATTGTGGCTTTCATCAGCTTTATCTCTTCAAGCGATTTCACTGCAAACTACAAAGGAGCATTGACAGAGCCCCTTATTATTCTCTCTTGTTATGTTTTCTATCTGCGCCTAGTAATGCATTTAAGGTAAACCGATTATCTCGAGTGAAGAAGCTGCTATCATCAGATTGTGGCTTTCATCAGCTTTATTTCTACAAGCGCTATCACTGCAACCTATAAAGCAGCTTTGGCTAGCTTTTTATTCGAGTATCCTTAAATGTGTTCTAACTGCGCTTGCATAAGCATTGAAAGAAAAGTGATTATTTAGAGTAGAGAAACTGCTGTCACTAGATTGCGGCTTTCATTTGCTTTATCTCGACAAGCGCTTTCTCTGCATACTAAAAAGCAGCATTAACAGAGCCCCTTACTATGTTCTCTTGATATGTGTTCTATCTGCGCCTAGTAATGCATTTAAGGAAAAGCGATTATCTCGGGCAGAGAAGCTGCTATCCTCAGATTGTAGCTTTCTTTAGCTTTATATCTTCAAGCGCTTTCACTGCAAACTACAAAGGAGCATTGACTGAGCTCCTTATTATTCTCTCTTGTTTTGTTTTCTATCTGCGCCTAGTAATGCATTTAAGGTACACCGATTATCTCGAGTAGAGAAGCTGCTATCATCAGATTGTGGCTTTCATCTGCTTTATTTCTACAAGCGCTATCACTGCATCCTACAAAGCAGCTTTGGCTAGCTTTTTATGAGAGTATCCTTAAATGTGTTTTTACTGCGCTAGCATAAGCATAGAAGGAAAAGTGATTATTTAGTGCAGAGGAACTGCTGTCATCAGATTACGGCTCTCATTTGCTTTATCTCGAAAAGCGCTTTCTCTGCATACTAAAAGCAGCATTAACAGAGCCCCTTACTGTGTTCTCTTGATATGTGTTTTATCTGCGCCTAGTAATGCATTTAAGGAAAAGCGATTAACTCGAGCAGAGAAGCTGCTATCATCAGATTGTGTATTGCCATAGCCTTATCTCTACAAGATATTTCACTGCAAACTACAGAACTGCATTAACAGCCATCCTAACAATATTCCCATGGTATGTGTTCGATCTGCGCATACTAAAGCATTTAAGGAAAATCGATTATCTCGAGCAGAGAAGCTGCTATCATCAGATTGTGTCTTTCATAAGCTTTATCTCTACAAGCGCTTTCACTGCAACCTACAAAGCAGCTTTGGCTACCTTTTTATTCGAGTATCCTTCAATGTGTTCTAACTGCGCATGCATAAGCATTGAAGGAAAAGTGATTATTTCGAGCAGAGAAACTGCTGTCACTAGATTGTGGCTTTCATCAGCTTTATCTCTTCAAGCGCTTTCTCTGCATAACTAGAAGCAGCATTAACAGAGCCCCTTACTGTGTTCTCTTGGTATGTGTTTTATCTGCGCCTAGTAATGCATTTAAGGAAAAGCGATTATCTCGAGCAGAGAAACTGCTGTCATCAGATTGCGGCTTTCATTTGCTTTATCTCGACAAGCGCTTTCTCTGCATACTAAAAAGCAGCATTAACAGAGCCCCTTTCTATGTTCTCTTGATATGTGTTCTATCTGCGCCTAGTAATGCATTTAAGGAAAAGCGATTATCTCGGGCAGAGAAGCTGCTATCATCAGATTGTGGCTTTCATCAGCTTTATCTCTTCAAGCGCTTTCACTGCAAACTACAAAGGAACATTGACAGAGCTCCTTATTATTCTCTCTTGTTGTGTTTTCTATCTGCGCCTAGTAATGCATTTAAGGTAATCCGATTATCTCGAGTAGAGAGGCTGCTATCATCAGATTGTGGCTTTCATCTGCTTTATTTCTACAAGCGCTATCACTGCATCCTACAAAGCAGCTTTGGCTAGCTTTTTATTAGAGTATCCTTAAATGTGTTTTTACTGCGCTAGCATAAGCATTGAAGGAAAAGTGATTATTTAGAGCAGAGAAACTGCTGTCATCAGATTACGGCTCTCATTTGCTTTATCTCGACAAGCGCTTTCTCTGCATACTAAAAGCAGCATTAACAGAGCCCCTTACTGTGTTCTCTTGATATGTGTTTTATCTGCGCCTAGTAATGCATTTAAGGAAAAGCGATTATCTCGAGCAGAGAAGCTGCTATCATCAGATTGTGTATTGCCATAGCCTTATCTCTACAAGATATTTCACTGCAAACTACAGAACTGCATTAACAGCCATCCTAACAATATTCCCATGGTATGTGTTCTATCTGCGCATACTAAAGCATTTAAGGAAAAGCGATTATCTCGAGCAGGGAAGCTGCTATCATCAGATTGTGGCTTTCATCAGCTTTATCTCTACAAGCGCTTTCACTGCAACCTACAAAGCAGCTTTGGCTACCTTTTTATTCGAGTATCCTTCAATGTGTTCTAACTGCGCTTGCATAAGCATTGAAGGAAAAGTGATTATTTCGAGCAGAGAAACTGCTGTCACTAGATTGTGGCTTTCATCAGCTTTATCTCTTCAAGCGCTTTCTCTGCATACTATGAAGCAGCATTAACAGAGACCCTTACTGTGTTCTCTTGATTAGTGTTTTATCTGCGCCTAGTAATGCATTTAAGGAAAAGCGACTATCTCGAGCAGAGAAACTGCTGTCATCAGATTGCGGCTTTCATTTGCTTTATCTCGACAAGCGCTTTCTCTGCATACTAAAAGCAGCATTAACAGAGCCCCTTACTGTGTTCTCTTGATATGTGTTTTATCTGCGCCTAGTAATGCATTTAAGGAAAAGCGATTAACTCGAGCAGAGAAGCTGCTATCATCAGATTGTGTATTGCCATAACCTTATCTCTACAAGATATTTCACTGCAAACTACAGAACTGCATTAACAGCCATCCTAACAATATTCCCATGGTATGTGTTCGATCTGCGCATACTAAAGCATTTAAGGAAAAGCGATTAACTCGAGCAGAGAAGCTGCTATCATCAGATTGTGTCTTTCATAAGCTTTATCTCTACAAGCGCTTTCACTGCAACCTACAAAGCAGCTTTGGCTACCTTTTTATTCGAGTATCCTTCAATGTGTTCTAACTGCGCTTGCATAAGCATTGAAGGAAAAGTGATTATTTCGAGCAGAGAAACTGCTGTCACTAGATTGTGGCTTTCATCAGCTTTATCTCTTCAAGCGCTTTCTCTGCATACTAAGAAGCAGCATGAACAGAGCCCCTTACTGTGTTCTCTTGGTATGTGTTTTATCTGCGCCTAGTAATGCATTTAAGGAAAAGCGATTATCTCGAGCAGAGAAACTGCTGTCATCAGATTGCGGCTTTCATTTGCTTTATCTCGACAAGCGCTTTCTCTGCATACTGAAAAGCAGCATTAACAGAGCCCCTTACTATGTTCTCTTGATATGTGTTCTATCTGCGCCTAGTAATGCATTTAAGGAAAAGCGATTATCTCGGGCAGAGAAGCTGCTATCCTCAGATTGTGGCTTTCATCAGCTTTATCTCTTCAAGCGCTTTCACTGCAAACTACAAAGGAGCATTGACAGAGCTCCTTATTATTCTCTCTTGTTGTGTTTTCTCTCTGCGCCTAGTAATGCATTAAAGGTAAACCGATTATCTCGAGTAGAGAAGCTGCTATTATCAGATTGTGGCTTTCATCTGCTTTATTTCTACAAGCGCTATCACTGCATCCTACAAAGCAGCTTTGGCTAGCTTTTTATTAGAGTATCCTTCAATGTGTTTTTACTGCGCTAGCATAAGCATTGAAGGAAAAGTGATTATTTAGAGCAGAGAAACTGCTGTCATCAGATTGCAGCTCTCATTTGCTTTATCTCGACACGCGCTTTCTCTGCATACTAAAAAGCAGCATTAACAGAGCCCCTTACTGTGTTTTCTTGATATGTGTTTTATCTGCGCCTAGTAATGCATTTAAGGAATAGCGATTAACTCGAGCAGAGAAGCTGCTATCATCAGATTGTGTATTGCCATAGCCTTATCTCTACAAGATATTTCACTGCAAACTACAGAACAGAATTAACATCCATCCTAACAATATTCTCTTGGTATGTGTTCTATCTGCGCATACTATAGCATTTAAGGAAAAGCGATTATCTCGAGCAGAGAAGCTGCTATCATCAGATTGTGGCTTTCATCAGCTTTATCTCTACAAGCGCTTTCACTACAACCTACAAAGCAGCTTTGGCTAGCTTTTTATTCGAGTATCCTTCAATGTGTTCTAACTGCGCTTGCATAAGCATTGAAGGAAAAGTGATTATTTCGAGCAGAGAAACTGCTGTCACTAGATTGTGGCTTTCATCATCTTTATCTCGACAAGCGCTTTCTCTGCATACTAAAAAGCAGCATTAACAGAGCCCCTTACTGTGTTTTCTTGATATGTGTTTTATCTGCGCCTACTAATGCATTTAGGGAAAAGCGATTATCTCGAGCAGAGAAACTGCTGTCATCAGATTGCGGCTTTCATTTGCTTTATCTCGACAAGCGCTTTGTCTGCATACTAAAAAGCAGCATTAACAGAGCCCCTTACTGTGTTTTCTTGATATGTGTTTTATCTGCGCCTACTAATGCATTTAAGGAAAAGCGATTATCTCGGGCAGAGAAACTGCTGTCATCAGATTGCGGCTTTCATTTGCTTTATCTCGACAAGCGCTTTCTCTGCCTACTAAAAAGCAGCATTAACAGAGCCCCTTACTGTGTTTTCTTGATATGTGTTTTAACTGCGCCTTGTAATGCATTTAAGGAAAAGCGATTATCTCGAGCAGAGAAGCTGCTATAATCAGATTGTGGCTTTCATCAGCTTTATCTCTACAAGCGCTTTCACTGCAAACTACAAATCAGCTTTGGCTAGCTTTTTATTCGAGTATCCTTCAATGTGTTGTAACTGCGCTTGCATAAGCATTGAAGGAAAAGTGATTATCTCGAGCAGAGAAACTGCTGTCACTAGATTATGGCTTTCATCAGCTTTATCTCTTCAATCGCTTTCTCTGCATACTAAAAAGCAGCATTAACAGAGCCCCTTACTATGTTCTCTTGATATGTGTTCTATCTGCGCCTAGTAATGCATTTAAGGAAAAGCGATTATCTCGGGTAGAGAAGCTGCTATCCTCAGATTGTGGCTTTCATCAGCTTTATCTCTTCAAGCGCTTTCACTGCAAACTACAAAGGAGCATTGACAGAGCTCCTTATTATTCTCTCTTTTTGTGTTTTCTCTCTGCGCATAGTAATGCATTCAAGGTAAACCGATTATCTCGAGTAGAGAAGCTGCTATCATCAGATTGTGGCTTTCATCTGCTTTATTTCTACAAGCGCTATAACTGCATCATACAAAGCAGCTTTGGCTAGCTTTTTATTAGAGTATCCTTCAATGTGTTTTTACTGCGGTAGCATAAGCATTGAAGGAAAAGTGATTATTTAGAGCAGAGAAACTGCTGTCATCAGATTGCGGCTCTCATTTGCTTTATCTCGACACGCGCTTTCTCTGCATACTAAAAAGCAGCATTAACAGAGCCCCTTACTGTGTTCTCTTGATATGTGTTTTATCTGCGCCTAGTAATGCATTTAAGGAAAAGCGATTATCTCGAGCAGAGAAGCTGCTATCATCAGATTGTGGCTTTCATCAGCTTTATCTCTACAAGCGCTTTCACTGCAAACTACAAAGCAGCTTTGGCTAGCTTTTTATTCGAGTATCCTTCAATGTGTTCTAACTGCGCTTGCATAAGAATTGAAGGAAAAGTGATTATCTCGAGCAGAGAAACTGCTGTCACTAGATTGTGGCTTTCATCAGCTTCATCTCTTCAAGCGCTTTCTCTGCATACTAAAAAGCAGCATTAACAGAGCCCCTTACTATGTTCTTTTGATATGTGTTCTATCTGCGCCTAGTAATGCATTTAATGTAAACCGATTATCTCGAGTAGAGAAGCTGCTATCATCAGATTGTGGCTTTCATCTGCTTTATTTCTACAAGCGCTATCACTGCATCCTACAAAGCAGCTTTGGCTAGCTTTTTATTAGAGTATCCTTAAATGTGTTTTTACTGCGCTAGCATAAGCATTGAAGGAAAAGTGATTATTTAGAGCAGAGAAACTGCTGTCATCAGATTACGGCTCTCATTTGCTTTATCTCGACAAGCGCTTTCTCTGCATACTAAAAGCAGCATTAACAGAGCCCCTTACTGTGTTCTCTTGATATGTGTTTTATCTGCGCCTAGTAATGCATTTAAGGAAAAGCGATTAACTCGAGCAGAGAAGCTGCTATCATCAGATTGTGTATTGCCATAGCCTTATCTCTACAAGATATTTCACTGCAAACTACAGAACTGCATTAACAGCCATCCTAACAATATTCCCATGGTATATGTTCGATCTGCGCATACTAAAGCATTTAAGGAAAAGCGATTATCTCGAGCAGAGAAGCTGCTATCATCAGATTGTGTCTTTCATAAGCTTTATCTCTACAAGCGCTTTCACTGCAACCTACAAAGCAGCTTTGGCTACCTTTTTATTCGAGTATCCTTCAATGTGTTCTAACTGCGCTTGCATAAGCATTGAAGGAAAAGTGATTATTTCTAGCAGAGAAACTGCTGTCACTAGATTGTGGCTTTCATCAGCTTTATCTCTTCAAGCGCTTTCTCTGCATACTAAAAAGCAGCATTAACAGAGCCCCTTACTATGTTCCCTTGATATGTGTCTTATCTGCGCCTAGTAATGCATTTAAGGAAAAGCGATTATCTCGAGCAGAGAAGCTGCTATCATCAGATTGTGGCTTTGATGACCTTTAGCTCTACAAGCGCTTTCACTGCAAAGTAAGAAGCAGAATTAACAGAGTTCCTTACTTTGTTCTCCTGATTTGTGTTCTATCTGCGCCTAGTAATGCATTTAAGGAAAAGCGATTATCTCGAGTAGAGAAGATGCTATCTTCAGATTGTGGCTTTCATCAGCTTTATCTCTTCAAGCGATTTCACTGCAAACTACAAAGGAGCATTGACAGAGCCCCTTATTATTCTCTCTTGTTATGTTTTCTATCTGCGCCTAGTAATGCATTTAAGGTAAACCGATTATCTCGAGTGGAGAAGCTGCTATCATCAGATTGTGGCTTTCATCAGCTTTATTTCTACAAGCGCTATCACTGCAACCTATAAAGCAGCTTTGGCTAGCTTTTTATTCGAGTATCCTTAAATGTGTTCTAACTGCGCTTGCATAAGCATTGAATGAAAAGTGATTATTTAGAGTAGAGAAACTGCTGTCACTAGATTGCGGCTTTCATTTGCTTTATCTCGACAAGCGCTTTCTCTGCATACTAAAAAGCAGCATTAACAGAGTCCCTTACTATGTTCTCTTGATATGTGTTCTATCTGCGCCTAGTAATGCATTTAAGGAAAAGCGATTATCTCGGGCAGAGAAGCTGCTATCCTCAGATTGTAGCTTTCATCAGCTTTATATCTTCAAGCGCTTTCACTGCAAACTACAAAGGAGCATTGACTGAGCTCCTTATTATTCTCTCTTGTTTTGTTTTCTATCTGCGCCTAGTAATGCATTTAAGGTACACCGATTATCTCGAGTAGAGAAGCTGCTATCATCAGATTGTGGCTTTCATCTGCTTTATTTCTACAAGCGCTATCACTGCATCCTACAAAGCAGCTTTGGCTAGCTTTTTATGAGAGTATCCTTAAATGTGTTTTTACTGCGCTAGCATAAGCATAGAAGGAAAAGTGATTATTTAGTGCAGAGGAACTGCTGTCATCAGATTGCGACTTTCATTTGCTTTATCTCTTCAAGCGCTTTCTCTGCATACTAAAAAGCAGCATTAACAGAGCCCCTTACTGTGTTTTCTTGATATGTGTTTTTTCTGCGCCTAGTAATGCATTTAAGGAAAAGCGATTATCTCGAGCAGAGAAGCTGCTATAATCAGATTGTGGCTTTCATCAGCTTTATCTCTACAAGCGCTTTCACTGCAAACTACAAATCAGCTTTGGCTAGCTTTTTATTCGAGTATCCTTCAATGTGTTCTAACTGCGCTTGCATAAGCATTGAAGGAAAAGTGATTATCTCGAGCAGAGAAACTGCTGTCACTAGATTATGGCTTTCATCAGCTTTATCTCTTCAAGCGCTTTCTCTGCATACTAAAAAGCAGCATTAACAGAGCCCCTTACTATGTTCTCTTGATATGTGTTCTATCTGCGCCTAGTAATGCATTTAAGGAAAAGCGATTATCTCGGGTAGAGAAGCTGCTATCCTCAGATTGTGGCTTTCATCAGCTTTATCTCTTCAAGCGCTTTCACTGCAAACTACAAAGGAGCATTGACAGAGCTCCTTATTATTCTCTCTTGTTGTGTTTTCTCTCTGCGCCTAGTAATGCCTTTAAGGTAAACCGATTATCTCGAGTAGAGAAGCTGCTATCATCAGATTGTGGCTTTCATCTGCTTTATTTCTACAAGCGCTATCACTGCATCCTACAAAGCAGCTTTGGCTAGCTTTTTATTAGAGTATCCTTCAATGTGTTTTTACTGCGGTAGCATAAGCATTGAAGGAAAAGTGATTATTTAGAGCAGAGAAACTGCTGTCATCAGATTGCGGCTCTCATTTGCTTTATCTCGACAAGCGCTTTCTCTGCATACTAAAAAGCAGCATTAACAGAGCCCCTTACTGTGTTCTCTTGATATGTGTTTTATCTGCGCCAAGTAATGCATTTAAGGAAAAGCGATTATCTCGAGCAGAGAAGCTGCTATCATCAGATTGTGGCTTTCATCAGCTTTATCTCTACAAGCGCTTTCACTGCAAACTACAAAGCAGCTTTGGCTAGCTTTTTATTAGAGTATCCTTAAATGTGTTTTTACTGCGCTAGCATAAGCATTGAAGGAAAAGTGATTATTTAGAGCAGAGAAACTGCTGTCATCAGATTACGGCTCTCATTTGCTTTATCTCGACAAGCGCTTTCTCTGCATACTAAAAGCAGCATTAACAGAGCCCCTTACTGTGTTCTCTTGATATGTGTTTTATCTGCGCCTAGTAATGCATTTAAGGAAAAGCGATTATCTCGAGCAGAGAAGCTGCTATCATCAGATTGTGTATTGCCATAGCCTTATCTCTACAAGATATTTCACTGCAAACTACAGAACTGCATTAACAGCCATCCTAACAATATTCCCATGGTATGTGTTCTATCTGCGCATACTAAAGCATTTAAGGAAAAGCGATTATCTCGAGCAGGGAAGCTGCTATCATCAGATTGTGGCTTTCATCAGCTTTATCTCTACAAGCGCTTTCACTGCAACCTACAAAGCAGCTTTGGCTACCTTTTTATTCGAGTATCCTTCAATGTGTTATAACTGCGCTTGCATAAGCATTGAAGGAAAAGTGATTATTTCGAGCAGAGAAACTGCTGTCACTAGATTGTGGCTTTCATGAGCTTTATCTCTTCAAGCGCTTTCTCTGCATACTAAAAAGCAGCATTAACAGAGCCCCTTACTGTGTTTTCTTGATATGTGTTTTATCTGCGCCTACTAATGCATTTAAGGAAAAGCGATTATCTCGGGCAGAGAAACTGCTGTCATCAGATTGCGGCTTTCATTTGCTTTATCTCGACAAGCGCATTCTCTGCCTACTAAAAAGCAGCATTAACAGAGCCCCTTACTGTGTTCTCTTGATATGTGTTTTAACTGCGCCTTGTAATGCATTTAAGGAAAAGCGATTATCTCGAGCAGAGAAGCTGCTATAATCAGATTGTGGCTTTCATCAGCTTTATCTCTACAAGCGCTTTCACTGCAAACTACAAATCAGCTTTGGCTAGCTTTTTATTCGAGTATCCTTCAATGTGTTCTAACTGCGCTTGCATAAGCATTGAAGGAAAAGTGATTATCTCGAGCAGAGAAACTGCTGTCACTAGATTATGGCTTTCATCAGCTTTATCTCTTCAAGCGCTTTCTCTGCATACTAAAAAGCAGCATTAACAGAGCCCCTTACTATGTTCTCTTGATATGTGTTCTATCTGCGCCTAGTAATGCATTTAAGGAAAAGCGATTATCTCGGGTAGAGAAGCTGCTATCCTCAGATTGTGGCTTTCATCAGCTTTATCTCTTCAAGCGCTTTCACTGCAAACTACAAAGGAGCATTGACAGAGCTCCTTATTATTCTCTCTTGTTGTGTTTTCTCTCTGCGCATAGTAATGCATTCAAGGTAAACCGATTATCTCGAGTAGAGAAGCTGCTATCATCAGATTGTGGCTTTCATCTGCTTTATTTCTACAAGCGCTATAACTGCATCATACAAAGCAGCTTTGGCTAGCTTTTTATTAGAGTATCCTTCAATGTGTTTTTACTGCGGTAGCATAAGCATTGAAGGAAAAGTGATTATTTAGAGCAGAGAAACTGCTGTCATCAGATTGCGGCTCTCATTTGCTTTATCTCGACACGCGCTTTCTCTGCATACTAAAAAGCAGCATTAACAGAGCCCCTTACTGTGTTCTCTTGATATGTGTTTTATCTGCGCCTAGTAATGCATTTAAGGAAAAGCGATTATCTCCAGCAGAGAAGCTGCTATCATCAGATTGTGGCTTTCATCAGCTTTATCTCTACAAGCGCTTTCACTGCAAACTACAAAGCAGCTTTGGCTAGCTTTTTATTCGAGTATCCTTCAATGTGTTCTAACTGCGCTTGCATAAGCATTGAAGGAAAAGTGATTATCTCGAGCAGAGAAACTGCTGTCACTAGATTGTGGCTTTCATCAGCTTCATCTCTTCAAGCGCTTTCTCTGCATACTAAAAAGCAGCATTAACAGAGCCCCTTACTATGTTCTTTTGATATGTGTTCTATCTGCGCCTAGTAATGCATTTAATGTAAACCGATTATCTCGAGTAGAGAAGCTGCTATCATCAGATTGTGGCTTTCATCTGCTTTATTTCTACAAGCGCTATCACTGCATCCTACAAAGCAGCTTTGGCTAGCTTTTTATTAGAGTATCCTTAAATGTGTTTTTACTGCGCTAGCATAAGCATTGAAGAAAAAGTGATTATTTAGAGCAGAGAAACTGCTGTCATCAGATTACGGCTCTCATTTGCTTTATCTCGACAAGCGCTTTCTCTGCATACTAAAAGCAGCATTAACAGAGCCCCTTACTGTGTTCTCTTGATATGTGTTTTATCTGCGCCTAGTAATGCATTTAAGGAAAAGCGATTAACTCGAGCAGAGAAGCTGCTATCATCAGATTGTGTATTGCCATAGCCTTATCTCTACAAGATATTTCACTGCAAACTACAGAACTGCATTAACAGCCATCCTAACAATATTCCCATGGTATGTGTTCGATCTGCGCATACTAAAGCATTTAAGGAAAAGCGATTATCTCGAGCAGAGAAGCTGCTATCATCAGATTGTGTCTTTCATAAGCTTTATCACTACAAGCGCTTTCACTGCAACCTACAAAGCAGCTTTGGCTAGCTTTTTATTCGAGTATCCTTCAATGTGTTCTAACTGCGCTTGCATAAGCATTGAAGGAAAAGTGATTATTTCGAGCAGAGAAACTGCTGTCACTAGATTGTGGCTTTCATCAGCTTTATCTCTTCAAGCGCTTTCTCTGCATACTAAAAAGCAGCATTAACAGAGCCCCTTACTATGTTCCCTTGATATGTGTCTTATCTGCGCCTAGTAATGCATTTAAGGAAAAGCGATTATCTCGAGCAGAGAAGCTGCTATCATCAGATTGTGGCTTTGATGACCTTTAGCTCTACAAGCGCTTTCACTGCAAAGTAAGAAGCAGAATTAACAGAGTTCCTTACTTTGTTCTCCTGATTTGTGTTCTATCTGCGCCTAGTAATGCATTTAAGGAAAAGCGATTATCTCGAGTAGAGAAGCTGCTATCTTCAGATTGTGGCTTTCATCAGCTTTATCTCTTCAAGCGATTTCACTGCAAACTACAAAGGAGCATTGACAGAGCCCCTTATTATTCTCTCTTGTTATGTTTTCTATCTGCGCCTAGTAATGCATTTAAGGTAAACCGATTATCTCGAGTGAAGAAGCTGCTATCATCAGATTGTGGCTTTCATCAGCTTTATTTCTACAAGCGCTATCACTGCAACCTATAAAGCAGCTTTGGCTAGCTTTTTATTCGAGTATCCTTAAATGTGTTCTAACTGCGCTTGCATAAGCATTGAAAGAAAAGTGATTATTTAGAGTAGAGAAACTGCTGTCACTAGATTGCGGCTTTCATTTGCTTTATCTCGACAAGCGCTTTCTCTGCATACTAAAAAGCAGCATTAACAGAGCCCCTTACTATGTTCTCTTGATATGTGTTCTATCTGCGCCTAGTAATGCATTTAAGGAAAAGCGATTATCTCGGGCAGAGAAGCTGCTATCCTCAGATTGTAGCTTTCTTTAGCTTTATATCTTCAAGCGCTTTCACTGCAAACTACAAAGGAGCATTGACTGAGCTCCTTATTATTCTCTCTTGTTTTGTTTTCTATCTGCGCCTAGTAATGCATTTAAGGTACACCGATTATCTCGAGTAGAGAAGCTGCTATCATCAGATTGTGGCTTTCATCTGCTTTATTTCTACAAGCGCTATCACTGCATCCTACAAAGCAGCTTTGGCTAGCTTTTTATGAGAGTATCCTTAAATGTGTTTTTACTGCGCTAGCATAAGCATAGAAGGAAAAGTGATTATTTAGTGCAGAGGAACTGCTGTCATCAGATTACGGCTCTCATTTGCTTTATCTCGAAAAGCGCTTTCTCTGCATACTAAAAGCAGCATTAACAGAGCCCCTTACTGTGTTCTCTTGATATGTGTTTTATCTGCGCCTAGTAATGCATTTAAGGAAAAGCGATTAACTCGAGCAGAGAAGCTGCTATCATCAGATTGTGTATTGCCATAGCCTTATCTCTACAAGATATTTCACTGCAAACTACAGAACTGCATTAACAGCCATCCTAACAATATTCCCATGGTATGTGTTCGATCTGCGCATACTAAAGCATTTAAGGAAAATCGATTATCTCGAGCAGAGAAGCTGCTATCATCAGATTGTGTCTTTCATAAGCTTTATCTCTACAAGCGCTTTCACTGCAACCTACAAAGCAGCTTTGGCTACCTTTTTATTCGAGTATCCTTCAATGTGTTCTAACTGCGCATGCATAAGCATTGAAGGAAAAGTGATTATTTCGAGCAGAGAAACTGCTGTCACTAGATTGTGGCTTTCATCAGCTTTATCTCTTCAAGCGCTTTCTCTGCATAACTAGAAGCAGCATTAACAGAGCCCCTTACTGTGTTCTCTTGGTATGTGTTTTATCTGCGCCTAGTAATGCATTTAAGGAAAAGCGATTATCTCGAGCAGAGAAACTGCTGTCATCAGATTGCGGCTTTCATTTGCTTTATCTCGACAAGCGCTTTCTCTGCATACTAAAAAGCAGCATTAACAGAGCCCCTTTCTATGTTCTCTTGATATGTGTTCTATCTGCGCCTAGTAATGCATTTAAGGAAAAGCGATTATCTCGGGCAGAGAAGCTGCTATCATCAGATTGTGGCTTTCATCAGCTTTATCTCTTCAAGCGCTTTCACTGCAAACTACAAAGGAACATTGACAGAGCTCCTTATTATTCTCTCTTGTTGTGTTTTCTCTCTGCGCATAGTAATGCATTCAAGGTAAACCGATTATCTCGAGTAGAGAAGCTGCTATCATCAGATTGTGGCTTTCATCTGCTTTATTTCTACAAGCGCTATAACTGCATCATACAAAGCAGCTTTGGCTAGCTTTTTATTAGAGTATCCTTCAATGTGTTTTTACTGCGGTAGCATAAGCATTGAAGGAAAAGTGATTATTTAGAGCAGAGAAACTGCTGTCATCAGATTGCGGCTCTCATTTGCTTTATCTCGACACGCGCTTTCTCTGCATACTAAAAAGCAGCATTAACAGAGCCCCTTACTGTGTTCTCTTGATATGTGTTTTATCTGCGCCTAGTAATGCATTTAAGGAAAAGCGATTATCTCCAGCAGAGAAGCTGCTATCATCAGATTGTGGCTTTCATCAGCTTTATCTCTACAAGCGCTTTCACTGCAAACTACAAAGCAGCTTTGGCTAGCTTTTTATTCGAGTATCCTTCAATGTGTTCTAACTGCGCTTGCATAAGCATTGAAGGAAAAGTGATTATCTCGAGCAGAGAAACTGCTGTCACTAGATTGTGGCTTTCATCAGCTTCATCTCTTCAAGCGCTTTCTCTGCATACTAAAAAGCAGCATTAACAGAGCCCCTTACTATGTTCTTTTGATATGTGTTCTATCTGCGCCTAGTAATGCATTTAATGTAAACCGATTATCTCGAGTAGAGAAGCTGCTATCATCAGATTGTGGCTTTCATCTGCTTTATTTCTACAAGCGCTATCACTGCATCCTACAAAGCAGCTTTGGCTAGCTTTTTATTAGAGTATCCTTAAATGTGTTTTTACTGCGCTAGCATAAGCATTGAAGGAAAAGTGATTATTTAGAGCAGAGAAACTGCTGTCATCAGATTACGGCTCTCATTTGCTTTATCTCGACAAGCGCTTTCTCTGCATACTAAAAGCAGCATTAACAGAGCCCCTTACTGTGTTCTCTTGATATGTGTTTTATCTGCGCCTAGTAATGCATTTAAGGAAAAGCGATTAACTCGAGCAGAGAAGCTGCTATCATCAGATTGTGTATTGCCATAGCCTTATCTCTACAAGATATTTCACTGCAAACTACAGAACTGCATTAACAGCCATCCTAACAATATTCCCATGGTATGTGTTCGATCTGCGCATACTAAAGCATTTAAGGAAAAGCGATTATCTCGAGCAGAGAAGCTGCTATCATCAGATTGTGTCTTTCATAAGCTTTATCACTACAAGCGCTTTCACTGCAACCTACAAAGCAGCTTTGGCTACCTTTTTATTCGAGTATCCTTCAATGTGTTCTAACTGCGCTTGCATAAGCATTGAAGGAAAAGTGATTATTTCTAGCAGAGAAACTGCTGTCACTAGATTGTGGCTTTCATCAGCTTTATCTCTTCAAGCGCTTTCTCTGCATACTAAAAAGCAGCATTAACAGAGCCCCTTACTATGTTCCCTTGATATGTGTCTTATCTGCGCCTAGTAATGCATTTAAGGAAAAGCGATTATCTCGAGCAGAGAAGCTGCTATCATCAGATTGTGGCTTTGATGACCTTTAGCTCTACAAGCGCTTTCACTGCAAAGTAAGAAGCAGAATTAACAGAGTTCCTTACTTTGTTCTCCTGATTTGTGTTCTATCTGCGCCTAGTAATGCATTTAAGGAAAAGCGATTATCTCGAGTAGAGAAGCTGCTATCTTCAGATTGTGGCTTTCATCAGCTTTATCTCTTCAAGCGATTTCACTGCAAACTACAAAGGAGCATTGACAGAGCCCCTTATTATTCTCTCTTGTTATGTTTTCTATCTGCGCCTAGTAATGCATTTAAGGTAAACCGATTATCTCGAGTGAAGAAGCTGCTATCATCAGATTGTGGCTTTCATCAGCTTTATTTCTACAAGCGCTATCACTGCAACCTATAAAGCAGCTTTGGCTAGCTTTTTATTCGAGTATCCTTAAATGTGTTCTAACTGCGCTTGCATAAGCATTGAAAGAAAAGTGATTATTTAGAGTAGAGAAACTGCTGTCACTAGATTGCGGCTTTCATTTGCTTTATCTCGTCAAGCGCTTTCTCTGCATACTAAAAAGCAGCATTAACAGAGCCCCTTACTATGTTCTCTTGATATGTGTTCTATCTGCGCCTAGTAATGCATTTAAGGAAAAGCGATTATCTCGGGCAGAGAAGCTGCTATCCTCAGATTGTAGCTTTCTTTAGCTTTATATCTTCAAGCGCTTTCACTGCAAACTACAAAGGAGCATTGACTGAGCTCCTGATTATTCTCTCTTGTTTTGTTTTCTATCTGCGCCTAGTAATGCATTTAAGGTACACCGATTATCTCGAGTAGAGAAGCTGCTATCATCAGATTGTGGCTTTCATCTGCTTTATTTCTACAAGCGCTATCACTGCATCCTACAAAGCAGCTTTGGCTAGCTTTTTATGAGAGTATCCTTAAATGTGTTTTTACTGCGCTAGCATAAGCATAGAAGGAAAAGTGATTATTTAGTGCAGAGGAACTGCTGTCATCAGATTACGGCTCTCATTTGCTTTATCTCGAAAAGCGCTTTCTCTGCATACTAAAAGCAGCATTAACAGAGCCCCTTACTGTGTTCTCTTGATATGTGTTCTATCTGCGCCTAGTAATGCATTTAAGGAAAAGCGATTATCTCGGGCAGAGAAGCTGCTATCCTCAGATTGTGGCTTTCATCAGCTTTATCTCTTCAAGCGCTTTCACTGCAAACTACAAAGGAGCATTGACAGAGCTCCTTATTATTCTCTCTTGTTGTGTTTTCTCTCTGCGCCTAGTAATGCATTTAAGTTAAACCGATTATCTCGAGTAGAGAAGCTGCTATCCTCAGATTGTGGCTTTCATCAGCTTTATCTCTACAAGCGCTTTCACTGCAAACTACAAAGCAGCTTTGGCTAGCTTTTTATTCGAGTATCCTTCAATGTGTTCTAACTGCGCTTGCATAAGCATTGAATGAAAAGTGATTATCTCGAGCAGAGAAACTGCTGTCACTAGATTGTGGCTTTCATCAGCTTTATCTCTTCAAGCGCTTTCTCTGCATACTAAAAAGCAGCATTAACAGAGCCCCTTACTATGTTCTTTTGATATGTGTTCTATCTGCGCCTAGTAATGCATTTAATTTAAACGGATTATCTCGAGTAGAGAAGCTGCTATCATCAGATTGTGGCTTTCATCTGCTTTATTTCTACAAGCGCTATCACTGCATCCTACAAAGCAGCTTTGGCTAGCTTTTTATTAGAGTATCCTTAAATGTGTTTTTACTGCGCTAGCATAAGCATTGAAGGAAAAGTGATTATTTAGAGCAGAGAAACTGCTGTCATCAGATTACGGCTCTCATTTGCTTTATCTCGACAAGCGCTTTCTCTGCATACTAAAAGCAGCATTAACAGAGCCCCTTACTGTGTTCTCTTGATATGTGTTTTATCTGCGCCTAGTAATGCATTTAAGGAAAAGCGATTATCTCGAGCAGAGAAGCTGCTATCATCAGATTGTGTATTGCCATAGCCTTATCTCTACAAGATATTTCACTGCAAACTACAGAACTGCATTAACAGCCATCCTAACAATATTCCCATGGTATGTGTTCTATCTGCGCATACTAAAGCATTTAAGGAAAAGCGATTATCTCGAGCAGGGAAGCTGCTATCATCAGATTGTGGCTTTCATCAGCTTTATCTCTACAAGCGCTTTCACTGCAACCTACAAAGCAGCTTTGGCTACCTTTTTATTCGAGTATCCTTCAATGTGTTCTAACTGCGCTTGCATAAGCATTGAAGGAAAAGTGATTATTTCGAGCAGAGAAACTGCTGTCACTAGATTGTGGCTTTCATCAGCTTTATCTCTTCAAGCGCTTTCTCTGCATACTAAGAAGCAGCATTAACAGAGCCCCTTACTGTGTTCTCTTGGTATGTGTTTTATCTGCGCCTAGTAATGCATTTAAGGAAAAGCGATTATCTCGAGCAGAGAAACTGCTGTCATCAGATTGCGGCTTTCATTTGCTTTATCTCGACAAGCGCTTTCTCTGCATACTGAAAAGCAGCATTAACAGAGCCCCTTACTATGTTCTCTTGATATGTGTTCTATCTGCGCCTAGTAATGCATTTAAGGAAAAGCGATTATCTCGGGCAGAGAAGCTGCTATCCTCAGATTGTGGCTTTCATCAGCTTTATCTCTTCAAGCGCTTTCACTGCAAACTACAAAGGAGCATTGACAGAGCTCCTTATTATTCTCTCTTGTTGTGTTTTCTCTCTGCGCGTAGTAATGCATTTAAGGTAAACCGATTATCTCGAGTAGAGAAGCTGCAATTATCAGATTGTGGCTTTCATCTGCTTTATTTCTACAAGCGCTATCACTGCATCCTATAAAGCAGCTTTGGCTAGCTTTTTATGAGAGTATCCTTCAATGTGTTTTTACTGCGCTAGCATAAGCATTGAAGGAAAAGTGATTATTTAGAGCAGAGAAACTGCTGTCATCAGATTGCGGCTCTCATTTGCTTTATCTCGACACGCGCTTTCTCTGCATACTAAAAAGCAGCATTAACAGAGCCCCTTACTGTGTTTTCTTGATATGTGTTTTATCTGCGCCTAGTAATGCATTTAAGGAATAGCGATTAACTCGAGCAGAGAAGCTGCTATCATCAGATTGTGTATTGCCATAGCCTTATCTCTACAAGATATTTCACTGCAAACTACAGAACAGCATTAACATCCATCCTAACAATATTCTCTTGGTATGTGTTCTATCTGCGCATACTATAGCATTTAAGGAAAAGCGATTATCTCGAGCAGAGAAGCTGCTATCATCAGATTGTGGCTTTCATCAGCTTTATCTCTACAAGCGCTTTCACTACAACCTACAAAGCAGCTTTGGCTAGCTTTTTATTCGAGTATCCTTCAATGTGTTCTAACTGCGCTTGCATAAGCATTGAAGGAAAAGTGATTATTTCGAGCAGAGAAACTGCTGTCACTAGATTGTGGCTTTCATCATCTTTATCTCGACAAGCGCTTTCTCTGCATACTAAAAAGCAGCATTAACAGAGCCCCTTACTGTGTTTTCTTGATATGTGTTTTATCTGCGCCTACTAATGCATTTAGGGAAAAGCGATTATCTCGAGCAGAGAAGCTGCTGTCATCAGATTGCGGCTTTCATTTGCTTTATCTCGACAAGCGCTTTGTCTGCATACTAAAAAGCAGCATTAACAGAGCCCCTTACTGTGTTTTCTTGATATGTGTTTTATCTGCGCCTACTAATGCATTTAAGGAAAAGCGATTATCTCGGGCAGAGAAACTGCTGTCATCAGATTGCGGCTTTCATTTGCTTTATCTCGACAAGCGCATTCTCTGCCTACTAAAAAGCAGCATTAACAGAGCCCCTTACTGTGTTTTCTTGATATGTGTTTTAACTGCGCCTTGTAATGCATTTAAGGAAAAGCGATTATCTCGAGCAGAGAAGCTGCTATAATCAGATTGTGGCTTTCATCAGCTTTATCTCTACAAGCGCTTTCACTGCAAACTACAAATCAGCTTTGGCTAGCTTTTTATTCGAGTATCCTTCAATGTGTTGTAACTGCGCTTGCATAAGCATTGAAGGAAAAGTGATTATCTCGAGCAGAGAAACTGCTGTCACTAGATTATGGCTTTCATCAGCTTTATCTCTTCAAGCGCTTTCTCTGCATACTAAAAAGCAGCATTAACAGAGCCCCTTACTATGTTCTCTTGATATGTGTTCTATCTGCGCCTAGTAATGCATTTAAGGAAAAGCGATTATCTCGGGTAGAGAAGCTGCTATCCTCAGATTGTGGCTTTCATCAGCTTTATCTCTTCAAGCGCTTTCACTGCAAACTACAAAGGAGCATTGACAGAGCTCCTTATTATTCTCTCTTGTTGTGTTTTCTCTCTGCGCATAGTAATGCATTCAAGGTAAACCGATTATCTCGAGTAGAGAAGCTGCTATCATCAGATTGTGGCTTTCATCTGCTTTATTTCTACAAGCGCTATAACTGCATCATACAAAGCAGCTTTGGCTAGCTTTTTATTAGAGTATCCTTCAATGTGTTTTTACTGCGGTAGCATAAGCATTGAAGGAAAAGTGATTATTTAGAGCAGAGAAACTGCTGTCATCAGATTGCGGCTCTCATTTGCTTTATCTCGACACGCGCTTTCTCTGCATACTAAAAAGCAGCATTAACAGAGCCCCTTACTGTGTTCTCTTGATATGTGTTTTATCTGCGCCTAGTAATGCATTTAAGGAAAAGCGATTATCTCCAGCAGAGAAGCTGCTATCATCAGATTGTGGCTTTCATCAGCTTTATCTCTACAAGCGCTTTCACTGCAAACTACAAAGCAGCTTTGGCTAGCTTTTTATTCGAGTATCCTTCAATGTGTTCTAACTGCGCTTGCATAAGCATTGAAGGAAAAGTGATTATCTCGAGCAGAGAAACTGCTGTCACTAGATTGTGGCTTTCATCAGCTTCATCTCTTCAAGCGCTTTCTCTGCATACTAAAAAGCAGCATTAACAGAGCCCCTTACTATGTTCTTTTGATATGTGTTCTATCTGCGCCTAGTAATGCATTTAATGTAAACCGATTATCTCGAGTAGAGAAGCTGCTATCATCAGATTGTGGCTTTCATCTGCTTTATTTCTACAAGCGCTATCACTGCATCCTACAAAGCAGCTTTGGCTAGCTTTTTATTAGAGTATCCTTAAATGTGTTTTTACTGCGCTAGCATAAGCATTGAAGAAAAAGTGATTATTTAGAGCAGAGAAACTGCTGTCATCAGATTACGGCTCTCATTTGCTTTATCTCGACAAGCGCTTTCTCTGCATACTAAAAGCAGCATTAACAGAGCCCCTTACTGTGTTCTCTTGATATGTGTTTTATCTGCGCCTAGTAATGCATTTAAGGAAAAGCGATTAACTCGAGCAGAGAAGCTGCTATCATCAGATTGTGTATTGCCATAGCCTTATCTCTACAAGATATTTCACTGCAAACTACAGAACTGCATTAACAGCCATCCTAACAATATTCCCATGGTATGTGTTCGATCTGCGCATACTAAAGCATTTAAGGAAAAGCGATTATCTCGAGCAGAGAAGCTGCTATCATCAGATTGTGTCTTTCATAAGCTTTATCACTACAAGCGCTTTCACTGCAACCTACAAAGCAGCTTTGGCTACCTTTTTATTCGAGTATCCTTCAATGTGTTCTAACTGCGCTTGCATAAGCATTGAAGGAAAAGTGATTATTTCTAGCAGAGAAACTGCTGTCACTAGATTGTGGCTTTCATCAGCTTTATCTCTTCAAGCGCTTTCTCTGCATACTAAAAAGCAGCATTAACAGAGCCCCTTACTATGTTCCCTTGATATGTGTCTTATCTGCGCCTAGTAATGCATTTAAGGAAAAGCGATTATCTCGAGCAGAGAAGCTGCTATCATCAGATTGTGGCTTTGATGACCTTTAGCTCTACAAGCGCTTTCACTGCAAAGTAAGAAGCAGAATTAACAGAGTTCCTTACTTTGTTCTCCTGATTTGTGTTCTATCTGCGCCTAGTAATGCATTTAAGGAAAAGCGATTATCTCGAGTAGAGAAGCTGCTATCTTCAGATTGTGGCTTTCATCAGCTTTATCTCTTCAAGCGATTTCACTGCAAACTACAAAGGAGCATTGACAGAGCCCCTTATTATTCTCTCTTGTTATGTTTTCTATCTGCGCCTAGTAATGCATTTAAGGTAAACCGATTATCTCGAGTGAAGAAGCTGCTATCATCAGATTGTGGCTTTCATCAGCTTTATTTCTACAAGCGCTATCACTGCAACCTATAAAGCAGCTTTGGCTAGCTTTTTATTCGAGTATCCTTAAATGTGTTCTAACTGCGCTTGCATAAGCATTGAAAGAAAAGTGATTATTTAGAGTAGAGAAACTGCTGTCACTAGATTGCGGCTTTCATTTGCTTTATCTCGACAAGCGCTTTCTCTGCATACTAAAAAGCAGCATTAACAGAGCCCCTTACTATGTTCTCTTGATATGTGTTCTATCTGCGCCTAGTAATGCATTTAAGGAAAAGCGATTATCTCGGGCAGAGAAGCTGCTATCCTCAGATTGTAGCTTTCTTTAGCTTTATATCTTCAAGCGCTTTCACTGCAAACTACAAAGGAGCATTGACTGAGCTCCTTATTATTCTCTCTTGTTTTGTTTTCTATCTGCGCCTAGTAATGCATTTAAGGTACACCGATTATCTCGAGTAGAGAAGCTGCTATCATCAGATTGTGGCTTTCATCTGCTTTATTTCTACAAGCGCTATCACTGCATCCTACAAAGCAGCTTTGGCTAGCTTTTTATGAGAGTATCCTTAAATGTGTTTTTACTGCGCTAGCATAAGCATAGAAGGAAAAGTGATTATTTAGTGCAGAGGAACTGCTGTCATCAGATTACGGCTCTCATTTGCTTTATCTCGAAAAGCGCTTTCTCTGCATACTAAAAGCAGCATTAACAGAGCCCCTTACTGTGTTCTCTTGATATGTGTTTTATCTGCGCCTAGTAATGCATTTAAGGAAAAGCGATTAACTCGAGCAGAGAAGCTGCTATCATCAGATTGTGTATTGCCATAGCCTTATCTCTACAAGATATTTCACTGCAAACTACAGAACTGCATTAACAGCCATCCTAACAATATTCCCATGGTATGTGTTCGATCTGCGCATACTAAAGCATTTAAGGAAAATCGATTATCTCGAGCAGAGAAGCTGCTATCATCAGATTGTGTCTTTCATAAGCTTTATCTCTACAAGCGCTTTCACTGCAACCTACAAAGCAGCTTTGGCTACCTTTTTATTCGAGTATCCTTCAATGTGTTCTAACTGCGCATGCATAAGCATTGAAGGAAAAGTGATTATTTCGAGCAGAGAAACTGCTGTCACTAGATTGTGGCTTTCATCAGCTTTATCTCTTCAAGCGCTTTCTCTGCATAACTAGAAGCAGCATTAACAGAGCCCCTTACTGTGTTCTCTTGGTATGTGTTTTATCTGCGCCTAGTAATGCATTTAAGGAAAAGCGATTATCTCGAGCAGAGAAACTGCTGTCATCAGATTGCGGCTTTCATTTGCTTTATCTCGACAAGCGCTTTCTCTGCATACTAAAAAGCAGCATTAACAGAGCCCCTTTCTATGTTCTCTTGATATGTGTTCTATCTGCGCCTAGTAATGCATTTAAGGAAAAGCGATTATCTCGGGCAGAGAAGCTGCTATCATCAGATTGTGGCTTTCATCAGCTTTATCTCTTCAAGCGCTTTCACTGCAAACTACAAAGGAACATTGACAGAGCTCCTTATTATTCTCTCTTGTTGTGTTTTCTATCTGCGCCTAGTAATGCATTTAAGGTAATCCGATTATCTCGAGTAGAGAGGCTGCTATCATCAGATTGTGGCTTTCATCTGCTTTATTTCTACAAGCGCTATCACTGCATCCTACAAAGCAGCTTTGGCTAGCTTTTTATTAGAGTATCCTTAAATGTGTTTTTACTGCGCTAGCATAAGCATTGAAGGAAAAGTGATTATTTAGAGCAGAGAAACTGCTGTCATCAGATTACGGCTCTCATTTGCTTTATCTCGACAAGCGCTTTCTCTGCATACTAAAAGCAGCATTAACAGAGCCCCTTACTGTGTTCTCTTGATATGTGTTTTATCTGCGCCTAGTAATGCATTTAAGGAAAAGCGATTATCTCGAGCAGAGAAGCTGCTATCATCAGATTGTGTATTGCCATAGCCTTATCTCTACAAGATATTTCACTGCAAACTACAGAACTGCATTAACAGCCATCCTAACAATATTCCCATGGTATGTGTTCTATCTGCGCATACTAAAGCATTTAAGGAAAAGCGATTATCTCGAGCAGGGAAGCTGCTATCATCAGATTGTGGCTTTCATCAGCTTTATCTCTACAAGCGCTTTCACTGCAACCTACAAAGCAGCTTTGGCTACCTTTTTATTCGAGTATCCTTCAATGTGTTCTAACTGCGCTTGCATAAGCATTGAAGGAAAAGTGATTATTTCGAGCAGAGAAACTGCTGTCACTAGATTGTGGCTTTCATCAGCTTTATCTCTTCAAGCGCTTTCTCTGCATACTATGAAGCAGCATTAACAGAGACCCTTACTGTGTTCTCTTGATTAGTGTTTTATCTGCGCCTAGTAATGCATTTAAGGAAAAGCGACTATCTCGAGCAGAGAAACTGCTGTCATCAGATTGCGGCTTTCATTTGCTTTATCTCGACAAGCGCTTTCTCTGCATACTAAAAGCAGCATTAACAGAGCCCCTTACTGTGTTCTCTTGATATGTGTTTTATCTGCGCCTAGTAATGCATTTAAGGAAAAGCGATTAACTCGAGCAGAGAAGCTGCTATCATCAGATTGTGTATTGCCATAACCTTATCTCTACAAGATATTTCACTGCAAACTACAGAACTGCATTAACAGCCATCCTAACAATATTCCCATGGTATGTGTTCGATCTGCGCATACTAAAGCATTTAAGGAAAAGCGATTAACTCGAGCAGAGAAGCTGCTATCATCAGATTGTGTCTTTCATAAGCTTTATCTCTACAAGCGCTTTCACTGCAACCTACAAAGCAGCTTTGGCTACCTTTTTATTCGAGTATCCTTCAATGTGTTCTAACTGCGCTTGCATAAGCATTGAAGGAAAAGTGATTATTTCGAGCAGAGAAACTGCTGTCACTAGATTGTGGCTTTCATCAGCTTTATCTCTTCAAGCGCTTTCTCTGCATACTAAGAAGCAGCATTAACAGAGCCCCTTACTGTGTTCTCTTGGTATGTGTTTTATCTGCGCCTAGTAATGCATTTAAGGAAAAGCGATTATCTCGAGCAGAGAAACTGCTGTCATCAGATTGCGGCTTTCATTTGCTTTATCTCGACAAGCGCTTTCTCTGCATACTGAAAAGCAGCATTAACAGAGCCCCTTTCTATGTTCTCTTGATATGTGTTCTATCTGCGCCTAGTAATGCATTTAAGGAAAAGCGATTATCTCGGGCAGAGAAGCTGCTATCCTCAGATTGTGGCTTTCATCAGCTTTATCTCTTCAAGCGCTTTCACTGCAAACTACAAAGGAGCATTGACAGAGCTCCTTATTATTCTCTCTTGTTGTGTTTTCTCTCTGCGCCTAGTAATGCATTAAAGGTAAACCGATTATCTCGAGTAGAGAAGCTGCTATTATCAGATTGTGGCTTTCATCTGCTTTATTTCTACAAGCGCTATCACTGCATCCTACAAAGCAGCTTTGGCTAGCTTTTTATTAGAGTATCCTTCAATGTGTTTTTACTGCGCTAGCATAAGCATTGAAGGAAAAGTGATTATTTAGAGCAGAGAAACTGCTGTCATCAGATTGCGGCTCTCATTTGCTTTATCTCGACACGCGCTTTCTCTGCATACTAAAAAGCAGCATTAACAGAGCCCCTTACTGTGTTTTCTTGATATGTGTTTTATCTGCGCCTAGTAATGCATTTAAGGAATAGCGATTAACTCGAGCAGAGAAGCTGCTATCATCAGATTGTGTATTGCCATAGCCTTATCTCTACAAGATATTTCACTGCAAACTACAGAACAGAATTAACATCCATCCTAACAATATTCTCTTGGTATGTGTTCTATCTGCGCATACTATAGCATTTAAGGAAAAGCGATTATCTCGAGCAGAGAAGCTGCTATCATCAGATTGTGGCTTTCATCAGCTTTATCTCTACAAGCGCTTTCACTACAACCTACAAAGCAGCTTTGGCTAGCTTTTTATTCGAGTATCCTTCAATGTGTTCTAACTGCGCTTGCATAAGCATTGAAGGAAAAGTGATTATTTCGAGCAGAGAAACTGCTGTCACTAGATTGTGGCTTTCATCATCTTTATCTCGACAAGCGCTTTCTCTGCATACTAAAAAGCAGCATTAACAGAGCCCCTTACTGTGTTTTCTTGATATGTGTTTTATCTGCGCCTACTAATGCATTTAGGGAAAAGCGATTATCTCGAGCAGAGAAACTGCTGTCATCAGATTGCGGCTTTCATTTGCTTTATCTCGACAAGCGCTTTGTCTGCATACTAAAAAGCAGCATTAACAGAGCCCCTTACTGTGTTTTCTTGATATGTGTTTTATCTGCGCCTACTAATGCATTTAAGGAAAAGCGATTATCTCGGGCAGAGAAACTGCTGTCATCAGATTGCGGCTTTCATTTGCTTTATCTCGACAAGCGCTTTCTCTGCCTACTAAAAAGCAGCATTAACAGAGCCCCTTACTGTGTTTTCTTGATATGTGTTTTAACTGCGCCTTGTAATGCATTTAAGGAAAAGCGATTATCTCGAGCAGAGAAGCTGCTATAATCAGATTGTGGCTTTCATCAGCTTTATCTCTACAAGCGCTTTCACTGCAAACTACAAATCAGCTTTGGCTAGCTTTTTATTCGAGTATCCTTCAATGTGTTGTAACTGCGCTTGCATAAGCATTGAAGGAAAAGTGATTATCTCGAGCAGAGAAACTGCTGTCACTAGATTATGGCTTTCATCAGCTTTATCTCTTCAATCGCTTTCTCTGCATACTAAAAAGCAGCATTAACAGAGCCCCTTACTATGTTCTCTTGATATGTGTTCTATCTGCGCCTAGTAATGCATTTAAGGAAAAGCGATTATCTCGGGTAGAGAAGCTGCTATCCTCAGATTGTGGCTTTCATCAGCTTTATCTCTTCAAGCGCTTTCACTGCAAACTACAAAGGAGCATTGACAGAGCTCCTTATTATTCTCTCTTTTTGTGTTTTCTCTCTGCGCATAGTAATGCATTCAAGGTAAACCGATTATCTCGAGTAGAGAAGCTGCTATCATCAGATTGTGGCTTTCATCTGCTTTATTTCTACAAGCGCTATAACTGCATCATACAAAGCAGCTTTGGCTAGCTTTTTATTAGAGTATCCTTCAATGTGTTTTTACTGCGGTAGCATAAGCATTGAAGGAAAAGTGATTATTTAGAGCAGAGAAACTGCTGTCATCAGATTGCGGCTCTCATTTGCTTTATCTCGACACGCGCTTTCTCTGCATACTAAAAAGCAGCATTAACAGAGCCCCTTACTGTGTTCTCTTGATATGTGTTTTATCTGCGCCTAGTAATGCATTTAAGGAAAAGCGATTATCTCGAGCAGAGAAGCTGCTATCATCAGATTGTGGCTTTCATCAGCTTTATCTCTACAAGCGCTTTCACTGCAAACTACAAAGCAGCTTTGGCTAGCTTTTTATTCGAGTATCCTTCAATGTGTTCTAACTGCGCTTGCATAAGAATTGAAGGAAAAGTGATTATCTCGAGCAGAGAAACTGCTGTCACTAGATTGTGGCTTTCATCAGCTTCATCTCTTCAAGCGCTTTCTCTGCATACTAAAAAGCAGCATTAACAGAGCCCCTTACTATGTTCTTTTGATATGTGTTCTATCTGCGCCTAGTAATGCATTTAATGTAAACCGATTATCTCGAGTAGAGAAGCTGCTATCATCAGATTGTGGCTTTCATCTGCTTTATTTCTACAAGCGCTATCACTGCATCCTACAAAGCAGCTTTGGCTAGCTTTTTATTAGAGTATCCTTAAATGTGTTTTTACTGCGCTAGCATAAGCATTGAAGGAAAAGTGATTATTTAGAGCAGAGAAACTGCTGTCATCAGATTACGGCTCTCATTTGCTTTATCTCGACAAGCGCTTTCTCTGCATACTAAAAGCAGCATTAACAGAGCCCCTTACTGTGTTCTCTTGATATGTGTTTTATCTGCGCCTAGTAATGCATTTAAGGAAAAGCGATTAACTCGAGCAGAGAAGCTGCTATCATCAGATTGTGTATTGCCATAGCCTTATCTCTACAAGATATTTCACTGCAAACTACAGAACTGCATTAACAGCCATCCTAACAATATTCCCATGGTATATGTTCGATCTGCGCATACTAAAGCATTTAAGGAAAAGCGATTATCTCGAGCAGAGAAGCTGCTATCATCAGATTGTGTCTTTCATAAGCTTTATCTCTACAAGCGCTTTCACTGCAACCTACAAAGCAGCTTTGGCTACCTTTTTATTCGAGTATCCTTCAATGTGTTCTAACTGCGCTTGCATAAGCATTGAAGGAAAAGTGATTATTTCTAGCAGAGAAACTGCTGTCACTAGATTGTGGCTTTCATCAGCTTTATCTCTTCAAGCGCTTTCTCTGCATACTAAAAAGCAGCATTAACAGAGCCCCTTACTATGTTCCCTTGATATGTGTCTTATCTGCGCCTAGTAATGCATTTAAGGAAAAGCGATTATCTCGAGCAGAGAAGCTGCTATCATCAGATTGTGGCTTTGATGACCTTTAGCTCTACAAGCGCTTTCACTGCAAAGTAAGAAGCAGAATTAACAGAGTTCCTTACTTTGTTCTCCTGATTTGTGTTCTATCTGCGCCTAGTAATGCATTTAAGGAAAAGCGATTATCTCGAGTAGAGAAGATGCTATCTTCAGATTGTGGCTTTCATCAGCTTTATCTCTTCAAGCGATTTCACTGCAAACTACAAAGGAGCATTGACAGAGCCCCTTATTATTCTCTCTTGTTATGTTTTCTATCTGCGCCTAGTAATGCATTTAAGGTAAACCGATTATCTCGAGTGGAGAAGCTGCTATCATCAGATTGTGGCTTTCATCAGCTTTATTTCTACAAGCGCTATCACTGCAACCTATAAAGCAGCTTTGGCTAGCTTTTTATTCGAGTATCCTTAAATGTGTTCTAACTGCGCTTGCATAAGCATTGAATGAAAAGTGATTATTTAGAGTAGAGAAACTGCTGTCACTAGATTGCGGCTTTCATTTGCTTTATCTCGACAAGCGCTTTCTCTGCATACTAAAAAGCAGCATTAACAGAGTCCCTTACTATGTTCTCTTGATATGTGTTCTATCTGCGCCTAGTAATGCATTTAAGGAAAAGCGATTATCTCGGGCAGAGAAGCTGCTATCCTCAGATTGTAGCTTTCATCAGCTTTATATCTTCAAGCGCTTTCACTGCAAACTACAAAGGAGCATTGACTGAGCTCCTTATTATTCTCTCTTGTTTTGTTTTCTATCTGCGCCTAGTAATGCATTTAAGGTACACCGATTATCTCGAGTAGAGAAGCTGCTATCATCAGATTGTGGCTTTCATCTGCTTTATTTCTACAAGCGCTATCACTGCATCCTACAAAGCAGCTTTGGCTAGCTTTTTATGAGAGTATCCTTAAATGTGTTTTTACTGCGCTAGCATAAGCATAGAAGGAAAAGTGATTATTTAGTGCAGAGGAACTGCTGTCATCAGATTGCGACTTTCATTTGCTTTATCTCTTCAAGCGCTTTCTCTGCATACTAAAAAGCAGCATTAACAGAGCCCCTTACTGTGTTTTCTTGATATGTGTTTTTTCTGCGCCTAGTAATGCATTTAAGGAAAAGCGATTATCTCGAGCAGAGAAGCTGCTATAATCAGATTGTGGCTTTCATCAGCTTTATCTCTACAAGCGCTTTCACTGCAAACTACAAATCAGCTTTGGCTAGCTTTTTATTCGAGTATCCTTCAATGTGTTCTAACTGCGCTTGCATAAGCATTGAAGGAAAAGTGATTATCTCGAGCAGAGAAACTGCTGTCACTAGATTATGGCTTTCATCAGCTTTATCTCTTCAAGCGCTTTCTCTGCATACTAAAAAGCAGCATTAACAGAGCCCCTTACTATGTTCTCTTGATATGTGTTCTATCTGCGCCTAGTAATGCATTTAAGGAAAAGCGATTATCTCGGGTAGAGAAGCTGCTATCCTCAGATTGTGGCTTTCATCAGCTTTATCTCTTCAAGCGCTTTCACTGCAAACTACAAAGGAGCATTGACAGAGCTCCTTATTATTCTCTCTTGTTGTGTTTTCTCTCTGCGCCTAGTAATGCCTTTAAGGTAAACCGATTATCTCGAGTAGAGAAGCTGCTATCATCAGATTGTGGCTTTCATCTGCTTTATTTCTACAAGCGCTATCACTGCATCCTACAAAGCAGCTTTGGCTAGCTTTTTATTAGAGTATCCTTCAATGTGTTTTTACTGCGGTAGCATAAGCATTGAAGGAAAAGTGATTATTTAGAGCAGAGAAACTGCTGTCATCAGATTGCGGCTCTCATTTGCTTTATCTCGACAAGCGCTTTCTCTGCATACTAAAAAGCAGCATTAACAGAGCCCCTTACTGTGTTCTCTTGATATGTGTTTTATCTGCGCCAAGTAATGCATTTAAGGAAAAGCGATTATCTCGAGCAGAGAAGCTGCTATCATCAGATTGTGGCTTTCATCAGCTTTATCTCTACAAGCGCTTTCACTGCAAACTACAAAGCAGCTTTGGCTAGCTTTTTATTAGAGTATCCTTAAATGTGTTTTTACTGCGCTAGCATAAGCATTGAAGGAAAAGTGATTATTTAGAGCAGAGAAACTGCTGTCATCAGATTACGGCTCTCATTTGCTTTATCTCGACAAGCGCTTTCTCTGCATACTAAAAGCAGCATTAACAGAGCCCCTTACTGTGTTCTCTTGATATGTGTTTTATCTGCGCCTAGTAATGCATTTAAGGAAAAGCGATTATCTCGAGCAGAGAAGCTGCTATCATCAGATTGTGTATTGCCATAGCCTTATCTCTACAAGATATTTCACTGCAAACTACAGAACTGCATTAACAGCCATCCTAACAATATTCCCATGGTATGTGTTCTATCTGCGCATACTAAAGCATTTAAGGAAAAGCGATTATCTCGAGCAGGGAAGCTGCTATCATCAGATTGTGGCTTTCATCAGCTTTATCTCTACAAGCGCTTTCACTGCAACCTACAAAGCAGCTTTGGCTACCTTTTTATTCGAGTATCCTTCAATGTGTTCTAACTGCGCTTGCATAAGCATTGAAGGAAAAGTGATTATTTCGAGCAGAGAAACTGCTGTCACTAGATTGTGGCTTTCATCAGCTTTATCTCTTCAAGCGCTTTCTCTGCATACTAAAAAGCAGCATTAACAGAGCCCCTTACTGTGTTTTCTTGATATGTGTTTTATCTGCGCCTACTAATGCATTTAAGGAAAAGCGATTATCTCGGGCAGAGAAACTGCTGTCATCAGATTGCGGCTTTCATTTGCTTTATCTCGACAAGCGCATTCTCTGCCTACTAAAAAGCAGCATTAACAGAGCCCCTTACTGTGTTTTCTTGATATGTGTTTTAACTGCGCCTTGTAATGCATTTAAGGAAAAGCGATTATCTCGAGCAGAGAAGCTGCTATAATCAGATTGTGGCTTTCATCAGCTTTATCTCTACAAGCGCTTTCACTGCAAACTACAAATCAGCTTTGGCTAGCTTTTTATTCGAGTATCCTTCAATGTGTTGTAACTGCGCTTGCATAAGCATTGAAGGAAAAGTGATTATCTCGAGCAGAGAAACTGCTGTCACTAGATTATGGCTTTCATCAGCTTTATCTCTTCAAGCGCTTTCTCTGCATACTAAAAAGCAGCATTAACAGAGCCCCTTACTATGTTCTCTTGATATGTGTTCTATCTGCGCCTAGTAATGCATTTAAGGAAAAGCGATTATCTCGGGTAGAGAAGCTGCTATCCTCAGATTGTGGCTTTCATCAGCTTTATCTCTTCAAGCGCTTTCACTGCAAACTACAAAGGAGCATTGACAGAGCTCCTTATTATTCTCTCTTGTTGTGTTTTCTCTCTGCGCATAGTAATGCATTCAAGGTAAACCGATTATCTCGAGTAGAGAAGCTGCTATCATCAGATTGTGGCTTTCATCTGCTTTATTTCTACAAGCGCTATAACTGCATCATACAAAGCAGCTTTGGCTAGCTTTTTATTAGAGTATCCTTCAATGTGTTTTTACTGCGGTAGCATAAGCATTGAAGGAAAAGTGATTATTTAGAGCAGAGAAACTGCTGTCATCAGATTGCGGCTCTCATTTGCTTTATCTCGACACGCGCTTTCTCTGCATACTAAAAAGCAGCATTAACAGAGCCCCTTACTGTGTTCTCTTGATATGTGTTTTATCTGCGCCTAGTAATGCATTTAAGGAAAAGCGATTATCTCCAGCAGAGAAGCTGCTATCATCAGATTGTGGCTTTCATCAGCTTTATCTCTACAAGCGCTTTCACTGCAAACTACAAAGCAGCTTTGGCTAGCTTTTTATTCGAGTATCCTTCAATGTGTTCTAACTGCGCTTGCATAAGCATTGAAGGAAAAGTGATTATCTCGAGCAGAGAAACTGCTGTCACTAGATTGTGGCTTTCATCAGCTTCATCTCTTCAAGCGCTTTCTCTGCATACTAAAAAGCAGCATTAACAGAGCCCCTTACTATGTTCTTTTGATATGTGTTCTATCTGCGCCTAGTAATGCATTTAATGTAAACCGATTATCTCGAGTAGAGAAGCTGCTATCATCAGATTGTGGCTTTCATCTGCTTTATTTCTACAAGCGCTATCACTGCATCCTACAAAGCAGCTTTGGCTAGCTTTTTATTAGAGTATCCTTAAATGTGTTTTTACTGCGCTAGCATAAGCATTGAAGAAAAAGTGATTATTTAGAGCAGAGAAACTGCTGTCATCAGATTACGGCTCTCATTTGCTTTATCTCGACAAGCGCTTTCTCTGCATACTAAAAGCAGCATTAACAGAGCCCCTTACTGTGTTCTCTTGATATGTGTTTTATCTGCGCCTAGTAATGCATTTAAGGAAAAGCGATTAACTCGAGCAGAGAAGCTGCTATCATCAGATTGTGTATTGCCATAGCCTTATCTCTACAAGATATTTCACTGCAAACTACAGAACTGCATTAACAGCCATCCTAACAATATTCCCATGGTATGTGTTCGATCTGCGCATACTAAAGCATTTAAGGAAAAGCGATTATCTCGAGCAGAGAAGCTGCTATCATCAGATTGTGTCTTTCATAAGCTTTATCACTACAAGCGCTTTCACTGCAACCTACAAAGCAGCTTTGGCTACCTTTTTATTCGAGTATCCTTCAATGTGTTCTAACTGCGCTTGCATAAGCATTGAAGGAAAAGTGATTATTTCTAGCAGAGAAACTGCTGTCACTAGATTGTGGCTTTCATCAGCTTTATCTCTTCAAGCGCTTTCTCTGCATACTAAAAAGCAGCATTAACAGAGCCCCTTACTATGTTCCCTTGATATGTGTCTTATCTGCGCCTAGTAATGCATTTAAGGAAAAGCGATTATCTCGAGCAGAGAAGCTGCTATCATCAGATTGTGGCTTTGATGACCTTTAGCTCTACAAGCGCTTTCACTGCAAAGTAAGAAGCAGAATTAACAGAGTTCCTTACTTTGTTCTCCTGATTTGTGTTCTATCTGCGCCTAGTAATGCATTTAAGGAAAAGCGATTATCTCGAGTAGAGAAGCTGCTATCTTCAGATTGTGGCTTTCATCAGCTTTATCTCTTCAAGCGATTTCACTGCAAACTACAAAGGAGCATTGACAGAGCCCCTTATTATTCTCTCTTGTTATGTTTTCTATCTGCGCCTAGTAATGCATTTAAGGTAAACCGATTATCTCGAGTGAAGAAGCTGCTATCATCAGATTGTGGCTTTCATCAGCTTTATTTCTACAAGCGCTATCACTGCAACCTATAAAGCAGCTTTGGCTAGCTTTTTATTCGAGTATCCTTAAATGTGTTCTAACTGCGCTTGCATAAGCATTGAAAGAAAAGTGATTATTTAGAGTAGAGAAACTGCTGTCACTAGATTGCGGCTTTCATTTGCTTTATCTCGACAAGCGCTTTCTCTGCATACTAAAAAGCAGCATTAACAGAGCCCCTTACTATGTTCTCTTGATATGTGTTCTATCTGCGCCTAGTAATGCATTTAAGGAAAAGCGATTATCTCGGGCAGAGAAGCTGCTATCCTCAGATTGTAGCTTTCTTTAGCTTTATATCTTCAAGCGCTTTCACTGCAAACTACAAAGGAGCATTGACTGAGCTCCTTATTATTCTCTCTTGTTTTGTTTTCTATCTGCGCCTAGTAATGCATTTAAGGTACACCGATTATCTCGAGTAGAGAAGCTGCTATCATCAGATTGTGGCTTTCATCTGCTTTATTTCTACAAGCGCTATCACTGCATCCTACAAAGCAGCTTTGGCTAGCTTTTTATGAGAGTATCCTTAAATGTGTTTTTACTGCGCTAGCATAAGCATAGAAGGAAAAGTGATTATTTAGTGCAGAGGAACTGCTGTCATCAGATTACGGCTCTCATTTGCTTTATCTCGAAAAGCGCTTTCTCTGCATACTAAAAGCAGCATTAACAGAGCCCCTTACTGTGTTCTCTTGATATGTGTTTTATCTGCGCCTAGTAATGCATTTAAGGAAAAGCGATTAACTCGAGCAGAGAAGCTGCTATCATCAGATTGTGTATTGCCATAGCCTTATCTCTACAAGATATTTCACTGCAAACTACAGAACTGCATTAACAGCCATCCTAACAATATTCCCATGGTATGTGTTCGATCTGCGCATACTAAAGCATTTAAGGAAAATCGATTATCTCGAGCAGAGAAGCTGCTATCATCAGATTGTGTCTTTCATAAGCTTTATCTCTACAAGCGCTTTCACTGCAACCTACAAAGCAGCTTTGGCTACCTTTTTATTCGAGTATCCTTCAATGTGTTCTAACTGCGCATGCATAAGCATTGAAGGAAAAGTGATTATTTCGAGCAGAGAAACTGCTGTCACTAGATTGTGGCTTTCATCAGCTTTATCTCTTCAAGCGCTTTCTCTGCATACTAAGAAGCAGCATTAACAGAGCCCCTTACTGTGTTCTCTTGGTATGTGTTTTATCTGCGCCTAGTAATGCATTTAAGGAAAAGCGATTATCTCGAGCAGAGAAACTGCTGTCATCAGATTGCGGCTTTCATTTGCTTTATCTCGACAAGCGCTTTCTCTGCATACTAAAAAGCAGCATTAACAGAGCCCCTTTCTATGTTCTCTTGATATGTGTTCTATCTGCGCCTAGTAATGCATTTAAGGAAAAGCGATTATCTCGGGCAGAGAAGCTGCTATCATCAGATTGTGGCTTTCATCAGCTTTATCTCTTCAAGCGCTTTCACTGCAAACTACAAAGGAACATTGACAGAGCTCCTTATTATTCTCTCTTGTTGTGTTTTCTATCTGCGCCTAGTAATGCATTTAAGGTAATCCGATTATCTCGAGTAGAGAGGCTGCTATCATCAGATTGTGGCTTTCATCTGCTTTATTTCTACAAGCGCTATCACTGCATCCTACAAAGCAGCTTTGGCTAGCTTTTTATTAGAGTATCCTTAAATGTGTTTTTACTGCGCTAGCATAAGCATTGAAGGAAAAGTGATTATTTAGAGCAGAGAAACTGCTGTCATCAGATTACGGCTCTCATTTGCTTTATCTCGACAAGCGCTTTCTCTGCATACTAAAAGCAGCATTAACAGAGCCCCTTACTGTGTTCTCTTGATATGTGTTTTATCTGCGCCTAGTAATGCATTTAAGGAAAAGCGATTATCTCGAGCAGAGAAGCTGCTATCATCAGATTGTGTATTGCCATAGCCTTATCTCTACAAGATATTTCACTGCAAACTACAGAACTGCATTAACAGCCATCCTAACAATATTCCCATGGTATGTGTTCTATCTGCGCATACTAAAGCATTTAAGGAAAAGCGATTATCTCGAGCAGGGAAGCTGCTATCATCAGATTGTGGCTTTCATCAGCTTTATCTCTACAAGCGCTTTCACTGCAACCTACAAAGCAGCTTTGGCTACCTTTTTATTCGAGTATCCTTCAATGTGTTCTAACTGCGCTTGCATAAGCATTGAAGGAAAAGTGATTATTTCGAGCAGAGAAACTGCTGTCACTAGATTGTGGCTTTCATCAGCTTTATCTCTTCAAGCGCTTTCTCTGCATACTATGAAGCAGCATTAACAGAGACCCTTACTGTGTTCTCTTGATTAGTGTTTTATCTGCGCCTAGTAATGCATTTAAGGAAAAGCGACTATCTCGAGCAGAGAAACTGCTGTCATCAGATTGCGGCTTTCATTTGCTTTATCTCGACAAGCGCTTTCTCTGCATACTAAAAGCAGCATTAACAGAGCCCCTTACTGTGTTCTCTTGATATGTGTTTTATCTGCGCCTAGTAATGCATTTAAGGAAAAGCGATTAACTCGAGCAGAGAAGCTGCTATCATCAGATTGTGTATTGCCATAACCTTATCTCTACAAGATATTTCACTGCAAACTACAGAACTGCATTAACAGCCATCCTAACAATATTCCCATGGTATGTGTTCGATCTGCGCATACTAAAGCATTTAAGGAAAAGCGATTAACTCGAGCAGAGAAGCTGCTATCATCAGATTGTGTCTTTCATAAGCTTTATCTCTACAAGCGCTTTCACTGCAACCTACAAAGCAGCTTTGGCTACCTTTTTATTCGAGTATCCTTCAATGTGTTCTAACTGCGCTTGCATAAGCATTGAAGGAAAAGTGATTATTTCGAGCAGAGAAACTGCTGTCACTAGATTGTGGCTTTCATCAGCTTTATCTCTTCAAGCGCTTTCTCTGCATACTAAGAAGCAGCATTAACAGAGCCCCTTACTGTGTTCTCTTGGTATGTGTTTTATCTGCGCCTAGTAATGCATTTAAGGAAAAGCGATTATCTCGAGCAGAGAAACTGCTGTCATCAGATTGCGGCTTTCATTTGCTTTATCTCGACAAGCGCTTTCTCTGCATACTGAAAAGCAGCATTAACAGAGCCCCTTACTATGTTCTCTTGATATGTGTTCTATCTGCGCCTAGTAATGCATTTAAGGAAAAGCGATTATCTCGGGCAGAGAAGCTGCTATCCTCAGATTGTGGCTTTCATCAGCTTTATCTCTTCAAGCGCTTTCACTGCAAACTACAAAGGAGCATTGACAGAGCTCCTTATTATTCTCTCTTGTTGTGTTTTCTCTCTGCGCCTAGTAATGCATTAAAGGTAAACCGATTATCTCGAGTAGAGAAGCTGCTATTATCAGATTGTGGCTTTCATCTGCTTTATTTCTACAAGCGCTATCACTGCATCCTACAAAGCAGCTTTGGCTAGCTTTTTATTAGAGTATCCTTCAATGTGTTTTTACTGCGCTAGCATAAGCATTGAAGGAAAAGTGATTATTTAGAGCAGAGAAACTGCTGTCATCAGATTGCGGCTCTCATTTGCTTTATCTCGACACGCGCTTTCTCTGCATACTAAAAAGCAGCATTAACAGAGCCCCTTACTGTGTTTTCTTGATATGTGTTTTATCTGCGCCTAGTAATGCATTTAAGGAATAGCGATTAACTCGAGCAGAGAAGCTGCTATCATCAGATTGTGAATTGCCATAGCCTTATCTCTACAAGATATTTCACTGCAAACTACAGAACAGAATTAACATCCATCCTAACAATATTCTCTTGGTATGTGTTCTATCTGCGCATACTATAGCATTTAAGGAAAAGCGATTATCTCGAGCAGAGAAGCTGCTATCATCAGATTGTGGCTTTCATCAGCTTTATCTCTACAAGCGCTTTCACTACAACCTACAAAGCAGCTTTGGCTAGCTTTTTATTCGAGTATCCTTCAATGTGTTCTAACTGCGCTTGCATAAGCATTGAAGGAAAAGTGATTATTTCGAGCAGAGAAACTGCTGTCACTAGATTGTGGCTTTCATCATCTTTATCTCGACAAGCGCTTTCTCTGCATACTAAAAAGCAGCATTAACAGAGCCCCTTACTGTGTTTTCTTGATATGTGTTTTATCTGCGCCTACTAATGCATTTAGGGAAAAGCGATTATCTCGAGCAGAGAAACTGCTGTCATCAGATTGCGGCTTTCATTTGCTTTATCTCGACAAGCGCTTTGTCTGCATACTAAAAAGCAGCATTAACAGAGCCCCTTACTGTGTTTTCTTGATATGTGTTTTATCTGCGCCTACTAATGCATTTAAGGAAAAGCGATTATCTCGGGCAGAGAAACTGCTGTCATCAGATTGCGGCTTTCATTTGCTTTATCTCGACAAGCGCTTTCTCTGCCTACTAAAAAGCAGCATTAACAGAGCCCCTTACTGTGTTTTCTTGATATGTGTTTTAACTGCGCCTTGTAATGCATTTAAGGAAAAGCGATTATCTCGAGCAGAGAAGCTGCTATAATCAGATTGTGGCTTTCATCAGCTTTATCTCTACAAGCGCTTTCACTGCAAACTACAAATCAGCTTTGGCTAGCTTTTTATTCGAGTATCCTTCAATGTGTTGTAACTGCGCTTGCATAAGCATTGAAGGAAAAGTGATTATCTCGAGCAGAGAAACTGCTGTCACTAGATTATGGCTTTCATCAGCTTTATCTCTTCAATCGCTTTCTCTGCATACTAAAAAGCAGCATTAACAGAGCCCCTTACTATGTTCTCTTGATATGTGTTCTATCTGCGCCTAGTAATGCATTTAAGGAAAAGCGATTATCTCGGGTAGAGAAGCTGCTATCCTCAGATTGTGGCTTTCATCAGCTTTATCTCTTCAAGCGCTTTCACTGCAAACTACAAAGGAGCATTGACAGAGCTCCTTATTATTCTCTCTTTTTGTGTTTTCTCTCTGCGCATAGTAATGCATTCAAGGTAAACCGATTATCTCGAGTAGAGAAGCTGCTATCATCAGATTGTGGCTTTCATCTGCTTTATTTCTACAAGCGCTATAACTGCATCATACAAAGCAGCTTTGGCTAGCTTTTTATTAGAGTATCCTTCAATGTGTTTTTACTGCGGTAGCATAAGCATTGAAGGAAAAGTGATTATTTAGAGCAGAGAAACTGCTGTCATCAGATTGCGGCTCTCATTTGCTTTATCTCGACACGCGCTTTCTCTGCATACTAAAAAGCAGCATTAACAGAGCCCCTTACTGTGTTCTCTTGATATGTGTTTTATCTGCGCCTAGTAATGCATTTAAGGAAAAGCGATTATCTCGAGCAGAGAAGCTGCTATCATCAGATTGTGGCTTTCATCAGCTTTATCTCTACAAGCGCTTTCACTGCAAACTACAAAGCAGCTTTGGCTAGCTTTTTATTCGAGTATCCTTCAATGTGTTCTAACTGCGCTTGCATAAGAATTGAAGGAAAAGTGATTATCTCGAGCAGAGAAACTGCTGTCACTAGATTGTGGCTTTCATCAGCTTCATCTCTTCAAGCGCTTTCTCTGCATACTAAAAAGCAGCATTAACAGAGCCCCTTACTATGTTCTTTTGATATGTGTTCTATCTGCGCCTAGTAATGCATTTAATGTAAACCGATTATCTCGAGTAGAGAAGCTGCTATCATCAGATTGTGGCTTTCATCTGCTTTATTTCTACAAGCGCTATCACTGCATCCTACAAAGCAGCTTTGGCTAGCTTTTTATTAGAGTATCCTTAAATGTGTTTTTACTGCGCTAGCATAAGCATTGAAGGAAAAGTGATTATTTAGAGCAGAGAAACTGCTGTCATCAGATTACGGCTCTCATTTGCTTTATCTCGACAAGCGCTTTCTCTGCATACTAAAAGCAGCATTAACAGAGCCCCTTACTGTGTTCTCTTGATATGTGTTTTATCTGCGCCTAGTAATGCATTTAAGGAAAAGCGATTAACTCGAGCAGAGAAGCTGCTATCATCAGATTGTGTATTGCCATAGCCTTATCTCTACAAGATATTTCACTGCAAACTACAGAACTGCATTAACAGCCATCCTAACAATATTCCCATGGTATATGTTCGATCTGCGCATACTAAAGCATTTAAGGAAAAGCGATTATCTCGAGCAGAGAAGCTGCTATCATCAGATTGTGTCTTTCATAAGCTTTATCTCTACAAGCGCTTTCACTGCAACCTACAAAGCAGCTTTGGCTACCTTTTTATTCGAGTATCCTTCAATGTGTTCTAACTGCGCTTGCATAAGCATTGAAGGAAAAGTGATTATTTCTAGCAGAGAAACTGCTGTCACTAGATTGTGGCTTTCATCAGCTTTATCTCTTCAAGCGCTTTCTCTGCATACTAAAAAGCAGCATTAACAGAGCCCCTTACTATGTTCCCTTGATATGTGTCTTATCTGCGCCTAGTAATGCATTTAAGGAAAAGCGATTATCTCGAGCAGAGAAGCTGCTATCATCAGATTGTGGCTTTGATGACCTTTAGCTCTACAAGCGCTTTCACTGCAAAGTAAGAAGCAGAATTAACAGAGTTCCTTACTTTGTTCTCCTGATTTGTGTTCTATCTGCGCCTAGTAATGCATTTAAGGAAAAGCGATTATCTCGAGTAGAGAAGATGCTATCTTCAGATTGTGGCTTTCATCAGCTTTATCTCTTCAAGCGATTTCACTGCAAACTACAAAGGAGCATTGACAGAGCCCCTTATTATTCTCTCTTGTTATGTTTTCTATCTGCGCCTAGTAATGCATTTAAGGTAAACCGATTATCTCGAGTGGAGAAGCTGCTATCATCAGATTGTGGCTTTCATCAGCTTTATTTCTACAAGCGCTATCACTGCAACCTATAAAGCAGCTTTGGCTAGCTTTTTATTCGAGTATCCTTAAATGTGTTCTAACTGCGCTTGCATAAGCATTGAATGAAAAGTGATTATTTAGAGTAGAGAAACTGCTGTCACTAGATTGCGGCTTTCATTTGCTTTATCTCGACAAGCGCTTTCTCTGCATACTAAAAAGCAGCATTAACAGAGTCCCTTACTATGTTCTCTTGATATGTGTTCTATCTGCGCCTAGTAATGCATTTAAGGAAAAGCGATTATCTCGGGCAGAGAAGCTGCTATCCTCAGATTGTAGCTTTCATCAGCTTTATATCTTCAAGCGCTTTCACTGCAAACTACAAAGGAGCATTGACTGAGCTCCTTATTATTCTCTCTTGTTTTGTTTTCTATCTGCGCCTAGTAATGCATTTAAGGTACACCGATTATCTCGAGTAGAGAAGCTGCTATCATCAGATTGTGGCTTTCATCTGCTTTATTTCTACAAGCGCTATCACTGCATCCTACAAAGCAGCTTTGGCTAGCTTTTTATGAGAGTATCCTTAAATGTGTTTTTACTGCGCTAGCATAAGCATAGAAGGAAAAGTGATTATTTAGTGCAGAGGAACTGCTGTCATCAGATTGCGACTTTCATTTGCTTTATCTCTTCAAGCGCTTTCTCTGCATACTAAAAAGCAGCATTAACAGAGCCCCTTACTGTGTTTTCTTGATATGTGTTTTTTCTGCGCCTAGTAATGCATTTAAGGAAAAGCGATTATCTCGAGCAGAGAAGCTGCTATAATCAGATTGTGGCTTTCATCAGCTTTATCTCTACAAGCGCTTTCACTGCAAACTACAAATCAGCTTTGGCTAGCTTTTTATTCGAGTATCCTTCAATGTGTTCTAACTGCGCTTGCATAAGCATTGAAGGAAAAGTGATTATCTCGAGCAGAGAAACTGCTGTCACTAGATTATGGCTTTCATCAGCTTTATCTCTTCAAGCGCTTTCTCTGCATACTAAAAAGCAGCATTAACAGAGCCCCTTACTATGTTCTCTTGATATGTGTTCTATCTGCGCCTAGTAATGCATTTAAGGAAAAGCGATTATCTCGGGTAGAGAAGCTGCTATCCTCAGATTGTGGCTTTCATCAGCTTTATCTCTTCAAGCGCTTTCACTGAAAAATAAAAAGGAGCATTGACAGAGCTCCTTATTATTCTCTCTTGTTGTGTTTTCTCTCTGCGCCTAGTAATGCCTTTAAGGTAAACCGATTATCTCGAGTAGAGAAGCTGCTATCATCAGATTGTGGCTTTCATCTGCTTTATTTCTACAAGCGCTATCACTGCATCCTACAAAGCAGCTTTGGCTAGCTTTTTATTAGAGTATCCTTCAATGTGTTTTTACTGCGGTAGCATAAGCATTGAAGGAAAAGTGATTATTTAGAGCAGAGAAACTGCTGTCATCAGATTGCGGCTCTCATTTGCTTTATCTCGACAAGCGCTTTCTCTGCATACTAAAAAGCAGCATTAACAGAGCCCCTTACTGTGTTCTCTTGATATGTGTTTTATCTGCGCCAAGTAATGCATTTAAGGAAAAGCGATTATCTCGAGCAGAGAAGCTGCTATCATCAGATTGTGGCTTTCATCAGCTTTATCTCTACAAGCGCTTTCACTGCAAACTACAAAGCAGCTTTGGCTAGCTTTTTATTAGAGTATCCTTAAATGTGTTTTTACTGCGCTAGCATAAGCATTGAAGGAAAAGTGATTATTTAGAGCAGAGAAACTGCTGTCATCAGATTACGGCTCTCATTTGCTTTATCTCGACAAGCGCTTTCTCTGCATACTAAAAGCAGCATTAACAGAGCCCCTTACTGTGTTCTCTTGATATGTGTTTTATCTGCGCCTAGTAATGCATTTAAGGAAAAGCGATTATCTCGAGCAGAGAAGCTGCTATCATCAGATTGTGTATTGCCATAGCCTTATCTCTACAAGATATTTCACTGCAAACTACAGAACTGCATTAACAGCCATCCTAACAATATTCCCATGGTATGTGTTCTATCTGCGCATACTAAAGCATTTAAGGAAAAGCGATTATCTCGAGCAGGGAAGCTGCTATCATCAGATTGTGGCTTTCATCAGCTTTATCTCTACAAGCGCTTTCACTGCAACCTACAAAGCAGCTTTGGCTACCTTTTTATTCGAGTATCCTTCAATGTGTTCTAACTGCGCTTGCATAAGCATTGAAGGAAAAGTGATTATTTCGAGCAGAGAAACTGCTGTCACTAGATTGTGGCTTTCATCAGCTTTATCTCTTCAAGCGCTTTCTCTGCATACTAAGAAGCAGCATTAACAGAGACCCTTACTGTATTCTCTTGATTAGTGTTTTATCTGCGCCTAGTAATGCATTTAAGGAAAAGCGACTATCTCGAGCAGAGAAACTGCTGTCATCAGATTGCGGCTTTCATTTGCTTTATCTCGACAAGCGCTTTCTCTGCATACTAAAAGCAGCATTAACAGAGCCCCTTACTGTGTTCTCTTGATATGTGTTTTATCTGCGCCTAGTAATGCATTTAAGGAAAAGCGATTAACTCGAGCAGAGAAGCTGCTATCATCAGATTGTGTATTGCCATAGCCTTATCTCTACAAGATATTTCACTGCAAACTACAGAACTGCATTAACAGCCATCCTAACAATATTCCCATGGTATGTGTTCGATCTGCGCATACTAAAGCATTTAAGGAAAAGCGATTATCTCGAGCAGAGAAGCTGCTATCATCAGATTGTGTCATTCATAAGCTTTATCTCTACAAGCGCTTTCACTGCAACCTACAAAGCAGCTTTGGCTACCTTTTTATTCGAGTATCCTTCAATGTGTTCTAACTGCGCTTGCATAAGCATTGAATGAAAAGTGATTATTTCGAGCAGAGAAACTGCTGTCACTAGATTGTGGCTTTCATCAGCTTTATCTCTTCAAGCGCTTTCACTGCAAACTACAAAGGAGCATTGACAGAGCTCCTTATTATTCTCTCTTGTTGTGTTTTCTCTCTGCGCCTGGTAATGCATTTAAGGTAAACCGATTATCTCGAGTAGAGAAGCTGCTATCATCAGATTGTGGCTTTCATCTGCTTTATTTCTACAAGCGCTATCACTGCATCCTACAAAGCAGCTTTGGCTAGCTTTTTATTAGAGTATCCTTCAATGTGTTTTTACTGCGCTAGCATAAGCATTGAAGGAAAAGTGATTATTTCGAGCAGAGAAACTGCTGTCACTAGATTGTGGCTTTCATCATCTTTATCTCGACAAGCGCTTTCTCTGCATACTAAAAAGCAGCATTAACAGAGCCCCTTACTGTGTTTTCTTGATATGTGTTTTATCTGCGCCTACTAATGCATTTAGGGAAAAGCGATTATCTCGAGCAGAGAAGCTGCTGTCATCAGATTGCGGCTTTCATTTGCTTTATCTCGACAAGCGCTTTCTCTGCATACTAAAAAGCAGCATTAACAGAGCCCCTTACTGTGTTTTCTTGATATGTGTTTTATCTGCGCCTACTAATGCATTTAAGGAAAAGCGATTATCTCGGGCAGAGAAACTGCTGTCAGCAGATTGCGGCTTTCATTTGCTTTATCTCGACAAGCGCATTCTCTGCCTACTAAAAAACAGCATTAACAGAGCCCCTTACTGTGTTTTCTTGATATGTGTTTTAACTGCGCCTTGTAATGCATTTAAGGAAAAGCGATTATCTCGAGCAGAGAAGCTGCTATAATCAGATTGTGGCTTTCATCAGCTTTATCTCTACAAGCGCTTTCACTGCAAACTACAAATCAGCTTTGGCTAGCTTTTTATTCGAGTATCCTTCAATGTGTTCTAACTGCGCTTGCATAAGCATTGAAGGAAAAGTGATTATCTCGAGCAGAGAAACTGCTGTCACTAGATTATGGCTTTCATCAGCTTTATCTCTTCAAGCGCTTTCTCTGCATACTAAAAAGCAGCATTAACAGAGCCCCTTACTATGTTCTCTTGATATGTGTTCTATCTGCGCCTAGTAATGCATTTAAGGAAAAGCGATTATCTCGGGTAGAGAAGCTGCTATCCTCAGATTGTGGCTTTCATCAGCTTTATCTCTTCAAGCGCTTTCACTGCAAACTACAAAGGAGCATTGACAGAGCTCCTTATTATTCTCTCTTGTTGTGTTTTCTCTCTGCGCATAGTAATGCATTCAAGGTAAACCGATTATCTCGAGTAGAGAAGCTGCTATCATCAGATTGTGGCTTTCATCTGCTTTATTTCTACAAGCGCTATAACTGCATCATACAAAGCAGCTTTGGCTAGCTTTTTATTAGAGTATCCTTCAATGTGGTTTTACTGCGGTAGCATAAGCATTGAAGGAAAAGTGATTATTTAGAGCAGAGAAACTGCTGTCATCAGATTGCGGCTCTCATTTGCTTTATCTCGACACGCGCTTTCTCTGCATACTAAAAAGCAGCATTAACAGAGCCCCTTACTGTGTTCTCTTGATATGTGTTTTATCTGCGCCTAGTAATGCATTTAAGGAAAAGCGATTATCTCCAGCAGAGAAGCTGCTATCATCAGATTGTGGCTTTCATCAGCTTTATCTCTACAAGCGCTTTCACTGCAAACTACAAAGCAGCTTTGGCTAGCTTTTTATTCGAGTATCCTTCAATGTGTTCTAACTGCGCTTGCATAAGCATTGAAGGAAAAGTGATTATCTCGAGCAGAGAAACTGCTGTCACTAGATTGTGGCTTTCATCAGCTTCATCTCTTCAAGCGCTTTCTCTGCATACTAAAAAGCAGCATTAACAGAGCCCCTTACTATGTTCTTTTGATATGTGTTCTATCAGCGCCTAGTAATGCATTTAATGTAAACCGATTATCTCGAGTAGAGAAGCTGCTATCATCAGATTGTGGCTTTCATCTGCTTTATTTCTACAAGCGCTATCACTGCATCCTACAAAGCAGCTTTGGCTAGCTTTTTATTAGAGTATCCTTAAATGTGTTTTTACTGCGCTAGCATAAGCATTGAAGGAAAAGTGATTATTTAGAGCAGAGAAACTGCTGTCATCAGATTACGGCTCTCATTTGCTTTATCTCGACAAGCGCTTTCTCTGCATACTAAAAGCAGCATTAACAGAGCCCCTTACTGTGTTCTCTTGATATGTGTTTTATCTGCGCCTAGTAATGCATTTAAGGAAAAGCGATTAACTCGAGCAGAGAAGCTGCTATCATCAGATTGTGTATTGCCATAGCCTTATCTCTACAAGATATTTCACTGCAAACTACAGAACTGCATTAACAGCCATCCTAACAATATTCCCATGGTATGTGTTCGATCTGCGCATACTAAAGCATTTAAGGAAAAGCGATTATCTCGAGCAGAGAAGCTGCTATCATCAGATTGTGTCTTTCATAAGCTTTATCTCTACAAGCGCTTTCACTGCAACCTACAAAGCAGCTTTGGCTACCTTTTTATTCGAGTATCCTTCAATGTGTTCTAACTGCGCTTGCATAAGCATTGAAGGAAAAGTGATTATTTCTAGCAGAGAAACTGCTGTCACTAGATTGTGGCTTTCATCAGCTTTATCTCTTCAAGCGCTTTCTCTGCATACTAAAAAGCAGCATTAACAGAGCCCCTTACTATGTTCCCTTGATATGTGTCTTATCTGCGCCTAGTAATGCATTTAAGGAAAAGCGATTATCTCGAGCAGAGAAGCTGCTATCATCAGATTGTGTATTGCCATAACCTTATCTCTACAAGATATTTCACTGCAAACTACAGAACTGCATTAACAGCCATCCTAACAATATTCCCATGGTATGTGTTCGATCTGCGCATACTAAAGCATTTAAGGAAAAGCGATTATCTCGAGCAGAGAAGCTGCTATCATCAGATTGTGTCTTTCATAAGCTTTATCTCTACAAGCGCTTTCACTGCAACCTACAAAGCAGCTTTGGCTACCTTTTTATTCGAGTATCCTTCAATGTGTTCTAACTGCGCTTGCATAAGCATTGAAGGAAAAGTGATTATTTCGAGCAGAGAAACTGCTGTCACTAGATTGTGGCTTTCATCAGCTTTATCTCTTCAAGCGCTTTCTCTGCATACTAAGAAGCAGCATTAACAGAGCCCCTTACTGTGTTTTCTTGATATGTGTTTTATCTGCGCCTAGTAATGCATTTAAGGAAAAGCGATTATCTCGAGCAGAGAAACTGCTGTCATCAGATTGCGGCTTTCATTTGCTTTATCTCGACAAGCGCTTTCTCTGCATACTGAAAAGCAGCATTAACAGAGCCCCTTACTATGTTCTCTTGATATGTGTTCTATCTGCGCCTAGTAATGCATTTAAGGAAAAGCGATTATCTCGGGCAGAGAAGCTGCTATCCTCAGATTGTGGCTTTCATCAGCTTTATCTCTTCAAGCGCTTTCACTGCAAACTACAAAGGAGCATTGACAGAGCTCCTTATTATTCTCTCTTGTTGTGTTTTCTCTCTGCGCCTAGTAATGCATTAAAGGTAAACCGATTATCTCGAGTAGAGAAGCTGCTATTATCAGATTGTGGCTTTCATCTGCTTTATTTCTACAAGCGCTATCACTGCATCCTACAAAGCAGCTTTGGCTAGCTTTTTATTAGAGTATCCTTCAATGTGTTTTTACTGCGGTAGCATAAGCATTGAAGGAAAAGTGATTATTTAGAGCAGAGAAACTGCTGTCATCAGATTGCGGCTCTCATTTGCTTTATCTCGACACGCGCTTTCTCTGCATACTAAAAAGCAGCATTAACAGAGCCCCTTACTGTGTTTTCTTGATATGTGTTTTATCTGCGCCTACTAATGCATTTAGGGAAAAGCGATTATCTCGAGCAGAGAAGCTGCTGTCATCAGATTGCGGCTTTCATTTGCTTTATCTCGACAAGCGCTTTCTCTGCATACTAAAAAGCAGCATTAACAGAGCCCCTTACTGTGTTTTCTTGATATGTGTTTTATCTGCGCCTACTAATGCATTTAAGGAAAAGCGATTATCTCGGGCAGAGAAACTGCTGTCATCAGATTGCGGCTTTCATTTGCTTTATCTCGACAAGCGCATTCTCTGCCTACTAAAAAGCAGCATTAACAGAGCCCCTTACTGTGTTTTCTTGATATGTGTTTTAACTGCGCCTTGTAATGCATTTAAGGAAAAGCGATTATCTCGAGCAGAGAAGCTGCTATAATCAGATTGTGGCTTTCATCAGCTTTATCTCTACAAGCGCTTTCACTGCAAACTACAAATCAGCTTTGGCTAGCTTTTTATTCGAGTATCCTTCAATGTGTTCTAACTGCGCTTGCATAAGCATTGAAGGAAAAGTGATTATCTCGAGCAGAGAAACTGCTGTCACTAGATTATGGCTTTCATCAGCTTTATCTCTTCAAGCGCTTTCTCTGCATACTAAAAAGCAGCATTAACAGAGCCCCTTACTGTGTTTTCTTGATATGTGTTTTATCTGCGCCTACTAATGCATTTAAGGAAAAGCGATTATCTCGGGCAGAGAAACTGCTGTCATCAGATTGCGGCTTTCATTTGCTTTATCTCGACAAGCGCATTCTCTGCCTACTAAAAAGCAGCATTAACAGAGCCCCTTACTGTGTTTTCTTGATATGTGTTTTAACTGCGCCTTGTAATGCATTTAAGGAAAAGCGATTATCTCGAGCAGAGAAGCTGCTATAATCAGATTGTGGCTTTCATCAGCTTTATCTCTACAAGCGCTTTCACTGCAAACTACAAATCAGCTTTGGCTAGCTTTTTATTCGAGTATCCTTCAATGTGTTCTAACTGCGCTTGCATAAGCATTGAAGGAAAAGTGATTATCTCGAGCAGAGAAACTGCTGTCACTAGATTATGGCTTTCATCAGCTTTATCTCTTCAAGCGCTTTCTCTGCATACTAAAAAGCAGCATTAACAGAGCCCCTTACTATGTTCTCTTGATATGTGTTCTATCTGCGGCTAGTAATGCATTTAAGGAAAAGCGATTATCTCGGGTAGAGAAGCTGCTATCCTCAGATTGTGGCTTTCATCAGCTTTATCTCTTCAAGCGCTTTCACTGCAAACTACAAAGGAGCATTGACAGAGCTCCTTATTATTCTCTCTTGTTGTGTTTTCTCTCTGCGCATAGTAATGCATTCAAGGTAAACCGATTATCTCGAGTAGAGAAGCTGCTATCATCAGATTGTGGCTTTCATCTGCTTTATTTCTACAAGCGCTATAACTGCATCATACAAAGCAGCTTTGGCTAGCTTTTTATTAGAGTATCCTTCAATGTGTTTTTACTGCGGTAGCATAAGCATTGAAGGAAAAGTGATTATTTAGAGCAGAGAAACTGCTGTCATCAGATTGCGGCTCTCATTTGCTTTATCTCGACACGCGCTTTCTCTGCATACTAAAAAGCAGCATTAACAGAGCCCCTTACTGTGTTCTCTTGATATGTGTTTTATCTGCGCCTAGTAATGCATTTAAGGAAAAGCGATTATCTCCAGCAGAGAAGCTGCTATCATCAGATTGTGGCTTTCATCAGCTTTATCTCTACAAGCGCTTTCACTGCAAACTACAAAGCAGCTTTGGCTAGCTTTTTATTCGAGTATCCTTCAATGTGTTCTAACTGCGCTTGCATAAGCATTGAAGGAAAAGTGATTATCTCGAGCAGAGAAACTGCTGTCACTAGATTGTGGCTTTCATCAGCTTCATCTCTTCAAGCGCTTTCTCTGCATACTAAAAAGCAGCATTAACAGAGCCCCTTACTATGTTCTTTTGATATGTGTTCTATCAGCGCCTAGTAATGCATTTAATGTAAACCGATTATCTCGAGTAGAGAAGCTGCTATCATCAGATTGTGGCTTTCATCTGCTTTATTTCTACAAGCGCTATCACTGCATCCTACAAAGCAGCTTTGGCTAGCTTTTTATTAGAGTATCCTTAAATGTGTTTTTACTGCGCTAGCATAAGCATTGAAGGAAAAGTGATTATTTAGAGCAGAGAAACTGCTGTCATCAGATTACGGCTCTCATTTGCTTTATCTCGACAAGCGCTTTCTCTGCATACTAAAAGCAGCATTAACAGAGCCCCTTACTGTGTTCTCTTGATATGTGTTTTATCTGCGCCTAGTAATGCATTTAAGGAAAAGCGATTAACTCGAGCAGAGAAGCTGCTATCATCAGATTGTGTATTGCCATAGCCTTATCTCTACAAGATATTTCACTGCAAACTACAGAACTGCATTAACAGCCATCCTAACAATATTCCCATGGTATGTGTTCGATCTGCGCATACTAAAGCATTTAAGGAAAAGCGATTATCTCGAGCAGAGAAGCTGCTATCATCAGATTGTGTCTTTCATAAGCTTTATCTCTACAAGCGCTTTCACTGCAACCTACAAAGCAGCTTTGGCTACCTTTTTATTCGAGTATCCTTCAATGTGTTCTAACTGCGCTTGCATAAGCATTGAAGGAAAAGTGATTATTTCTAGCAGAGAAACTGCTGTCACTAGATTGTGGCTTTCATCAGCTTTATCTCTTCAAGCGCTTTCTCTGCATACTAAAAAGCAGCATTAACAGAGCCCCTTACTATGTTCCCTTGATATGTGTCTTATCTGCGCCTAGTAATGCATTTAAGGAAAAGCGATTATCTCGAGCAGAGAAGCTGCTATCATCAGATTGTGTATTGCCATAACCTTATCTCTACAAGATATTTCACTGCAAACTACAGAACTGCATTAACAGCCATCCTAACAATATTCCCATGGTATGTGTTCGATCTGCGCATACTAAAGCATTTAAGGAAAAGCGATTATCTCGAGCAGAGAAGCTGCTATCATCAGATTGTGTCTTTCATAAGCTTTATCTCTACAAGCGCTTTCACTGCAACCTACAAAGCAGCTTTGGCTACCTTTTTATTCGAGTATCCTTCAATGTGTTCTAACTGCGCTTGCATAAGCATTGAAGGAAAAGTGATTATTTCGAGCAGAGAAACTGCTGTCACTAGATTGTGGCTTTCATCAGCTTTATCTCTTCAAGCGCTTTCTCTGCATACTAAGAAGCAGCATTAACAGAGCCCCTTACTGTGTTTTCTTGATATGTGTTTTATCTGCGCCTAGTAATGCATTTAAGGAAAAGCGATTATCTCGAGCAGAGAAACTGCTGTCATCAGATTGCGGCTTTCATTTGCTTTATCTCGACAAGCGCTTTCTCTGCATACTGAAAAGCAGCATTAACAGAGCCCCTTACTATGTTCTCTTGATATGTGTTCTATCTGCGCCTAGTAATGCATTTAAGGAAAAGCGATTATCTCGGGCAGAGAAGCTGCTATCCTCAGATTGTGGCTTTCATCAGCTTTATCTCTTCAAGCGCTTTCACTGCAAACTACAAAGGAGCATTGACAGAGCTCCTTATTATTCTCTCTTGTTGTGTTTTCTCTCTGCGCCTAGTAATGCATTAAAGGTAAACCGATTATCTCGAGTAGAGAAGCTGCTATTATCAGATTGTGGCTTTCATCTGCTTTATTTCTACAAGCGCTATCACTGCATCCTACAAAGCAGCTTTGGCTAGCTTTTTATTAGAGTATCCTTCAATGTGTTTTTACTGCGCTAGCATAAGCATTGAAGGAAAAGTGATTATTTAGAGCAGAGAAACTGCTGTCATCAGATTGCGGCTCTCATTTGCTTTATCTCGACACGCGCTTTCTCTGCATACTAAAAAGCAGCATTAACAGAGCCCCTTACTGTGTTTTCTTGATATGTGTTTTATCTGCGCCTAGTAACGCATTTAAGGAATAGCGATTAACTCGAGCAGAGAAGCTGCTATCATCAGATTGTGTATTGCCATAGCCTTATCTCTACAAGATATTTCACTGCAAACTACAGAACAGAATTAACATCCATCCTAACAATATTCTCTTGGTATGTGTTCTATCTGCGCATACTATAGCATTTAAGGAAAAGCGATTATCTCGAGCAGAGAAGCTGCTATCATCAGATTGTGGCTTTCATCAGCTTTATCTCTACAAGCGCTTTCACTACAACCTACAAAGCAGCTTTGGCTAGCTTTTTATTCGAGTATCCTTCAATGTGTTCTAACTGCGCTTGCATAAGCATTGAAGGAAAAGTGATTATTTCGAGCAGAGAAACTGCTGTCACTAGATTGTGGCTTTCATCATCTTTATCTCGACAAGCGCTTTCTCTGCATACTAAAAAGCAGCATTAACAGAGCCCCTTACTGTGTTTTCTTGATATGTGTTTTATCTGCGCCTACTAATGCATTTAGGGAAAAGCGATTATCTCGAGCAGAGAAGCTGCTGTCATCAGATTGCGGCTTTCATTTGCTTTATCTCGACAAGCGCTTTGTCTGCATACTAAAAAGCAGCATTAACAGAGCCCCTTACTGTGTTTTCTTGATATGTGTTTTATCTGCGCCTACTAATGCATTTAAGGAAAAGCGATTATCTCGGGCAGAGAAACTGCTGTCATCAGATTGCGGCTTTCATTTGCTTTATCTCGACAAGCGCTTTCTCTGCCTACTAAAAAGCAGCATTAACAGAGCCCCTTACTGTGTTTTCTTGATATGTGTTTTAACTGCGCCTTGTAATGCATTTAAGGAAAAGCGATTATCTCGAGCAGAGAAGCTGCTATAATCAGATTGTGGCTTTCATCAGCTTTATCTCTACAAGCGCTTTCACTGCAAACTACAAATCAGCTTTGGCTAGCTTTTTATTCGAGTATCCTTCAATGTGTTGTAACTGCGCTTGCATAAGCATTGAAGGAAAAGTGATTATCTCGAGCAGAGAAACTGCTGTCACTAGATTATGGCTTTCATCAGCTTTATCTCTTCAAGCGCTTTCTCTGCATACTAAAAAGCAGCATTAACAGAGCCCCTTACTATGTTCTCTTGATATGTGTTCTATCTGCGCCTAGTAATGCATTTAAGGAAAAGCGATTATCTCGGGTAGAGAAGCTGCTATCCTCAGATTGTGGCTTTCATCAGCTTTATCTCTTCAAGCGCTTTCACTGCAAACTACAAAGGAGCATTGACAGAGCTCCTTATTATTCTCTCTTTTTGTGTTTTCTCTCTGCGCATAGTAATGCATTCAAGGTAAACCGATTATCTCGAGTAGAGAAGCTGCTATCATCAGATTGTGGCTTTCATCTGCTTTATTTCTACAAGCGCTATAACTGCATCATACAAAGCAGCTTTGGCTAGCTTTTTATTAGAGTATCCTTCAATGTGTTTTTACTGCGGTAGCATAAGCATTGAAGGAAAAGTGATTATTTAGAGCAGAGAAACTACTGTCATCAGATTGCGGCTCTCATTTGCTTTATCTCGACACGCGCTTTCTCTGCATACTAAAAAGCAGCATTAACAGAGCCCCTTACTGTGTTCTCTTGATATGTGTTTTATCTGCGCCTAGTAATGCATTTAAGGAAAAGCGATTATCTCGAGCAGAGAAGCTGCTATCATCAGATTGTGGCTTTCATCAGCTTTATCTCTACAAGCGCTTTCACTGCAAACTACAAAGCAGCTTTGGCTAGCTTTTTATTCGAGTATCCTTCAATGTGTTCTAACTGCGCTTGCATAAGAATTGAAGGAAAAGTGATTATCTCGAGCAGAGAAACTGCTGTCACTAGATTGTGGCTTTCATCAGCTTCATCTCTTCAAGCGCTTTCTCTGCATACTAAAAAGCAGCATTAACAGAGCCCCTTACTATGTTCTTTTGATATGTGTTCTATCTGCGCCTAGTAATGCATTTAATGTAAACCGATTATCTCGAGTAGAGAAGCTGCTATCATCAGATTGTGGCTTTCATCTGCTTTATTTCTACAAGCGCTATCACTGCATCCTACAAAGCAGCTTTGGCTAGCTTTTTATTAGAGTATCCTTAAATGTGTTTTTACTGCGCTAGCATAAGCATTGAAGGAAAAGTGATTATTTAGAGCAGAGAAACTGCTGTCATCAGATTACGGCTCTCATTTGCTTTATCTCGACAAGCGCTTTCTCTGCATACTAAAAGCAGCATTAACAGAGCCCCTTACTGTGTTCTCTTGATATGTGTTTTATCTGCGCCTAGTAATGCATTTAAGGAAAAGCGATTAACTCGAGCAGAGAAGCTGCTATCATCAGATTGTGTATTGCCATAGCCTTATCTCTACAAGATATTTCACTGCAAACTACAGAACTGCATTAACAGCCATCCTAACAATATTCCCATGGTATGTGTTCGATCTGCGCATACTAAAGCATTTAAGGAAAAGCGATTATCTCGAGCAGAGAAGCTGCTATCATCAGATTGTGTCTTTCATAAGCTTTATCTCTACAAGCGCTTTCACTGCAACCTACAAAGCAGCTTTGGCTACCTTTTTATTCGAGTATCCTTCAATGTGTTCTAACTGCGCTTGCATAAGCATTGAAGGAAAAGTGATTATTTCTAGCAGAGAAACTGCTGTCACTAGATTGTGGCTTTCATCAGCTTTATCTCTTCAAGCGCTTTCTCTGCATACTAAAAAGCAGCATTAACAGAGCCCCTTACTATGTTCCCTTGATATGTGTCTTATCTGCGCCTAGTAATGCATTTAAGGAAAAGCGATTATCTCGAGCAGAGAAGCTGCTATCATCAGATTGTGGCTTTGATGACCTTTAGCTCTACAAGCGCTTTCACTGCAAAGTAAGAAGCAGAATTAACAGAGTTCCTTACTTTGTTCTCCTGATTTGTGTTCTATCTGCGCCTAGTAATGCATTTAAGGAAAAGCGATTATCTCGAGTAGAGAAGATGCTATCTTCAGATTGTGGCTTTCATCAGCTTTATCTCTTCAAGCGATTTCACTGCAAACTACAAAGGAGCATTGACAGAGCCCCTTATTATTCTCTCTTGTTATGTTTTCTATCTGCGCCTAGTAATGCATTTAAGGTAAACCGATTATCTCGAGTGGAGAAGCTGCTATCATCAGATTGTGGCTTTCATCAGCTTTATTTCTACAAGCGCTATCACTGCAACCTATAAAGCAGCTTTGGCTAGCTTTTTATTCGAGTATCCTTAAATGTGTTCTAACTGCGCTTGCATAAGCATTGAAAGAAAAGTGATTATTTAGAGTAGAGAAACTGCTGTCACTAGATTGCGGCTTTCATTTGCTTTATCTCGACAAGCGCTTTCTCTGCATACTAAAAAGCAGCATTAACAGAGTCCCTTACTATGTTCTCTTGATATGTGTTCTATCTGCGCCTAGTAATGCATTTAAGGAAAAGCGATTATCTCGGGCAGAGAAGCTGCTATCCTCAGATTGTAGCTTTCATCAGCTTTATATCTTCAAGCGCTTTCACTGCAAACTACAAAGGAGCATTGACTGAGCTCCTTATTATTCTCTCTTGTTTTGTTTTCTATCTGCGCCTAGTAATGCATTTAAGGTACACCGATTATCTCGAGTAGAGAAGCTGCTATCATCAGATTGTGGCTTTCATCTGCTTTATTTCTACAAGCGCTATCACTGCATCCTACAAAGCAGCTTTGGCTATCTTTTTATGAGAGTATCCTTAAATGTGTTTTTACTGCGCTAGCATAAGCATAGAAGGAAAAGTGATTATTTAGTGCAGAGGAACTGCTGTCATCAGATTGCGACTTTCATTTGCTTTATCTCTTCAAGCGCTTTCTCTGCATACTAAAAAGCAGCATTAACAGAGCCCCTTACTGTGTTTTCTTGATATGTGTTTTATCTGCGCCTAGTAATGCATTTAAGGAAAAGCGATTATCTCGAGCAGAGAAGCTGCTATAATCAGATTGTGGCTTTCATCAGCTTTATCTCTACAAGCGCTTTCACTGCAAACTACAAATCAGCTTTGGCTAGCTTTTTATTCGAGTATCCTTCAATGTGTTCTAACTGCGCTTGCATAAGCATTGAAGGAAAAGTGATTATCTCGAGCAGAGAAACTGCTGTCACTAGATTATGGCTTTCATCAGCTTTATCTCTTCAAGCGCTTTCTCTGCATACTAAAAAGCAGCATTAACAGAGCCCCTTACTATGTTCTCTTGATATGTGTTCTATCTGCGCCTAGTAATGCATTTAAGGAAAAGCGATTATCTCGGGTAGAGAAGCTGCTATCCTCAGATTGTGGCTTTCATCAGCTTTATCTCTTCAAGCGCTTTCACTGCAAACTACAAAGGAGCATTGACAGAGCTCCTTATTATTCTCTCTTGTTGTGTTTTCTCTCTGCGCCTAGTAATGCATTTAAGGTAAACCGATTATCTCGAGTAGAGAAGCTGCTATCATCAGATTGTGGATTTCATCTGCTTTATTTCTACAAGCGCTATCACTGCATCCTACAAAGCAGCTTTGGCTAGCTTTTTATTAGAGTATCCTTCAATGTGTTTTTACTGCGGTAGCATAAGCATTGAAGGAAAAGTGATTATTTAGAGCAGAGAAACTGCTGTCATCAGATTGCGGCTCTCATTTGCTTTATCTCGACAAGCGCTTTCTCTGCATACTAAAAAGCAGCATTAACAGAGCCCCTTACTGTGTTCTCTTGATATGTGTTTTATCTGCGCCAAGTAATGCATTTAAGGAAAAGCGATTATCTCGAGCAGAGAAGCTGCTATCATCAGATTGTGGCTTTCATCAGCTTTATCTCTACAAGCGCTTTCACTGCAAACTACAAAGCAGCTTTGGCTAGCTTTTTATTAGAGTATCCTTAAATGTGTTTTTACTGCGCTAGCATAAGCATTGAAGGAAAAGTGATTATTTAGAGCAGAGAAACTGCTGTCATCAGATTACGGCTCTCATTTGCTTTATCTCGACAAGCGCTTTCTCTGCATACTAAAAGCAGCATTAACAGAGCCCCTTACTGTGTTCTCTTGATATGTGTTTTATCTGCGCCTAGTAATGCATTTAAGGAAAAGCGATTATCTCGAGCAGAGAAGCTGCTATCATCAGATTGTGTATTGCCATAGCCTTATCTCTACAAGATATTTCACTGCAAACTACAGAACTGCATTAACAGCCATCCTAACAATATTCCCATGGTATGTGTTCTATCTGCGCATACTAAAGCATTTAAGGAAAAGCGATTATCTCGAGCAGGGAAGCTGCTATCATCAGATTGTGGCTTTCATCAGCTTTATCTCTACAAGCGCTTTCACTGCAACCTACAAAGCAGCTTTGGCTACCTTTTTATTCGAGTATCCTTCAATGTGTTCTAACTGCGCTTGCATAAGCATTGAAGGAAAAGTGATTATTTCGAGCAGAGAAACTGCTGTCACTAGATTGTGGCTTTCATCAGCTTTATCTCTTCAAGCGCTTTCTCTGCATACTAAGAAGCAGCATTAACAGAGACCCTTACTGTGTTCTCTTGATTAGTGTTTTATCTGCGCCTAGTAATGCATTTAAGGAAAAGCGACTATCTCGAGCAGAGAAACTGCTGTCATCAGATTGCGGCTTTCATTTGCTTTATCTCGACAAGCGCTTTCTCTGCATACTAAAAGCAGCATTAACAGAGCCCCTTACTGTGTTCTCTTGATATGTGTTTTATCTGCGCCTAGTAATGCATTTAAGGAAAAGCGATTAACTCGAGCAGAGAAGCTGCTATCATCAGATTGTGTATTGCCATAGCCTTATCTCTACAAGATATTTCACTGCAAACTACAGAACTGCATTAACAGCCGTCCTAACAATATTCCCATGGTATGTGTTCGATCTGCGCATACTAAAGCATTTAAGGAAAATCGATTATCTCGAGCAGAGAAGCTGCTATCATCAGATTGTGTCATTCATAAGCTTTATCTCTACAAGCGCTTTCACTGCAACCTACAAAGCAGCTTTGGCTACCTTTTTATTCGAGTATCCTTCAATGTGTTCTAACTGCGCTTGCATAAGCATTGAAGGAAAAGTGATTATTTCGAGCAGAGAAACTGCTGTCACTAGATTGTGGCTTTCATCAGCTTTATCTCTTCAAGCGCTTTCTCTGCATACTAAGAAGCAGCATTAACAGAGCCCCTTACTGTGTTCTCTTGGTATGTGTTTTATCTGCGCCTAGTAATGCATTTAAGGAAAAGCGATTATCTCGAGCAGAGAAACTGCTGTCATCAGATTGCGGCTTTCATTTGCTTTATCTCGACAAGCGCTTTCTCTGCATACTAAAAAGCAGCATTAACAGAGCCCCTTACTATGTTCTCTTGATATGTGTTCTATCTGCGCCTAGTAATGCATTTAAGGAAAAGCGATTATCTCGGGCAGAGAAGCTGCTATCCTCAGATTGTGGCTTTCATCAGCTTTATCTCTTCAAGCGCTTTCACTGCAAACTACAAAGGAGCATTGACAGAGCTCCTTATTATTCTCTCTTGTTGTGTTTTCTCTCTGCGCCTAGTAATGCATTTAAGGTAAACCGATTATCTCGAGTAGAGAAGCTGCTATCATCAGATTGTGGCTTTCATCTGCTTTATTTCTACAAGCGCTATCACTGCATCCTACAAAGCAGCTTTGGCTAGCTTTTTATTAGAGTATCCTTCAATGTGTTTTTACTGCGCTAGCATAAGCATTGAAGGAAAAGTGATTATTTCGAGCAGAGAAACTGCTGTCACTAGATTGTGGCTTTCATCATCTTTATCTCGATAAGCGCTTTCTCTGCATACTAAAAAGCAGCATTAACAGAGCCCCTTACTGTGTTTTCTTGATATGTGTTTTATCTGCGCCTACTAATGCATTTAGGGAAAAGCGATTATCTCGAGCAGAGAAGCTGCTGTCATCAGATTGCGGCTTTCATTTGCTTTATCTCGACAAGAGCTTTCTCTGCATACTAAAAAGCAGCATTAACAGAGCCCCTTACTGTGTTTTCTTGATATGTGTTTTATCTGCGCCTACTAATGCATTTAAGGAAAAGCGATTATCTCGGGCAGAGAAACTGCTGTCATCAGATTGCGGCTTTCATTTGCTTTATCTCGACAAGCGCATTCTCTGCCTACTAAAAAACAGCATTAACAGAGCCCCTTACTGTGTTTTCTTGATATGTGTTTTAACTGCGCCTTGTAATGCATTTAAGGAAAAGCGATTATCTCGAGCAGAGAAGCTGCTATAATCAGATTGTGGCTTTCATCAGCTTTATCTCTACAAGCGCTTTCACTGCAAACTACAAATCAGCTTTGGCTAGCTTTTTATTCGAGTATCCTTCAATGTGTTCTAACTGCGCTTGCATAAGCATTGAAGGAAAAGTGATTATCTCGAGCAGAGAAACTGCTGTCACTAGATTATGGCTTTCATCAGCTTTATCTCTTCAAGCGCTTTCTCTGCATACTAAAAAGCAGCATTAACAGAGCCCCTTACTATGTTCTCTTGATATGTGTTCTATCTGCGCCTAGTAATGCATTTAAGGAAAAGCGATTATCTCGGGTAGAGAAGCTGCTATCCTCAGATTGTGGCTTTCATCAGCTTTATCTCTTCAAGCGCTTTCACTGCAAACTACAAAGGAGCATTGACAGAGCTCCTTATTATTCTCTCTTGTTGTGTTTTCTCTCTGCGCATAGTAATGCATTCAAGGTAAACCGATTATCTCGAGTAGAGAAGCTGCTATCATCAGATTGTGGCTTTCATCTGCTTTATTTCTACAAGCGCTATAACTGCATCATACAAAGCAGCTTTGGCTAGCTTTTTATTAGAGTATCCTTCAATGTGTTTTTACTGCGGTAGCATAAGCATTGAAGGAAAAGTGATTATTTAGAGCAGAGAAACTGCTGTCATCAGATTGCGGCTCTCATTTGCTTTATCTCGACACGCGCTTTCTCTGCATACTAAAAAGCAGCATTAACAGAGCCCCTTACTGTGTTCTCTTGATATGTGTTTTATCTGCGCCTAGTAATGCATTTAAGGAAAAGCGATTATCTCCAGCAGAGAAGCTGCTATCATCAGATTGTGGCTTTCATCAGCTTTATCTCTACAAGCGCTTTCACTGCAAACTACAAAGCAGCTTTGGCTAGCTTTTTATTCGAGTATCCTTCAATGTGTTCTAACTGCGCTTGCATAAGCATTGAAGGAAAAGTGATTATCTCGAGCAGAGAAACTGCTGTCACTAGATTGTGGCTTTCATCAGCTTCATCTCTTCAAGCGCTTTCTCTGCATACTAAAAAGCAGCATTAACAGAGCCCCTTACTATGTTCTTTTGATATGTGTTCTATCTGCGCCTAGTAATGCATTTAATGTAAACCGATTATCTCGAGTAGAGAAGCTGCTATCATCAGATTGTGGCTTTCATCTGCTTTATTTCTACAAGCGCTATCACTGCATCCTACAAAGCAGCTTTGGCTAGCTTTTTATTAGAGTATCCTTCAATGTGTTTTTACTGCGGTAGCATAAGCATTGAAGGAAAAGTGATTATTTAGAGCAGAGAAACTGCTGTCATCAGATTGCGGCTCTCATTTGCTTTATCTCGACACGCGCTTTCTCTGCATACTAAAAAGCAGCATTAACAGAGCCCCTTACTGTGTTTTCTTGATATGTGTTTTATCTGCGCCTACTAATGCATTTAGGGAAAAGCGATTATCTCGAGCAGAGAAGCTGCTGTCATCAGATTGCGGCTTTCATTTGCTTTATCTCGACAAGCGCTTTCTCTGCATACTAAAAAGCAGCATTAACAGAGCCCCTTACTGTGTTTTCTTGATATGTGTTTTATCTGCGCCTACTAATGCATTTAAGGAAAAGCGATTATCTCGGGCAGAGAAACTGCTGTCATCAGATTGCGGCTTTCATTTGCTTTATCTCGACAAGCGCATTCTCTGCCTACTAAAAAGCAGCATTAACAGAGCCCCTTACTGTGTTTTCTTGATATGTGTTTTAACTGCGCCTTGTAATGCATTTAAGGAAAAGCGATTATCTCGAGCAGAGAAGCTGCTATAATCAGATTGTGGCTTTCATCAGCTTTATCTCTACAAGCGCTTTCACTGCAAACTACAAATCAGCTTTGGCTAGCTTTTTATTCGAGTATCCTTCAATGTGTTCTAACTGCGCTTGCATAAGCATTGAAGGAAAAGTGATTATCTCGAGCAGAGAAACTGCTGTCACTAGATTATGGCTTTCATCAGCTTTATCTCTTCAAGCGCTTTCTCTGCATACTAAAAAGCAGCATTAACAGAGCCCCTTACTGTGTTCTCTTGATATGTGTTCTATCTGCGCCTAGTAATGCATTTAAGGAAAAGCGATTATCTCGGGTAGAGAAGCTGCTATCCTCAGATTGTGGCTTTCATCAGCTTTATCTCTTCAAGCGCTTTCACTGCAAACTACAAAGGAGCATTGACAGAGCTCCTTATTATTCTCTCTTGTTGTGTTTTCTCTCTGCGCCTAGTAATGCATTTAAGGTAAACCGATTATCTCGAGTAGAGAAGCTGCTATCATCAGATTGTGGATTTCATCTGCTTTATTTCTACAAGCGCTATCACTGCATCCTACAAAGCAGCTTTGGCTAGCTTTTTATTAGAGTATCCTTCAATGTGTTTTTACTGCGGTAGCATAAGCATTGAAGGAAAAGTGATTATTTAGAGCAGAGAAACTGCTGTCATCAGATTGCGGCTCTCATTTGCTTTATCTCGACAAGCGCTTTCTCTGCATACTAAAAAGCAGCATTAACAGAGCCCCTTACTGTGTTCTCTTGATATGTGTTTTATCTGCGCCAAGTAATGCATTTAAGGAAAAGCGATTATCTCGAGCAGAGAAGCTGCTATCATCAGATTGCGGCTTTCATCTGCTTTATCTCGACAAGCGCATTCTCTGCCTACTAAAAAGCAGCATTAACAGAGCCCCTTACTGTGTTTTCTTGATATGTGTTTTAACTGCGCCTTGTAATGCATTTAAGGAAAAGCGATTATCTCGAGCAGAGAAGCTGCTATAATCAGATTGTGGCTTTCATCAGCTTTATCTCTACAAGCGCTTTCACTGCAAACTACAAATCAGCTTTGGCTAGCTTTTTATTCGAGTATCCTTCAATGTGTTCTAACTGCGCTTGCATAAGCATTGAAGGAAAAGTGATTATCTCGAGCAGAGAAACTGCTGTCACTAGATTATGGCTTTCATCAGCTTTATCTCTTCAAGCGCTTTCTCTGCATACTAAAAAGCAGCATTAACAGAGCCCCTTACTATGTTCTCTTGATATGTGTTCTATCTGCGCCTAGTAATGCATTTAAGGAAAAGCGATTATCTCCAGCAGAGAAGCTGCTATCATCAGATTGTGGCTTTCATCAGCTTTATCTCTACAAGCGCTTTCACTGCAAACTACAAAGCAGCTTTGGCTAGCTTTTTATTCGAGTATCCTTCAATGTGTTCTAACTGCGCTTGCATAAGCATTGAAGGAAAAGTGATTATCTCGAGCAGAGAAACTGCTGTCACTAGATTGTGGCTTTCATCAGCTTCATCTCTTCAAGCGCTTTCTCTGCATACTAAAAAGCAGCATTAACAGAGCCCCTTACTATGTTCTTTTGATATGTGTTCTATCTGCGCCTAGTAATGCATTTAATGTAAACCGATTATCTCGAGTAGAGAAGCTGCTATCATCAGATTGTGGCTTTCATCTGCTTTATTTCTACAAGCGCTATCACTGCATCCTACAAAGCAGCTTTGGCTAGCTTTTTATTAGAGTATCCTTAAATGTGTTTTTACTGCGCTAGCATAAGCATTGAAGGAAAAGTGATTATTTAGAGCAGAGAAACTGCTGTCATCAGATTACGGCTCTCATTTGCTTTATCTCGACAAGCGCTTTCTCTGCATACTAAAAGCAGCATTAACAGAGCCCCTTACTGTGTTCTCTTGATATGTGTTTTATCTGCGCCTAGTAATGCATTTAAGGAAAAGCGATTATCTCGAGCAGAGAAGCTGCTATCATCAGATTGTGTATTGCCATAGCCTTATCTCTACAAGATATTTCACTGCAAACTACAGAACTGCATTAACAGCCATCCTAACAATATTCCCATGGTATGTGTTCAATCTGCGCATACTAAAGCATTTAAGTAAAAGCGATTATCTCGAGCAGGGAAGCTGCTATCATCAGATTGTGGCTTTCATCAGCTTTATCTCTACAAGCGCTTTCACTGCAACCTACAAAGCAGCTTTGGCTACCTTTTTATTCGAGTATCCTTCAATGTGTTCTAACTGCGCTTGCATAAGCATTGAAGGAAAAGTGATTATTTCGAGCAGAGAAACTGCTGTCACTAGATTGTGGCTTTCATCAGCTTTATCTCTTCAAGCGCTTTCTCTGCATACTAAGAAGCAGCATTAACAGAGACCCTTACTGTGTTCTCTTGATTAGTGTTTTATCTGCGCCTAGTAATGCATTTAAGGAAAAGCGACTATCTCGAGCAGAGAAACTGCTGTCATCAGATTGCGGCTTTCATTTGCTTTATCTCGACAAGCGCTTTCTCTGCATACTAAAAGCAGCATTAACAGAGCCCCTTACTGTGTTCTCTTGATATGTGTTTTCTCTGCGCATAGTAATGCATTTAAGGAAAAGCGATTAACTCGAGCAGAGAAGCTGCTATCATCAGATTGTGTATTGCCATAGCCTTATCTCTACAACATATTTCACTGCAAACTACAGAACTGCATTAACAGCCATCCTAACAATATTCCCATGGTATGTGTTCGATCTGCGCATACTAAAGCATTTAAGGAAAAGCGATTATCTCGAGCAGAGAAGCTGCTATCATCAGATTGTGTCTTTCATAAGCTTTATCTCTACAAGCGCTTTCACTGCAACCTACAAAGCAGCTTTGGCTACCTTTTTATTCGAATATCCTTCAATGTGTTCTAACTGCGCTTGCATAAGCATTGAAGGAAAAGTGATTATTTCGAGCAGAGAAACTGCTGTCACTAGATTGTGGCTTTCATCAGCTTTATCTCTTCAAGCGCTTTCTCTGCATACTAAGAAGCAGCATTAACAGAGCCCCTTACTGTGTTCTCTTGGTATGTGTTTTATCTGCGCCTAGTAATGCATTTAAGGAAAAGCGATTATCTCGAGCAGAGAAACTGCTGTCATCAGATTGCGGCTTTCATTTGCTTTATCTCGACAAGCGCTTTCTCTGCATACTAAAAAGCAGCATTAACAGAGCCCCTTACTATGTTCTCTTGATATGTGTTCTATCTGCGCCTAGTAATGCATTTAAGGAAAAGCGATTATCTCGGGCAGAGAAGCTGCTATCCTCAGATTGTGGCTTTCATCAGCTTTATCTCTTCAAGCGCTTTCACTGCAAACTACAAAGGAGCATTGACAGAGCTCCTTATTATTCTCTCTTGTTGTGTTTTCTATCTGCGCCTAGTAATGCATTTAAGGTAAACCGATTATCTCGAGTAGAGAAGCTGCTATCATCAGATTGTGGCTTTCATCTGCTTTATTTCTACAAGCGCTATCACTGCATCCTACAAAGCAGCTTTGGCTAGCTTTTTATTAGAGTATCCTTAAATGTGTTTTTACTGCGCTAGCATAAGCATTGAAGGAAAAGTGATTATTTAGAGCAGAGAAACTGCTGTCATCAGATTGCGGCTCTCATTTGCTTTATTTCACAAGCGGTTTCTCTGCATACTGAAAAGCAACATTAACAGAGCCCCTTACTGTGTTTTCTTGATATGTGTTTTATCTGCGCCTAGTAATGCATTTAAGGAAAAGCGATTATATCGAGCAGAGAAGCTGCTATCATCAGATTGTGGGTTTCTTCAGCTTTATCTCGTCTTGCGCTTTCTCTGCATGCTAAAGAGCAGCATTAACAGAGCCCCTTACTATGTTCTCTTGATATGTGTTCTATCTGCGCCTAGTAGTGCATTTAAGGAAAAGCGATTATCTCGGGCAGAGAAGCTGCTATCCTCAGATTGTGGCTTTCATCAGCTTTATCTCTTCAAGCGCTTTCACTGCAAACTACAAAGGAGCATTGACAGAGCTCCTTATTATTCTCTGTTGTTGTGTTTTCTATCTGCGCCTAGTAATGCATATAAGGTAAACCGATTATCTCGAGTAGAGAAGCTGCTATCATCAGATTGTGGCTTTCATCTGCTTTATTTCTACAAGCGCTATCACTGCATCCTACAAAGCAGCTTTGGCTAGCTTTTTATTAGAGTATCCTTCAATGTGTTTTTACTGCGGTAGCATAAGCATTGAAGGAAAAGTGATTATTTAGAGCAGAGAAACTGCTGTCATCAGATTGCGGCTCTCATTTGCTTTATCTCGACACGCGCTTTCTCTGCATACTAAAAAGCAGCATTAACAGAGCCCCTTACTGTGTTTTCTTGATATGTGTTTTATCTGCGCCTACTAATGCATTTAGGGAAAAGCGATTATCTCGAGCAGAGAAGCTGCTGTCATCAGATTGCGGCTTTCATTTGCTTTATCTCGACAAGCGCTTTCTCTGCATACTAAAAAGCAGCATTAACAGAGCCCCTTACTGTGTTTTCTTGATATGTGTTTTATCTGCGCCTACTAATGCATTTAAGGAAAAGCGATTATCTCGGGCAGAGAAACTGCTGTCATCAGATTGCGGCTTTCATTTGCTTTATCTCGACAAGCGCATTCTCTGCCTACTAAAAAGCAGCATTAACAGAGCCCCTTACTGTGTTTTCTTGATATGTGTTTTAACTGCGCCTTGTAATGCATTTAAGGAAAAGCGATTATCTCGAGCAGAGAAGCTGCTATAATCAGATTGTGGCTTTCATCAGCTTTATCTCTACAAGCGCTTTCACTGCAAACTACAAATCAGCTTTGGCTAGCTTTTTATTCGAGTATCCTTCAATGTGTTCTAACTGCGCTTGCATAAGCATTGAAGGAAAAGTGATTATCTCGAGCAGAGAAACTGCTGTCACTAGATTATGGCTTTCATCAGCTTTATCTCTTCAAGCGCTTTCTCTGCATACTAAAAAGCAGCATTAACAGAGCCCCTTACTGTGTTCTCTTGATATGTGTTTTATCTGTGCCTACTAATGCATTTAAGGAAAAGCGATTATCTCGGGCAGAGAAACTGCTGTCATCAGATTGCGGCTTTCATTTGCTTTATCTCGACAAGCGCATTCTCTGCCTACTAAAAAGCAGCATTAACAGAGCCCCTTACTGTGTTTTCTTGATATGTGTTTTAACTGCGCCTTGTAATGCATTTAAGGAAAAGCGATTATCTCGAGCAGAGAAGCTGCTATAATCAGATTGTGGCTTTCATCAGCTTTATCTCTACAAGCGCTTTCACTGCAAACTACAAATCAGCTTTGGCTAGCTTTTTATTCGAGTATCCTTCAATGTGTTCTAACTGCGCTTGCATAAGCATTGAAGGAAAAGTGATTATCTCGAGCAGAGAAACTGCTGTCACTAGATTATGGCTTTCATCAGCTTTATCTCTTCAAGCGCTTTCTCTGCATACTAAAAAGCAGCATTAACAGAGCCCCTTACTATGTTCTCTTGATATGTGTTCTATCTGCGCCTAGTAATGCATTTAAGGAAAAGCGATTATCTCCAGCAGAGAAGCTGCTATCATCAGATTGTGGCTTTCATCAGCTTTATCTCTACAAGCGCTTTCACTGCAAACTACAAAGCAGCTTTGGCTAGCTTTTTATTCGAGTATCCTTCAATGTGTTCTAACTGCGCTTGCATAAGCATTGAAGGAAAAGTGATTATCTCGAGCAGAGAAACTGCTGTCACTAGATTGTGGCTTTCATCAGCTTCATCTCTTCAAGCGCTTTCTCTGCATACTAAAAAGCAGCATTAACAGAGCCCCTTACTATGTTCTTTTGATATGTGTTCTATCTGCGCCTAGTAATGCATTTAATGTAAACCGATTATCTCGAGTAGAGAAGCTGCTATCATCAGATTGTGGCTTTCATCTGCTTTATTTCTACAAGCGCTATCACTGCATCCTACAAAGCAGCTTTGGCTAGCTTTTTATTAGAGTATCCTTAAATGTGTTTTTACTGCGCTAGCATAAGCATTGAAGGAAAAGTGATTATTTAGAGCAGAGAAACTGCTGTCATCAGATTACGGCTCTCATTTGCTTTATCTCGACAAGCGCTTTCTCTGCATACTAAAAGCAGCATTAACAGAGCCCCTTACTGTGTTCTCTTGATATGTGTTTTATCTGCGCCTAGTAATGCATTTAAGGAAAAGCGATTATCTCGAGCAGAGAAGCTGCTATCATCAGATTGTGTATTGCCATAGCCTTATCTCTACAAGATATTTCACTGCAAACTACAGAACTGCATTAACAGCCATCCTAACAATATTCCCATGGTATGTGTTCAATCTGCGCATACTAAAGCATTTAAGTAAAAGCGATTATCTCGAGCAGGGAAGCTGCTATCATCAGATTGTGGCTTTCATCAGCTTTATCTCTACAAGCGCTTTCACTGCAACCTACAAAGCAGCTTTGGCTACCTTTTTATTCGAGTATCCTTCAATGTGTTCTAACTGCGCTTGCATAAGCATTGAAGGAAAAGTGATTATTTCGAGCAGAGAAACTGCTGTCACTAGATTGTGGCTTTCATCAGCTTTATCTCTTCAAGCGCTTTCTCTGCATACTAAGAAGCAGCATTAACAGAGACCCTTACTGTGTTCTCTTGATTAGTGTTTTATCTGCGCCTAGTAATGCATTTAAGGAAAAGCGACTATCTCGAGCAGAGAAACTGCTGTCATCAGATTGCGGCTTTCATTTGCTTTATCTCGACAAGCGCTTTCTCTGCATACTAAAAGCAGCATTAACAGAGCCCCTTACTGTGTTCTCTTGATATGTGTTTTCTCTGCGCATAGTAATGCATTTAAGGAAAAGCGATTAACTCGAGCAGAGAAGCTGCTATCATCAGATTGTGTATTGCCATAGCCTTATCTCTACAACATATTTCACTGCAAACTACAGAACTGCATTAACAGCCATCCTAACAATATTCCCATGGTATGTGTTCGATCTGCGCATACTAAAGCATTTAAGGAAAAGCGATTATCTCGAGCAGAGAAGCTGCTATCATCAGATTGTGTCTTTCATAAGCTTTATCTCTACAAGCGCTTTCACTGCAACCTACAAAGCAGCTTTGGCTACCTTTTTATTCGAATATCCTTCAATGTGTTCTAACTGCGCTTGCATAAGCATTGAAGGAAAAGTGATTATTTCGAGCAGAGAAACTGCTGTCACTAGATTGTGGCTTTCATCAGCTTTATCTCTTCAAGCGCTTTCTCTGCATACTAAGAAGCAGCATTAACAGAGCCCCTTACTGTGTTCTCTTGGTATGTGTTTTATCTGCGCCTAGTAATGCATTTAAGGAAAAGCGATTATCTCGAGCAGAGAAACTGCTGTCATCAGATTGCGGCTTTCATTTGCTTTATCTCGACAAGCGCTTTCTCTGCATACTAAAAAGCAGCATTAACAGAGCCCCTTACTATGTTCTCTTGATATGTGTTCTATCTGCGCCTAGTAATGCATTTAAGGAAAAGCGATTATCTCGGGCAGAGAAGCTGCTATCCTCAGATTGTGGCTTTCATCAGCTTTATCTCTTCAAGCGCTTTCACTGCAAACTACAAAGGAGCATTGACAGAGCTCCTTATTATTCTCTCTTGTTGTGTTTTCTATCTGCGCCTAGTAATGCATTTAAGGTAAACCGATTATCTCGAGTAGAGAAGCTGCTATCATCAGATTGTGGCTTTCATCTGCTTTATTTCTACAAGCGCTATCACTGCATCCTACAAAGCAGCTTTGGCTAGCTTTTTATTAGAGTATCCTTAAATGTGTTTTTACTGCGCTAGCATAAGCATTGAAGGAAAAGTGATTATTTAGAGCAGAGAAACTGCTGTCATCAGATTGCGGCTCTCATTTGCTTTATTTCACAAGCGGTTTCTCTGCATACTGAAAAGCAACATTAACAGAGCCCCTTACTGTGTTTTCTTGATATGTGTTTTATCTGCGCCTAGTAATGCATTTAAGGAAAAGCGATTATATCGAGCAGAGAAGCTGCTATCATCAGATTGTGGGTTTCTTCAGCTTTATCTCGTCTTGCGCTTTCTCTGCATGCTAAAGAGCAGCATTAACAGAGCCCCTTACTATGTTCTCTTGATATGTGTTCTATCTGCGCCTAGTAGTGCATTTAAGGAAAAGCGATTATCTCGGGCAGAGAAGCTGCTATCCTCAGATTGTGGCTTTCATCAGCTTTATCTCTTCAAGCGCTTTCACTGCAAACTACAAAGGAGCATTGACAGAGCTCCTTATTATTCTCTGTTGTTGTGTTTTCTATCTGCGCCTAGTAATGCATATAAGGTAAACCGATTATCTCGAGTAGAGAAGCTGCTATCATCAGATTGTGGCTTTCATCTGCTTTATTTCTACAAGCGCTATCACTGCATCCTACAAAGCAGCTTTGGCTAGCTTTTTATTAGAGTATCCTTCAATGTGTTTTTACTGCGCTAGCATAAGCATTGAAGGAAAAGTGATTATTTAGAGCAGAGAAACTGCTGTCATCAGATTGCGACTTTCATTTGCTTTATCTCGACAAGCGCTTTCTCTGCATACTAAAAAGCAGCATTAACAGAGCCTCTTACTGTGTTTTCTTGATATGTGTTTTATCTGCGCCTAGTAATGCATTTAAGGAAAAGCGATTATCTCGGGCAGACAAACTGCTGTCATCAGATTGCGGCTTTCATTTGCTTTATCTCGACAAGCGCATTCTCTGCCTACTAAAAAGCAGCATTAACAGAGCCCCTTACTGTGTTTTCTTGATATGTGTTTTAACTGCGCCTTGTAATGCATTTAAGGAAAAGCGATTATCTCGAGCAGAGAAGCTGCTATAATCAGATTGTGGCTTTCATCAGCTTTATCTCTACAAGCGCTTTCACTGCAAACTACAAATCAGCTTTGGCTAGCTTATTATTCGAGTATCCTTCAATGTGTTCTAACTGCGCTTGCATAAGCATTGAAGGAAAAGTGATTATCTCGAGCAGAGAAACTGCTGTCACTAGATTATGGCTTTCATCAGCTTTATCTCTTCAAGCGCTTTCTCTGCATACTAAAAAGCAGCATTAACAGAGCCCCTTACTATGTTCTCTTGATATGTGTTCTATCTGCGCCTAGTAATGCATTTAAGGAAAAGCGATTATCTCGGGTAGAGAAGCTGCTATCCTCAGATTGTGGCTTTCATCAGCTTTATCTCTTCAAGCGCTTTCACTGCAAACTACAAAGGAGCATTGACAGAGCTCCTTATTATTCTCTCTTGTTGTGTTTTCTCTCTGCGCCTAGTAATGCATTTAAGGTAAACCGATTATCTCGAGTAGAGAAGCTGCTATCATCAGATTGTGGCTTTCATCAGCTTTATCTCTACAAGCGCTTTCACTACAACCTACAAAGCTGCTTTGGCTAGCTTTTTATTCGAGTATCCTTCAATGTGTTCTAACTGCGCTTGCATAAGCATTGAAGGAAAAGTGATTATTTCGAGCAGAGAAACTGCTGTCACTAGATTGTGGCTTTCATCATCTTTATCTCTTCAAGCGCTTTCTCTGCATACTAAAAAGCAGCATTAACAGAGCCCCTTACTGTGTTTTCTTGATATGTGTTTTATCTGCGCCTAGTAATGCATTTAAGGAAAAGCGATTATCTCGAGCAGAGAAGCTGCTGTCATCAGATTGCGGCTTTCATTTGCTTTATCTCGACAAGCGCTTTCTCTGCATACTAAAAAGCAGCATTAACAGAGCCCCTTACTGTGTTTTCTTGATATGTGTTTTATCTGCGCCTAGTAATGCATTTAAGGAAAAGCGATTATCTCGGGCAGAGAAACTGCTGTCATCAGATTGCGACTTTCATTTGCTTTATCTCGACAAGCGCTTTCTCTGCATAGTAAAAAGCAGCATTAACAGAGCCCCTTACTGTGTTTTCTTGATATGTGTTTTATCTGCGCCTACTAATGCCTTTAAGGAAATGCGATTATCTCGGGCAGAGAAACTGCTGTCATCAGATTGCGGCTTTCATTTGCTTTATCTCGACAAGCGCTTTCTCTGCATACTAAAAAGCAGCATTAACAGAGCCCCTTACTGTGTTTTCTTGATATGTGTTTTAACTGCGCCTTCTAATGCATTTATGGAAAAGCGATTATCTCGAGCAGAGAAGCTGCTATCATCAGATTGTGGCTTTCATCAGCTTTATCTCTACAAGCGCTTTCACTGCAAACTACAAATCAGCTTTGGCTAGCTTATTATTCGAGTATCCTTCAATGTGTTCTAACTGCGCTTGCATAAGCATTGAAGGAAAAGTGATTATCTCGAGCAGAGAAACTGCTGTCACTAGATTATGGCTTTCATCAGCTTTATCTCTTCAAGCGCTTTCTCTGCATACTAAAAAGCAGCATTAACAGAGCCCCTTACTATGTTCTCTTGATATGTGTTCTATCTGCGCCTAGTAATGCATTTAAGGAAAAGCGATTATCTCGGGTAGAGAAGCTGCTATCCTCAGATTGTGGCTTTCATCAGCTTTATCTCTTCAAGCGCTTTCACTGCAAACTACAAAGGAGCATTGACAGAGCTCCTTATTATTCTCTCTTGTTGTGTTTTCTCTCTGCGCCTAGTAATGCATTTAAGGAAAAGCGATTATCTCGAGCAGAGAAGCTGCTATCATCAGATTGTGGCTTTCATCAGCTTTATCTCTACAAGCGCTTTCACTGCAAACTACAAAGCAGCTTTGGCTAGCTTTTTATTCGAGTATCCTTCAATGTGTTCTAACTGCGCTTGCATAAGCATTGAAGGAAAAGTGATTATCTCGAGCAGAGAAACTGCTGTCACTAGATTGTGGCTTTCATCAGCTTCATATCTTCAAGCGCTTTCTCTGCATACTAAAAAGCAGCATTAACAGAGCCCCTTACTATGTTCTTTTGATATGTGTTCTATCTGCGCCTAGTAATGCATTTAATGTAAACCGATTATCTCGAGTAGAGAAGCTGCTATCATCAGATTGTGGCTTTCATCTGCTTTATTTCTACAAGCGCTATCACTGCATCCTACAAAGCAGCTTTGGCTAGCTTTTTATTAGAGTATCCTTAAATGTGTTTTTACTGCGCTAGCATAAGCATTGAAGGAAAAGTGATTATTTAGAGCAGAGAAACTGCTGTCATCAGATTACGGCTCTCATTTGCTTTATCTCGACAAGCGCTTTCTCTGCATACTAAAAGCAGCATTAACAGAGCCCCTTACTGTGTTCTCTTGATATGTGTTTTATCTGCGCCTAGTAATGCATTTAAGGAAAAGCGATTATCTCGAGCAGAGAAGCTGCTATCATCAGATTGTGTATTGCCATAGCCTTATCTCTACAAGATATTTCACTGCAAACTACAGAACTGCATTATCAGCCATCCTAACAATATTCCCATGGTATGTGTTCTATCTGCGCATACTAAAGCATTTAAGGAAAAGCGATTATCTCGAGCAGAGAAGCTGCTATCATCAGATTGTGGCTTTCATCAGCTTTATCTCTACAAGCGCTTTCACTGCAACCTACAAAGCAGCTTTGGCTACCTTTTTATTCGAGTATCCTTCAATGTGTTCTAACTGCGCTTGCATAAGCATTGAAGGAAAAGTGATTATTTCGAGCAGAGAAACTGCTGTCACTAGATTGTGGCTTTCATCAGCTTTATCTCTTCAAGCGCTTTCTCTGCATACTAAGAAGCAGCATTAACAGAGCCCCTTACTGTGTTCTCTTGGTATGTGTTTTATCTGCGCCTAGTAATGCATTTAAGGAAAAGCGATTATCTCGGGCAGAGAAGCTGCTATCCTCAGATTGTGGCTTTCATCAGCTTTATCTCTTCAAGCGCTTTCACTGCAAACTACAAAGGAGCATTGACAGAGCTCCTTATTATTCTCTCTTGTTGTGTTTTCTCTCTGCGCCTAGTAATGCATTTAAGGTAAACCGATTATCTCGAGTAAGGAAGCTGCTATCATCAGATTGTGGCTTTCATCTGCTTTATTTCTAGAAGCGCTATCACTGCATTCTACAAAGCAGCTTTGCTAGCTTTTTATTAGAGTATCCTTAAATGTGTTTTTACTGCGCTAGCATAAGCATTGAAGGAAAAGTGATTATTTAGAGCAGAGAAACTGCTGTCATCAGATTGCGGCTTTCATTTGCTTTATCTCGACAAGCGCTTTCTCTGCATACTAAAAAGCAGCATTAACAGAGCCCCTTACTGTGTTTTCTTGATATGTGTTTTATCTGCGCCTAGTAATGCATTTAAGGAAAAGCGATTATCTCGGGCAGAGAAACTGCTGTCATCAGATTGCGGCTTTCATTTGCTTTATCTCGACAAGCGCATTCTCTGCCTACTAAAAAGCAGCATTAACAGAGCCCCTTACTATGTTCTCTTGATATGTGTTCTATCTGCGCCTAGTAATGCATTTAAGGAAAAGCGATTATCTCGGGTAGAGAAGCTGCTATCCTCAGATTGTGGCTTTCATCAGCTTTATCTCTACAAGCGCTTTCACTGCAAACTACAAAGGAGCATTGACAGAGCTCCTTATTATTCTCTCTTGTTGTGTTTTCTCTCTGCGCCTAGTAATGCATTTAAGGTAAACCGATTATCTGGAGTAGAGAAGCTGCTATCATCAGATTGTGGCTTTCATCTGCTTTATTTCTACAAGCGCTATCACTGCATCCTACAAAGCAGCTTTGGCTACCTTTTTATTCGAGTATCCTTCAATGTGTTCTAACTGCGCTTGCATAAGCATTGAAGGAAAAGTGATTATTTCGAGCAGAGAAACTGCTGTCACTAGATTGTGGCTTTCATCAGCTTTATCTCTTCATGCGCTTTCTCTGCATACTAAGAAGCAGCATTAACAGAGACCCTTACTGTGTTCTCTTGATTAGTGTTTTATCTGCGCCTAGTAATGCATTTAAGGAAAAGCGACTATCTCGAGCAGAGAAACTGCTGTCATCAGATTGCGGCTTTCATTTGCTTTATCTCGACAAGCGCTTTCTCTGCATACTAAAAAGCAGCATTAACAGAGCCCCTTACTATGTTCTCTTGATATGTGTTCTATCTGCGCCTAGTAATGCATTTAAGGAAAAGCGATTATCTCGGGCAGAGAAGCTGCTATCCTCAGATTGTGGCTTTCATCAGCTTTATCTCTTCAAGCGCTTTCACTGCAAACTACAAAGGAGCATTGACAGAGCTCCTTATTATTCTCTCTTGTTGTGTTTTCTCTCTGCGCCTAGTAATGCATTTAAGGTAAACCGATTATCTCGAGTAGAGAAGCTGCTATCATCAGATTGTGGCTTTCATCTGCTTTATTTCTACAAGCGCTATCACTGCATCCTACAAAGCAGCTTTGGCTAGCTTTTTATTAGAGTATCCTTCAATGTGTTTTTACTGCGCTAGCATAAGCATTGAAGGAAAAGTGATTATTTAGAGCAGAGAAACTGCTGTCATCAGATTGCGGCTCTCATTTGCTTTATCTCGACACGCGCTTTCTCTGCATACTAAAAAGCAGAATTAACAGAGCCCCTTACTGTGTTCTGTTGATATGTGTTTTATCTGCGCCTAGTAATGCATTTAAGGAAAAGCGATTATTTCGAGCAGAGAAGCTGCTATCATCAGATTGTGGCTTTCATCAGCTTTATCTCTACAAGCGCTTTCACTGCAAACTACAAAGCAGCTTTGGCTAGCTTTTTATTCGAGTATCCTTCAATGTGTTCTAACTGCGCTTGCCTAAGCATTGAAGGAAAAGTGATTATCTCGAGCAGAGAAACTGCTGTCACTAGATTGTGGCTTTCATCAGCTTTATCTCTTCAAGCGCTTTCTCTGCATACTAAAAAGCAGCATTAACAGAGCCCCTTACTATGTTCTCTTGATATGTGTTCTATCTGCGCCTAGTAATGCATTTAATGTAAACCGATTATCTCGAGTAGAGAAGCTGCTATCATCAGATTGTGGCTTTCATCTGCTTTATTTCTACAAGCGCTATCACTGCATCCTACAAAGCAGCTTTGGCTAGCTTTTTATTAGAGTATCCTTAAATGTGTTTTTACTGCGCTAGCATAAGCATTGAAGGAAAAGTGATTATTTAGAGCAGAGAAACTGCTGTCATCAGATTACGGCTCTCATTTGCTTTATCTCGACAAGCGCTTTCTCTGCATACTAAAAGCAGCATTAACAGAGCCCCTTACTGTGTTCTCTTGATATGTGTTTTATCTGCGCCTAGTAATGCATTTAAGGAAAAGCGATTATCTCGAGCAGAGAAGCTGCTATCATCAGATTGTGTATTGCCATAGCCTTATCTCTACAAGATATTTCACTGCAAACTACAGAACTGCATTAACAGCCATCCTAACAATATTCCCATGGTATGTGTTCTATCTGCGCATACTAAAGCATTTAAGGAAAAGCGATTATCTCGAGCAGGGAAGCTGCTATCATCAGATTGTGGCTTTCATCAGCTTTATCTCTACAAGCGCTTTCACTGCAACCTACAAAGCAGCTTTGGCTACCTTTTTATTCGAGTATCCTTCAATGTGTGTTAACTGCGCTTGCATAAGCATTGAAGGAAAAGTGATTATTTCGAGTAGAGAAACTGCTGTCACTAGATTGTGGCTTTCATCAGCTTTATCTCTTCAAGCGCTTTCTCTGCATACTAAGAAGCAGCATTAACAGAGACCCTTACTGTGTTCTCTTGATTAGTGTTTTATCTGCGCCTAGTAATGCATTTAAGGAAAAGCGACTATCTCGAGCAGAGAAACTGCTGTCATCAGATTGCGGCTTTCATTTGCTTTATCTCGACAAGCGCTTTCTCTGCATACTAAAAAGCAGCATTAACAGAGCCCCTTACTATGTTCTCTTGATATGTGTTCTATCTGCGCCTAGTAATGCATTTAAGGAAAAGCGATTATCTCGGGCAGAGAAGCTGCTATCCTCAGATTGTGGCTTTCATCAGCTTTATCTCTTCAAGCGCTTTCACTGCAAACTACAAAGGAGCATTGACAGAGCTCCTTATTATTCTCTCTTGTTGTGTTTTCTCTCTGCGCCTAGTAATGCATTTAAGGTAAACAGATTATCTCGAGTAGAGAAGCTGCTATCATCAGATTGTGGCTTTCATCTGCTTTATTTCTACAAGCGCTATCACTGCATCCTGCAAAGCAGCTTTGGCTAGCTTTTTATTCGAGTATCCTTCAATGTGTTCTAACTGCGCTTGCATAACCATTAAAGAAAAGCGATTATCTCGAGCAGAGAAAATGCTATCATCAGATTGTGGCTTTCATCAACTTTATCTCTACAAGCGCTTTCACTGCAAACTACAAAGCAGCTTTGGCTAGCTTTTTATTCGAGTATCCTTCAATGTGTTCTAACTGCGCTTGCATAAGCATTGAAGGAAAAGTTATTATCTCGAGCAGAGAAACTGCTGTCACTAGATTGTGGCTTTCATCAGCTTTATCTCTTCAAGCGCTTTGTCTGCATACTAAAAAGCAGCATTAACAGAGCCCCTTACTATGTTCTCTTGATATGTGTTCTATCTGCGCCTAGTAATGCATTTAATGTAAACCGATTATCTCGAGTAGAGAAGCTGCTATCATCAGATTGTGGCTTTCATCTGCTTTATTTCTACAAGCGCTATCACTGCATCCTACAAAGCAGCTTTGGCTAGCTTTTTATTAGAGTATCCTTAAATGTGTTTTTACTGCGCTAGCATAAGCATTGAATGAAAAGTGATTATTTAGAGCAGAGAAACTGCTGTCATCAGATTACGGCTCTCATTAGCTTTATCTCGACAAGCGCTTTCTCTGCATACTAAAAGCAGCATTAACAGAGCCCCTTACTGTGTTCTCTTGATATGTGTTTTATCTGCGCCTAGTAATGCATTTAAGGAAAAGCGATTAACTCGAGCAGAGAAGCTGCTATCATCAGATTGTGTATTGCCATAGCCTTATCTCTACAAGATATTTCACTGCAAACTACAGAACTGCATTAACAGCCATCCTAACAATATTCCCATGGTATGTGTTCTATCTGCGCATACTAAAGCATTTAAGGAAAAGCGATTATCTGGAGCAGGGAAGATGCTATCATCAGATTGTGGCTTTTATCAGCTTTATCTCTACAAGCGCTTTCACTGCAACCTACAAAGCAGCTTTGGCTAGCTTTTTATTCGAGTATCCTTCAATGTGTTCTAACTGCGCTTGCATAAGCATTGAAGGAAAAGTGATTATTTCGAGCAGAGAAACTGCTGTCACTAGATTGTGGCTTTCATCAGCTTTATCTCTTCAAGCGCTTTCTCTGCATACTAAGAAGCAGCATTAGCAGAGCCCCTTACTGTGTTCTCTTGGTATGTGTTTTATCTGCGCCTAGTAATGCATTTAAGGAAAAGCGATTATCTCGGGCAGAGAAGCTGCTATCCTCAGATTGTGGCTTTCATCAGCTTTATCTCTTCATGCGCTTTCACTGCAAACTACAAAGGAGCATTGACAGAGCTCCTTATTATTCTCTCTTGTTGTGTTTTCTCTCTGCGCCTAGTAATGCATTTAAGGTAAACAGATTATCTCGAGTAGAGAAGCTGCTATCATCAGATTGTGGCTTTCATCTGCTTTATTTCTACAAGCGCTATCACTGCATCCTGCAAAGCAGCTTTGGCTAGCTTTTTATTCGAGTATCCTTCAATGTGTTCTAACTGCGCTTGCATAACCATTAAAGAAAAGCGATTATCTCGAGCAGAGAAAATGCTATCATCAGATTGTGGCTTTCATCAACTTTATCTCTACAAGCGCTTTCACTGCAAACTACAAAGCAGCTTTGGCTAGCTTTTTATTCGAGTATCCTTCAATGTGTTCTAACTGCGCTTGCATAAGCATTGAAGGAAAAGTTATTATCTCGAGCAGAGAAACTGCTGTCACTAGATTGTGGCTTTCATCAGCTTTATCTCTTCAAGCGCTTTGTCTGCATACTAAAAAGCAGCATTAACAGAGCCCCTTACTATGTTCTCTTGATATGTGTTCTATCTGCGCCTAGTAATGCATTTAATGTAAACCGATTATCTCGAGTAGAGAAGCTGCTATCATCAGATTGTGGCTTTCATCTGCTTTATTTCTACAAGCGCTATCACTGCATCCTACAAAGCAGCTTTGGCTAGCTTTTTATTAGAGTATCCTTAAATGTGTTTTTACTGCGCTAGCATAAGCATTGAATGAAAAGTGATTATTTAGAGCAGAGAAACTGCTGTCATCAGATTACGGCTCTCATTTGCTTTATCTCGACAAGCGCTTTCTCTGCATACTAAAAGCAGCATTAACAGAGCCCCTTACTGTGTTCTCTTGATATGTGTTTTATCTGCGCCTAGTAATGCATTTAAGGAAAAGCGATTAACTCGAGCAGAGAAGCTGCTATCATCAGATTGTGCATTGCCATAGCCTTATCTCTACAAGATATTTCACTGCAAACTACAGAACTGCATTAACAGCCATCCTAACAATATTCCCATGGTATGTGTTCTATCTGCGCATACTAAAGCATTTAAGGAAAAGCGATTATCTCGAGCAGGGAAGATGCTATCATCAGATTGTGGCTTTTATCAGCTTTATTTCTACAAGCGCTTTCACTGCAACCTACAAAGCAGCTTTGGCTAGCTTTTTATTCGAGTATCCTTCAATGTGTTCTAACTGCGCTTGCATAAGCATTGAAGGAAAAGTGATTATTTCGAGCAGAGAAACTGCTGTCACTAGATTGTGGCTTTCATCAGCTTTATCTCTTCAAGCGCTTTCTCTGCATACTAAGAAGCAGCATTAGCAGAGCCCCTTACTGTGTTCTCTTGGTATGTGTTTTATCTGCGCCTAGTAATGCATTTAAGGAAAAGCGATTATCTCGGGCAGAGAAGCTGCTATCCTCAGATTGTGGCTTTCATCAGCTTTATCTCTTCAAGCGCTTTCACTGCAAACTACAAAGGAGCATTGACAGAGCTCCTTATTATTCTCTCTTGTTGTGTTTTCTATCTGCGCCTAGTAATGCATTTAAGGTAAACCGATTATCTCGAGTAAGGAAGCTGCTATCATCAGATTGTGGCTTTCATCTGCTTTATTTCTAGAAGCGCTATCACTGCATCCTACAAAGCAGCTTTGCTAGCTTTTTATTAGAGTATCCTTAAATGTGTTTTTACTGCGCTAGCATAAGCATTGAAGGAAAAGTGATTATTTAGAGCAGAGAAACTGCTGTCATCAGATTGCGGCTTTCATTTGCTTTATCTCGACAAGCGCTTTCTCTGCATACTAAAAAGCAGCATTAACAGAGCCCCTTACTGTGTTTTCTTGATATGTGTTTTATCTGCGCCTAGTAATGCATTTAAGGAAAAGCGATTATCTCGGGCAGAGAAACTGCTGTCATCAGATTGCGGCTTTCATTTGCTTTATCTCGACAAACGCATTCTCTGCCTACTAAAAAGCAGCATTAACAGAGCCCCTTACTGTGTTTTCTTGATATGTGTTTTAACTGCGCCTTGTAATGCATTTAAGGAAAAGCGATTATCTCGAGCAGAGAAGCTGCTATAATCAGATTGTGGCTTTCATCAGCTTTATCTCTACAAGCGCTTTCACTGCAAACTACAAAGCAGCTTTGGCTAGCTTTTTATTCGAGTATCCTTCAATGTGTTCTAACTGCGCTTGCATAAGCATTGAAAGAAAAGTGATTATTTCGAGCAGAGAAACTGCTGTCACTAGATTATGGCTTTCATCAGCTTTATCTCTTCAAGCGCTTTCTCTGCATACTAAAAAGCAGCATTAACAGAGCCCCTTACTATGTTCTCTTGATATGTGTTCTATCTGCGCCTAGTAATGCATTTAAGGAAAAGCGATTATCTCGGGTAGAGAAGCTGCTATCCTCAGATTGTGGCTTTCATCAGCTTTATCTCTACAAGCGCTTTCACTGCAAACTACAAAGGAGCATTGACAGAGCTCCTTATTATTCTCTCTTGTTGTGTTTTCTCTCTGCGCCTAGTAATGCATTTAAGGTAAACCGATTATCTGGAGTAGATAAGCTGCTATCATCAGATTGTGGCTTTCATCTGCTTTATTTCTACAAGCGCTATCACTGCATCCTACAAAGCAGCTTTGGCTACCTTTTTATTCGAGTATCCTTCAATGTGTTCTAACTGCGCTTGCATAAGCATTGAAGGAAAAGTGATTATTTCGAGCAGAGAAACTGCTGTCACTAGATTGTGGCTTTCATCAGCTTTATCTCTTCAAGCGCTTTCTCTGCATACTAAGAAGCAGCATTAACAGAGACCCTTACTGTGTTCTCTTGATTAGTGTTTTATCTGCGCCTAGTAATGCATTTAAGGAAAAGCGACTATCTCGAGCAGAGAAACTGCTGTCATCAGATTGCGGCTTTCATTTGCTTTATCTCGACAAGCGCTTTCTCTGCATACTAAAAAGCAGCATTAACAGAGCCCCTTACTATGTTCTCTTGATATGTGTTCTATCTGCGCCTAGTAATGCATTTAAGGAAAAGCGATTATCTCGGGCAGAGAAGCTGCTATCCTCAGATTGTGGCTTTCATCAGCTTTATCTCTTCAAGCGCTTTCACTGCAAATTACAAAGGAGCATTGACAGAGCTCCTTATTATTCTCTCTTGTTGTGTTTTCTCTCTGCGCCTAGTAATGCATTTAAGGTAAACCGATTATCTCGAGTAGAGAAGCTGCTATCATCAGATTGTGGCTTTCATCTGCTTTATTTCTACAAGCGCTATCACTGCATCCTACAAAGCAGCTTTGGCTAGCTTTTTATTAGAGTATCCTTCAATGTGTTTTTACTGCGCTAGCATAAGCATTGAAGGAAAAGTGATTATTTAGAGCAGAGAAACTGGTGTCATCAGATTGCGGCTCTCATTTGCTTTATCTCGAGAAGCGCTTTCTCTGCATACTAAAAAGCAGAATTAACAGAGCCCCTTACTGTGTTCTGTTGATATGTGTTTTATCTGCGCCTAGAAATGCATTTAAGGAAAAGCGATTATTTCGAGCAGAGAAGCTGCTATCATCAGATTGTGGCTTTCATCAGCTTTATCTCTACAAGCGCTTTCACTGCAAACTACATAGCAGCTTTGGCTAGCTTTTTATTCGAGTATCCTTCAATGTGTTCTAACTGCGCTTGCCTAAGCATTGAAGGAAAAGTGATTATCTCGAGCAGAGAAACTGCTGTCACTAGATTGTGGCTTTCATCAGCTTTATCTCTTCAAGCGCTTTCTCTGCATACTAAAAAGCAGCATTAACAGAGCCCCTTACTATGTTCTCTTGATATGTGTTCTATCTGCGCCTAGTAATGCACTTAATGTAAACCGATTATCTCGAGTAGAGAAGCTGCTATCATCAGATTGTGGCTTTCATCTGCTTTATTTCTACAAGCGCTATCACTGCATCCTACAAAGCAGCTTTGGCTAGCTTTTTATTAGAGTATCCTTAAATGTGTTTTTACTGCGCTAGCATAAGCATTGAAGGAAAAGTGATTATTTAGAGCAGAGAAACTGCTGTCATCAGATTACGGCTCTCATTTGCTTTATCTCGACAAGCGCTTTCTCTGCATACTAAAAGCAGCATTAACAGAGCCCCTTACTGTGTTCTCTTGATATGTGTTTTATCTGCGCCTAGTAATGCATTTAAGGAAAAGCGATTATCTCGAGCAGAGAAGCTGCTATCATCAGATTGTGTATTGCCATAGCCTTATCTCTACAAGATATTTCACTGCAAACTACAGAACTGCATTAACAGCCATCCTAACAATATTCCCATGGTATGTGTTCTATCTGCGCATACTAAAGCATTTAAGGAAAAGCGATTATCTCGAGCAGGGAAGCTGCTATCATCAGATTGTGGCTTTCATCAGCTTTATCTCTACAAGCGCTTTCACTGCAACCTACAAAGCAGCTTTGGCTACCTTTTTATTCGAGTATCCTTCAATGTGTGTTAACTGCGCTTGCATAAGCATTGAAGGAAAAGTGATTATTTCGAGTAGAGAAACTGCTGTCACTAGATTGTGGCTTTCATCAGCTTTATCTCTTCAAGCGCTTTCTCTGCATACTAAGAAGCAGCATTAACAGAGACCCTTACTGTGTTCTCTTGATTAGTGTTTTATCTGCGCCTAGTAATGCATTTAAGGAAAAGCGACTATCTCGAGCAGAGAAACTGCTGTCATCAGATTGCGGCTTTCATTTGCTTTATCTCGACAAGCGCTTTCTCTGCATACTAAAAAGCAGCATTAACAGAGCCCCTTACTATGTTCTCTTGATATGTGTTCTATCTGCGCCTAGTAATGCATTTAAGGAAAAGCGATTATCTCGGGCAGAGAAGCTGCTATCCTCAGATTGTGGCTTTCATCAGCTTTATCTCTTCAAGCGCTTTCACTGCAAACTACAAAGGAGCATTGACAGAGCTCCTTATTATTCTCTCTTGTTGTGTTTTCTCTCTGCGCCTAGTAATGCATTTAAGGTAAACCGATTATCTCGAGTAGAGAAGCTGCTATCATCAGATTGTGGCTTTCATCTGCTTTATTTCTACAAGCGCTATCACTGCATCCTACAAAGCAGCTTTGGCTAGCTTTTTATTAGAGTATCCTTCAATGTGTTTTTACTGCGCTAGCATAAGCATTGAAGGAAAAGTGATTATTTAGAGCAGAGAAACTGCTGTCATCAGATTGCGGCTCTCATTTGCTTTATCTCGACACGCGCTTTCTCTGCATACTAAAAAGCAGAATTAACAGAGCCCCTTACTGTGTTCTGTTGATATGTGTTTTATCTGCGCCTAGTAATGCATTTAAGGAAAAGCGATTATTTCGAGCAGAGAAGCTGCTATCATCAGATTGTGGCTTTCATCAGCTTTATCTCTACAAGCGCTTTCACTGCAAACTACAAAGCAGCTTTGGCTAGCTTTTTATTCGAGTATCCTTCAATGTGTTCTAACTGCGCTTGCCTAAGCATTGAAGGAAAAGTGATTATCTCGAGCAGAGAAACTGCTGTCACTAGATTGTGGCTTTCATCAGCTTTATCTCTTCAAGCGCTTTCTCTGCATACTAAAAAGCAGCATTAACAGAGCCCCTTACTATGTTCTCTTGATATGTGTTCTATCTGCGCCTAGTAATGCATTTAATGTAAACCGATTATCTCGAGTAGAGAAGCTGCTATCATCAGATTGTGGCTTTCATCTGCTTTATTTCTACAAGCGCTATCACTGCATCCTACAAAGCAGCTTTGGCTAGCTTTTTATTAGAGTATCCTTAAATGTGTTTTTACTGCGCTAGCATAAGCATTGAAGGAAAAGTGATTATTTAGAGCAGAGAAACTGCTGTCATCAGATTACGGCTCTCATTTGCTTTATCTCGACAAGCGCTTTCTCTGCATACTAAAAGCAGCATTAACAGAGCCCCTTACTGTGTTCTCTTGATATGTGTTTTATCTGCGCCTAGTAATGCATTTAAGGAAAAGCGATTATCTCGAGCAGAGAAGCTGCTATCATCAGATTGTGTATTGCCATAGCCTTATCTCTACAAGATATTTCACTGCAAACTACAGAACTGCATTAACAGCCATCCTAACAATATTCCCATGGTATGTGTTCTATCTGCGCATACTAAAGCATTTAAGGAAAAGCGATTATCTCGAGCAGGGAAGCTGCTATCATCAGATTGTGGCTTTCATCAGCTTTATCTCTACAAGCGCTTTCACTGCAACCTACAAAGCAGCTTTGGCTACCTTTTTATTCGAGTATCCTTCAATGTGTGTTAACTGCGCTTGCATAAGCATTGAAGGAAAAGTGATTATTTCGAGTAGAGAAACTGCTGTCACTAGATTGTGGCTTTCATCAGCTTTATCTCTTCAAGCGCTTTCTCTGCATACTAAGAAGCAGCATTAACAGAGACCCTTACTGTGTTCTCTTGATTAGTGTTTTATCTGCGCCTAGTAATGCATTTAAGGAAAAGCGACTATCTCGAGCAGAGAAACTGCTGTCATCAGATTGCGGCTTTCATTTGCTTTATCTCGACAAGCGCTTTCTCTGCATACTAAAAAGCAGCATTAACAGAGCCCCTTACTATGTTCTCTTGATATGTGTTCTATCTGCGCCTAGTAATGCATTTAAGGAAAAGCGATTATCTCGGGCAGAGAAGCTGCTATCCTCAGATTGTGGCTTTCATCAGCTTTATCTCTTCAAGCGCTTTCACTGCAAACTACAAAGGAGCATTGACAGAGCTCCTTATTATTCTCTCTTGTTGTGTTTTCTCTCTGCGCCTAGTAATGCATTTAAGGTAAACAGATTATCTCGAGTAGAGAAGCTGCTATCATCAGATTGTGGCTTTCATCTGCTTTATTTCTACAAGCGCTATCACTGCATCCTGCAAAGCAGCTTTGGCTAGCTTTTTATTAGAGTATCCTTCAATGTGTTCTAACTGCGCTTGCATAACCATTAAAGAAAAGCGATTATCTCGAGCAGAGAAGCTGCTATCATCAGATTGTGGCTTTCATCAACTTTATCTCTACAAGCGCTTTCACTGCAAACTACAAAGCAGCTTTGGCTAGCTTTTTATTCGAGTATCCTTCAATGTGTTCTAACTGCGCTTGCATAAGCATTGAAGGAAAAGTTATTATCTCGAGCAGAGAAACTGCTGTCACTAGATTGTGGCTTTCATCAGCTTTATCTCTTCAAGCGCTTTGTCTGCATACTAAAAAGCAGCATTAACAGAGCCCCTTACTATGTTCTCTTGATATGTGTTCTATCTGCGCCTAGTAATGCATTTAATGTAAACCGATTATCTCGAGTAGAGAAGCTGCTATCATCAGATTGTGGCTTTCATCTGCTTTATTTCTACAAGCGCTATCACTGCATCCTACAAAGCAGCTTTGGCTAGCTTTTTATTAGAGTATCCTTAAATGTGTTTTTACTGCGCTAGCATAAGCATTGAATGAAAAGTGATTATTTAGAGCAGAGAAACTGCTGTCATCAGATTACGGCTCTCATTTGCTTTATCTCGACAAGCGCTTTCTCTGCATACTAAAAGCAGCATTAACAGAGCCCCTTACTGTGTTCTCTTGATATGTGTTTTATCTGCGCCTAGTAATGCATTTAAGGAAAAGCGATTAACTCGAGCAGAGAAGCTGCTATCATCAGATTGTGTATTGCCATAGCCTTATCTCTACAAGATATTTCACTGCAAACTACAGAACTGCATTAACAGCCATCCTAACAATATTCCCATTGTATGTGTTCTATCTGCGCATACTAAAGCATTTAAGGAAAAGCGATTATCTCGAGCAGGGAAGCTGCTATCATCAGATTGTGGCTTTCATCAGCTTTATCTCTAAAAGCGCTTTCACTGCAACCTACAAAGCAGCTTTGGCTAGCTTTTTATTCGAGTATCCTTCAATGTGTTCTAACTGCGCTTGCATAAGCATTGAAGGAAAAGTGATTATTTCGAGCAGTGAAACTGCTGTCACTAGATTGTGGCTTTCATCAGCTTTATCTCTTCAAGCGCTTTCTCTGCATACTAAAAAGCAGCATTAACAGAGCCCCTTACTGTGTTCTCTTGATATGTGTTTTCTCTGCGCCTAGTAATGCTTTTAAGGAAAAGCGATTATCTCGAGCAGAGAAACTGCTGTCATCAGATTGCGGCTTTCATTTGCTTTATCTCGACAAGCGCTTTCTCTGCATACTAAAAAGCAGCATTAACAGAGCCCCTTACTGTGTTTTCTTGATATGTGTTTTAACTGCGCCTTCTAATGCATTTAAGGAAAAGCGATTATCTCGAGCAGAGAAGCTGCTATCATCAGATTGTGGCTTTCATCAGCTTTATCTCTACAAGCGCTTTCACTGCAAACTACAAATCAGCTTTGGCTAGCTTATTATTCGAGTATCCTTCAATGTGTTCTAACTGCGCTTGCATAAGCATTGAAGGAAAAGTGATTATCTCGAGCAGAGAAACTGCTGTCACTAGATTATGGCTTTCATCAGCTTTATCTCTTCAAGCGCTTTCACTGCAAACTACAAAGGAGCATTGACAGAGCTCCTTATTATTCTCTCTTGTTGTGTTTTCTATCTGCGCCTAGTAATGCATTTAAGTTAAACGGATTATCTCGAGTAAGGAAGCTGCTATCATCAGATTGTGGCTTTCATCTGCTTTATTTCTACAAGTGCTATCACTGCATCCTACAAAGCAGCTTTGCTAGCTTTTTATTAGAGTATCCTTAAATGTGTTTTTACTGCGCTAGCATAAGCATTGAAGGAAAAGTGATTATTTAGAGCAGAGAAACTGCTGTCATCAGATTGCGACTTTCATTTGCTTTATCTCGACAAGCGCTTTCTCTGCATACTAAAAAGCAGCATTAACAGAGCCCCTTACTGTGTTTTCTTGATATGTGTTTTATCTGCGCCTAGTAATGCATTTAAGGAAAAGCGATTATCTCGGGCAGAGAAACTGCTGTCATCAGATTGCGGCTTTCTTTGCTTTATCTCGACAAGCGCATTCTCTGCCTACTAAAAAGCAGCATTAACAGAGCCCCTTACTGTGTTTTCTTGATATGTGTTTTAACTGCGCCTTGTAATGCATTTAAGGAAAAGCGATTATCTCGAGCAGAGAAGCTGCTATAATCAGATTGTGGCTTTCATCAGCTTCATCTCTTCAAGCGCTTTCTCTGCATACTAAAAAGCAGCATTAACAGAGCCCCTTACTATGTTCTTTTGATATGTGTTCTATCTGCGCCTAGTAATGCATTTAATGTAAACCGATTATCTCGAGTAGAGAAGCTGCTATCATCAGATTGTGGCTTTCATCTGCTTTATTTCTACAAGCGCTATCACTGCATCCTACAAAGCAGCTTTGGCTAGCTTTTTATTAGAGTATCCTTAAATGTGTTTTTACTGCGCTAGCATAAGCATTGAAGGAAAAGTGATTATTTAGAGCAGAGAAACTGCTGTCATCAGATTACGGCTCTCATTTGCTTTATCTCGACAAGCGCTTTCTCTGCATACTAAAAGCAGCATTAACAGAGCCCCTTACTGTGTTCTCTTGATATGTGTTTTATCTGCGCCTAGTAATGCATTTAAGGAAAAGCGATTATCTCGAGCAGAGAAGCTGCTATCATCAGATTGTGTATTGCCATAGCCTTATCTCTACAAGATATTTCACTGCAAACTACAGAACTGCATTAACAGCCATCCTAACAATATTCCCATGGTATGTGTTCTATCTGCGCATACTAAAGCATTTAAGGAAAAGCGATTATCTCGAGCAGGGAAGCTGCTATCATCAGATTGTGGCTTTCATCAGCTTTATCTCTACAAGCGCTTTCACTGCAACCTACAAAGCAGCTTTGGCTAACTTTTTATTGGAGTATCCTTCAATGTGTTCTAACTGCGCTTGCATAAGCATTGAAGGAAAAGTGATTATTTCGAGCAGAGAAACTGCTGTCACTAGATTGTGGCTTTCATCAGCTTTATCTCTTCAAGCGCTTTCTCTGCATACTAAGAAGCAGCATTAACAGAGACCCTTACTGTGTTCTCTTGATTAGTGTTCTATCTGCGCCTAGTAATGCATTTAAGGAAAAGCGATTATCTCGGGCAGAGAAGCTGCTATCCTCAGATTGTGGCTTTCATCAGCTTTATCTCTTCAAGCGCTTTCACTGCAAACTACAAAGGAGCATTGACAGAGCTCCTTATTATTCTCTCTTGTTGTGTTTTCTCTCTGCGCCTAGTAATGCATTTAAGGTAAACCGATTATCTCGAGTAGAGAAGCTGCTATCATCAGATTGTGGCTTTCATCTGCTTTATTTCTACAAGCGCTATCACTGCATCCTACAAAGCAGCTTTGGCTAGCTTTTTATTAGAGTATCCTTAAATGTGTTTTTACTGCGCTAGCATAAGCATTGAAGGAAAAGTGATTATTTAGAGCAGAGAAACTGCTGTCAACAGATTGCGGCTCTCATTTGCTTTATCTCGACAAGCGCTTTCTCTGCATACTAAAAAGCAGCATTAACAGAGCCCCTTACTGTGTTTTCTTGATATGTGTTTTATCTGCGCCTAGTAATGCATTTAAGAAAAAGCGATTATCTCGAGCAGAGAAGCTGCTGTCATCAGATTGCGGCTTTCATTTGCTTTATCTCGACAAGCGCTTTCTCTTCATACTAAAAAGCAGCATTGACAGAGCCCCTTACTGTGTTTTCTTGATATGTGTTTTATCTGCGCCTAGTAATGCATTTAAGGAAAAGCGATTATCTCGGGCAGAGAAACTGCTGTCATCAGATTGCGGCTTTCATTTGCTTTATCTCGACAAGCGCTTTCTCTGCATACTAAAAAGCAGCATTAACAGAGCCCCTTACTGTGTTTTCTTCATATGTGTTTTATCTGCGCCTAGTAATGCATTTAAGGAAAAGCGATTACCTCGAGCAGAGAAGCTGCTATCATCAGATTGCGACTTTCACTTGCTTTATCTCGACAAGCGCTTTCTCTGCCTACTAAAAAGCAGCATTAACAGAGCCCCTTACTGTGTTTTCTTGATATTTGTTTTAACTGCGCCTTGTAATGCATTTAAGGAAAAGCGATTATCTCGAGCAGAGAAACTGCTGTCAACAGATTGCGGCTCTCATTTGCTTTATCTCGACAAGCGCTTTCTCTGCATACTAAAAAGCAGCATTAACAGAGCCCCTTACTGTGTTTTCTTGATATGTGTTTTATCTGCGCCTAGTAATGCATTTAAGGAAAAGCGATTACCTCGAGCAGAGAAGCTGCTATCATCAGATTGTGGCTTTCATCAGCTTTATCTCTACAAGCGCTTTCACTGCAAACTACAAATCAGCTTTGGCTAGCTTTTTATTCGAGTATCCTTGAATGTGTTCTAACTGCGCTTGCATAAGCATTGAAGGAAAAGTGATTATCTCGAGCAGAGAAACTGCTGTCACTAGATTATGGCTTTCATCAGCTTTATCTCTTCAAGCGCTTTCTCTGCATACTAAAAAGCAGCATTAACAGAGCCCCTTACTATGTTCTCTTGATATGTGTTCTATCTGCGCCTAGTAATGCATTTAAGGAAAAACGATTATCTCGGGCAGAGAAGCTGCTATCCTCAGATTGTGGCTTTCATCAGCTTTATCTCTTCAAGCGCTTTCACTGCAAACTACAAAGGAGCATTGACAGAGCTCCTTATTATTCTCTCTTGTTGTGTTTTCTATCTGCGCCTAGTAATGCATTTAAGGTAAACCGATTATCTCGAGTAAGGAAGCTGCTATCATCAGATTGTGGCTTTCATCTGCTTTATTTCTACAAGCGCTATCACTGCATCCTACAAAGCAGCTTTGGCTAGCTTTTTATTAGAGTATCCTTAAATGTGTTTTTACTGCGTTAGCATAAGCATTGAAGGAAAAGTGATTATTTAGAGCAGAGAAACTGGTGTCATCAGATTGCGGCTCTCATTTGCTTTATCTCGAGAAGCGCTTTCTCTGCATACTAAAAAGCAGCATTAACAGAGCCCCTTACTGTGTTTTCTTGATATGTATTTTATCTTCGCCTAGTAATGCATTTAAGGAAAAGCGATTATCTCGAGCAGAGAAGCTGCTATCATCAGATTGTGTATTGCCATAGCCTTATCTCTACAAGATATTTCACTGCAAACTACAGAACAGCATTAACATCCATACTAACAATATTCTCTTGGTATGTGTTCTATCTGCGAATACTATAGCATTTAAGGAAAAGCGATTATCTCGAGCAGAGAAGCTGCTATCATCAGATTGTGGCTTTCATCAGCTTTATCTCTACAAGCGCTTTCACTGCAACCTACAAAGCAGCTTTGGCTACCTTTTTATTAGAGTATCCTTCAATGTGTTCTAACTGCGCTTGCATAAGCATTGAAGGAAAAGTGATTATTTCGAGCAGAGAAACTGCTGTCACTAGATTGTGGCTTTCATCAGCTTTATCTCTTCAAGCGCTTTCTCTGCATACTAAAAAGCAGCATTAACAGAGCCCCTTACTGTGTTCTCTTGATATGTGTTTTATCTGCGCCTAGTAATACATTTAAGGAAAAGCGATTATCTCGAGAAGAGAAACTGCTGTCATCAGATTGCGGCTTTCATTTGCTTTATCTCGACAAGCGCTTTCTCTGCATACTAAAAAGCAGCATTAACAGAGCCCCTTACTATGTTCTCTTGATATGTGTTCTATCTGCGCCTAGTAATGCATTTAAGGAAAAGCGATTATCTCGGACAGAGAAGCTGCTATCCTCAGATTGTGGCTTTCATCAGCTTTATCTCTTCAAGCGCTTTCACTGCAAACTACAAAGGAGCATTGACAGAGCTCCTTATAATTCTCTCTTGTTGTGTTTTCTATCTGCGCCTAGTAATGCATTTAAGGTACACCGATTATCTCGAGTAGAGAAGCTGCTATCATCAGATTGTGGCTTTCATCTGCTTTATTTCTACAAGCGCTATCACTGCATCCTACAAAGCAGCTTTGGCTAGCTTTTTATGAGAGTATCCTTAAATGTGTTTTTACTGCGCTAGCATAAGCATTGAAGGAAAAGTGATTATTTAGTGCAGAGAAACTGCTGTCATCAGATTACGGCTCTCATTTGCATTATCTCGACAAGCGCTTTCTCTGCATACTAAAAAGCAGCATTAACAGAGCCCCTTACTGTGTTCTCTTGATATGTGTTTTATCTGCGCCTAGTAATGCATTTAAGGAAAAGCGATTATCTCGAGCAGAGAAGCTGCTGTCATCAGATTGCGGCTTTCATTTGCTTTATCTCGACAAGCGCTTTCTCTGCATACTAAAAAGCAGCATTAACAGAGCCCCTTACTGTGTTTTCTTGATATGTGTTTTATCTGCGCCTAGTAATGCATTTAAGGAAAAGCGATTATCTCGGGCAGAGAAACTGCTGTCATCAGATTGCGACTTTCATTTGCTTTATCTCGACAAGCGCTTTCTCTGCATACTAAAAAGCAGCATTAACAGAGCCCCTTACTGTGTTTTCTTGATATGTGTTTTATCTGCGCCTAGTAATGCATTTAAGGAAAAGCGATTATCTCGGGCAGAGAAACTGCTGTCATCAGATTGCGACTTTCACTTGCTTTATCTCGACAAGCGCTTTCTCTGCCTACTAAAAAGCAGCATTAACAGAGCCCCTTACTGTGTTTTCTTGATATTTGTTTTAACTGCGCCTTGTAATGCATTTAAGGAAAAGCGATTATCTCGAGCAGAGAAACTGCTGTCATCAGATTGCGACTTTCATTTGCTTTATCTCGACAAGCGCTTTCTCTGCATACTAAAAAGCAGCATTAACAGAGCCCCTTACTGTGTTTTCTTGATATTTGTTTTAACTGCGCCTTGTAATGCATTTAAGGAAAAGCGATTATCTCGAGCAGAGAAACTGCTGTCATCAGATTGCGACTTTCATTTGCTTTATCTCGACAAACGCTTTCTCTGCATACTAAAAAGCAGCATTAACAGAGCCCCTTACTGTGTTTTCTTGATATGTGTTTTATCTGCGCCTAGTAATGCATTTAAGGAAAAGCGATTATCTCGGGCAGAGAAACTGCTGTCATCAGATTGCGACTTTCATTTGCTTTATCTCGACAAGCACTTTCTCTGCATACTAAAAAGCAGCATTAACAGAGCCCCTTACTGTGTTTTCTTGATATGTGTTTTAACTGCGCCTTGTAATGCATTTAAGGAAAAGCGATTATCTCGAGCTGAGAAGCTGCTATCATCAGATTGTGGCTTTCATCAGCTTTATCTCTACAAGCGCTTTCACTGCAACCTACAAAGCAGCTTTGGCTACCTTTTTATTAGAGTATCCTTCAATGTGTTCTAACTGCGCTTGCATAAGCATTGAAGGAAAAGTGATTATCTCGAGCAGAGAAACTGCTGTCACTAGATTATGACTTTCATCAGCTTTATCACTTCAAGCGCTTTCTCTGCATACTAAAAAGCAGCATTAACAGAGCCCCTTACTATGTTCTCTTGATATGTGTTCTATCTGCGCCTAGTAATGCATTTAAGGAAAAGCGATTATCTCGGACAGAGAAGCTGCTATCCTCAGATTGTGGCTTTCATCAGCTTTATCTCTTCAAGCGCTTTCACTGCAAACTACAAAGGAGCATTGACAGAGCTCCTTATAATTCTCTCTTGTTGTGTTTTCTATCTGCGCCTAGTAATGCATTTAAGGTACACCGATTATCTCGAGTAGAGAAGCTGCTATCATCAGATTGTGGCTTTCATCTGCTTTATTTCTACAAGTGCTATCACTGCATCCTACAAAGCAGCTTTGGCTAGCTTTTTATGAGAGTATCCTTAAATGTGTTTTTACTGCGCTAGCATAAGCATTGAAGGAAAAGTGATTATTTAGTGCAGAGAAACTGCTGTCATCAGATTACGGCTCTCATTTGCATTATCTCGACAAGCGCTTTCTCTGCATACTAAAAGCAGCATTAACAGAGCCCCTTACTGTGTTTTCTTGATATGTGTTTTATCTGCGCCTAGTAATGCATTTAAGGAAAAGCGATTATCTCGAGCAGAGAAGCTGCTATCATCAGATTGTGTATTGCCATAGCCTTATCTCTACAAGATATTTCACTGCAAACTACAGAACTGCATTAACAGCCATCCTAACAATATTCCCATGGTATGTGTTCTATCTGCGCATACTAAAGCATTTAAGGAAAAGCGATTATCTCGAGTAGGGAAGCTGCTATCATCAGATTGTGGCTTTCATCAGCTTTATCTCTACAAGCGCTTTCACTGCAACCTACAAAGCAGCTTTGGCTACCTTTTTATTGGAGTATCCTTCAAGGTGTTCTAACTGCGCTTGCATAAGCATTGAAGGAAAAGTCATTATTTCGAGCAGAGAAACTGCTGTCACTAGACTGTGGCGTTCATCAGCTTTATCTCTTCAAGCGCTTTCTCTGCATACTAAAAAGCAGCATTAACAGAGCCCCTTACTGTGTTCTCTTGATATGTGTTTTATCTGCGCCTAGTAATGCATTTAAGAAAAAGCGATTATCTCGAGCAGAGAAGCTGCTGTCATCAGATTGCGGCTTTCATTTGCTTTATCTCGACAAGCGCTTTCTCTGCCTACTAAAAAGCAGCATTAACAGAGCCCCTTACTGTGTTTTCTTGATATGTGTTTTATCTGCGCCTAGTAATGCATTTAAGGAAAAGCGATTATCTCGGGCAGAGAAACTGCTGTCATCAGATTGCGACTTTCATTTGCTTTATCTCGACAAGCGCTTTCTCTGCCTACTAAAAAGCAGCATTAACAGAGCCCCTTACTGTGTTTTCTTGATATGTGTTTTATCTGCGCCTAGTAATGCATTTAAGGAAAAGCGACTATCTCGGGCAGAGAAACTGCTGTCATCAGATTGCGACTTTCATTTGCTTTATCTCGACAAGCGCTTTCTCTGCATACTAAAAAGCAGCATTAACAGAGCCCCTTACTGTGTTTTCTTGATATTTGTTTTAACTGCGCCTTGTAATGCATTTAAGGAAAAGCGATTATCTCGAGCAGAGAAACTGCTGTCATCAGATTGCGACTTTCATTTGCTTTATCTCTACAAGCGCTTTCACTGCAACCTACAAAGCAGCTTTGGCTACCTTTTTATTAGAGTATCCTTCAATGTGTTCTAACTGCGCTTGCATAAGCATTGAAGGAAAAGTGATTATCTCGAGCAGAGAAACTGCTGTCACTAGATTATGACTTTCATCAGCTTTATCTCTTCAAGCGCTTTCTCTGCATACTAAAAAGCAGCATTAACAGAGCCCCTTACTATGTTCTCTTGATATGTGTTCTATCTGCGCCTAGTAATGCATTTAAGGAAAAACGATTATCTCGGGCAGAGAAGCTGCTATCCTCAGATTGTGGCTTTCATCAACTTTATCTCTTCAAGCGCTTTCACTGCAAACTACAAAGGAGCATTGACAGAGCTCCTTATTATTCTCTCTTGTTGTGTTTTCTATCTGCGCCTAGTAATGCATTTAAGGTAAACCGATTATCTCGAGTAGAGAAGCTGCTATCATCAGATTGTGGCTTTCATCAGCTTTATCTCTACAAGCGCTTTCACTGCAACCTACAAAGCAGCTTTGGCTACCTTTTTATTAGAGTATCCTTCAATGTGTTCTAACTGCGCTTGCATAAGCATTGAAGGAAAAGTGATTATCTCGAGCAGAGAAACTGCTGTCACTAGATTATGACTTTCATCAGCTTTATCACTTCAAGCGCTTTCTCTGCATACTAAAAAGCAGCATTAACAGAGCCCCTTACTATGTTCTCTTGATATGTGTTCTATCTGCGCCTAGTAATGCATTTAAGGAAAAGCGATTATCTCGGACAGAGAAGCTGCTATCCTCAGATTGTGGCTTTCATCAGCTTTATCTCTTCAAGCGCTTTCACTGCAAACTACAAAGGAGCATTGACAGAGCTCCTTATAATTCTCTCTTGTTGTGTTTTCTATCTGCGCCTAGTAATGCATTTAAGGTACACCGATTATCTCGAGTAGAGAAGCTGCTATCATCAGATTGTGGCTTTCATCTGCTTTATTTCTACAAGTGCTATCACTGCATCCTACAAAGCAGCTTTGGCTAGCTTTTTATGAGAGTATCCTTAAATGTGTTTTTACTGCGCTAGCATAAGCATTGAAGGAAAAGTGATTATTTAGTGCAGAGAAACTGCTGTCATCAGATTACGGCTCTCATTTGCATTATCTCGACAAGCGCTTTCTCTGCATACTAAAAGCAGCATTAACAGAGCCCCTTACTGTGTTTTCTTGATATGTGTTTTATCTGCGCCTAGTAATGCATTTAAGGAAAAGCGATTATCTCGAGCAGAGAAGCTGCTATCATCAGATTGTGTATTGCCATAGCCTTATCTCTACAAGATATTTCACTGCAAACTACAGAACTGCATTAACAGCCATCCTAACAATATTCCCATGGTATGTGTTCTATCTGCGCATACTAAAGCATTTAAGGAAAAGCGATTATCTCGAGTAGGGAAGCTGCTATCATCAGATTGTGGCTTTCATCAGCTTTATCTCTACAAGCGCTTTCACTGCAACCTACAAAGCAGCTTTGGCTACCTTTTTATTGGAGTATCCTTCAATGTGTTCTAACTGCGCTTGCATAAGCATTGAAGGAAAAGTCATTATTTCGAGCAGAGAAACTGCTGTCACTAGACTGTGGCGTTCATCAGCTTTATCTCTTCAAGCGCTTTCTCTGCATACTAAAAAGCAGCATTAACAGAGCCCCTTACTGTGTTCTCTTGATATGTGTTTTATCTGCGCCTAGTAATGCATTTAAGGAAAAGCGATTATCTCGAGCAGAGAAGCTGCTGTCATCAGATTGCGGCTTTCATTTGCTTTATCTCGACAAGCGCTTTCTCTGCCTACTAAAAAGCAGCATTAACAGAGCCCCTTACTGTGTTTTCTTGATATGTGTTTTATCTGCGCCTAGTAATGCATTTAAGGAAAAGCGATTATCTCGGGCAGAGAAACTGCTGTCATCAGATTGCGACTTTCATTTGCTTTATCTCGACAAGCGCTTTCTCTGCATACTAAAAAGCAGCATTAACAGAGCCCCTTACTGTGTTTTCTTGATATGTGTTTTATCTGCGCCTAGTAATGCATTTAAGGAAAAGCGACTATCTCGGGCAGAGAAACTGCTGTCATCAGATTGCGACTTTCATTTGCTTTATCTCGACAAGCGCTTTCTCTGCATACTAAAAAGCAGCATTAACAGAGCCCCTTACTGTGTTTTCTTGATATTTGTTTTAACTGCGCCTTGTAATGCATTTAAGGAAAAGCGATTATCTCGAGCAGAGAAACTGCTGTCATCAGATTGCGACTTTCATTTGCTTTATCTCTACAAGCGCTTTCACTGCAACCTACAAAGCAGCTTTGGCTACCTTTTTATTAGAGTATCCTTCAATGTGTTCTAACTGCGCTTGCATAAGCATTGAAGGAAAAGTGATTATCTCGAGCAGAGAAACTGCTGTCACTAGATTATGACTTTCATCAGCTTTATCTCTTCAAGCGCTTTCTCTGCATACTAAAAAGCAGCATTAACAGAGCCCCTTACTATGTTCTCTTGATATGTGTTCTATCTGCGCCTAGTAATGCATTTAAGGAAAAACGATTATCTCGGGCAGAGAAGCTGCTATCCTCAGATTGTGGCTTTCATCAACTTTATCTCTTCAAGCGCTTTCACTGCAAACTACAAAGGAGCATTGACAGAGCTCCTTATTATTCTCTCTTGTTGTGTTTTCTATCTGCGCCTAGTAATGCATTTAAGGTACACCGATTATCTCGAGTAGAGAAGCTGCTATCATCAGATTGTGGCTTTCATCTGCTTTATTTCTACAAGTGCTATCACTGCATCCTACAAAGCAGCTTTGGCTAGCTTTTTATGAGAGTATCCTTAAATGTGTTTTTACTGCGCTAGCATAAGCATTGAAGGAAAAGTGATTATTTAGTGCAGAGAAACTGCTGTCATCAGATTACGGCTCTCATTTGCATTATCTCGACAAGCGCTTTCTCTGCATACTAAAAGCAGCATTAACAGAGCCCCTTACTGTGTTTTCTTGATATGTGTTTTATCTGCGCCTAGTAATGCATTTAAGGAAAAGCGATTATCTCGAGCAGAGAAGCTGCTATCATCAGATTGTGTATTGCCATAGCCTTATCTCTACAAGATATTTCACTGCAAACTACAGAACTGCATTAACAGCCATCCTAACAATATTCCCATGGTATGTGTTCTATCTGCGCATACTAAAGCATTTAAGGAAAAGCGATTATCTCGAGTAGGGAAGCTGCTATCATCAGATTGTGGCTTTCATCAGCTTTATCTCTACAAGCGCTTTCACTGCAACCTACAAAGCAGCTTTGGCTACCTTTTTATTGGAGTATCCTTCAATGTGTTCTAACTGCGCTTGCATAAGCATTGAAGGAAAAGTCATTATTTCGAGCAGAGAAACTGCTGTCACTAGACTGTGGCGTTCATCAGCTTTATCTCTTCAAGCGCTTTCTCTGCATACTAAAAAGCAGCATTAACAGAGCCCCTTACTGTGTTCTCTTGATATGTGTTTTATCTGCGCCTAGTAATGCATTTAAGGAAAAGCGATTATCTCGAGCAGAGAAGCTGCTGTCATCAGATTGCGGCTTTCATTTGCTTTATCTCGACAAGCGCTTTCTCTGCCTACTAAAAAGCAGCATTAACAGAGCCCCTTACTGTGTTTTCTTGATATGTGTTTTATCTGCGCCTAGTAATGCATTTAAGGAAAAGCGATTATCTCGGGCAGAGAAACTGCTGTCATCAGATTGCGACTTTCATTTGCTTTATCACGACAAGCGCTTTCTCTGCATACTAAAAAGCAGCATTAACAGAGCCCCTTACTGTGTTTTCTTGATATGTGTTTTATCTGCGCCTAGTAATGCATTTAAGGAAAAGCGACTATCTCGGGCAGAGAAACTGCTGTCATCAGATTGCGACTTTCATTTGCTTTATCTCGACAAGCGCTTTCTCTGCATACTAAAAAGCAGCATTAACAGAGCCCCTTACTGTGTTTTCTTGATATTTGTTTTAACTGCGCCTTGTAATGCATTTAAGGAAAAGCGATTATCTCGAGCAGAGAAACTGCTGTCATCAGATTGCGACTTTCATTTGCTTTATCTCTACAAGCGCTTTCACTGCAACCTACAAAGCAGCTTTGGCTACCTTTTTATTAGAGTATCCTTCAATGTGTTCTAACTGCGCTTGCATAAGCATTGAAGGAAAAGTGATTATCTCGAGCAGAGAAACTGCTGTCACTAGATTATGACTTTCATCAGCTTTATCTCTTCAAGCGCTTTCTCTGCATACTAAAAAGCAGCATTAACAGAGCCCCTTACTATGTTCTCTTGATATGTGTTCTATCTGCGCCTAGTAATGCATTTAAGGAAAAACGATTATCTCGGGCAGAGAAGCTGCTATCCTCAGATTGTGGCTTTCATCAACTTTATCTCTTCAAGCGCTTTCACTGCAAACTACAAAGGAGCATTGACAGAGCTCCTTATTATTCTCTCTTGTTGTGTTTTCTATCTGCGCCTAGTAATGCATTTAAGGTAAACCGATTATCTCGAGTAGAGAAGCTGCTATCATCAGATTGTGGCTTTCATCTGCTTTATTTCTACAAGCGCTATCACTGCATCCTACAAAGCAGCTTTGGCTAGCTTTTTATTAGAGTATCCTTAAATGTGTTTTTACTGCGCTAGCATAAGCACTGAAGGAAAAGTGATTATTTAGAGCAGAGAAACTGCTGTCACTAGATTGTGGCTTTCATCATCTTTATCTCGATAAGCGCTTTCTCTGCATACTAAAAAGCAGCATTAACAGAGCCCCTTACTGTGTTTTCTTGATATGTATTTTATCTTCGCCTAGTAATGCATTTAAGGAAAAGCGACTATCTCGAGCAGAGAAGCTGCTATCATCAGATTGTGTATTGCCATAGCCTTATCTCTACAAGATATTTCACTGCAAACTACAGAACAGCATTAACATCCATACTAACAATATTCTCTTGGTATGTGTTCTATCTGCGAATACTATAGCATTTAAGGAAAAGCGATTATCTCGAGCAGAGAAGCTGCTATCATCAGATTGTGGCTTTCATCAGCTTTATCTCTACAAGCGCTTTCACTGCAACCTACAAAGCAGCTTTGGCTACCTTTTTATTAGAGTATCCTTCAATGTGTTCTAACTGCGCTTGCATAAGCATTGAAGGAAAAGTGATTATTTCGAGCAGAGAAACTGCTGTCACTAGATTGTGGCTTTCATCAGCTTTATCTCTTCAAGCGCTTTCTCTGCATACTAAAAAGCAGCATTAACAGAGCCCCTTACTGTGTTCTCTTGATATGTGTTTTATCTGCGCCTAGTAATATATTTAAGGAAAAGCGATTATCTCGAGAAGAGAAACTGCTGTCATCAGATTGCGGCTTTCATTTGCTTTATCTCGACAAGCGCTTTCTCTGCATACTAAAAAGCAGCATTAACAGAGCCCCTTACTATGTTCTCTTGATATGTGTTCTATCTGCGCCTAGTAATGCATTTAAGGAAAAGCGATTATCTCGGACAGAGAAGCTGCTATCCTCAGATTGTGGCTTTCATCAGCTTTATCTCTTCAAGCGCTTTCACTGCAAACTACAAAGGAGCATTGACAGAGCTCCTTATTATTCTCTCTTGTTGTGTTTTCTATCTGCGCCTAGTAATGCATTTAAGGTACACCGATTATCTCGAGTAGAGAAGCTGCTATCATCAGATTGTGGCGTTCATCAGCTTTATTTCTACAAGCGCTATCACTGCATCCTACAAAGCAGCTTTGGCTAGCTTTTTATTAGAGTATCCTTAAATGTGTTTTTACTGCGCTAGCATAAGCATTGAAGGAAAAGTGATTATTTAGAGCAGAGAAACTGCTGTCATCAGATTGCGGCTCTCATTTGCTTTATCTCGACAAGCGCTTTCTCTACATACTAAAAAGCAGCATTAACAGAGCCCCTTACTATGTTTTCTTGATATGTGTTTTATCTGCGCCTAGTAATGCATTTAAGGAAAAGCGATTATCTCGAGCAGAGAAGCTGCTATCATCAGATTGTGTATTGCCATAGCCTTATCTCTAGAAGATATTTCACTGCAAACTACAGAACAGCATTAACAGCCATCCTAACAATATTCCCATAGTATGTGTTCTATCTGCGCATACTAAAGCACTTAAGGAAAAGCGATTATCTCGAGCAGGGAAGCTGCTATCATCAGATTGTGGCTTTCATCTGCTTTATTTCTACAAGCGCTTTCACTGCAACCTACAAAGCAGCTTTGGTTAGCTTTTTATTCGAGTATACTTCAATGTGTTCTAACTGCGCTTGCATAAGCATTGAAGGAAAAGTGATTATTTCGAGCAGAGAAACTGCTGTCACTAGATTGTGGCTTTCATCAGCTTTATCTCTTCAAGCGCTTTCTCTGCATACTAAAAAGCAGCATTAACAGAGCCCCTTACTGTGTTCTCTTGATATGTGTTTTATCTGCGCCTAGTAATGCTTTTAAGAAAAAGCGATTATCTCGAGCAGAGAAACTGCTGTCATCAGATTGCGGCTTTCATTTGCTTTATCTCTTCAAGCGCTTTCTCTGCATACTAAAAAGCAGCATTAACAGAGCCCCTTACTATGTTCTCTTGATATGTGTTCTATCTGCGCCTAGTAATGCATTTAAGGAAAAGCGATTATCTCGGGCAGAGAAGCTGCTATCCTCAGATTGTGGCTTTCATCAGCTTTATCTCTTCAAGCGCTTTCACTGCAAACTACAAAGGAGCATTGACAGAGCTCCTTATTATTCTCTCTTGTTGTGTTTTCTATCTGCGCCTAGTAATGCATTTAAGGTAAACCGATTATCTCGAGTAAGGAAGCTGCTATCATCAGATTGTGGCTTTCATCTGCTTTATTTCTACAAGCGCTTTCACTGCAACCTACAAAGCAGCTTTGGCTAGCTTTTTATTCGAGTATCCTTCAATGTGTTCTAACTGCGCTTGCATAAGCATTGAAGGAAAAGTGATTATTTCGAGCAGTGAAACTGCTGTCACTAGATTGTGGCTTTCATCAGCTTTATCTCTTCAAGCGCTTTCTCTGCATACTAAAAAGCAGCATTAACAGAGCCCCTTACTATGTTCTCTTGATATGTGTTCTATCTGCGCCTAGTAATGCATTTAAGGAAAAGATATTATCTCGAGCAGAGAAGCTGCTATCCTCAGATTGTGGCTTTCATCAGCTTTATCTCTTCAAGCGCTTTCACTGCAAACTACAAAGGAGCATTGACAGAGCTCCTTATTATTCTCTCTTGTTGTATTTTGTATCTGCGCCTAGTAATACATTTAAGGTAAACCGAATATCTGGAGTAGAGAAGCTGCTATCATCAGATTGTGGCTTTCATCTGCTTTATTTCTACAAGTGCTATCACTGCATCCTACAAAGCAGCTTTGGCTAGCTTTTTATTCGAGTATACTTCAATGTGTTCTAACTGCGCTTGCATAAGCATTGAAGGAAAAGTGATTATTTCGAGCAGAGAAACTGCTGTCACTAGATTGTGGCTTTCATCAGCTTTATCTCTTCAAGCGCTTTCTCTGCATACTAAAAAGCAGCATTAACAGAGCCCCTTACTATGTTTTCTTGATATGTGTTTTATCTGCGCCTAGTAATGCATTTAAGGAAAAGCGATTATCTCGAGCAGGGAAGCTGCTATCATCAGATTGTGACTTTCATCAGATTTATCTGTTCAAGCGCTTTCACTGCATCCTACAAAGCAGCTTTGGCTAGCTTTTTATAAGAGTATCCTTAAATGTGTTTTTACTGCCCTAGCATAAGCATTGAAGGAAAAGTGATTATTTCGAGCAGAGAAACTGCTGTCACTAGATTGTGGCTTTCATCAGCTTTATCTCTTCAAGCGCTTTCTCTGCATACTAAAAAGCAGCATTAACAGAGCCCCTTACTATGTTTTCTTGATATGTGTTTTATCTGCGCCTAGTAATGCATTTAAGGAAAAGCGATTATCTCGAGGAGAGAAACTGCTGTCATCAGATTGCGGCTTTCATTTGCTTTATCTCGACAGGCGCTTTCTCTGCATACTAAAAAGCAGCATTAACAGAGCCCCTTACTGTGTTTTCATGATATGTGTTTTATCTGCGCCTAGTAATGCATTTAAGGAAAAGCGATTATCTCGAGCAGAGAAGCTGCTATCATCAGATTGTGGCTTTCATCAGCTTTATCTCTACAAGCGCTTTCACTGCAAACTACAAAGCAGCTTTGGCTAGCTTTTTATTCGAGTATCCTTCAATGTGTTCTAACTGCGCTTGCATAAGCATTGAAGGAAAAGTGATTATCTCGAGCAGAGAAACTGCTGTCACTAGATTGTGGCTTTCATCAGCTTCATCTCTTCAAGCGCTTTCTCTGCATACTAAAAAGCAGCATTAACAGAGCCCCTTACTATGTTCTTTTGATATGTGTTCTATCTGCGCCTAGTAATGCATTTAATTTAAACGGATTATCTCGAGTAGAGAAGCTGCTATCATCAGATTGTGGCTTTCATCTGCTTTATTTCTACAAGCGCTATCACTGCATCCTACAAAGCAGCTTTGGCTAGCTTTTTATTAGAGTATCCTTAAATGTGTTTTTACTGCGCTAGCATAAGCATTGAAGGAAAAGTGATTATTTAGAGCAGAGAAACTGCTGTCATCAGATTACGGCTCTCATTTGCTTTATCTCGACAAGCGCTTTCTCTGCATACTAAAAGCAGCATTAACAGAGCCCCTTACTGTGTTCTCTTGATATGTGTTTTATCTGCGCCTAGTAATGCATTTAAGGAAAAGCGATTATCTCGAGCAGAGAAGCTGCTATCATCAGATTGTGTATTGCCATAGCCTTATCTCTACAAGATATTTCACTGCAAACTACAGAACTGCATTAACAGCCATCCTAACAATATTCCCATGGTATGTGTTCTATCTGCGCATACTAAAGCATTTAAGGAAAAGCGATTATCTCGAGCAGGGAAGCTGCTATCATCAGATTGTGGCTTTCATCAGATTTATCTGTTCAAGCGCTTTCACTGCAACCTACAAAGCAGCTTTGGTTAGCTTTTTATTCGAGTATCCTTCAATGTGTTCTAACTGCGCTTGCATAAGCATTGAAGGAAAAGTGATTATTTCGAGCAGAGAAACTGCTGTCACTAGATTGTGGCTTTCATCAGCTTTATCTCTTCAAGCGCTTTCTCTGCATACTAAAAAGCAGCATTAACAGAGCCCCTTACTGTGTTTTCTTGATATGTGTTTTATCTGCGCCTAGCAATGCATTTAAGGAAAAGCGATTATCTCGAGCAGAGAAACTGCTGTCATCAGATTGCGGCTTTCATTTGCTTTATCTCTTCAAGCGCTTTCTCTGCATACTAAAAAGCAGCATTAACAGAGCCCCTTACTATGTTCTCTTGATATGTGTTCTATCTGCGCCTAGTAATGCATTTAAGGAAAAGCGATTATCTCGGGCAGAGAAGCTGCTATCCTCAGATTGTGGCTTTCATCAGCTTTATCTCTTCAAGCGCTTTCACTGCAAACTACAAAGGAGCATTGACAGAGCTCCTTATTATTCTCTCTTGTTGTGTTTTCTATCTGCGCCTAGTAATGCATTTAAGGTAATCCGATTATCTCGAGTAGAGAAGGTGCTATCATCAGATTGTGGCTTTCATCTGCTTTATTTCTACAAGCGCTATCACTGCATCCTACAAAGCAGCTTTGGCTAGCTTTTTATTAGAGTATCCTTCAATGTGTTTTTACTGCGCTAGCATAAGCATTGAAGGAAAAGTGATTATTTAGAGCAGAGAAACTGCTGTCATCAGATGGCGGCTCTCATTTGCTTTATCTCGACAAGCGCTTTCTCTGCATACTAAAAAGCAGCATTAACAGAGCCCCTTACTGTGTTTTCTTGATATGTGTTTTATCTGCGCCTAGTAATGCATTTAATGAAAAGCGATTATCTCGAGCAGAGAAGCTGCTATCATCAGATTGTGTATTGCCATAGCCTTATCTCTACAAGATATTTCACTGCAAACTACAGAAGAGCATTAACATCCATCCTAACAATATTCTCTTGGTATGTGTTCTATCTGCGCATACTATAGCATTTAAGGAAAAGCGATTATCTCGAGCAGAGAAGCTGCTATCATCAGATTGTGGCTTTCATCAGCTTTATCTCTACAAGCGCTTTCACTGCAAACTACAAAGCAGCTTTGGCTAGTTTTTTATTCGAGTATCCTTCAATGTGTTCTAACTGCGCTTGCATAAGCATTGAAGGAAAAGTGATTATTTCGAGCAGAGAAACTGCTGTCGCTAGATTGTGGCTTTCATCAGCTTTATCTCTTCAAGCGCTTTCTCTGCATACTAAAAAGCAGCATTAACAGAGCCCCTTACTATGTTCTCTTGATATGTGTTCTATCTGCGCCTAGTAATGCATTTAAGGTAAACCGATTATCTCTTGCAGAGAAGCTGCTATCCTGAGATTGTGGCTTTCATCAGCTTTATCTCTACAAGCGCTTTCACTGCAAACTACAAAGCAGCTTTGTTTAGCTTTTTATTCGAGTATACTTCAATGTGTTCTAACTGCGCTTGCATAAGCATTGAAGGAAAAGTGATTATCTCGAGCAGAGAAACTGCTGTCACTAGATTGCGGCTTTCATCAGCTTTATCTCTTCAAGCGCTTTCTCTGCATACTAAAAAGCAGCATTAACAGAGCCCCTTACTATGTTCTCTTGATATTTGTTCTATCTGCCCCTAGTAATGCATTTAATGTAAACCGATTATCTCGAGTAGAGAAGCTGTTATCATCAGATTGTGGCTTTCATCTGCTTTATTTCTACAAGCGCTATCACTGCATCCTACAAAGCAGCTTTGGCTAGCTTTTTATTAGAGTATCCTTAAATGTGTTTTTACTGCGCTAGCATAAGCATTGAAGGAAAAGTGATTATTTAGAGCAGAGAAACTGCTGTCATCAGATTGCGGCTCTCATTTGCTTTATCTCTTCAAGCGCTTTCTCTGCATACTAAAAAGCAGCATTAACAGAGCCCCTTACTATGTTTTCTTGATATGTGTTTTATCTGCGCCTAGTAATGCATTTAAGGAAAAGCGATTATCTCGAGCAGAGAAACTACTGTCATCAGATTGCGGCTTTCATTTGCTTTATCTCGACAAGCGCTTTCTCTGCATACTAAAAAGCAGCATTAACAGAGCCCCTTACTGTGTTTTATTGATATGTGTTTTATCTGCGCCTAGTAATGCATTTAAGGAAAAGCGATTATCTCGAGCAGAGAAGCTGCTATCATCAGATTGTGTATTGCCATAGCCTTATCTCTACAAGATATTTCACTGCAAACTACAGAAGTGCATTAACAGCCATCCTAACAATATTCCCATGGTATGTGTTCTATCTGCGCATACTAAAGCATTTAAGGAAAAGCGATTATCTCGAGCAGGGAAGCTGCTATCATCAGATTGTGGCTTTCATCAGCTTTATCTCTACAAGCGCTTTCACTGCAACCTACAAAGCAGCTTTGGCTACCTATTTATTGGAGTATCCTTCAATGTGTTCTAACTGCGCTTGCATAAGCATTGAAGGAAAAGCGATTATCTCGAGCAGAGAAACTGCTGTCATCAGATTGCGGCTTTCATCAGCTTTATCTCTTCAAGCGCTTTCTCTGCATACTAAAAAGCAGCATTAACAGAGCCCCTTACTGTGTTCTCTTGATATGTGTTTTCTCTGCGCCTAGTAATGCATTTAAGGAAAAGCGATTATCTCGGGCAGAGAAGCTGCTATCCTCAGATTGTGGCTTTCATCAGCTTTATCTCTTCAAGCGCTTTCACTGCAAACTACAAAGGAGCATTGACAGAGTTCCTTATTATTCTCTCTTGTTGTGTTTTCTATCTGCGCCTAGTAATGCATTTAAGGTAAACCGATTATCTCGAGTAGAGAAGCTGCTATCATCAGATTGTGGCTTTCATCTGCTTTATTTCTACAAGCGCTATCACTGCATCCTACAAAGCAGCTTTGGCTAGCTTTTTATTAGAGTATCCTTAAATGTGTTTTTACTGCGCTAGCATAAGCATTGAAGGAAAAGTGATTATTTAGAGCAGAGAAACGGCTCTCATCAGATTGCGGCTCTCATTTGCTTTATCTCGACAAGCGCTTTCTCTGCATACTAAAAAGCAGCATTAACAGAGCCCCTTACTATGTTTTCTTGATATTTGTTTTATCTGCGCCTAGTAATGCATTTAAGGAAAAGCGATTATCTCGAGCAGAGAAACTGCTGTCATCAGATTGCGGCTTTCATTTGCTTTATCTCGACAAGCGCTTTCTCTTCATACTAAAAAGCAGCATTAACAGAGCCCCTTACTGTGTTCTCTTGATATGTGTTTTATCTGCGCCATGTAATGTATTTAAGTAAAAGCGATTATCTCGAGCAGAGAAGCTGCTATCATGAAATTGTGGCTTTCATCAGCTTTATCTCTACAAGCGCTTTCACTGCAACCTAAAAAGCAGCTTTGTCTAGCTTTTCATTAGAGTGTCCTTAAATGTGTTCTAACAGCGCTTACATAAGCAATTAAGGAAAAGTGATTATTTCGAGCAGAGAAACTGCTGTCACTAGATTGTGGCTTTCATCAGCATTATCTCTTCAAGCGCTTTCTCTGCATACTAAAAACCAGCATTATCAGAACACCTTACTGTGTTTTCTTGATATGTGTTTTATCTGCGCCATGTAATGTATTTAAGTAAAAGCGATTATCTCGAGCAGAGAAGCTGCTATCCTCAGATTGTGTCTTTCATGAACTTTATCTCTACAAGCGCTTTCACTGCAACGTAAGAAGCAGAATTAACAGAGCGCCTTACTATGTTCTCTTGATATGTGTTCTATCTGCGCCTAGTAATGCATTTAAGGAAAAGAGATTATCTCGAGCAGAGAAGCTGCTATCCTCAGATTGTGGCTTTCATCAGCTTTATCTCTACAAGCGCTTTCACTGCAACCTACAGAGCAGCTTTGGCTAGCTTTTTATTCTATTATCCTTAAATGTGTTCTAACTGCGCTTGCATATGCATTTAAGGAAAAGAGATTATTTCGAGCAGAGAAACTGCTGTCATCTGGTTGTGGCTTTCATTAGCTTTATCTCGAGAAGCGCTTTCTCTGCAAACTACAAGGCAGCATTAACAGAGCTCCTTAGTATGTTCTCTTGATATGTGTTTTATCTGCTCCTAGTAATGCATTTAAGGAAAAGCGATTATTTCGAGCAGAGCAGGCGCTATCATCAGATTGTGGCTTTCATGAGTTTTAACTCTTTAAGCGCTTTCACTGCAACCTACAAAGCAGAATTAACATAGCTCCTTACTATGTTCTCTTGATATGTGTTTTATCTGCGCCTAGTAATGCATTTAAGGAAAAGCGATTATCTCGAGCAGAGAAGCTGCTATCATCAGATTGTTGTTTTCATTAGCTTTATGTGCACAAGCGCTTTTTCTGCACACTAAAAAGCAGCATTAACAGAGCCGCTTACTATGTTCTCTTGATATGTGTTCTATCTGCGCCTAGAAATGCATTTAAGGAAAAGCGATTATCTCGAGCAGAGAAGCTGCTGTCATCTGATTGTGGCTTTCATGAGCTTTAAGTCTTTAAGCGCTTTCACTGCAACCTACAAAGCAGCATTAACAGAGTTCCTTACTGTGTTCTCTTGATATGTGTTTTATCTGCGCCTAGTAATGCATTTAAGGAAAACCGATTATCTCGAGCAGAGAAGCTGCTATCATCAGATTGTGGCTTTCATGTGTTTTAACTCTACAAGCGCTTTCACTGCAACTTACAAAGCAGCTATGGCTAGCTTTTTTTTAGAGTATCCCTAAATGTGTTCTAACAGCGCTTGCATAAGCATTTAAGGAAAAGAGATTATCTCGAGCAGAGAAACTCCTGTCATCTAATTGTGGCTTTCATTAGCTTTATCTCTACAAGCGCTTTCTATGCAAACTACAAGGCAGCATTAACACAGCTCCTTACTATGTTCTCTTGATATGTGTTCTATCTGCTCATAGTAATGCATTTAAGGAAAAGCGATTATCTCGAGCAGAGAAGCTGCTATCATCAGATTGTGGCTTTCATTAGCTTTAACTCAATAAGGGCTTTCACTGCAACATACAAAGCAGCTTTGGCTGGATTCTTATTAGAGTATCCTTAAATGTGTTCTAACTGCGCTTGCATAAGCATTTAAGGAAAGGTCATTATTTCTAGTAGAGGAACTGCTGTCATCAGATTGCGGCTTTCATCAGCTTTATCTCTACAAGCGCTTTCACTGCAACCTACCAAGCAGCTATGGCTAGCTTTTTATTAGAGTATCCTTAAATGTGTTCTATCTGCGCTTGCATAAGCATTTAAGGAAAAGAGATTATTTCGAGCAGAGAAACTGCTGTCATCTGATTGTGGCTTTCATTAGCTTTATCTCGACAAGCGCTTTCTCTGTATACTAAAAAGCAGCATTAACAGAGCCCCTTACTATGTTCTCTTGATATGTGTTCTATCTGCGCCTAGTAATGCATTTAAGGAAAAGCGATTATCTCGAGCAGAGAAGATGCTACCATCAGGTTGTGGCTTTGATGAGCATTAACTCTTTAAGCTCTTTCACTGCAACCTACAAAGCAGAATTAACAGAGCTCCTTACTATGTTCTCCTGATATGTGTTTTATCTGCGCCTAGTAATGCATTTAAGGAAAAGCGACTATCTCGAGCAGAGAAGCTGCTATCATCAGATTGTGGCTTTCATCAGCTTTATCTGTATAAGCGCTTTCAGTGCAACCTACAAAGCAGCTATGGCTAGCTTTTTATTAGAGTATCCTTAAATGTGTTCTAACTGCGCTTGCATAAGAATTTAAGCAAAAGAGATTATTTCGAGCAGAGAAACTGCTGTCATCTGATTGTTGCTTTAATTAGCTTTATCTCCACAAGCGCTTTCTCTGCGTACTAAAAAGCAGCATTAACAGAGCCCCTTATTATATTCTCTTGATATGTGTTCTATCTGCGCCTAGTAAAGCATTTAAGGAAAAGCGATTATCTCGAGCAGAGAAGCTGCTATCATCAGATTGTGGCTTTCATCAGCTTTATCTCTACAAGCGCTTTCACTGCAACTTAAAAAGCAGCTATGGCTAGCTTTTTATTAGAGTATCCTTAAATGTGTTCTAACTGCGCTTGCATAAGCATTTAAGGAAAAGAGATTATTTCGAGCAGAGAAACTGCTGTCATCTGATTGTGGCTTTCATTAGCTTTATCTCGACAAGCGCTTTCTCTGCGTACTAAAAAGCAGCATTATCAGTGCCCCTTATTATGTTCTCTTGATATGTGTTCTATCTGCGCCTAGTAATGCATTTAAGGAAAAGCGATTATCTCGAGCAGAGAAGCTGCTATCATCAGATTGTGACTTTAATGAGTTTTAACTCTTTAAGCGCTTTCACTGCAGCCTACAAAGCAGAATTAACAGAGCTCCTTACTATGTTCAATAGATATGTGTTTTATCTTCACCTAGTAATGCATTTAAGGAAAAGCGATTATCTCGAGCAGAGAAGCTGCTATCATCAGATTGTGGCTTTCATTAGCTTTTTCTCGACAAGCGGTTTCTCTGCAAACTACAAAGCAGCATTAACAGAGCCTCTTACTATGTTTTCTTGATATGTGCTCTATCTGCCCCTATTAATGCGCTTAAGTTAAAGTGATTATCTCGAGCAGAGAACCTGCTATCATCAGGTTGTGGCTTTCATTAGCTTTTTCTCGACAAGCGCTTTCTCTGCATACAATAAAGCAGCATTAACAGAGCCCCTTACTATGGTCTCTTGATGTGTTGTATCTGCGCCTAGTAATGCATTTAAGGAAAAGTGATTATCTCTTGCAGAGAAGCTGCTATCATCAGGTTGTGGCTTTCGTCAGCTTTATCTCTACAAGAGCTTTCACTGCAACCTTCAAAGCAACTTTGGCTAGCTTTTTAATAGTTTCCTGGAATGTGTTCCTACAGCGCTTACTAAAGCATTAAAGGAAAAGCTATAAACTCGAGTATAGAAGCTGCTACCATCAGATTGTGGCTTTCATCAGCTTTATCTCTACAAGCACTGTCACTGCAACTTACAAAGCAGCTTTGGCTAGCTTTTTATTAGAGTGTCCTTAAATGTGTTCTAACAGGGCTTACCTAAGCGTTTAAGGAAAAGTGATTATTTCGAGCAGAGAAACTGCTGTCATCAGATTGTGGCTTTCATTAGCTTTATCTCGACAAGCGCTTTCATTGCAACCTACAAAGCAGCTTTGGTTACCTTTTTATTAGAGTCCTTAAATGTGTTCTAACTGCGCTTGCATAAGCATTTATGGAAAAGTGATTTTTTCGAGCAGAGAAACTGCTGTAATCAGATTGTGGCTTTCATGACCTTTAACTCTATAAGCTCTTTCTCTGCATACTAAAAAGCAGCATTAACAGAGCCCCTTACTGTGTTCTCTTGATATGTGTTTTATCTGCGTCTAGTAATGTATTTAAGGAAAAGCGATTATCTCGAGTATAGAAGCTATTACCATCAGATTGCGGCTTTCATCAGCTTTATCTCTACTAGCGCTTTCACTGCAACCTACAAAGCTGCTTTGGCTAGCTTTTTATTAGAGTATCCTTAAATGTGTTCTAACTGCTCTTGCATAAGCATTTATGGAAAAGTGATTATTTCGAGCAGAGAAACTGCTGTCATCAGATTGTGGCTTTCATTAGCTTTATCTCGGCAAGCGATTTCTCTGCAAACTTCAAAGCAGCATTAACAGAGCCCCTTATTATGTTCTCTTGATATGTGTTCTATCTGCGTCTAGTAATGCATTTAAGGTAAAACGGTTATCTCGAGCAGAGAAACTGCTATCATCAGATTGTGGCTGTCATCAGCTTTATCTCGACAAGCGCTTTCTCTGCATTCTAAAAGCAGCATTAACGGAGCCCCTTACTATGGTCTCTTGATATGTGTTGTATCTGCGCCTAGTAATGCATTTAAGGAAAAGCGATTATCTCGAGCAGAGAAGCTGCTATCATCAGGTTGTGTCTTTCATCAGCTTCATCTCTACAAGAGCTTTCACTGCAACCTACAAAGCAGCTTTGGCTAGCTTTTTATTACTGTCCTTAAATGTGTTCTAACTACGCTTGCATAAGCATTAAAGGAAAAGTGATTATTTCGAGCAGAGAAACTGCTGTCATCAGATTGTGGCTTTCATTAGTTTTATCTCGACAAGCGCTTTCTCTGCAAACTTCAAAGCAGCATTAGCAGAGCCCCTTATTATGTTCTCTTGATATGCGTTCTATCTGGGTCTAGTAATGCATTTAAGGTAAACAGATTATCTCGAGTAGAGAATCTGCTATCATCAGATTGTGGCTGTCATCAGCTGTATCTCTACAAGCGCTTTCACTGCAACCTACAAAGCAGCTTTGGCTACCTTTTTATTAGTGTCCTTAAATGTGTTCTAACTGCGCTTGATAAGCATTTATGGAAAAGTGATTATTTCGAGCAGAGAAACTCCTGTAATCAGATTGTGGCTTTCATGACCTTTAACTCTATAAGCTCTTTCTCTGCATACTAAAAAGTAGCATTAACAGAGACTCTTACTGTGTTCTCTTGATATGTGTTTTATCTGCGTCTTATAATGTATTTAAGGAAAAGCGATTAACTCGAGTATAGAAGCTGCTACCATGAGGTTGTGGCTTTCATTAGCTTTTTCTCGCAAGCGCTTTCTCTGCAAATTACATAGCAGAATTATCAGAGCCTCTTACTATGTTCTCTTGATATGTGCTCTATCTGCGCCTATTAATGCGCTTAAGTTAAAGCGATTATCTCGAGCAGAGAACCTGCTATCATCAGGTTGTGTCTTTCATTAGCTTTTTCTCGACAAGCGCTTTCTCTGCATACAAAAAAGCAGCATTAACAGAGCCCCTTACTCTGGTCTTTTCATGTGTTGTATCTGCGCACAGTAATACATTTAAGGAAAAGTGATTATCTCGAGCAGAGAAGCTGCTGTCATCAGGTTGTGGCTTTCATCAGCTTTATCTCTACAAGCGCTTTCACTGCAACCTACAAAGCAGCTTTGGCTAGCTTTTTATTATAGTTTCCTGGAATGTGTTCCTTCAGCGCTTCCTAAAGCATTTAAGGAAAAGCGAGTAACACGGGTATAGAAGCAGATATCATCAGATTCTGGCTTTCATCAGCTTTATCTCTACAACCACTGTCACTGCAACCTACAAAGCAGCTTTAGCTAGCTTTTTATTAGAGTGTCCTTAAATGTGTTCTAACTGCGCTTGCATAAGCATTTAAGGAAAAGTGATTATTTCGAGCAGAGAAACTGCTGTAATCAGATTGTGGCTTTCATGACCTTTAACTCTATAAGCTCTTTCTCGGCATACTAAAAAGCAGCATTAACAGAGCCCCTTACTGTGTTCTCTTGATATGTGTTTTATCTGCGTCTAGTAATGTATTTAAGGAAAAGCGATTATCTCGAGTATAGAAGGTGCTACCATCAGATTGCGGTTTTCATCAGCTTTATCTCTACAAGCGCTTTCACTGCAACCTACAAAGCAGCTTTGGCTAGCTTTTTATTAGAGTATCCTTAAATGTGTTCTAACTGCTATTGCATAAGCATTGAAGGAAAAGTGATTATTTCGAGCAGAGAAACTGCTGTCATCAGATTGTGGCTTTCATTAGCTTTATCTCGGCAAGCGCTTTCTCTGCAAACTTCAAAGCAGCATTAACAGATCCCCTTATTATGTTCTCTTGATATGCGTTCTATCTGCGTCTAGTAATGCATTTAAGGTAAACCGATTATCTCGAGCAGAGAAACTGCTATCATCAGATTGCGGCTGTCATCAGCTGTATCTCTACAAGCGCTTTCACTGCAACCTTCAAAGCAGCTTTGGCTACCTTTTTATTAGTGTCCTTAAATGTGTTCTAACTGCGCTTGCTTAAGCATTTATGGAAAAGTGATTATTTCGAGGAGAGAAACTGCTGTAATCAGATTGTGGCTTTCATGACCTTTAACTCTATAAGCGCTTTCTCTGCATACTAAAAAGCAGCATTAACAGAGCCCCTTACTGTACTCTCTTGATATGTGTTTTATCTGCGTCTAGTAATGTATTTAAGGAAAAGCGATTAACTCGAGTATATAAGATGCTACCATCAGATTGTGGCTTTCATCAGCTTTATCTCTACAAGCGCTTTCACTGCAACCAACAAAGCAGCTTTGGCTAGGTTTTTATTAGAGTTTCCCGGAATGTGTTCCTTCAGCGCTTACTAAAGCATTTAAGGAAAAGGAATTAACACGAGTAGAGAAGCTGATACCATCAGATGGTGGCTTTCATTATCTTTTTCTCGACAAGCGCTTTCTCTGCAAACTACAAAGCAGCATTATCAAAGCCTCTTACTATGTTCTCTCGATATGTGCTCTATCTGCGCCTATTAATGCACTTAAGTTAAAGCGATTATCTCGAGCAGAGAAGCTGCTATCATCAGGTTGTGGCTTTCATTAGCTTTTTCTCGACAAGCGCTTTCTCTGCATACAAAAAAGCAGCATTAACAGAGCCCCTTACTCTGGTCTTTTCATGTGTTGTATCTGCGCCCAGTAATACATTTAAGGAAAAGTGATTATCTCGAGCAGAGAAGCTGCTGTCATCAGGTTGTGGCTTTCATCAGCTTTATCTCTACAAGCGCTTTCACTGCAACCTACAAAGCAGCTTTGGCTAGCTTTTTATTATAGTTTCCTGGAATGTGTTCCTTCAGCGCTTACTAAAGCATTTAAGGAAAAGCGAGTAACTCGGGTATAGAAGCTGCTATCCTCAGATTGTGTCTTTCATCAGCTTTACCTCTACAAGCGCTTTCACTGCAACCTACAATGCAGCTTTGGCTATCTTTTTATTAGAGCGTCCTTAAATGTGTTCTAACAGGGCTTATATAAGCATTTAAGGAAAAGTGATTATTTCGAGCAGAGAAACAGCTGTCATCACGTTGTGGCTTTCATTATCTTTATCTCGACAAGCGCTTTCTCTGCTTACTAAAAAGCAGCATTAACAGAGCCCCTTACTGTGTTCTCTTGATATGTGTTTTATCTGCGCCTAGTAATGCATTTAAGGAAAAGTGATCACCTCGAGCAGAGAATCTGCTATCATCAGATTGTGGCTTTCAAAAGCTTTAGCTCTACAAGTGCTTTCACTGTAACGTAAGAAGCAGAATTAACAGAGCGCCTTACTATGTTATCTTGATATGTGTTCTATCTACGCCTAGTAATGCATTTAAGGAAAAGCGATTATCTCGAGCAGAGAAGCTGCTATCATCAGATTGTGTCTTTCATCAGCTTTATCTCTGCAAGCGCTTTCACTGCAACCTACAAAGCAGCTTTGGCTAACTTTTTATTAGATTTTCCAGGAATGTGTTCCTTCAGCGCTTACTAAAGCATTTAAGGAAAAGCGATTAACTCGAGTAGAGAAGCTGCTATCATCAGATTCTGGCTTTAATCAGCTTTATCTCTACAAGCGTTTTCACTGCAAACTATAAAGCAGCTTTGGCTAGCTTTTTATTAGAGTGTCCTTAAATGTGTTTTAACAGGGCTTACATAATCACTTAAGGAAAAGTGATTATTTCGAGCAGAGAAACTGCTATCATCAGATTGTGGCATTCATTAGCTTTATCTCCACAAGCGCTTTCACTGCAACCTACAAAGCAGCATTATCAGAGCCTCTTACTATGTTCTCGTGATATGTGCTCTATCTGCGCCTATTAATGCGCTTAAGTTAAAGCGATTATCTCGAGCAGAGAACCTGCTATCATCAGGTTGTGTCTTTCATTAGCTTTTTCTCGACAAGCGCTTTCTCTGCATACTAAAAGCAGCATTAACAGAGCCCCTTACTATGGTCTCTTGATGTGTTGTATCTGCGCCTAGTAATGCATTTAAGGAAAAGAGATTATCTCGAGCAGAAGAAGCTGCTATCCTCAGATTGTGGCTTTCATGAGCTTTACCTCTACAAGCGCTTTCACTGCAAAGTAAGAAGCAGAATTAACAGAGCTCCTTACTATGGTCTCTTGATGTGTGTTCTATCTGCGCCAAGTAATGCATTTAAGGAAAAGCGATTATCTCGAGAAGAGAAGCTGCTATCATCAGATTGCGGCTTTCATCAGCTTTATCTCTACTAGCGCTTTCACTGCAACCTACAAAGCAGCTTTGGCTAGCTTTTTATTAGAGTTTCCTGGAATGTGTTCCCACAGCGCTTACTAAAGTATTTTAGGAAAAGCTATAAACTCGAGTATAGAAGCTGCTACCATCAGATTGTGGCTTTCATCAGCTTTATCTCTACTAGCGCTTTCCCTGCAACCTACAAAGCAGCTTTGGCTAGCTTTTTATTAGAGTATCCATAAATGTGTTCTAACTGCGCTTGAATAAGCATTTAAGGAAAGGTGATTATTTAGAGCAGAGAAACTGCTGTCATCAGATTGTGGCTTTCATTAGCTTTATCTCGACAAGCGCTTTCTCTGCAAACTTCAAAGCAGCATTAACAGAGCCCCTTATTATGTTCTCTTGATATGCGTTCTCTCAGCTTCTAGTAATGCATTTAAGGTAAACTGATTATCTCGAGCAGAGAAGCTGCTACCATCAGATTCTGGCTGTCATCAGCTTTATCTCTACAAGCGCTTTCACTGCAACCTACAAAGCAACTTTGGCTACCTTTTTATTAGTGTCCTTAAATGTTTTCTAACTGCTCTTGCATAAGCATTTATGGAAAAGTGATTATTTCGAGCAGAGAAACTGCTGTAATCAGATTGTGGCTTTCATGACCTTTTACTTTATAAGCGCTTTCTCTGCATACTAAAAAGCAGCATTAACAGAGTCCCTTACTGTGTTCTCTTGATATGTGTTTTATCTGCGTCTAGTAATGTATTTAAGGAAAAGCGATTAACTCGAGTATAGAAGCTGCTACCATCAGATTGTGGCTTTCATCAGCTTTATCTCTACAAGCGCTTTCACTGCAACCTACAAAGCAGCTTTGGCTAGCTTTTTATTAGAGTTTCCTGGAATGTGTTCCTTCAGCGCTTAGTAAAGAAGTTAAAGAAAAGCGATTAACTCGAGTAGAGAAGCTGCTATCATCAGATTGTGGCTCTCTTTAGCTTTATCTCGTCAAGCGCTTTCACTGCATACAAAAAAGCAGCATTAACAGAGCCCCTTACTATGGTCTCTTGATGTGTAGTATCTGCGCCTAGTAATGCTTTTAAGGAAAAGCGATTATCTCGAGTACAGAAACTGCTATCATCAGGTTGTGGCTTTCATGACCTTTAACTCTATAAGCGCTTTCATTGTAACCTACGAAACATATTTAACAGAGTTCCTTTCTATGTTCTCTTGGTATGTGTTTTATCTGCGCCTAGTAATGCATTTAAGGAAAAGCGATTATCTCCAGCAGAGAAGCTGCTATCATCAGATTGTGGCTTTCATGAGCGTTATCTCTACAAGTGCTTTCACTGCAACCTACAAAGCAGCTTTGGCTAGCTTTTTATTATAGTTTCCTGGAATGTGTTCCTACAGCGCTTACATAAGCACTTAAGGAAAACCGATAAACTCGAGTATAGAAGCTGCTACCATCAGATTCTGGCTTTCATCAGCTTTGTCTCTACTAGCGCTTTCACTGCAAACTACAAAGCAGATTTGGCTAGCTTTTAATTAGAGTATCCTTAAATGTGTTCTAACTGCGCTTGCATAAGCATTTAAGGAAAAGTGATTATTTAGAGCAGAGAAACTACTGTCATCAGATTGTGTCTTTCATTAGCTTTATCTCGACAAGCGCTTTCTCTGCAAACTTCAAAGCAGCATTAACAGAGCCCCTTATTATGCTCTCTTGATATGTGTTCTATCTGCGTCTAGTAATGCATTTAAGGCAAACCGATTATCTCGAGAAGAGAAACTGCTATCATCAGATTGTGGCTGTCATTAGCTTTATCTTTTCAAGCGCTTTCTCTGCATACAAAAAAGCAGCATTAACAGAACCCCTTACTATGGTCTCTTGATGTGTTGTATCTGCGTCTAGTAATGCATTTAATGTAAACCGATTATCTCGAGCAGAGAAACTGCTATCATCAGATTGTGGCTGTCATCAGCTTTATCTCTACAAGCGCTTTCTCTGCAAACTTCAAAGAAGCATTAACAGAGCCCCTTATTATGCTCTCTTGATATGTGTTCTCTCTGCGTCTAGTAATGCATTTAAGGAAAAGCGATTATCTCCAGCAGAGAAGCTGCTATCATCAGATTGTGGCTTTCATGAGCGTTAGCTCTACAAGTGCTTTCACTGCAACCTACAAAGCAGCTTTGGCTAGGTTTTTATTAGAGTGTACTTAAATGTGTTCTAACTGCCCCTGCATAAGCATTTAAGGAAAAGTGATTATTTCGAGCAGAGAAACTGCTGTCATCAGATTGTGGCTTTCATTAGCTTTATCTCGACAAGCGCTTTCTTTGCTTACTAAAAAGCAGCATTAACAGAGCCCCTTATTATTCTCTCTTGATATGCGTTCTATCTGCGCCTAGTAATGCATTTAATGTTAACCGATTATCTCGAGCAGAAAAGCTGCTATGATCAGATTGTTTCTGTCATCATCTTTATCTGTAGAAGCGCTTTCACTGCAACCTACAAAGCAGCTTTGGTTTGCTTGTTATTAGAGTGTCCTTAAATGTGTTCTAACTGCCCTTGCATAAGCATTTAATTAAAGGTGATTATTTCGAGCAGAGAAACTGCTGTCATCAGATTGTGGCTTTCATGACCTTTAACTCTGTAAGCGCTTTCTCTGCATACTAAAAAGCAGCATTAACAGATCTTCTTACTGTGTTCTCTTGATTTGTGTTTTATCTGCGTCTAATAATGTATTTAAGGAAAAGCGATTAACTCGAGTATAGAAGCTGCTACCATCAGATTGTGGCTTTCATCAGCTTTATCTCTGCAAGCGCTTTCACTGCAACCTACAAAGCAGCTTTTGCTAGCTTTTTATTAGAGTTTCCTTGAATGTGTTCCTTCAGCGCTTACTGAAACATTTAAGGGAAAGCGATTAACTCGAGTAGAGAAGCTGATATCATCAGATTCTGGCTTTCATCAGCTTTATCTCTACAAGCGCTTTCAGTGCAACCTACAAAGCAGCTTTGGCTAGCTTTTTATTACAGTGTCCTTAAATGTGTTCTAACAGGGCTTACACAAGCATTGAAGGAAAAGTGATTATTTCGAGCAGAGAAACTGCTATCATCAGGTTGTGGCTTTCATTAGTTTTTTCTCGACAAACGCTTTCTCTGCAAACTACAAAGCAGCATTATCAGAGCCTCTTACTATATTCTCTTGATATGTGCTCTATCTGCGCCTATTAATGCGCTTAAGTTAAAGCGATTATCTCGAGCAGAGAAACTGCTATCATCAGGTTGTGGCTTTCATTAGCTTTTTCTCGACAAGCGCTTTCTCTGCATACAAAAAAGAGCATTAACAGAGCCCCTTACGATGGTCTCTTGATGTGTTGTGTCTCCGCCTAGTAATGCATTTAAGGAAAAGCGATTATCTCGAGTAGAGAAGCTGCTATCCTGAGATTGTGGCTTTCATCATCTTTATCTCTACAAGAGCTTTCACTGCAACCTACAAAGCAGCTTCGGCTAGCTTTTTATTAGAGTATCCTGAAATGTGTTCTAACTGCGCTTGCATAAGCATTTAAGGAAAAATGATTATTTCGATCAGAGAAACTGCTGTCATCAGATTGTGGCTTTCATTAGCTTTATCTCGACAAGCGTTTTCTCTGCATACTAAAAAGTAGCATTAACAGAGCCCATTACTGTGTTCTCTTGATATGTGTTTTATCTGCGCCTAGTAATGTATTTAAGGAAAAGCCATTATCTCGAGCAGAGAAGCTGCTGTCATCAGATTATGGCTTTCATTAGCTTTAGCTCTACAGGCGCGTTGACTGCAAACTACAAAGCAGCATTAACAGAGCCCCTTATTATTTTCTTTTGTTACGTGTTCTTTCTGCGCCTAGTAATGCATTAAATTAAACCGATTATCTCGGGCAGAGAAGGTGCTATCCTCATATTGTGTCTTTCATCAGCTTTATCTCTACAAGCGCTTTCACTGCAAACTACAAAGCAGCATTAACAGAACCCCTTATTATGTTCTCTTTATATGCGTTCTATCTCCGTCTAGTAATGCATTTAAGGTAAACCGATTATCTCGAGCAGAGAAACTGCTATCATCAGATTGTGGCTGTCATTAGCTTTATCTCGTCAAGCGCTTTATCTCGTCAAGCGCTTTCTCTGCATACAAAAAAAGAAGCATTAACAGAGCCCCTTACTATGGTCTCTTGATGTGTTTTATCTGCCCCTAGTAATGCATTTAAGAAAAAGCGTTTATCTCGAGCAGAGAAGCTGCTATCATCAGATTGTGACTTTCATGACCTTTGACTCTTTAAGCGCTTTCACTGCAACCTACAAAGCAGAATTAACAGAGCTCCTTACAATGTTCTCTTGATATGTGTTCTATCTGCGCTTAGTAAAGCATTTAAGTAAAAGCGATTAACTCGAGTAGAGAAGCTGCTATCCTCAGATTGTGGCTTTCATCAGCTTTATCTCTACAAGCGCTTTCACTGCAACCTACAAAGCAGCTTTGGCTAGCTTTTTATTAGAGTGTCCTTAAATGTGTTCTAACAGGGCTTACATAATCATTTAAGGAAAAGTGATTATTTCGAGCAGAGAAACTGCTGTCATCAGATTGTGGCTTTCATGAGCTTTATCTCTACAAGCGCTTTCTCTGCAAACTACAAAGCAGCATTAACAGAGCCTCTTACTATGTTCTCTTGATATGTGTTCTATCTGCGCCTATTAATGCACTTAAGTTAAAGCGATTATCTCGAGCAGAGAAGCTACTATCCTCAGATTGTGGCTTTCATTAGCTTTATCTCGACAAGCGCTTTCTGTGCATACTAAAAGCAGCATTAACGGAGCCCCTTACTATGGTCTCTTGATTTGTGTTCTATCTGCGCCTAGTAATGCATTTAAGGAAAAGTGATTATCTCGAGCAGAGAACCTGCTATCATCAGATTGTGGCTTTCATCAGCTTTATCTCTACAAGCGCTTTCACTGCAACCTACGAAGCAGCTTTGGTTAGATTTTTATTAGTGTTTCCTGGAATGTGTTCCTTCAGCGCTTACATAAGCATTTAAGTAAAAGCGATTAACTCGAGGAGAGAAGCTGCTATCATCAGATTGTGGCTTTCAATAGCTTTATCTCTACAAACGCTTTCACTGACACCTACAAAGCAGCTTTGACTAGCTTTTTATTAGAGTGTCCTTAAATGTGTTCTAACAGTGCTTACGTAAGCATTTAAGGAAAAGTGATTATTTCGAGCAGAGAAACTGCTATCATCAGATTGTGGCTTTCATTAGCTTTTTCTCGACTAGCGCTTTCACTGCAAGTTACAAGGCAGTATTAACAGAGCCCCTTACTGTGTTCTCTTGATATGTTTTCTACCTGCGCCTATTAATGCACTTAAGTTAAAGCGATTATCTCGAGTAGAGAAGCTGCTCTCATCAGATTGTGGCTTTTATTAGCTTTATCTCTAAAAGCGGTTTTTCTACATACTAAAAAGCAGCATTAACAGAGCCCCTTACTGTGTTCTCTTGATATGTGTTTTATATGCACCTAATAATGTATTTAAGGAAAAGCGATTATCTCGAGTAGAGAAGCTGCTATCATCAGATTGTGACTTATATTAGCTTTAGCTCTACAGGCGCTTTGACTGCCAACTACAAAGCAGCATTAACAGAGCCCCATACTATGGTCTCTTGATATGTGTTCTATCTGCGCCTAGTAATGCATTTAAGGAAAAGCGATTAACTCGAGGAGAGAAGCTGCTATCATCAGATTGTGGCTTTCATCAGCTTTATCTCTACAAACGCTTTCACTGACACCTACAAAGCAGCTTTGACTTGCTTTTTATTAGAGTGTCCTTAAATGTGTTCTAACAGTGCTTACGTAAGCATTTAAGGAAAAGTGATAATTTCGAGCAGAGAAACTGCTATCATCAGATTGTGTCTTTCGTTAGCTTTATCTCTACAAACGCTTTCACTGACACCTACAAAGCAGCTTTCACTAGCTTTTTATTAGAGTGTCCTTAAATGTGTTCTAACAGTGCTTACGTAAGCAGTTAAGGAAAAGTGATAATTTCGAGCAGAGAAACTGCTATCATCAGATTGTGGCTTTCATTAGCTTTTTCTCGACAAGCGCTTTCACTGCAAGTTACAAGGCAGCATTAACAGAGCCCCTTACTGTGTTCTGTTGATATGTTTTCTATCTGCGCCTATTAATGCACTTAATTTAAAGCGATTATCTAGAGCAGAGAATCTGCTGTCATCAGATTGTGGCTTTCATTAGCTTTATCTCTAAAAGCGGTTTCTCTGAATACTAAAAAGCAGCATTAACAGAGCCCCTTACTGTGTTCTCTTGATATGTGTTTTATATGCGCCTAATAATGTATTTAAGGAAAAGCGATTATCTCGAGTAGAGAAGCTGCTATCATCAGATTGTGGCTTACATTAGCTTTAGCTCTACAGGCGCTTTGACTGCCAACTACAAAGCAGCATTAACAGAGCCCCATACTATGGTCTCTTGGTATGTGTTCTATCTGCGCCTAGTAATGCATTTAAGGAAAAGCGATTATCTCGAGCAGAGAAGCTGCTATCCTGAGATTGTGGCTTTCATCAGCTTTATCTCTACAAGCGCTTTCACTGCAACCTACAAAGCAGCTTTGACTAGCTTTTTATTAGAGTTTCCTGGAATGTGTTCTAACAGTGCTTACATAAGCATTTAAGGAAAAGTGACTATTTCGAGCAGAGAAACTGCTATCATCAGATTTTGGCTTTCATTAGCTGTTTCTAGACAAGCGCTTTCTCTACAAACTACAAGGCAGCATTAACAGAGCCTCTTACTATGTTCCCTTGATATGTGTTCTATCTGCGCCTATTAATGCACTTAAGTTAAAGCGATTATCTCGTGCAGAGAAGATACTGTAATCAGATTGCGGCTTTCATGACCTTTATCTCTACAAGCGCTTTCACTGCAACCTAGGAAGCACAAGTAACAGATCTCCTTACTATGTTCTCTTCATATGTTTTCTAACTACGCCTAGTAATGCATTTAAGGAAAATCGATTATCTCGAGCAGTGAAGCTGCTATCCTCATATTGTGGCTTTCATGAGCTTTATCTCTGCAAGCGCTTCATCTGCTAAGTAAAAAGCAGAATTAACAGAGCTCATTACTATGTTCTCTTGATATGTGTTCTATCTGCAACTAGTAATGCATTTAAGGTAAAGCGATTATCTCGAGTAGAGAACCTGCTATCATCAGATTGTGCCTTTCATTATCTTTATCTCTACAAGCGCTTTCACTGCAACCTACAAAGCTGCTTTGGCTAGCTTTTTATTAGAGTGTCCTGAAATGTGTTCTAACAGCGCTTAGATAAGCATTTAAGAAATGTGATTATTTCGAGCAAAGAAACTGCTACCATCATATTGTCGCTTTCATGAGCTTTATCTCTACAAGCGCTTTTACTGCAAACTACAAAGCAGCATTAACAGAGCCCCTTATTATGTTCTCTTGATATGCTTTCTATCTGCGTCTAGTAATGCATTTAAGGTAAACCGATTATCTCGAGCAGAGAAAGGGCTAGCATCAGATTGTGTATTTCCATAACCTTATCTCTACAAGATACTTCACTGCAAACTACAAAGCAGCAATAACAGACGTCCTAACAATGTTCTCTTGATATGTGTTTTATCTGCGCCTAGTAATGCATTTAAGGAAAAGCGATTATCTCGAGCAGAGAAGCTGCTATCATCAGATTTTGGCTTTAATTAGCTTTAGCTCTACAGGCGCTTTCTCTGCAAACTACAAAGCAGAATTAATAGAGCCCCTTACTATGTTCTCTTCATATGTGTTGTTTCTGCGGTTATTAATGAATTTATGTTAAAGCGATTATCTCGAGCAGAGAAGCTGCTATCATCAGATTGTGGCTTTCATGAGCTTTAGGTCTACAAGCGCTTTCATTGCAAACTACAAAGCAGCATTAACAGAGCCCCTTCATAAGTGTGTTGTTTCTGCGGCTATTAATGCATTTAAGTTAAAGCTATTATCTCGAGCAGAGAAGATGCTATCATCACATTGTGTCTTTCCATATCCTTATCTCTACAACCACTTTCACTACAACCTAAGAATCAGAATTAACAGAGCTCCTTACAATGTTCACTTTATGTGTGTTCAGTCTTCGCCTAGTAATGCATTTAAGGTAAAGCAGTTATCTCGAGCAGAGAAGCTGCTATCATCAGATTGTGGCTTTCATTAGCTTTATCTCTACAAGCGTTTTCACTGCAACCTACAAAGCAGCTTTGGCTATCTTTTTATTAGAGTGCCCTGAAATGTGTTCTAACTGTGCTTTCATAAGCATTTAAGGAAAAGTGATTATTTCGAGAAGTGAAACTGCTATCATCATATTGTGGCTTTCATTAGATTTATCTCGACAAGCGCTTTCACTGCAAACTACAAAGGAGCATTAACAGAGTCCCTTATTATTCTCTCTTGTTACCTGTTCTATCTGCGCCTAGTAATGCATTTAAGGAAAAGCGATTATCTCGAGCAGAGAAGCTGCTATCATGAGATTGTGGCTTTCATGATGTTTATCTCTACAAGCGCTTTCACTGCAACCTAGGAAGTATAATTAACAGAGCTCCTTACTATGTTCTCTTGATATGTGTTCTATCTGCGTCTAGTAATGCATTTAAGGAAAAGCTAGTATCTCGAGCAGAGAATCTGCTATCATCAGATTGTGACTTTCATTAGCTTTAGCTCTACAGGCGCTTTGACTGCAAACTACAAAGCAGCATTAACAGATCCCCTTACTATGTTCTCTTCATATGTGTTGTTTCTGCGGTTATTAATGCATTTATGTTAAAGCGATTATCTCGAGCAGATAAGCTGGCATGATCAGATTGTGCCTTTCCATTGCCTTATATCTACAACAACTTTCATTGCAACCTTAAGAAGCAGAATTAACAGAGCTCCATACTATGTTCTCTTGATATGTGTTCTATCTGCTCCTATTAGTGAATTTAACGAAAGGCTATTATCTCCAGCAGAGAAGCTGCTATCATCAGATTGAGGTTCTCGTTAAGCTTTACTCTAGAAACCTTTACACTGCAACCTACAAACAGCATTAACAGAGCCCCTTACTATGTTCTCTTGTTATATGTTCTATTCGCGCCTAGCAATGCATTTCAGGTAAAGCGATTATCTCGAGCAGAGAAGATGCTATCCTCAGATTGTTGCTTTCATGAGCTTTATCTCTTCAAGCGCTTTCACTGCAACCTACAAAGCAGGTTTGACTAGCTTTTTATTAGAGTGTCCTTAAATGTGTTCTAACAGCTCTTACATAAGCATTTAAGGAAATGTGATTATCTCGAGCAGAGAAGCTACTATCCTCACATTGTGGCTTTCATTAGTTTTATCTCTACAAGCGATTTCACTGCAACCTACAAAGCAGCTTTGGCCAGCTTTTAATTAGAGTGTCCTGAAATGTGTTCCTTCAACCCTTACTAAAGCATTTAAGGAGAAGTTATAACCTCGAGCAGAGAAGCTGCTATCATCACATTGTTGTTCTAGTTCGTTATTCTTTGCAAGCGCTTTCACTTCAACCTACAAAGCAGAATTAACAGAGCTCCTTACTATGTTCTCTTGATATGTGTTCTATCTGTGCCTACTAATGCATTTAAGGAAAATCGATTATCTCGAGCAGAGAAGCTGATATAATCAGATTGTGGCTTTCATTAGCTTTAGCTCTACAAACGCTTTCACTGCAACCTACAAAGCAGAATTAACAGAGCTCCTTACTATGTTCTCTTGATATGTGTTCTTTTTAAGCCTAGTAATGCGTTTAAGGTAAAGGGATTATCTGGAGCAGAGAAGCTGTTATCATCAGATTGTGGCTTTCATTATCTTTACCTCTACAAGGTGTTTCACTGCAACCTACAAAGCAGCTTTGGCTGGTTTTTTATTAAAGTGTCCTAAAATGTGTTCCTTCAGCTCTTACTAAAGCATTTAAGGAAAAGATATAACCTCGAGCATATAAGCTGCTATCATCAGATTGTGGTTCTCATTCGTTTTTCTATGCAAGTGCTTTTACTGCATCCTAGGAAGCAGAATTATCAGAGCTCCTTACTATGTTCTCTTGATATGTGTTCTATCTGCGCCTAGTAATGCATTTAAGGTAAAGCCTTAATTTTCCTTCTTTAAGGAAAAGGTATAAACTCGAGCAGAGAAGCTGCTGTCATCAGATTGTGGCTCTCGTTACCGTTTTGTCTGCAACGCTTTCACTGCATGCTACGAAGCAACATTAACAGAGCTCCTTACAAAGTCAAATACAGAGTACTAAGTACAGAATACAAGGTTTAAGGCACAAGCCAACAAAGTAAAATGCAGAGTACAAAATACTAAGGACAGAGTACAAGGTTTAAGGCGCAAGACAACAAAGTCAAACAGACAGTACAAGGGATTTTCTCGAGCAGAGAAGCTGCTAGAGACACCCAGGTCCATTCTAAAGGACCCCGGGCCATTCTAGAGACTCCCCACGACCATCCAAATGCCCCCAGACCCTTTGTTGTTAAGATTAGTGGTAGGGTTGGTTTAGTTGCAAGAGTTAATGTTAGGGTTAGGGTTAGGGTTGTGTTAGGGTTTTGGTAAGGGTAAGGGTTATGGTTATGTTTAGGGTTTCGTGTTAGAGTTAGTGTTATGGTTAGGTTTAAGATTAGGGTTAAGTTTAGGTTTAGGGTTAGAGTTAGGTATTCGGGCTAGGGTCAGGGTTAGGGTCCCCAGACCCTTCTGGGTCACACAGGTCTCTTCTAAAGGCCCGCAGACCATTCTAGACACACCCAGGACATTTCTAAAGATGTCAAGACCCTTCTAGCGCCCCCCAGAGCCCTTCTAAAGGCCCCTAGACTTTTCTAGAGACACCCAGGTCCATTCTATAGGACCCCGGGCCATTCCAGAGACCCCCAGGACCATCTAAAGGCCCCCAGGCCCTTCTAGAGAACCCCAGGACTCTTCAAAATGCCCCCAGAGAATTCTAGGCACCCTCAGGACCATTCTAAAGATCCCCTGACCATTTTAGAGACCCCCAGGACCCTGACATTTACGTTAGGGTTAGCTTTGTGGTTAAGATTAGGGCTAGGGTTGGTTTCAGCGCTAGGGTCTGGGTTAGGGTTGGGATTGTGTTAGCGTTTTTGTAAGGGTAAGGGTTATGGTTATGTTTAGGGGTTAGTGTTAGGGTTAGGCTTAAGATTAGGGATAGGTTTAGGTTTAGGGTTAAGGTTAGGTTTTCAGGCTAGGGTTAGAGTCCCCAGAGCTCACAGGACTCTTCTAATGGCCCCCAGACAATTTTAGACACACCCGGGACCCTTCTATAGATGCCAAGACCATTCTAGAGCCTCCAGAACCGTTCTAAAGCCCCCCAAGACCCTTCTAGAGACACCCAGGACCCTTTGAAAGGCCTACAGACCATTGCAGAGAACCCCAGGACTAGGCTAGGCAAGGCGAGGCAGGGCTAGGATTTTGAGCAGGAATATTGTGTGGATATTGCCCGGGGATATTTCGCGGATTATGCGTGCTATGGAGAACATTACTATGTTCTCCTGATATGTGCTCTATCTGCACCTATTAATGCATTTAAGGAAACGTGATCTACGAAGTAGTGATCTATGACCTACGAAGCAGCATTAACAGAGCTCCTTAAAAAGTCAAATACAGAGTACTAAGGAAAGAGTACAAGGTTTAAGGCTCAACCCAACAAAGTAAAATACAGAGTACAAAATACTAAGGACAGAGTACAAGGTTTAAGGCGAAGCCAACAAAGTCAGCTAGGGAGTACAAAGAATTATGTCGAGCAGAGAAGCTGCTGGAGACACCCAGGTCCATTCTAAAGGACCCCGGGCCATTCTAGAGACCCCCAGGACCATCCAAAGGCCTCCTGACCCTTCTAGAATAACCCAGGACTCTTCAAAATGCCACCAGAGAATTCTAGACACACTCAGGAGCATTCTAAAGAACCCCTGACCTTTCTAGAGACCACCAGAACCCTGGTATTTACATTATGGTTAGCTTTGTTGTTAAGATTAGTGGTAGGGTTGGTTTAGTTGCAAGAGTTAAGATTAGGGTTAGGGTTGTGTTAGGGTTTTGGTAAGGGTAAGGGTTATGGTTATGTTTAGGGTTTCGTGTTAGGGTTAGGCTTAAGATTAGGCTTAAGATTAGGGTTAAGTTTAGGTTTAGGGTTAAAGTTAGGTTTTCTGGCTAGGGTTAGGATCCCCAGACCCTTCTAGAGCACATAGGACTCTTCTAAAGGCCCCCAGACAATTCTAGACACAGCCAGGACCCTTCTAAAGATGCCAAGACCATTCTGGAGCCTCCAGAACCGTTCTAAAGCCTCCCACACCCTTCTAGAGACACCCAGGACCCTTTGAAAGGCCTACAGGTCATTCCAGAGAACCTCAAGACTAGACTATGCAAGGCTAGGCAGGGCTAGGCAAGACAAGGTAAGGATTTTGAGCAGGAACATTGCGCGGATATTGCGAGGGGATATTTCACGGATTATGCGTGGATAATGCGCGGATATATTGCGCATATATTGCCCGGATATTGCATGGGGAAATTGCGCAGAAACTGCGCGGATATTGCACGGATTATGCTCGCATAATGCGTGGATTATCCGCACGTATATTGCGCTGGGATATTGCGCTGATATTTTGCAGAGTGTGCACGGATAATGCGCGGATGATGCATGGTATATTGCGCTGATTATATGCAGGAATATCGGCAGATATTGTGCGGATTATGCGTGGGAATAATGCGCAGATTATGCACGGATGTTGAGTCGATTATGCGCGGATATTGCTTCGGGATATTGCTTCGGGATATTGCGCGGGAATATAGTTCAGATATTGAGCTGGGATATTGCGCGGATATTTGCGTGGATTATGCGGGGATATTGTGCATATTATGCTAGGATTATGCTCGGATTATGCACGGATATTGCGAGAGATAATGCACGGATATTGTGTGGGGATATTGTGTGGATAATGCTCGGAATATGCGTGGATATGGCGCGGATATTGAGCCGATATTGTGCAGAGTATGCGCGAAAATTGCGCGGTATATTGCACGGATAATGCGCGAAATATTGCACGGATATTGCGCTTAAACTGCGTGGATTATGCACGGGTATTGCACGGGGATATAGCGCGGATATTGTGCGGATATTGCGTGGGGATATTGCGCTGATTTTCCTCCGATTTTGAGCGGGAATATTGCTCGGATTAGTCACGGATATTGCGCAGATAATGCGCGGATTATGCGCAGGTAATACCCGGATTATGCACGGACATTGTGCGCGGATATTGCGCAGACATTACGCAGGGATATTGCTTGGATATTGCGCGGATTACGCGCTGATATTGCGCGGATATTGTGCGGATATTGCGCGGGTATATTCCACAGACTTTGAGCAGGAATATTGCACGAATATTGCCAGGATTATGCTCGGATATTGCGCTGTATATTGCGCAGATAATGCGTGGTATATTGCCTGGATTATGAGCAGATATTGCGTGGATAATTCGCGGGAATATCTCGCGGATATTGTGTGGATTATGCGCTGGAATAATGCGCAGATTATGCGCGGATTATGAGTGGATATTGCGCACAGATATTGCACGGATTATGCGTGGATATTGCACGGGGATATTGCGCGGAGATATTGCGCGGGGATAATGCGCGTATGGCGGGGATATTGCGTGGATATTGTGCAGATTATGCGCGGATATTGCTCGGTATGTTGCGTGAATAATGCGCGAAATATTGCGCGGGCATTGCCAGGTATATTGCGTGGAAAATGTGCAGATAATGTGCGAAATATCACGTGGATATAGCGCGGGGATACTGTGCGGATATTGCGCGGATTTTGCATTGCTATATTGCGCGAGATTATGCGCGGATATTGCGCGGGGATATTCAGTGGATATTGCGAGGATATTGCGCCGATATTGCGCGGGGATATTTCGAGGATTATGCGCGGATAATGCGTGGATATATTGCGTGGATATTGCCCAGATATTACGCGAGGAAATTGCGCCGATATTGTGCAGATTATGCGCGGATATTGCACGGATTATCTGCGCAGATATTGCTAAGGGATATTGTGCGGATATTGCGCAGATTATGCTCGGATATTGCGCAGATTATGCTCGGATATTGCGCAGTACATTGTGCGGATAATGCGCGGATTATGCGTGGTATGTTGCGCGGATTATACGCGGTTATTGCGCGGTTTATACGCGGGAATATCGCACGGATTATGCCGGGAATAATGTGCAGATTATGCACGGATATTGCGCGGATTATGTGTGGATATTGCGCAGGGATATTGCGCAGATTATGCGGGGATATTGTGTGGGTACTGCGCAGGGATAATGCGCGGGGATAATGCGTGGAGTATGCACGGATTATCCGCACAGATATTGCGCGGAGATATTGCACGGATATTGTTCAAATTATGTGCGGATATTGCACGGATTATGTGCGGATATTGCACGGGAATATTGCACGGGAATATTGTTCGGATATTGCGCGGGGATAATGCAAAGGCAAGGCAAGGCAAGGCTGGGCAGGGCAAGGCAGGGCAAGGCAGGGCAAAGCAGGGCAAGGCAGGGCAAGGTCTGGCCACAGGACTCTTCTAAAGGCCCCCAGACCATTCTAGAAACACCCAGGACCCCTCTAAAGATGCCAAGACCCTTCTAAAGGCCCCCAGGTCCCTCTAGAGACACCCAGGTCCATTCTAATGGAACCCGGGCAATTCCAGAGACCCCCCAGGACCATCAATAAGGCAAAATCCCAGGACTCTTCAAAATGCCCCCAGAGAATTCTAGAGACCCTCAGAAGCGTTCTAAAGACCCCCTGACCTTTCTAGAGACCTCCAGGACCCTGGCATTTACGTTAGGGTTAGCTTTGTGGATAAGATTAGGGCTAGGGTTGGTTTAGGTGCTAGGGTTAGGGTTAGGGTTAGGGTTGGGCTTGTGTTAGGGTTTTGGGAAGGCTAAGGGTTATGGTTATGTTTAGGGGATTATGTTAGAGTTAGTGTTAGGGTTAGGCTTAAGATTAGGGTTAAGTTTAGGTTTAGGGTTAGGGTTAGGTATTCGGGCTAGGGTTAGGGTTAGGGTTCCCAGACCATTTTAGAACCCACAGGACTCTTCTAAAGGCCCCCAGACCATTCTAGACACAGCCAGGACCCTTCTAAAGATGCCAAGACCCTTCTAGAGTGCTCCAGAACCATTCTAAAGCCCCCCACACCCTTCTAGAGACACCCAGGACCCTTTGAAAGGCCCACAGGTCATTCCCGAGAACCCCAGGACCATTCAAATGCTCTCAGACCTTTCTAGAGAACTCCAGGACTCTTCAAACTGCCCCCTGAGCATTCTAGAGACACTCAGGACCATTTTTAAGATGCAAAGACTCTTCTTGAGTCCTCTAGCAAATTTCTAAAGGCCCCCAGACCTATCTAGGGACACCCAGGTCCATTCTAAACGGCCCCGGGCCATTCCAGAGACCCCCCAGGACCATCTAAATGCCCCCAGACCCTTCTAGAGAATCCCATTACTCTTCAAATTGCCCCCAGAGAATTCTAGACAGCCTCAGGACAATTCTAAAGACCTCCTGACCGTTCTGGAGACCCCCAGGACCCTGACATTTATGTTAGGGTTAGGTTTGTAGATAAGATTAGGGCTAGGGTTGGTTTAGGTGCTAGGGTTAGGGTTAGGGTTAGGGTTGTGTTAGGGTTTTGGTAACGGTAAGGGTTATGGTTATGTTTAGGGGTTTGCGTTAGTGTTAGGTTTAGGCCTAAGATTAGGGTTAAGTTTAGGTTTAGGGTTAAGGTTAGTTTTCCGGGCAAGGATTAGTGTCCCCAGACCATTCTCGAGCCCACAGGATTCTTCTAAAGCCCCCCAGACCATTCTAGACACAGCCAGGACCCTTCTAAAAATGCCAAGACCATTCTAGAGCCTCCAGAACCATTCTAAAGCCCCCCCAGACCCTTCTAGAGACACCAAGGACCCTTTGAAAGGCCTACAGACCATTCCAGAGAACCCCAGGACTAGGCTAGGCAAGACTAGGCAAGGCTAGGCAAGGCTAGGCAAGGCAAGGCAAGGCAAGGCAAGGCAAGGATTTTGAGCAGGAACATTGCGCGGATATTGCGAGGGAATATTTCACGGAGTATGCGTGGATAATGCGCGGATATATTGCGCGTATATTGCCCGGATATTGCACGGGGAAATTGCGCAGAAACTGCTCGGATATTGCACGGATTATGGTCGCATAATGCGTGGATTATCCGCACGTATATTGCACGGAGATATTGCGCTGATATTTTGCAGATTGCGTACGGATAATGCGCGGATGATGCGCGGTATATTGTGCGGATTATGCGTGGGAATAATGCGCAGATTATGCGTGGATATTGCGTGGATTATGCGCGGATATTGCAGGGGGAAATTTCACGGGGATATTGTGCGGGAATATATTTCGGATATTGACCTGGGATATTGCACTGATTATGCGGGGATATTGCGTGGATATTGTACGGGGATAATGCATGAATATTGCGCGGATTATCCTCTCGATATTGTGAGGGGATTATGCGCGGATATTGAGCGGGGATATTGAGCGGATTATGCGAGGGATAAATGCGCAGATTATGCACGGATATTGCGCGGATTATGTGCGGATATTGCCCGGGGATATTGCGCATATTATGCGGGGATATTGCGTGGGAATTGGGCAAGGATATTGCGCAGTAATAATGCGCGGATTATCCGCACGGATATTGGGCGGGGATATTGCGCGGATATTGTGCAGATTATGAACAGATATTGCTTGGTATATTGCGCGGATAATGCGAGGATTATGCACAGTATATTGTGCGGATTATGCGCGGTTATTGCGCGGATTATACGAGGGAATATCGCGTGGATATTGTGCGAATTATGCGCAGGAATAATGCATAGATTATGCACGGATATTGCGCGGATTATGTGCGCATATTGCACGGGGATATCGCGCATATTATGCGGGGATATTGCGTGGGAATTGCGCAGGGACACTGCGCGGGGATAATGCACGCATTGTGCGCCTGATTACCCGCACGGATATTGCGCAGGGATATTGTGCAGATTATGTGCGGATATTGCGTGGATTATGCGCGGATATTGCGCGGGAATAGTGCACGGGAATATTGTTCGGATATTGCGCGGGAATATTGCGCGGATTATGTAGGAATATTGCGTGGATATTGCGCGGGGATAATGCGAAGGCAAGGAAAGGCAAGGCAGGGTAAGGCAAGGCAGGGCAAGGCAGGGCAGGGCAATACAGGGCAAGACCAGGCCACAGGACTTTTCTAAAGGCCCCCAGACCAATCCTGACACACCCAGGACCCCTCTAAAGATGCCACGACCCTTCTAAAGGCCCTCAGGCCCTTCTAGAGACACCCAGGTCCCTTCTAAAGGAGCCTGGACCATTCCAGAGACCCCCCGAGGACCACCAAAAAGACACCCAGACCCTACCTGAGAATCTCAGGACACTTCAAAATGCCCCCAAAGAATTCTAGAGACACTCAGGAGCATTGTAAAGAACCCCTGACCTTTCTAGAGACCCCCCAGGACCCTGGTATTTATGTTAGGGTTAGCTTTGTGGTTAAGATTAGGGCTAGGGTTTGTTTAGGTGCTAGGGTTAGGCTTAGGGTTAGGGTTGGGCTTGTGTTAGGGTTTTGGTAAGGGTAAGGGTTATGGTTACGTTTAGGGGTTTGTGTTAGAGTTAGTGTTAGGGTCCGGCATAAGATTAGGCTTAAGTTTAGGTTTTGGGTTATGGTTAGGTATTCGGGCTAGGGTTAGGGTCCCCAGACCACTCTCAAGCACACAGGACTCTTCTAAACGGCCCCAGACCATTCTAGACACAGCCAGGACCCTTCTAAAGATGCCAAGACCCATCTAGAGCGCCTCAGAGTGCTTCTAAAGGCCCGAAGACCCTTCTAGAGACAACCAGGTCCATTCTAAAGGGCCCCGGGGTGTTCAAGAGGCCCCCAGGACCATCTAAAGGCACCCAGAGCATTCTAGAGAAACCCAGGACTCTTCAAATTGCCCCCAGAGAATTCCAGACAGCCTCAGGACCATTCTAAAGACCCCCTGAACTTTCTAGAGACCCCCAGGACCCTGGCATTTACGTTAGGGTTAGCTTTGTGGTTAAGATTAGGGCTAGGGTTGGTTTAGGTGCTAGGGTTAGGGTTAGGGTTGGGCTTGTGTTAGGGTTTTGGGAAGGCTAAGGGTTATGGTTATGTTTAGGGCTGGGTGTTAGAGTTAGTGTTAGGGTTAGACTTAAGATTAGGGTTAAGTTTAGGTTTCCGGTTAGGTATTCGGGCTAGGTAGAAGGGTCCCCAGACCCTTCTCGAGCCCCCAGGACTCTTCTAAAGGCCCCCAGACCATTCTAGACACAACCAGGACCCATCTAAAGATGCCAAGACCCTTCTAGAGTCCTCCATAAGCCTTCTAAAGCCCCCCACACCCTTCTAGAGACACCCAGGACCCTTTGAAAGGCCCACAGGCCATTCCAGAGAAACCCAGGACCATCCGAAGGCCCCACGATCCTTCTAGAGCACCCCGGGACTCTTCAAACTGCACCCAGAGCATACTAGAGACACTCAGGACCCTTCTAACGATTCCAAGACCATTCTTGATTGCTCCAGAGTCCTTCCAAAGGTCCCCAGGCCATTCTAGAGACACCCAGGACATTTTGAATGGCCCACAGGCCATTTCAGAGAACCACAGGACCATCTAAAGGCCCGAAGAGCCTTCTAGAGAACCCCAGGACTCTTCAAATTGCACTCAGAGAATTCTAGACAGCCTCAGGACCCTTGAAAATACCCCCTGACCTTTCTAGAGACCCCCAGGACCCTGGCATTCACGTTAGGGTTAAGTTTGTGGTAAAGATTAGGGCTAGGGTTGGTTTAGGTGCTAGGTTTAGGGTAAGGGTTTGGGTTAAGGTTGGGTTTGTGTTAGGGTTTTGGGAAGGCTAAGGGTTATGGTTATGTTTAGGACTGGGTGTTAGAGTTAGTATATGCGTTAGGCTTAAGATTTGGGTTAAGTTTAGGTTTCGGGTTAGGGTTATGTATTCGGGCTAGGGTTAGGGTCCCCAGACCATTCTCGAGCCCACAGGCCCCCAGGGCCTACTAGAGAACCCCAGGAATCTTCAAAATGCCCTCAGAGAATTCTAGACAGCCTCGGGACCATTCTAAAGACCCCCTGACCTTTCTAGAGACCCCCAGGACCCTGGCATTTACGTTAGGGTTAGCTTTGTGGTTAAGATTAGGGCTAGGGTTAGTTTAGGTGCTAGGGTTAGGGATAGGGTTAGGGTTAGGGTTGGGCTTGTGTTAGGGTTTTTGGAAGGCTAAGGGTTATGGTTATGTTTAGGGCTGGCTGTTAGAGTTAAGTGTTAGGGTTAGGCTTAATATTATGGTTAAGTTTAGGTTTCGGGTTAGGGTTAGGTATTTGGGCTAGGGTTAGGGTCCCCAGACCCTTCTCGAGCCCACAGGAGTCTTCTAAGGGCCCCCACACCATTTTAGACTCAACCAGGACCCTTCTAAAGATGCCAAGACCCTTCTAGAGCTCCCCAGAGCCGTTCAAAAGGCCCCCAGACCATTCTAGATACACCCAGGTCCATTCTGAAAGGCCTCGGGTCGTTCCAGATACTCCCAGGACAATCTAAAGGACCCCAGAGCCTTCTAGAGAACCCCAGGACTCTTCAAATTGCCCCCAGAAAATCCTAGACAGCCTCAGGACCATTCTAAAGACCCCCTGACCTTTCTAGAGACCCCCAGGACCCTGGCATTTACGTTAGGGTTAGCTTTTTGGTGAAGAGTAGGGCTAGGGTTGGTTTAGGTGCTAGGGTTAGTGTTAGGGTTAGGGTTGAGCTTGTGTTAGGGTTTTTGGAAGGCTAAGGGTTATGGTTACGTTTAGGGCGTGGTGTTAGAGTTAGTGTTAGGGTTAGGCTAGAGATTAGGGTTAAGTTTAGGTTTCAGGTTAGGGTTAGGTATTCGGTCTAGGGTTAGGGTCCCCAGACCCTTCTCGAGCCCACAGGACTCTACTAAAAGCCCTCAGACCATTCTAGACACAGCCAGGACCCTGTTAAAAATGCCAAGACCCTTCTAGAGCCGTCCAGAACCATTCTAAAGCTCCCCACACCCTTGTAGAGACAACCAGGACCCTTTGAAAGGCCCACAGGCCATTCCAGAGAACCCCAGGTCATTCCAAAGGCCCCACGACCCTTCTAGAGCACCCCGGGACTCTTCAAACTGCCCCCAGAGCATTCTAGAGACACGCAGGACCCTTCTAAAGATGCCAAGACCCTGCTAGAGTGCCCCAGAGATCTTCTAAAGGCCACCAGACCCTTCTAAAGACACCCAGGTCCATTCTAAAGGGCCCCGGGCCATTCCAGAGACCCCCAGGACCATCTAAAGTCCCCCAGAGCCTTCTAGAGAACCCCAGGACTCTTCAAATTGCCCCCAGGGATTTCTAGACAGCCTCAGGACAATTCCAAAGACGCTCTGACCATTCTAGTGACCCCCAGGACCCTGACATTTACGTTAGGGTTAGCTTTGTGGTTAAGATTAATGCTAGGGTTAGTTTAGGTGCTAGGGTTAGGGATAGGATTAGGGTTGGGCTTGAGTTAGGGTTTTGGGAAGGCTAAGGGTTATGGTTATGTTTAGGGCTGGCTGTTAGAGTTAGTGTTAGGGTTAGGGTTAAGATTAGGGTTAAGTTTAGATTTCGGGTTAGGGTTAAATATTCGGGCTAGTGTTAGGGTCCCCAGACCATTCTCGAGCACACAGGACTCTTCTAAAGACCCCCAGACCATTCTAGACAAAGCCAGGACAATTCTAAAGATGCCAAGACCCTTCTAGAGCTCTCCTGAACCATTCTAAAGCCCCCCACACCCTTCCAGAGATACCCAGGACCATTTGAAAGCCCCACAGGCCATTCCAGAGAACCCCAGGACCATCCAAAGGCTCCACGACCCTTCTAGAGCACCCCGGGACTCTTCAAACTGCCAACAGATCATTCTAGAGACCCTCCGGACCCTTCTAAAGATGCCAAGACCATGCTACAGCGCCCCAGAGCCCTTCTAAAGGCCCCCAGACCTTTCTAGAGACACCCAGGTCCATTCTAAAGGGCCCCTGGCCATTCCAGAGATCCCCAGGACCATCTAAAGGACCCCAGAGCCTTCTAAAGAAACCCAAGACTCTTCAAATTGCCCCCAGAGAATTCAAGACAGCCTTAGGACCATTCTAAAGACCACCAGATGTTTCTAGAGAACCCCAGGACCCTGGCACTTACGTTAGGGTTAGCTTTGTGGTTAAGATTAGGGTTAGTGTTGGTTAAGGTTCTAGGGTTAGGGTTAGGATTAGGGTTGGGCTTGTGTTAGGGTTTTGGGAAGGCTAAGTGTTATGGTTTAAATTATGGCTTGATGTTAGATTTAGTGTTAGAGTTAGGCTTAAGATTAGGGTTAAGTTTAAGTTCTGGGTTAGGGTTAGGTATTCGGGCTAGGGTTAGTGTCCCCAGACCCTTCTCGAGCCCACAGGACTCTTCTAAAGGCCCCCAGACCATTCTAGACACAGTCAGGACCCATCTAAAAATGACAAGACCGTTCTAGAGAACTCCAGAACCATTCTAAAGCTCCCCACAACCTTCTAGAGACACCCAGGACCCTTTGAAAGGCCCACAGGCCATTCCAGAGAACCCCAGGACCATCCAAAGGCCCCACGACCCTTCTAGAGCACCCCGGGACTCTTCAAACTGCCCTCAGAGCATTCTAGAGACCCTCCGGACCCTTCTAAAGATGCCAAGACTCTTCTAGAGCGCCCCCGAGCCCTTCTAAAGGCCCCCAGACCATTCTTGGTACACCCAGGTCCATTCTAAAGGTCCCTGGGCCATTCCAGAGACCCCCATGACCATCTAAAGGCCCCCAGAGCCTTCTAGAGAACCTCAGGACTCTTCAAATTGCCCCAGAGAATTCTAGACAGTCTCAGGGCCATTCTAAAGACCCCCTGACCTTTCAGGAGACTCCCAGGACCCTGGCATTTACGTTAGGATTAGCTTTGTGGTTACGATTACGGCTAGGGTTGATTTAGGTGCTAGGAACAGAGTTAGGGTTAGGGTTAGGGTTGGGCTTGTGTTAGGGTTTTGGGAAGGCTAAGGGTTATGGTGATGTTTAGGGCTAGGTGTTAGTGTTAGTGTTAGGGTTAGGCTGAAGATTAGGGTTAAGTTTAGGTTTCGGGTTAGGGTTAGGGATTCGGGCTAGGGTTAGGGTCCCCAGACCCTTCTCGAGCCCACAGGACTCTTCTAAAGGCCCCCAGACCATTCTAGACACAGCCAGGACTCTGCTAAAGATGCCAAGACCCTTCTTGAGCCGTCCAGAACCAGTCTAAAGCCCCCCATACCCTTCTAGAGACACCCAGGACCCTTTGAAAGGCCCACAGGCCATTCCAGAGAACCCCACGACCATCCAAAGGCCCCACGACCCTTCTAGAGCACCCCAGGACTCTTCAAACTACCCCCAGAGCATTCTACAGAACCTCAGGACCCATCTAAAGATGCCAAGACCCTTCTAGAGCACTCCAGAAAGAGTCTAAAGACCCCACACCCTTCTAGAAACACCCAGGACCCTTTGAAAGGACCACAGGCCATTCCAAAGAACCCCAGGACCATCCAAAGTACCCACGACCCTTCTAGAGCACCCCGGGACTTTTCATACTGCCACCAGATCATTCTAGAGACCCTCTGGACCATTCTAAAGATGCCGAGACCATGCTACAGCGCCCCAGAGCCCTTCTAAAGGCCCCCAGACCCTTCTAGAGAACCCCAGGACTCTTCAAATTGCCCCCAGAGTATTCTAGACAGCCTCAGGACCATTCTAAAGACCCCCTGACTTTCTAGAGACCCCCAGGACCCTAGCATTTACTTTAGGGTTAGCTTTGTGGTTAAGATTAGGGCTAGGGTTGGTTTAGGTGCTAGGGTTAGGGTTAGGGTTAGGGTTCGGCTTCAGTTAGGGTTTTGGGAAGGCTAAGGGTTATGGTTATGTTTAGGGCTAGGTGTTAGAGTAGGTGTTAAGGTTAGGCTTCCGATTAGGGTTAAGTTTAGATTTCGGGTTAGGGTTAGGTATTCGGGCTAGGGTTAGGGCCCCGAGACCCTTCTCGAGCCCACAGGACTCTTCTAAATGCCCCCAGACCATTCTAGACACAGCGAGGACCGTTCTAAAGATGTCAAGACCATTCTAGAGCACTCTAGAACCAGTCTAAAGCTCCCCACACCCTTCTAGAGACACCCAGGACCGTTTGAAAGGCCCACAGGCCATTCCAGAGAACCCCACGAATATCCAAAAGCTCCACGACCCTTCTAGAGCACCTCGGGACTCTTCATACTGCCACCAGAGCATTCTACAGACCCCCAGGACATTTCTAAAGATGCCAAGACCATGCTACAGCGCCCCAGAGCCCATCTAAAGGTCCCCAGACCCTTCTAGAGACACACAGGTCCATTCTAAAGGGCCCCAGGCCATTCCAGAGACCCCATGACCATCTAAAGGCCCCCAGAGCCTTCTAGAGAACCCCAGGACTCTTCAAATTGCCCCCAGAGCATTCTAGACAGTCTCAGGACAATTCTAAAGACCCCCTGACCTTTCTAGAGACCCCCAGGACCCTGACATTTACGTTAGGATTAGCTTTGTGGTTAAGATTACGTCTAGGGTTGGTTTAGGTGCTAGGAACAGAGTTAGGGTTAGGGTTGGGCTTGTGTTAGGGTTTTGGGAAGGCTAAGGGTTATGGTGATGTTTAGGGCTGGGTGTTAGAGTTAGTGTTAGGGTTAGGCTTAAGATTAGGGATAAGTTTAGGTTTCGGGTTAGGGTTAGGTATTCGGGCTAGGGTTATGGACCACAGACCCTTCTCGAGACCACAGGACTCTTCTAAAGGCCCCCACACCATTCTAGACACAGCCAGGACCCTTCTAAAGATACCAAGACCCTTCTAGAGCCCTCCAGAACGAGTCTAAAGACCCCACACCCTTCTAGAAACACCCAGGACCCTTTGAAAGGCCCACAGGCCATTCCAAAGAACCCCAGGACCATCCAAAGGCCCCACGACCCTTTTAGAGCACCCCAGGACTCTTCATACTGCCACCAGAGCATTCTAGAAACCCTCAGCACCCTTCTAAAGATGCCAAGACCCTTCTAGAGCACCCCAGAGCCCTTCTAAACTCCCCCAGACCTTTCTAGAGACACCCAGGTCCATTCTAAAGGGCCCCGGGCCATTCCAGAGATCCCCAGGACCATCTAAAGGCCCCCAGAGCCTTCTAGAGAACCCCAGGACTCTTAAAATTGCCCCCAGGAAATTGTAGACAGCCTCAGGACCATTCTAAAGACCCCCTGACCTTTCTAGAGACCCCCAGGACCCTGGCATTTACGTTAGGATTAGCTTTGTGGTTAAGATTAGGTCTAGGGTTTGTTTAGGTGCTAGGGTTAGTGTTAGGGTTAGGGTTGGGCTTGTGTTAGGATTTTGGGAAGGCTACGGGTTATGGTTATGTTTAGGGCTGGGTGTTAGAGTTAGTGTTAGGGATAGGCTTAAGATTAGAGTTAAGTATAGATTTCGGGTTAGGGTTAGGTATTCGGTCTAGGGTTAGGGTCCCCAGACCCTTCTCGAGCCAACAGGACTCTTCTAAAGGCCCCCAGACCATTCTAGACACAGACCGCACGCTTCTAAAGATGACAAGACCCTTCTAGAGCCCTCCAGAACCATTCCAAAGACCCCACACCCTTCTAGAGACACCCAGGACCCTTTGAAAGGTCCACAGGCCATTCCAGAGAACCCCAGGACCATCCAAAGGAACCACGACCCTTCTAGAGCAACACGGGACTCTTCATACTGCCACCAGAGCATTCTAGAGACACGCAGGACCCTTCTAAAGATGCCAAGACCATGCTACAGCGCCCCAGAGCCCTTCTAAAGGCCCCCAGACCCTTCTAGAGACACCCAGGTCCATTCTAAAGGGCCCTGGGCCATTCCAGAGATCCCCAGGACCATCTAAAGGCCCCCAGAGCCTTCTAGAGAACCCCAGGACTCTTCAAATTGCCCCCAGAGAATTCTAGACAGCCTCCGGACCATTCTAAAGACCCCCTGACCGTTCTAGTAACCCCCAGGACCCTGGCACTTACGTTAGGGTTATCTTTGTGGTTAATATTAGGGCTAGGGTTGGTTTAGGTTCTAGGGTTAGGGTTAGGGTTAGGGTTGGGCTTGAGTTAGGGTTTTGGGAAGGCTAAGGGTTATGGTTATGTTTAGGGCTGGGTGTTAGAGTTAGTGTTAAGGTTAGGCTTCCGATTAGGGTTAAGTTTAGATTTCGGGTTAGGGTTAGTTATTCGGGCTAGTTTTAGGGTCCCAAGACCCTTCTCGAGCCCACAGGACTCTTGTAAAGGCACCCACACCATTCTAGACACAGCCAGGACCCTTCTAGAGATACCAAGACCCTTCTAGAGCGACCCAGAGACTTTGTAAAGGCTTCCAGACCCTTCTAGAGACACCCAGGTCCATTCTAAAGGGCCCCGGACCATTCCAGAGACCCCCAGGACAATCTAAAGGCCCTCAGAGCCTTCCAGAGAACCCCAGGACTCTTCAAATTGCACCCAGAGAATTCTAGACAGTCTCAGGACCATTCTAAAGACCCCCTGACCTTTCAGGAGACTCCCAGGGCCCTGGCATTTACGTTAGGATTAGCTTTGTGGTTACGATTACGGCTAGTGTTGGTTTAGGTGCTAGGAACAGAGTTAGGGTTAGGGTTAGGGTTGGGCTTGTGTTAGGGTTTTGGGAAGGCTAAGGGTTATGGTTGTGTTTAGGGCTGGGTGTTAGTGTTAGTGTTAGGGTTAGGCTGAAGATTAGGGTTAAGTTTAGGTTTCGGGTTAGGGTTAGGGATTCGGGCTAGGGTTAGGGTCCCCAGACCCTTCTGGAGCACACAGGACTCTTCTAAAGGCCCCCAGACCATTCTAGACACAGCCAGCACCCTTCTAAAGATGCCAAGACCCTTCTAGAGCACTCCAGAACGAGTCGAAAGACCCCACACCCTTATAGAAACACCCAAAACCCTTTGAAAGGCCCACAGGCCATTCCAGAGAACCACAGGACCATCCAAAGGCCCCACAACCCTTCTAGAGCACCACGGGACTCTTCATACGGCCCCCAGAGCATTCTAGAGACCCTCAGGACCCTTCTAAAGATGCCAAGACCCTTCTAGAGCACCCCAGAGCCCTTCTAAAGGCCCCCAGACCCTCCTAGAGACACCCAGGTCTATTCTAAAGGCCCCAGACCCTTCTAGAGACCCCCAGGACCATCTAATGGCCTTCAGAGCCTTTCCAGAGACCCCCAGGACCATCTAAATCCTTCTAGAGAATCCCAGGACTCTTCCAAGTGCTTCCAGAGTATTCTAGAGATCCTCAGGACCCTTCTAAACCCCCCTGACCCTTCCAGAGACTTACTTCGAGTCACGTTTATCTCCGGTGGTGGTCAGGTTTTCTAGGTAAGTCCTCACTTTAGTGAACCCGTATTGTATGGAACTTATTGATACTCTTGTTGACATCATATCTGAAAGAGTAAAATATTCACTGTAATCTTGAGAAGTTTTTACAAGGATTATTGATACTTAATGGATAAATAAGGTATATGTAGTTAACTTATGTAATTTAAATCAAGCCTAGCCGTTCTACTTACGTAAAAAAAACTTTCATTAAACCACCAACCCAGTTACACTTAGTCTCCCACTCACAGCAGAGAACGTTGCTCTCTCCACTGCGCATGCGGCACCCGGGCTGCAGTACCGCTTTACGGTCACCCGGTGGCAGCAGAGAGCAGCATTCATCGATACAGGCTGCAGTACCGCATTTCGGACACCCGGTGGCAGCAGAGAGCCACATTCATCCATACGGGCTGCAGTACCGCGATTGTGCCACCTGGAGGTAGCAGAGAGACCAGCTGATCGATTCAGGCTGCGCTTCTCTCCATCTATTTTTCATTCTCTGTCCTTCAAATTCCAACACAGTTTCTCATAGCATTCTGCTTCAGAAACTGTCACCTCTGGCCTAGACAGTCTCACACTCTCCTGGGTGGAAAACTGGTTGGATGGAGGGCCCAGAGAGTGGTAGGAAATGGTGTTAAATCCAGCTGGAGGCCAGCGACAAGTGGTGTTCCCCAAGGATCAGTGTTGGGTCCAGCCCTGTTCAATGTCTTTATCAATGACCTGGATGAAGGCATCGAGTGCTCCCTTAGCAAGTTTGAGGATGACACTAAGCTGGGGAAAAGCATGGATCCTCTGCAGGGTTGAGGTGCTCCAAAGGGATCTGAAGAGGCTGCACCACTGGGCAGCGTCATGGAATCATAGAACAACCAGGTTGCAAGAGACCCACTGGATCATCGAGTCCAACTGTTCCTGTCAAACAGTAAACATTGCCCCTCGGCACCTTGTCCATCTGTGCCTTAAACACCTCAAGGGAAGATGAATCAACCCCCTCCCTGGGCAGCCTCTGACACTGCCCAATGACCCTTTCCATGAAAAAGTTTTCCTAATGTCTAGCCTAAATCTCCCCTGGTGGAGCTTGAGGCCACTCCCTCTCGTCCTGTCCCCAGTGACCTGGGAGAAGGGGCCAGCTCCCTCCTCTCCACAACTTACTTTTAGTTAATTATAGAGAGCAATGAGGTCTCCCCTCAGCTTCCTCTTCTCCAGGATAAACACACCCAGCTCTCTCAGCTGTTCCTTATAAGGCCTTTTCTCCAGACCCTTTACTAGCTTTGTTGCTCCTCTCTGAACTTTCTCCGGAGCCTCAAAATCCTTCTTGTGGTGAGGGGCCCAGAAGTGAACACAGGATTCAGGAATCGGTCTCACCATTAGGGTTAAGGGTTAGGGTTAGAGTTAGGGTTAGGGGGTTAGGGTTAGGGGGTTAGGGATAGAGTTAGGGTTAGGGTTGCGGGGTTAGGGATAGAGTTAGGGTTAGGGTTAGAGGATAGGGTTAGGGTTAAGTTTAGGGTTAGGGTTAGGATTAGGGTTTAGGGTTTAGGGTTAGGGTTAGGGTTTAGGATTAGGGGTTAGGGTTAGGGTTAGGGGTTAGGGTTAGGGTTAGGGTTAAGATTAGGGTTAAGTTTAAGTTTCGGGTTAGGGTTAGGTCTTCAGTCTAGGGTTAGGGTCCACAGACCCTTCTCGAGCCCACAGGACTCTTCTAAAGGCCCCCAGACCATTGTAGACTCAGCCAGGACCCTTCTAAAGATGCCAAGACCCTTCTAGAGCCCTCCAGAACCATTCTAAAGCCCCCCACACCCTTCTAGAGACACCCAGGACCCTTTGAAAGGCCCACAGGCCATTCCAGAGAACCCCAGGACCATCCAAAGGCCCCACGACCCTTCTAGAGCACCCCGGGACTCTTCAAACTGCCCGCAGAGCATTCTAGAGACCCTCAGGACCCTTCTAAAGATGCCAAGACCCTTCTAGAGCGCCCAGGAGCCTTTCTAAAGGCCCCCAGACCCTTCTAGAGACACCCAGGTCCATTCTAAAGGGCCCCGGGCCATTCCAGAGTTCCTCAGGACAGTCTAAAGGCCCCCAGAGCCTTCTAGAGAAACCCAGGACTCTTCAAATTTCCCCCAGGGAATTCTAGACAGCCTCAGGACCATTCTAAAGACCCCCTGACCTTTCAGGAGACCCCCCAGGACCCTGGCATTTACGTTAGGGTTAGCTTTGTGGTTAAGATTAGGGCTAGGGTTGGTTTAGGTGCTAGGGTTAGGGTTAGGGTTAGGGTTGGGCTTGTGTTAGGGTTTTGGGAAGGCTAAGGGTTTTGGTTATGTTTAGGGCTGGGTGTTAGACTTAGTGTTAGGGTTAGTCTTAAGATTAGGGTTAAGTTTAGGTTTCGGGTTAGGGTTAGGGATTCGGGCTAGGGTTAGGGTCCCCAGACCCTTCTCGAGCCCACAGGACTCTTGTAAAGGCCCCCAGACCATTCTAGACACAGCCAGGACTCTGCTAAAGATGCCAAGATCCTTCTTGAGCCATCCAGAACCAGTCTAAAGCCCCCCATACCCTTCTAGAGACACCCAGGACCCTTTGAAAGGCCCACAGGCCATTCCAGAGAACCCCACGACCATCCAAAGGCCCCACGACCCTTCTAGAGCACCCCGGGACTCTTCAAACTACCCCCAGAGCATTCTAGAGACCCTCAGGACCCTTCTAAAGATGCCAAGACCCTTCTAGAGCGCCCAGGAGCCCTTCTAAAGGCCCCCAGACCCTTCTAGAGACACCCAGGTCCATTCTAAAGGGCCCCGGGCCATTCCGGAGACCCCCATGACCATCTAAAGGCCCCCAGAGACTTCTAGAGAACCCCAGGATTCTTCAAATTGACCCCAGAGTATTTTAGACAGCCTCTGGACCATTCTAAAACCCCTGACATTTCTAGAGACCCCCAGGACCCTGGCATTTACTTTAGGGTTAGCTTTGTGCTTAGGATTAGGACTAAGTTTGGTATAGGAGCTAGATTTAGGGTTAGGGTTAGGGTTGGGCTTGTGTTAGGGTTTTGGGAAGGCTAAGGGTTTTGGTTATGTTTAGGGCTGGGTGTTAGACTTAGTGTTAGGGTTAGGCTTAAGATTAGGGTTAAGTTTAGATTTCGGGTTAGGGTTAGGTATTCAGGTTAGGGTTAGGGTCCCCAGACCCTTCTCGAACACACATGACTCTTCTAAAGACCCCCACACCATTCTAGACACAGCCAGGACCCTGCTACTGATGCCAAGACCCTTCTAGAGCCCTCCAGAACCAGTCTAAAGACCCCACACCCTTCTAGAGACAACCAGGATTCTTTGAAAGGCCCACAGGCCATTCCTTAGAACTCCAGGACCATCCAAAGGCCCCACGACCCTTCTAGAGCACCCCAGGACTCTTCATACTCTCCCCAGAGCATTCTAGAGACCCTCAGGACCCTTCGAAAGATGCCAAGACCCTTCTAGAGCGCCCCAGAGCCCTTCTAAAGGCCCCCAGACCATTCTAGAGACACCCAGGTCAATCCTAAAGGACACCGGGCCATTCCAGAGACCCCCAGGGCCATCTAAAGGCCCCCAGAGCATTCTAGACAACCCTAGGACTTATCAAATTGCACCCAGAGAATTCTAGAAAGCCTCAGGACCATTCTAAAGACCCCCTGACCTTTCTAGAGACCCCCAGGACCCTGACATTTACGTTAGGTTTAGCTTTGTGGTTAAGATTAGGGCTAGGGTTGGTTTAGGTTCTAGCATTAGGGTTAGGGTTAGGGTTAGGGTTGGGCTTGTGTTAGGGTTTAGAAGGCTAAGGGTTATGGTTATGTTTAGGGCTGGGTGTTAGAGTTAGTGTTAGGGTTAGGCTTAAGATTAGGGTTAAGTTTAGGTTTCGGGTTAGGGTTAGGGATTCGGGCTAGGGTTAGTGTCCCCAGACCCTTCTCGAGCCAACAGGACTCTTCTAAAGGCCCCCAGACCATTCTAGACACAGCCAGGACCCTGCTACTGATGCCAAGACCCTTCTAGAGACCTCTAGAACCATTCTAAAGACCCCCACACCCTTCTAGAGACACCCAGGACCCTTTGAAAGGCCCACAGGCCATTCCAGAGAACCCCAGGACCATCCAAAGGCCCCACGACCCTTCTAGAGCACCCCGGGACTCTTCAAACTGCCCCCAGAGCATTCTAGAGACACTCGGGACCCTTCTGAACATGCCAAGACCCTGCTAGAACACCCCAGAACCATTCTAAAGGCCCCCAGACCCTTCTAGAGACACCCAGGTCCATTCTAAAGGGCCCCGGGCCATTCCAGAGACCCCCATGACCATCTAAAGGCCCCCAGAGCCTTCTAGAGAACTCCAGGACTCTTCAAATTGCCCCCAGAGAATTCTAGACAGCCTCAGGACAATTCTAAAGAACCCCTGACCTTTCTAGAGACCCCCAGGACCATGGCATTTACGTTAGGATTAGCTTTGTGGATAAGATTAGGGCTAGGGTTGGTTTAGGTGCTAGGGTTAGGGTTAGGGTTAGGGTTGGGCTTGTGTTAGGGTTTTGGGAAGGCTAAGGCTTATGGTTATGCTTAGGGCTGGGTGTTAGAGTTAGTGTTAGGGTTAGGCTTCCCATTAGGGTTAAGTATAGATTTCGGGTTAGGGTTAGGTATTCGGTCTAGGGTTAGGGTCCCCAGACCCTTCTCGAGCCAACAGGACTCTTCTAAAGGCCCCCAGACCATTCTAGACACAGCCAGGACCCTTCTAAAGATGCCAAGACCCTTCTAGAGCCCTCCAGAACAAGTCTAAAGACCCCACACCCTCCTAGAAACACCCAGGACCCTTTGAAAGGCCCACAGGCCATTCCAGAGAACCCCAGGACCATCCAAAGGCCCCACGACCCTTCTAGAGGAACACGGGACTCTTCAAACTGCCCGCAGAGCATTCTAGAGACCCTCAGGACCCTTCTAAAGATGCCAAGACCCTTCTAGAGCGCCCAGGAGCCCTTCTAAAGGCCCCCAGACCCTTCTAGAGACACCCAGGTCCATTCTAAAGGGCCCCGGGCCATTCCAGAGACCCTCAGGACAATCTAAAGGCCCCCAGAGCCTTCTAGAGAAACCCAGGACTCTTCAAATTGCCCCCAGGGAATTCTAGACAGCCTCAGGACCATTCTAAAGACCCCCTGACCTTTCAGGAGACCCCCCAGGACCCTGGCATTTACGTTAGGGTTAGCTTTGTGGTTAAGATTAGGGCTAGGGTTGGTTTAGGTGCTAGGGTTAGGGTTAGGGTTAGGGTTGGGCTTGTGTTAGGGTTTTGGGAAGGCTAAGGGTTTTGGTTATGTTTAGGGCTGGGTGTTAGACTTAGTGTTAGGGTTAGGCTTAAGATTAGGGTTAAGTTTAGGTTTCGGGTTAGGGTTAGGGATTCGGGCTAGGGTTAGGGTCCCCAGACCCTTCTCGAGCCAACAGGACTCTTCTAAAGGCCCCCAGACCATTCTAGACACAGCCAGGACTCTGCTAAAGATGCCAAGACCCTTCTTGAGCCGTCCAGAACCAGTCTAAAGCCCCCCATACCCTTCTAGAGACACCCAGGACCCTTTGAAAGGCCCACAGGCCATTCCAGAGAACCCCACGACCATCCAAAGGCCCCACGACCCTTCTAGAGCACCCCGGGACTCTTCAAACTACCCCCAGAGCATTCTAGAGACCCTCAGGACCCTTCTAAAGATGCCAAGACCCTTCTAGAGCGCCCAGGAGCCCTTCTAAAGGCCCCCAGACCCTTCTAGAGACACCCAGGTCCATTCTAAAGGGCCCCGGGCCATTCCGGAGACCCCCATGACCATCTAAAGGCCCCCAGAGACTTCTAGAGAACCCCAGGATTCTTCAAATTGACCCCAGAGTATTTTAGACAGCCTCTGGACCATTCTAAAACCCCTGACATTTCTAGAGACCCCCAGGACCCTGGCATTTACTTTAGGGTTAGCTTTGTGCTTAGGATTAGGACTAAGTTTGGTATAGGAGCTAGATTTAGGGTTAGGGTTAGGGTTGGGCTTGTGTTAGGGTTTTGGGAAGGCTAAGGGTTTTGGTTATGTTTAGGGCTGGGTGTTAGACTTAGTGTTAGGGTTAGGCTTAAGATTAGGGTTAAGTTTAGATTTCGGGTTAGGGTTAGGTATTCAGGTTAGGGTTAGGGTCCCCAGACCCTTCTCGAACACACATGACTCTTCTAAAGACCCCCACACCATTCTAGACACAGCCAGGACCCTGCTACTGATGCCAAGACCCTTCTAGAGCCCTCCAGAACCAGTCTAAAGACCCCACACCCTTCTAGAGACAACCAGGATTCTTTGAAAGGCCCACAGGCCATTCCTTAGAACTCCAGGACCATCCAAAGGCCCCACGACCCTTCTAGAGCACCCCAGGACTCTTCATACTCTCCCCAGAGCATTCTAGAGACCCTCAGGACCCTTCGAAAGATGCCAAGACCCTTCTAGAGCGCCCCAGAGCCCTTCTAAAGGCCCCCAGACCATTCTAGAGACACCCAGGTCAATCCTAAAGGACACCGGGCCATTCCAGAGACCCCCAGGGCCATCTAAAGGCCCCCAGAGCATTCTAGACAACCCTAGGAGTTATCAAATTGCACCCAGAGAATTCTAGAAAGCCTCAGGACCATTCTGAAGACCCCCTGACCTTTCTAGAGACCCCCAGGACCCTGACATTTACGTTAGGTTTAGCTTTGTGGTTAAGATTAGGGCTAGGGTTGGTTTAGGTTCTAGCATTAGGGTTAGGGTTAGGGTTAGGGTTGGGCTTGTGTTAGGGTTTAGAAGGCTAAGGGTTATGGTTATGTTTAGGGCTGGGTGTTAGAGTTAGTGTTAGGGTTAGGCTTAAGATTAGGGTTAAGTTTAGGTTTCGGGTTAGGGTTAGGGATTCGGGCTAGGGTTAGTGTCCCCAGACCCTTCTCGAGCCAACAGGACTCTTCTAAAGGCCCCCAGACCATTCTAGACACAGCCAGGACCCTGCTACTGATGCCAAGACCCTTCTAGAGACCTCTAGAACCATTCTAAAGACCCCCACACCCTTCTAGAGACACCCAGGACCCTTTGAAAGGCCCACAGGCCATTCCAGAGAACCCCAGGACCATCCAAAGGCCCCACGACCCTTCTAGAGCACCCCGGGACTCTTCAAACTGCCCCCAGAGCATTCTAGAGACACTCGGGACCCTTCTGAACATGCCAAGACCCTGCTAGAACACCCCAGAACCATTCTAAAGGCCCCCAGACCCTTCTAGAGACACCCAGGTCCATTCTAAAGGGCCCCGGGCCATTCCAGAGACCCCCATGACCATCTAAAGGCCCCCAGAGCCTTCTAGAGAACTCCAGGACTCTTCAAATTGCCCCCAGAGAATTCTAGACAGCCTCAGGACAATTCTAAAGAACCCCTGACCTTTCTAGAGACCCCCAGGACCATGGCATTTACGTTAGGATTAGCTTTGTGGATAAGATTAGGGCTAGGGTTGGTTTAGGTGCTAGGGTTAGGGTTAGGGTTAGGGTTGGGCTTGTGTTAGGGTTTTGGGAAGGCTAAGGCTTATGGTTATGCTTAGGGCTGGGTGTTAGAGTTAGTGTTAGGGTTAGGCTTCCCATTAGGGTTAAGTATAGATTTCGGGTTAGGGTTAGGTATTCGGTCTAGGGTTAGGGTCCCCAGACCCTTCTCGAGCCAACAGGACTCTTCTAAAGGCCCCCAGACCATTCTAGACACAGCCAGGACCCTTCTAAAGATGCCAAGACCCTTCTAGAGCCCTCCAGAACAAGTCTAAAGACCCCACACCCTCCTAGAAACACCCAGGACCCTTTGAAAGGCCCACAGGCCATTCCAGAGAACCCCAGGACCATCCAAAGGCCCCACGACCCTTCTAGAGGAACACGGGACTCTTCAAACTGCCCGCAGAGCATTCTAGAGACCCTCAGGACCCTTCTAAAGATGCCAAGACCCTTCTAGAGCGCCCAGGAGCCCTTCTAAAGGCCCCCAGACCCTTCTAGAGACACCCAGGTCCATTCTAAAGGGCCCCGGGCCATTCCAGAGACCCTCAGGACAATCTAAAGGCCCCCAGAGCCTTCTAGAGAAACCCAGGACTCTTCAAATTGCCCCCAGGGAATTCTAGACAGCCTCAGGACCATTCTAAAGACCCCCTGACCTTTCAGGAGACCCCCCAGGACCCTGGCATTTACGTTAGGGTTAGCTTTGTGGTTAAGATTAGGGCTAGGGTTGGTTTAGGTGCTAGGGTTAGGGTTAGGGTTAGGGTTGGGCTTGTGTTAGGGTTTTGGGAAGGCTAAGGGTTTTGGTTATGTTTAGGGCTGGGTGTTAGACTTAGTGTTAGGGTTAGTCTTAAGATTAGGGTTAAGTTTAGATTTCGGGTTAGGGTTAGGTATTCAGGTTAGGGTTAGGGTCCCCAGACCCTTCTCGAACACACATGACTCTTCTAAAGACCCCCACACCATTCTAGACACAGCCAGGACCCTGCTACTGATGCCAAGACCCTTCTAGAGCCCTCCAGAACCAGTCTAAAGACCCCACACCCTTCTAGAGACAACCAGGATTCTTTGAAAGGCCCACAGGCCATTCCTTAGAACTCCAGGACCATCCAAAGGCCCCACGACCCTTCTAGAGCACCCCAGGACTCTTCATACTCTCCCCAGAGCATTCTAGAGACCCTCAGGACCCTTCGAAAGATGCCAAGACCCTTCTAGAGCGCCCCAGAGCCCTTCTAAAGGCCCCCAGACCATTCTAGAGACACCCAGGTCAATCCTAAAGGACACCGGGCCATTCCAGAGACCCCCAGGGCCATCTAAAGGCCCCCAGAGCATTCTAGACAACCCTAGGAGTTATCAAATTGCACCCAGAGAATTCTAGAAAGCCTCAGGACCATTCTAAAGACCCCCTGACCTTTCTAGAGACCCCCAGGACCCTGACATTTACGTTAGGTTTAGCTTTGTGGTTAAGATTAGGGCTAGGGTTGGTTTAGGTTCTAGCATTAGGGTTAGGGTTAGGGTTAGGGTTGGGCTTGTGTTAGGGTTTAGAAGGCTAAGGGTTATGGTTATGTTTAGGGCTGGGTGTTAGAGTTAGTGTTAGGGTTAGGCTTAAGATTAGGGTTAAGTTTAGGTTTCGGGTTAGGGTTAGGGATTCGGGCTAGGGTTAGTGTCCCCAGACCCTTCTCGAGCCAACAGGACTCTTCTAAAGGCCCCCAGACCATTCTAGACACAGCCAGGACCCTGCTACTGATGCCAAGACCCTTCTAGAGACCTCTAGAACCATTCTAAAGACCCCCACACCCTTCTAGAGACACCCAGGACCCTTTGAAAGGCCCACAGGCCATTCCAGAGAACCCCAGGACCATCCAAAGGCCCCACGACCCTTCTAGAGCACCCCGGGACTCTTCAAACTGCCCCCAGAGCATTCTAGAGACACTCGGGACCCTTCTGAACATGCCAAGACCCTGCTAGAACACCCCAGAACCATTCTAAAGGCCCCCAGACCCTTCTAGAGACACCCAGGTCCATTCTAAAGGGCCCCGGGCCATTCCAGAGACCCCCATGACCATCTAAAGGCCCCCAGAGCCTTCTAGAGAACTCCAGGACTCTTCAAATTGCCCCCAGAGAATTCTAGACAGCCTCAGGACAATTCTAAAGAACCCCTGACCTTTCTAGAGACCCCCAGGACCATGGCATTTACGTTAGGATTAGCTTTGTGGATAAGATTAGGGCTAGGGTTGGTTTAGGTGCTAGGGTTAGGGTTAGGGTTAGGGTTGGGCTTGTGTTAGGGTTTTGGGAAGGCTAAGGCTTATGGTTATGCTTAGGGCTGGGTGTTAGAGTTAGTGTTAGGGTTAGGCTTCCCATTAGGGTTAAGTATAGATTTCGGGTTAGGGTTAGGTATTCGGTCTAGGGTTAGGGTCCCCAGACCCTTCTCGAGCCAACAGGACTCTTCTAAAGGCCCCCAGACCATTCTAGACACAGCCAGCACCCTTCTAAAGATGCCAAGACCCTTCTAGAGCCCTCCAGAACAAGTCTAAAGACCCCACACCCTCCTAGAAACACCCAGGACCCTTTGAAAGGCCCACAGGCCATTCCAGAGAACCCCAGGACAATCCAAAGGCCCCACGACCCTTCTAGAGCACCCCGGGACTCTTCAAACAACCCCCAGAGCATTCTAGAGGCCCTCTGGACCCTTCTAAAGATGCCATGGCCCTTCTAGAGCGCCCCAGAGCCCTTCTAAAGGCCCCCAGACCCTTCTAGAGACCCCCAGGACCATCTAATGGCCCCCAGAGCCTTTCCAGAGACCCCCAGGACCATCTAAATCCTTCTAGAGAATCCCAGGACTCTTCCAAGTGCTTCCAGAGTATTCTAGAGATCCTCAGGACCCTTCTAAACCCCCCTGACCCTTCCAGAGACTTACTTCGAGTCACGTTTATCTCCGGTGGTGGTCAGGTTTTCTAGGTAAGTCCTCACTTTAGTGAACCCGTATTGTATGGAACTTATTGATACTCTTGTTGACATCATATCTGAAAGAGTAAAATATTCACTGTAATCTTGAGAAGTTTTTACAAGGATTATTGATACTTAATGGATAAATAAGGTATATGTAGTTAACTTATGTAATTTAAATCAAGCCTAGCCGTTCTACTTACGTAAAAAAAACTTTCATTAAACCACCAACCCAGTTACACTTAGTCTCCCACTCACAGCAGAGAACGTTGCTCTCTCCACTGCGCATGCGGCACCCGGGCTGCAGTACCGCTTTACGGTCACCCGGTGGCAGCAGAGAGCAGCATTCATCGATACAGGCTGCAGTACCGCATTTCGGACACCCGGTGGCAGCAGAGAGCCACATTCATCCATACGGGCTGCAGTACCGCGATTGTGCCACCTGGAGGTAGCAGAGAGACCAGCTGATCGATTCAGGCTGCGCTTCTCTCCATCTATTTTTCATTCTCTGTCCTTCAAATTCCAACACAGTTTCTCATAGCATTCTGCTTCAGAAACTGTCACCTCTGGCCTAGACAGTCTCACACTCTCCTGGGTGGAAAACTGGTTGGATGGAGGGCCCAGAGAGTGGTAGGAAATGGTGTTAAATCCAGCTGGAGGCCAGTGACAAGTGGTGTTCCCCAAGGATCAGTGTTGGGTCCAGCCCTGTTCAATGTCTTTATCAATGACCTGGATGAAGGCATCGAGTGCTCCCTTAGCAAGTTTGAGGATGACACTAAGCTGGGGAAAAGCATGGATCCTCTGCAGGGTTGAGGTGCTCCAAAGGGATCTGAAGAGGCTGCACCACTGGGCAGCGTCATGGAATCATAGAACAACCAGGTTGCAAGAGACCCACTGGATCATCGAGTCCAACTGTTCCTGTCAAACAGTAAACATTGCCCCTCGGCACCTTGTCCATCTGTGCCTTAAACACCTCCAGGGAAGATGAATCAACCCCCTCCCTGGGCAGCCTCTGACACTGCCCAATGACCCTTTCCATGAAAAAGTTTTCCTAATGTCTAGCCTAAATCTCCCCTGGTGGAGCTTGAGGCCACTCCCTCTCGTCCTGTCCCCAGTGACCTGGGAGAAGGGGCCAGCTCCCTCCTCTCCACAACTTACTTTTAGTTAATTATAGAGAGCAATGAGGTCTCCCCTCAGCTTCCTCTTCTCCAGGATAAACACCCCCAGCTCTCTCAGCTGTTCCTTATAAGGCCTTTTCTCCAGACCCTTTACTAGTTTTGTTGCTCTTCTCTGAACTTTCTCCGGAGCCTCAAAATCCTTCTTGTGGTGAGGGGCCCAGAAGTGAACACAGGATTCAGGAATCGGTCTCACCATTAGGGTTAAGGGTTAGGGTTAGAGTTAGGGTTAGGGGGTTAGGGTTAGGGGGTTAGGGATAGAGTTAGGGTTAGGGTTGCGGGGTTAGGGATAGAGTTAGGGTTAGGGTTAGAGGATAGGGTTAGGGTTAAGTTTAGGGTTAGGGTTAGGATTAGGGTTTAGGGTTTAGGGTTAGGGTTAGGGTTTAGGATTAGGGGTTAGGGTTAGGGTTAGGGGTTAGGGTTAGGGTTAGGGTTAAGATTAGGGTTAAGTTTAAGTTTCGGGTTAGGGTTAGGGTTAGAGTTTAGGGTTAGGGTTAGGGTTAGGGTTAAGATTAGGGTTAAGTTTAAGTTTCGGGTTAGGGTTAGGTCTTCGGTCTAGGGTTAGGGTCCACAGACCCTTCTCGAGCCCACAGGACTCTTCTAAAGGCCCCCAGACCATTGTAGACTCAGCCAGGACCCTTCTAAAGATGCCAAGACCCTTCTAGAGCCCTCCAGAACCATTCTAAAGCCCCCCACACCCTTCTAGAGACACCCAGGACCCTTTGAAAGGCCCACAGGCCATTCCAGAGAACCCCAGGACCATCCAAAGGCCCCACGACCCTTCTAGAGCAACACGGGACTCTTCAAACTGCCCGCAGAGCATTCTAGAGACCCTCAGGACCCTTCTAAAGATGCCAAGACCCTTCTAGAGCGCCCAGGAGCCCTTCTAAAGGCCCCCAGACCCTTCTAGAGACACCCAGGTCCATTCTAAAGGGCCCCGGGCCATTCCAGAGATCCTCAGGACAATATAAAGGCCCCCAGAGACTTCTAGAGAAACCCAGGACTCTTCAAATTGCCCCCAGAGAATTCTAGACAGCCTCAGGACCATTCTAAAGACCCCCTGACCTTTCTAGAGACCCCCCAGGACCCTGGCATTTACGTTAGGGTTAGCTTTGTGGTTAAGATTAGGGCTAGGGTTGGTTTAGGTGCTTGGGTTAGGGTTAGGGTTAGGGTTAGGGTTAGGGTTGGGCTTGTGTTAGGGTTTTGGGAAGGCTAAGGGTTTTGGTTATGTTTAGGGCTGGGTGTTAGACTTAGTGTTAGGGTTAGGCTTAAGATTAGGGTTAAGTTTAGGTTTCGGGTTAGGGTTAGGGATTCGGGCTAGGGTTAGGGTCCCCAGACCCTTCTCGAGCCCACAGGACTCTTGTAAAGGCCCCCAGACCATTCTAGACACAGCCAGGACTCTTCTAAAGATGCCAAGATCCTTCTTGAGCCGTCCAGAACCAGTCTAAAGCCCCCCATACCCTTCTAGAGACACCCAGGACCCTTTGAAAGGCCCACAGGCCATTCCAGAGAACCCCAGGACCATCCAAAGGCCCCACGACCCTTCTAGAGCACCCCGGGACTCTTCAAACTACCCCCAGAGCATTCTAGAGACCCTCAGGACCCTTCTAAAGATGCCAAGACCCTTCTAGAGCGCCCAGGAGCCCTTCTAAAGGCCCCCAGACCCTTCTAGAGACACCCAGGTCCATTCTAAAGGGCCCCGGGCCATTCCGGAGACCCCCATGACCATCTAAAGGCCCCCAGAGACTTCTAGAGAACCCCAGGATTCTTCAAATTGACCCCAGAGTATTTTAGACAGCCTCTGGACCATTCTAAAACCCCTGACATTTCTAGAGACCCCCAGGACCCTGGCATTTACTTTAGGGTTAGCTTTGTGCTTAGGATTAGGACTAAGTTTGGTATAGGAGCTAGATTTAGGGTTAGGGTTAGGGTTGGGCTTGTGTTAGGGTTTTGGGAAGGCTAAGGGTTTTGGTTATGTTTAGGGCTGGGTGTTAGACTTAGTGTTAGGGTTAGGCTTAAGATTAGGGTTAAGTTTAGATTTCGGGTTAGGGTTAGGTATTCAGGTTAGGGTTAGGGTCCCCAGACCCTTCTCGAACCCACAGGACTCTTCTAAAGACCCCCACACCATTCTAGACACAGCCAGGACCCTGCTAAAGATGCCAAGACCCTTCTAGAGCCCTCCAGAACCAGTCTAAAGACCCCACACCCTTCTAGAGACAACCAGGATTCTTTGAAAGGCCCACAGGCCATTCCTTAGAACTCCAGGACCATCCAAAGGCCCCACGACCCTTCTAGAGCACCCCAGGACTCTTCATACTCTCCCCAGAGCATTCTAGAGACCCTCAGGACCCTTCGAAAGATGCCAAGACCCTTCTAGAGCGCCCCAGAGCCCTTCTAAAGGCCCCCAGACCATTCTAGAGACACCCAGGTCAATCCTAAAGGACACCGGGCCATTCCAGAGACCCCCAGGGCCATCTAAAGGCCCCCAGAGCATTCTAGACAACCCTAGGACTTATCAAATTGCACCCAGAGAATTCTAGAAAGCCTCAGGACCATTCTAAAGACCCCCTGACCTTTCTAGAGACCCCCAGGACCCTGACATTTACGTTAGGTTTAGCTTTGTGGTTAAGATTAGGGCTAGGGTTGGTTTAGGTTCTAGCATTAGGGTTAGGGTTAGGGTTAGGGTTGGGCTTGTGTTATGGTTTAGAGGGCTAAGGGTTATGGTTATGTTTAAGGCTGGGTGTTAGAGTTAGTGTTAGGGTTAGGCTTAAGATTAGGATTAAGTTTAGGTTTCGGGTTAGGGTTAGGTATTCGGTCTAGGGTTAGTGTCCCCAGACCCTTCTCGAGCCAACAGGACTCTTCTAAAGGCCCCCAGACCATTCTAGACACAGCCAGGACCCTGCTACTGATGCCAAGACCCTTCTAGAGACCTCTAGAACCATTCTAAAGACCCCCACACCCTTCTAGAGACACCCAGGACCCTTTGAAAGGCCCACAGGCCATTCCAGAGAACCCCAGGACCATCCAAAGGCCCCACGACCCTTCTAGAGCACCCCGGGACTCTTCAAACTGCCCCCAGAGCATTCTAGAGACACTCGGGACCCTTCTGAACATGCCAAGACCCTGCTAGAACACCCCAGAACCATTCTAAAGGCCCCCAGACCCTTCTAGAGACACCCAGGTCCATTCTAAAGGGCCCCGGGCCATTCCAGAGACCCCCATGACCATCTAAAGGCCCCCAGAGCCTTCTAGAGAACTCCAGGACTCTTCAAATTGCCCCCAGAGAATTCTAGACAGCCTCAGGACAATTCTAAAGACCCTCTGACCTTTCTAGAGACCCCCAGGACCATGGCATTTACGTTAGGATTAGCTTTGTGGATAAGATTAGGGCTAGGGTTGGTTTAGGTGCTAGGGTTAGGGTTAGGGTTAGGGTTGGGCTTGTGTTAGGGTTTTGGGAAGGCTAAGGCTTATGGTTATGCTTAGGGCTGGGTGTTAGAGTTAGTGTTAGGGTTAGGCTTCCCATTAGGGTTAAGTATAGATTTCGGGTTAGGGTTAGGTATTCGGTCTAGGGTTAGGGTCCCCAGACCCTTCTCGAGCCAACAGGACTCTTCTAAAGGCCCCCAGACCATTCTAGACACAGCCAGCACCCTTCTAAAGATGCCAAGACCCTTCTAGAGCCCTCCAGAACAAGTCTAAAGACCCCACACCCTCCTAGAAACACCCAGGACCCTTTGAAAGGCCCACAGGCCATTCCAGAGAACCCCAGGACCATCCAAAGGCCCCACGACCCTTCTAGAGCACCCCGGGACTCTTCAAACAACCCCCAGAGCATTCTAGAGGCCCTCTGGACCCTTCTAAAGATGCCATGGCCCTTCTAGAGCGCCCCAGAGCCCTTCTAAAGGCCCCCAGACCCTTCTAGAGACCCCCAGGACCATCTCATGGCCCCCAGAGCCTTTCCAGAGACCCCCAGGACCATCTAAATCCTTCTAGAGAATCCCAGGACTCTTCCAAGTGCTTCCAGAGTATTCTAGAGATCCTCAGGACCCTTCTAAACCCCCCTGACCCTTCCAGAGACTTACTTCGAGTCACGTTTATCTCCGGTGGTGGTCAGGTTTTCTAGGTAAGTCCTCACTTTAGTGAACCCGTATTGTATGGAACTTATTGATACTCTTGGTGACATCATATCTTAAAGAGTAAAATATTCACTGTAATCTTGAGAAGTTTTTACAAGGATTATTGATACTTAATGGATAAATAAGGTATATGTAGTTAACTTATGTAATTTAAATCAAGCCTAGCCGTTCTACTTACGTAAAAAAAACTTTCATTAAACCACCAACCCAGTTACACTTAGTCTCCCACTCACAGCAGAGAACGTTGCTCTCTCCACTGCGCATGCGGCACCCGGGCTGCAGTACCGCTTTACGGTCACCCGGTGGCAGCAGAGAGCAGCATTCATCGATACAGGCTGCAGTACCGCATTTCGGACACCCGGTGGCAGCAGAGAGCCACATTCATCGATACGGGCTGCAGTACCGCGATTGTGCCACCTGGAGGTAGCAGAGAGACCAGCTGATCGATTCAGGCTGCGCTTCTCTCCATCTATTTTTCATTCTCTGTCCTTCAAATTCCAACACAGTTTCTCATAGCATTCTGCTTCAGAAACTGTCACCTCTGGCCTAGACAGTCTCACACTCTCTTGGGTGGAAAACTGGTTGGATGGAGGGCCCAGAGAGTGGTAGGAAATGGTGTTAAATCCAGCTGGAGGCCAGCGACAAGTGGTGTTCCCCAAGGATCAGTGTTGGGTCCAGCCCTGTTCAATGTCTTTATCAATGACCTGGATGAAGGCATCGAGTGCTCCCTTAGCAAGTTTGAGGATGACACTAAGCTGGGGAAAAGCATGGATCCTCTGCAGGGTTGAGGTGCTCCAAAGGGATCTGAAGAGGCTGCACCACTGGGCAGCGTCATGGAATCATAGAACAACCAGGTTGCAAGAGACCCACTGGATCATCGAGTCCAACTGTTCCTGTCAAACAGTAAACATTGCCCCTCGGCACCTTGTCCATCTGTGCCTTAAACACCTCAAGGGAAGATGAATCAACCCCCTCCCTGGGCAGCCTCTGACACTGCCCAATGACCCTTTCCATGAAAAAGTTTTCCTAATGTCTAGCCTAAATCTCCCCTGGTGGAGCTTGAGGCCACTCCCTCTCGTCCTGTCCCCAGTGACTGGGGAGAAGGGGCCAGCTCCCTCCTCTCCACAACATACTTTTAGTTAATTATAGAGAGCAATGAGGTCTCCCCTCAGCTTCCTCTTCTCCAGGATAAACACACCCAGCTCTCTCAGCTGTTCCTTATAAGGCCTTTTCTCCAGACCCTTTACTAGATTTGTTGCTCCTCTCTGAACTTTCTCCGGAGCCTCAAAATCCTTCTTGTGGTGAGGGGCCCAGAAGTGAACACAGGATTCAGGAATCGGTCTCACCATTAGGGTTAAGGGTTAGGGTTAGAGTTAGGGTTAGGGGGTTAGGGTTAGGGGGTTAGGGATAGAGTTAGGGTTAGGGTTGCGGGGTTAGGGATAGAGTTAGGGTTAGGGTTAGAGGATAGGGTTAGGGTTAAGTTTAGGGTTAGGGTTAGGGTTAGGGTTTAGGATTAGGGGTTAGGGTTAGGGTTAGGGTTAGGGGTTAGGGTTAGGGTTAGGGTTAAGATTAGGGTTAAGTTTAAGTTTCGGGTTAGGGTTAGGGTTAGGGGTTAGGGTTAGGGTTAAGATTAGGGTTAAGTTTAAGTTTCGGGTTAGGGTTAGGTCTTCGGTCTAGGGTTAGGGTCCACAGACCCTTCTCGAGCCAACAGGACTCTTGTAAAGGCCCCCAGACCATTGTAGACTCAGCCAGGACCCTTCTAAAGATGCCAAGACCCTTCTAGAGCCCTCCAGAACCATTCTAAAGCCCCCCACACCCTTCTAGAGACACCCAGGACCCTTTGAAAGGCCCACAGGCCATTCCAGAGAACCCCAGGACCATCCAAAGGCCCCACGACCCTTCTAGAGCAACACGGGACTCTTCAAACTGCCCGCAGAGCATTCTAGAGGCCCTCAGGACCCTTCTAAAGATGCCAAGACCCTTCTAGAGCGCCCAGGAGCCCTTCTAAAGGCCCCCAGACCCTTCTAGAGACACCCAGGTCCATTCTAAAGGGCCCCGGGCCATTCCAGAGATCCTCAGGACAATATAAAGGCCCCCAGAGACTTCTGGAGAAACCCAGGACTCTTCAAATTGCCCCCAGAGAATTCTAGACAGCCTCAGGACCATTCTAAAGACCCCCTGACATTTCAGGAGACCCCCCAGGACCCTGGCATTTACGTTAGGGTTAGCTTTGTGGTTAAGATTAGGGCTAGGGTTGGTTTAGGTGCTAGGGTTAGGGTTAGGGTTAGGGTTAGGGTTAGGGTTGGGCTTGTGTTAGGGTTTTGGGAAGGCTAAGGGTTTTGGTTATGTTTAGGGCTGGGTGTTAGACTTAGTGTTAGGGTTAGGCTTAAGATTAGGGTTAAGTTTAGGTTTCGGGTTAGGGTTAGGGATTCGGGCTAGGGTTAGGGTCCCCAGACCCTTCTCGAGCCCACAGGACTCTTGTAAAGGCCCCCAGACCATTCTAGACACAGCCAGGACTCTGCTAAAGATGCCAAGACCCTTCTTGAGCCGTCCAGAACCAGTCTAAAGCCCCCCATACCCTTCTAGAGACACCCAGGACCCTTTGAAAGGCCCACAGGCCATTCCAGAGAACCCCACGACCATCCAAAGGCCCCACGACCCTTCTAGAGCACCCCGGGACTCTTCAAACTACCCCCAGAGCATTCTAGAGACCCTCAGGACCCTTCTAAAGATGCCAAGACCCTTCTAGAGCGCCCAGGAGCCCTTCTAAAGGCCCCCAGACCCTTCTAGAGACACCCAGGTCCATTCTAAAGGGCCCCGGGCCATTCCGGAGACCCCCATGACCATCTAAAGGCCCCCAGAGACTTCTAGAGAACCCCAGGATTCTTCAAATTGACCCCAGAGTATTTTAGACAGCCTCTGGACCATTCTAAAACCCCTGACATTTCTAGAGACCCCCAGGACCCTGGCATTTACGTTAGGGTTAGCTTTGTGCTTAGGATTAGGACTAAGTTTGGTATAGGAGCTAGATTTAGGGTTAGGGTTAGGGTTGGGCTTGTGTTAGGGTTTTGGGAAGGCTAAGGGTTTTGGTTATGTTTAGGGCTGGGTGTTAGACTTAGTGTTAGGGTTAGGCTTAAGATTAGGGTTAAGTTTAGATTTCGGGTTAGGGTTAGGTATTCAGGTTAGGGTTAGGGTCCCCAGACCCTTCTCGAACCCACAGGACTCTTCTAAAGACCCCCACACCATTCTAGACAGAGCCAGGACCCTGCTAAAGATGCCAAGACCCTTCTAGAGCCCTCCAGAACCAGTCTAAAGACCCCACACCCTTCTAGAGACAACCAGGATTCTTTGAAAGGCCCACAGGCCATTCCAGAGAACTCCAGGACCATCCAAAGGCCCCACGACCCTTCTAGAGCACCCCAGGACTCTTCATACTCTCCCCAGAGCATTCTAGAGACCCTCAGGACCCTTCGAAAGATGCCAAGACCCTTCTAGAGCGCCCCAGAGCCCTTCTAAAGGCCCCCAGACCATTCTAGAGACACCCAGGTCAATCCTAAAGGACACCGGGCCATTCCAGAGACCCCCAGGGCCATCTAAAGGCCCCCAGAGCATTCTAGACAACCCTAGGACTTATCAAATTGCACCCAGAGAATTCTAGGAAGCCTCAGGACCATTCTAAAGACCCCCTGACCTTTCTAGAGACCCCCAGGACCCTGGCATTTACGTTAGGTTTAGCTTTGTGGTTAAGATTAGGGCTCGGGTTGGTTTAGGTTCTAGCATTAGGGTTAGGGTTAGGGTTAGGGTTGGGCTTGTGTTAGGGTTTAGAAGGCTAAGGGTTATGGTTATGTTTAGGGCTGGGTGTTAGACTTAGTGTTAGGGTTAGGCTTAAGATTAGGGTTAAGTTTAGGTTTCGAGTTAGGGTTAGGGATTCGGTCTAGGGTTAGTGTCCCCAGACCCTTCTCGAGCCAACAGGACTCTTCTAAAGGCCCCCACACCATTCTAGACACAGCCAGGACCCTGCTACTGATGCCGAGACCCTTCTAGAGACCTCTAGAACCATTCTAAAAACCCCCACACCCTTCTAGAGACACCCAGGACCCTTTGAAAGGCCCACAGGCCATTCCAGAGAACCCCAGGACCATCCAAAGGCCCCACGACCCTTCTAGAGCACCCCGGGACTCTTCAAACTGCCCCCAGAGCATTCTAGAGACACTCGGGACCCTTCTGAACATGCCAAGACCCTGCTAGAACACCCCAGAACCATTCTAAAGGCCCCCAGACCCTTCTAGAGACACCCAGGTCCATTCTAAAGGGCCCCGGGCCATTCCAGAGACCCCCATGACCATCTAAAGGCCCCCAGAGCCTTCTAGAGAACTCCAGGACTCTTCAAATTGCCCCCAGAGAATTCTAGACAGCCTCAGGACAATTCTAAAGAACCCCTGACCTTTCTAGAGACCCCCAGGACCATGGCATTTACGTTAGGATTAGCTTTGTGGATAAGATTAGGGCTAGGGTTGGTTTAGGTGCTAGGGTTAGGGTTAGGGTTAGGGTTGGGCTTGTGTTAGGGTTTTGGGAAGGCTAAGGCTTATGGTTATGCTTAGGGCTGGGTGTTAGAGTTAGTGTTAGGGTTAGGCTTCCCATTAGGGTTAAGTATAGATTTCGGGTTAGGGTTAGGTATTCGGTCTAGGGTTAGGGTCCCCAGACCCTTCTCGAGCCAACAGGACTCTTCTAAAGGCCCCCAGACCATTCTAGACACAGCCAGCACCCTTCTAAAGATGCCAAGACCCTTCTAGAGCCCTCCAGAACAAGTCTAAAGACCCCACACCCTCCTAGAAACACCCAGGACCCTTTGAAAGGCCCACAGGCCATTCCAGAGAACCCCAGGACAATCCAAAGGCCCCACGACCCTTCTAGAGCACCCCGGGACTCTTCAAACTACCCCCAGAGCATTCTAGAGGCCCTCAGGACCCTTCTAAAGATGCCATGGCCCTTCTAGAGCGCCCCAGAGCCCTTCTAAAGGCCCCCAGACCCTTCTAGAGACCCCCAGGACCATCTAATGGCCCCCAGAGCTTTTCCAGAGACCCCCAGGACCATCTAAATCCTTCTAGAGAATCCCAGGACTCTTCCAAGTGCTTCCAGAGTATTCTAGAGATCCTCAGGACCCTTCTAAACCCCCCTGACCCTTCCAGAGACTTACTTCGAGTCACGTTTATCTCCGGTGGTGGTCAGGTTTTCTAGGTAAGTCCTCACTTTAGTGAACCCGTATTGTATGGAACTTATTGATACTCTTGTTGACATCATATCTGAAAGAGTAAAATATTCACTGTAATCTTGAGAAGTTTTTACAAGGATTATTGATACTTAATGGATAAATAAGGTATATGTAGTTAACTTATGTAATTTAAATCAAGCCTAGCCGTTCTACTTACGTAAAAAAAACTTTCATTAAACCACCAACCCAGTTACACTTAGTCTCCCACTCACAGCAGAGAACGTTGCTCTCTCCACTGCGCATGCGGCACCCGGGCTGCAGTACCGCTTTACGGTCACCCGGTGGCAGCAGAGAGCAGCATTCATCGATACAGGCTGCAGTACCGCATTTCGGACACCCGGTGGCAGCAGAGAGCCACATTCATCGATACGGGCTGCAGTACCGCGATTGTGCCACCTGGAGGTAGCAGAGAGACCAGCTGATCGATTCAGGCTGCGCTTCTCTCCATCTATTTTTCATTCTCTGTCCTTCAAATTCCAACACAGTTTCTCATAGCATTCTGCTTCAGAAACTGTCACCTCTGGCCTAGACAGTCTCACACTCTCCTGGGTGGAAAACTGGTTGGATGGAGGGCCCAGAGAGTGGTAGGAAATGGTGTTAAATCCAGCTGGAGGCCAGTGACAAGTGGTGTTCCCCAAGGATCAGTGTTGGGTCCAGCCCTGTTCAATGTCTTTATCAATGACCTGGATGAAGGCATCGAGTGCTCCCTTAGCAAGTTTGAGGATGACACTAAGCTGGGGAAAAGCATGGATCCTCTGCAGGGTTGAGGTGCTCCAAAGGGATCTGAAGAGGCTGCACCACTGGGCAGCGTCATGGAATCATAGAACAACCAGGTTGCAAGAGACCCACTGGATCATCGAGTCCAACTGTTCCTGTCAAACAGTAAACATTGCCCCTCGGCACCTTGTCCATCTGTGCCTTAAACACCTCAAGGGAAGATGAATCAACCCCCTCCCTGGGCAGCCTCTGACACTGCCCAATGACCCTTTCCATGAAAAAGTTTTCCTAATGTCTAGCCTAAATCTCCCCTGGTGGAGCTTGAGGCCACTCCCTCTCGTCCTGTCCCCAGTGACCTGGGAGAAGGGGCCAGCTCCCTCCTCTCCACAACTTACTTTTAGTTAATTATAGAGAGCAATGAGGTCTCCCCTCAGCTTCCTCTTCTCCAGGATAAACACCCCCAGCTCTCTCAGCTGTTCCTTATAAGGCCTTTTCTCCAGACCCTTTACTAGTTTTGTTGCTCTTCTCTGAACTTTCTCCAGAGCCTCAAAATCCTTCTTGTGGTGAGGGGCCCAGAAGTGAACACAGGATTCAGGAATCGGTCTCACCATTAGGGTTAAGGGTTAGGGTTAGAGTTAGGGTTAGGGGGTTAGGGTTAGGGGGTTAGGGATAGAGTTAGGGTTAGGGTTGCGGGGTTAGGGATAGAGTTAGGGTTAGGGTTAGAGGATAGGGTTAGGGTTAAGTTTAGGGTTAGGGTTTAGGGTTAGGGTTAGGGTTAGGGTTTAGGATTAGGGGTTAGGGTTAGGGTTAGGGGTTAGGGTTAGGGTTAGGGTTAAGATTAGGGTTAAGTTTAAGTTTCGGGTTAGGGTTAGGGTTAGAGGTTAGGGTTAGGGTTAGGGTTAGGGTTAAGATTAGGGTTAAGTTTAAGTTTCGGGTTAGGGTTAGGTCTTCGGTCTAGGGTTAGGGTCCACAGACCCTTCTCGAGCCCACAGGACTCTTCTAAAGGCCCCCAGACCATTGTAGACTCAGCCAGGACCCTTCTAAAGATGCCAAGACCCTTCTAGAGCCCTCCAGAACCATTCTAAAGCCCCCCACACCCTTCTAGAGACACCCAGGACCCTTTGAAAGGCCCACAGGCCATTCCAGAGAACCCCAGGACCATCCAAAGTCCCCACGACCCTTCTAGAGCAACACGGGACTCTTCAAACTGCCCGCAGAGCATTCTAGAGACCCTCAGGACCCTTCTAAAGATGCCAAGACCCTTCTAGAGCGCCCAGGAGCCCTTCTAAAGGCCCCCAGACCCTTCTAGAGACACCCAGGTCCATTCTAAAGGGCCCCGGGCCATTCCAGAGATCCTCAGGACAATATAAAGGCCCCCAGAGACTTCTAGAGAAACCCAGGACTCTTCAAATTGCCCCCAGGGAATTCTAGACAGCCTCAGGACCATTCTAAAGACCCCCTGACATTTCAGGAGACCACCCAGGACCCTGGCATTTACGTTAGGGTTAGCTTTGTGGTTAAGATTAGGGCTAGGGTTGGGTTAGGGTTAGGGTTAGGGTTAGGGTTAGGGTTGGGCTTGTGTTAGGGTTTTGGGAAGGCTAAGGGTTTTGGTTATGTTTAGGGCTGGGTGTTAGACTTAGTGTTAGGGTTAGGCTTAAGATTAGGGTTAAGTTTAGGTTTCGGGTTAGGGTTAGGGATTCGGGCTAGGGTTAGGGTCCCCAGACCCTTCTCGAGCCCACAGGACTCTTGTAAAGGCCCCCAGACCATTCTAGACACAGCCAGGACTCTGCTAAAGATGCCAAGACCCTTCTTGAGCCGTCCAGAACCAGTCTAAAGCCCCCCATACCCTTCTAGAGACACCCAGGACCCTTTGAAAGGCCCACAGGCCATTCCAGAGAACCCCACGACCATCCAAAGGCCCCACGACCCTTCTAGAGCACCCCGGGACTCTTCAAACTACCCCCAGAGCATTCTAGAGACCCTCAGGACCCTTCTAAAGATGCCAAGACCCTTCTAGAGCGCCCAGGAGCCCTTCTAAAGGCCCCCAGACCCTTCTAGAGACACCCAGGTCCATTCTAAAGGGCCCCGGGCCATTCCGGAGACCCCCATGACCATCTAAAGGCCCCCAGAGACTTCTAGAGAACCCCAGGATTCTTCAAATTGACCCCAGAGTATTTTAGACAGCCTCTGGACCATTCTAAAACCCCTGACATTTCTAGAGACCCCCAGGACCCTGGCATTTACGTTAGGGTTAGCTTTGTGCTTAGGATTAGGACTAAGTTTGGTATAGGAGCTAGATTTAGGGTTAGGGTTAGGGTTGGGCTTGTGTTAGGGTTTTGGGAAGGCTAAGGGTTTTGGTTATGTTTAGGGCTGGGTGTTAGACTTAGTGTTAGGGTTAGGCTTAAGATTAGGGTTAAGTTTAGATTTCGGGTTAGGGTTAGGTATTCAGGTTAGGGTTAGGGTCCCCAGACCCTTCTCGAACCCACAGGACTCTTCTAAAGACCCCCACACCATTCTAGACAGAGCCAGGACCCTGCTAAAGATGCCAAGACCCTTCTAGAGCCCTCCAGAACCAGTCTAAAGACCCCACACCCTTCTAGAGACAACCAGGATTCTTTGAAAGGCCCACAGGCCATTCCAGAGAACTCCAGGACCATCCAAAGGCCCCACGACCCTTCTAGAGCACCCCAGGACTCTTCATACTCTCCCCAGAGCATTCTAGAGACCCTCAGGACCCTTCGAAAGATGCCAAGACCCTTCTAGAGCGCCCCAGAGCCCTTCTAAAGGCCCCCAGACCATTCTAGAGACACCCAGGTCAATCCTAAAGGACACCGGGCCATTCCAGAGACCCCCAGGGCCATCTAAAGGCCCCCAGAGCATTCTAGACAACCCTAGGACTTATCAAATTGCACCCAGAGAATTCTAGAAAGCCTCAGGACCATTCTAAAGACCCCCTGACCTTTCTAGAGACCCCCAGGACCCTGGCATTTACGTTAGGTTTAGCTTTGTGGTTAAGATTAGGGCTAGGGTTGGTTTAGGTTCTAGCATTAGGGTTAGGGTTAGGGTTAGGGTTGGGCTTGTGTTAGGGTTGAGAAGGCTAAGGGTTATGGTTATGTTTAGGGCTGGGTGTTAGAGTTAGTGTTAGGGTTAGGCTTAAGATTAGTGTTAAGTTTATGTTTCGGGTTAGGGTTAGGTATTCGGGCTAGGGTTAGTGTCCCCAGACCCTTCTCGAGCCAACAGGACTATTCTAAAGGCCCCCAGACCATTCTAGACACAGCCAGGACCCTGCTACTGATGCCAAGACCCTTCTAGAGACCTCTAGAACCATTCTAAAGACCCCCACACCCTTCTAGAGACACCCAGGACCCTTTGAAAGGCCCACAGGCCATTCCAGAGAACCCCAGGACCATCCAAAGGCCCCACGACCCTTCTAGAGCACCCCGGGACTCTTCAAACTGCCCCCAGAGCATTCTAGAGACACTCGGGACCCTTCTGAACATGCCAAGACCCTGCTAGAACACCCCAGAACCATTCTAAAGGCCCCCAGACCCTTCTAGAGACACCCAGGTCCATTCTAAAGGGCCCCGGGCCATTCCAGAGACCCCCATGACCATCTAAAGGCCCCCAGAGCCTTCTAGAGAACTCCAGGACTCTTCAAATTGCCCCCAGAGAATTCTAGACAGCCTCAGGACAATTCTAAAGACCCCCTGACCTTTCTAGAGACCCCCAGGACCATGGCATTTACGTTAGGATTAGCTTTGTGGATAAGATTAGGGCTAGGGTTGGTTTAGGTGCTAGGGTTAGGGTTAGGGTTAGGGTTGGGCTTGTGTTAGGGTTTTGGGAAGGCTAAGGGTTATGGTTATGCTTAGGGCTGGGTGTTAGAGTTAGTGTTAGGGTTAGGCTTCCCATTAGGGTTAAGTATAGATTTCGGGTTAGGGTTAGGTATTCGGTCTAGGGTTAGGGTCCCCAGACCCTTCTCGAGCCAACAGGACTCTTCTAAAGGCCCCCAGACCATTCTAGACACAGCCAGCACCCTTCTAAAGATGCCAAGACCCTTCTAGAGCCCTCCAGAACAAGTCTAAAGACCCCACACCCTCCTAGAAACACCCAGGACCCTTTGAAAGGCCCACAGGCCATTCCAGAGAACCCCGGGACAATCCAAAGGCCCCACGACCCTTCTAGAGCACCCCGGGACTCTTCAAACTACCCCCAGAGCATTCTAGAGGCCCTCTGGACCCTTCTAAAGATGCCATGGCCCTTCTAGAGCGCCCCAGAGCCCTTCTAAAGGCCCCCAGACCCTTCTAGAGACCCCCAGGACCATCTAATGGCCCCCAGAGCCTTTCCAGAGACCCCCAGGACCATCTAAATCCTTCTAGAGAATCCCAGGACTCTTCCAAGTGCTTCCAGAGTATTCTAGAGATCCTCAGGACCCTTCTAAACCCCCCTGACCCTTCCAGAGACTTACTTCGAGTCACGTTTATCTCCGGTGGTGGTCAGGTTTTCTAGGTAAGTCCTCACTTTAGTGAACCCGTATTGTATGGAACTTATTGATACTCTTGTTGACATCATATCTGAAAGAGTAAAATATTCACTGTAATCTTGAGAAGTTTTTACAAGGATTATTGATACTTAATGGATAAATAAGGTATATGTAGTTAACTTATGTAATTTAAATCAAGCCTAGCCGTTCTACTTACGTAAAAAAAACTTTCATTAAACCACCAACCCAGTTACACTTAGTCTCCCACTCACAGCAGAGAACGTTGCTCTCTCCACTGCGCATGCGGCACCCGGGCTGCAGTACCGCTTTACGGTCACCCGGTGGCAGCAGAGAGCAGCATTCATCGATACAGGCTGCAGTACCGCATTTCGGACACCCGGTGGCAGCAGAGAGCCACATTCATCGATACGGGCTGCAGTACCGCGATTGTGCCACCTGGAGGTAGCAGAGAGACCAGCTGATCGATTCAGGCTGCGCTTCTCTCCATCTATTTTTCATTCTCTGTCCTTCAAATTCCAACACAGTTTCTCACAGCATTCTGCTTCAGAAACTGTCACCTCTGGCCTAGACAGTCTCACACTCTCCTGGGTGGAAAACTGGTTGGATGGAGGGCCCAGAGAGTGGTAGGAAATGGTGTTAAATCCAGCTGGAGGCCAGTGACAAGTGGTGTTCCCCAAGGATCAGTGTTGGGTCCAGCCCTGTTCAATGTCTTTATCAATGACCTGGATGAAGGCATCGAGTGCTCCCTTAGCAAGTTTGAGGATGACACTAAGCTGGGGAAAAGCATGGATCCTCTGCAGGGTTGAGGTGCTCCAAAGGGATCTGAAGAGGCTGCACCACTGGGCAGCGTCATGGAATCATAGAACAACCAGGTTGCAAGAGACCCACTGGATCATCGAGTCCAACTGTTCCTGTCAAACAGTAAACATTGCCCCTCGGCACCTTGTCCATCTGTGCCTTAAACACCTCAAGGGAAGATGAATCAACCCCCTCCCTGGGCAGCCTCTGACACTGCCCAATGACCCTTTCCATGAAAAAGTTTTCCTAATGTCTAGCCTAAATCTCCCCTGGTGGAGCTTGAGGCCACTCCCTCTCGTCCTGTCCCCAGTGACCTGGGAGAAGGGGCCAGCTCCCTCCTCTCCACAACTTACTTTTAGTTAATTATAGAGAGCAATGAGGTCTCCCCTCAGCTTCCTCTTCTCCAGGATAAACACACCCAGCTCTCTCAGCTGTTCCTTATAAGGCCTTTTCTCCAGACCCTTTACTAGCTTTGTTGCTCTTCTCTGAACTTTCTCCGGAGCCTCAAAATCCTTCTTGTGGTGAGGGGCCCAGAAGTGAACACAGGATTCAGGAATCGGTCTCACCATTAGGGTTAAGGGTTAGGGTTAGAGTTAGGGTTAGGGGGTTAGGGTTAGGGGGTTAGGGATAGAGTTAGGGTTAGGGTTAGAGGATAGGGTTAGGGTTAAGTTTAGGGTTAGGGTTAGGGTTAGGGTTTAGGGTTAGGGTTAGGGTTAGGGTTAGGGTTTAGGATTAGGGGTTAGGGTTAGGGTTAGGGTTAGGGGTTAGGGTTAGGGTTAGGGTTAAGATTAGGGTTAAGTTTTAGTTTCGGGTTAGGGTTAGGGTTAGGGGTTAGGGTTAGGGTTAGGGTTAAGATTAGGGTTAAGTTTAAGTTTCGGGTTAGGGTTAGGTCTTCGGTCTAGGGTTAGGGTCCACAGACCCTTCTCGAGCCCACAGGACTCTTCTAAAGGCCCCCAGACCATTCTAGACACAGCCAGGACCCTTCTAAAGATGCCAAGACCCTTCTAGAGCCCTCCAGAACCATTCTAAAGCCCCCCACACCCTTCTAGAGACACCCAGGACCCTTTGAAAGGCCCACAGGCCATTCCAGAGAACCCCAGGACCATCCAAAGGAACCACGACCCTTCTAGAGCAACACGGGACTCTTCAAACTGCCCGCAGAGCATTCTAGAGACCCTCAGGACCCTTCTAAAGATGCCAAGACCCTTCTAGAGCGCCCAGGAGTTCTTCTAAAGGCCCCCAGACCCTTCTAGAGACACCCAGGTCCATTCTAAAGGGCCCCGGGCCATTCCAGAGATCCTCAGGACAATCTAAAGGCCCCCAGAGCCTTCTAGAGAAACCCAGGACTCTTCAAATTGCCCCCAGGGAATTCTAGACAGCCTCAGGACCATTCTAAAGACCCCCTGACCTTTCAGGAGACCCCCCAGGACCCTGGCATTTACGTTAGGGTTAGCTTTGTGGTTAAGATTAGGGCTAGGGTTGGTTTAGGTGCTAGGGTTAGGGTTAGGGTTAGGGTTAGGGTTAGGGTTGGGCTTGTGTTAGGGTTTTGGGAAGGCTAAGGGTTTTGGTTATGTTTAGGGCTGGGTGTTAGACTTAGTGTTAGGGTTAGGCTTAAGATTAGGGTTAAGTTTAGGTTTCGGGTTAGGGTTAGGGATTCGGGCTTGGGTTAGGGTCCCCAGACCCTTCTCGAGCCCACAGGACTCTTCTAAAGGCCCCCAGACCATTCTAGACACAGCCAGGACTCTGCTAAAGATGCCAAGACCCTTCTTGAGCCATCCAGAACCAGTCTAAAGCCCCCCATACCCTTCTAGAGACACCCAGGACCCTTTTGAAAGGCCCACAGGCCATTCCAGAGAACCCCACGACCATCCAAAGGCCCCACGACCCTTCTAGAGCACCCCGGGACTCTTCAAACTACCCCCAGAGCATTCTAGAGACCCTCAGGACCCTTCTAAAGATGCCAAGACCCTTCTAGAGCGCCCAGGAGCCCTTCTAAAGGCCCCCAGACCCTTCTAGAGACACCCAGGTCCATTCTAAAGGGCCCCGGGCCATTCCGGAGACCCCCATGACCATCTAAAGGCCCCCAGAGACTTCTAGAGAACCCCAGGATTCTTCAAATTGACCCCAGAGTATTTTAGACAGCCTCTGGACCATTCTAAAACCCCTGACATTTCTAGAGACCCCCAGGACCCTGGCATTTACTTTAGGGTTAGCTTTGTGCTTAGGATTAGGACTAAGTTTGGTATAGGAGCTAGATTTAGGGTTAGGGTTAGGGTTGGGCTTGTGTTAGGGTTTTGGGAAGGCTAAGGGTTATGGTTATGTTTAGGGCTGGGTGTTAGAGTTAGTGTTAAGGTTAGGTTTCAGATTAGGGTTAAGTTTAGATTTCGGGTTAGGGTTAGGTATTCAGGTTAGGGTTAGGGTCCCCAGACCCTTCTCGAACCCACAGGACTCTTCTAAAGACCCCCACACCATTCTAGACACAGCCAGGACCCTGCTAAAGATGCCAAGACCCTTCTAGAGCCCTCCAGAACCAGTCTAAAGACCCCACACCCTTCTAGAGACAACCAGGATTCTTTGAAAGGCCCACAGGCCATTCCAGAGAACTCCAGGACCATCCAAAGGCCCCACGACCCTTCTAGAGCACCCCAGGACTCTTCATACTCTCCCCAGAGCATTCTAGAGACCCTCAGGACCCTTCGAAAGATGCCAAGACCCTTCTAGAGCGCCCCAGAGCCCTTCTAAAGGCCCCCAGACCATTCTAGAGACACCCAGGTCAATCCTAAAGGACACCGGGCCATTCCAGAGACCCCCAGGGCCATCTAAAGGCCCCCAGAGCATTCTAGACAACCCTAGGACTTATCAAATTGCACCCAGAGAATTCTAGAAAGCCTCAGGACCATTCTAAAGACCCCCTGACCTTTCTAGAGACCCCCAGGACCCTGGCATTTACGTTAGGTTTAGCTTTGTGGTTAAGATTAGGGCTCGGGTTGGTTTAGGTTCTAGCATTAGGGTGAGGGTTAGGGTTAGGGTTGGGCTTGTGTTAGGGTTTAGAAGGCTAAGGGTTATGGTTATGTTTAGGGCTGGGTGTTAGAGTTAGTGTTTGGGTTAGGCTTAAGATTAGGGTTAAGTTTATGTTTCGGGTTAGGGTTAGGTATTCGGGCTAGGGTTAGTGTCCCCAGACCCTTCTCGAGCCAACAGGACTCTTCTAAAGGCCCCCACACCATTCTAGACACAGCCAGGACCCTGCTACTGATGCCAAGACCCTTCTAGAGACCTCTAGAACCATTCTAAAGCCCCCCACACCCTTCTAGAGACACCCAGGACCCTTTGAAAGGCCCACAGGCCATTCCAGAGAACTCCAGGACCATCCAAAGGCCCCACGACCCTTCTAGAGCACCCCGGGACTCTTCAAACTGCCCCCAGAGCATTCTAGAGACACTCGGGACCCTTCTGCACATGCCAAGACCCTGCTAGAACACCCCAGAACCATTCTAAAGGCCCCCAGACCCTTCTAGAGACACCCAGGTCCATTCTAAAGGGCCCCGGGCCATTCCAGAGACCCCCATGACCATCTAAAGGCCCCCAGAGCCTTCTAGAGAACTCCAGGACTCTTCAAATTGCCCCCAGAGAATTCTAGACAGCCTCAGGACAATTCTAAAGACCCCCTGACCTTTCTAGAGACCCCCAGGACCATGGCATTTACGTTAGGATTAGCTTTGTGGATAAGATTAGGGCTAGGGTTGGTTTAGGTGCTAGGGTTAGGGTTAGGGTTAGGGTTGGGCTTGTGTTAGGGTTTTGGGAAGGCTAAGGGTTATGGTTATGCTTAGGGCTGGGTGTTAGAGTTAGTGTTAGGGTTAGGCTTAAGATTAGGGTTAAGTATAGATTTCGGGTTAGGGTTAGGTATTCGGTCTAGGGTTAGGGTCCCCAGACCCTTCTCGAGCCAACAGGACTCTTCTAAAGGCCCCCGGACCATTCTAGACACAGCCAGCACCCTTCTAAAGATGCCAAGACCCTTCTAGAGCCCTCCAGAACAAGTCTAAAGACCCCACACCCTCCTAGAAACACCCAGGACCCTTTGAAAGGCCCACAGGCCATTCCAGAGAACCCCAGGACAATCCAAAGGCCCCACGACCCTTCTAGAGCACCCCGGGACTCTTCAAACTACCCCCAGAGCATTCTAGAGGCCCTCTGGACCCTTCTAAAGATGCCATGACCCTTCTAGAGCGCCCCAGAGCCCTTCTAAAGGCCCCCAGACCCTTCTAGAGACCCCCAGGACCATCTAATGGCCCCCAGAGCCTTTCCAGAGACCCCCAGGACCATCTAAATCCTTCTAGAGAATCCCAGGACTCTTCCAAGTGCTTCCAGAGTATTCTAGAGATCCTCAGGACCCTTCTAAACCCCCCTGACCCTTCCAGAGACTTACTTCGAGTCACGTTTATCTCCGGTGGTGGTCAGGTTTTCTAGGTAAGTCCTCACTTTAGTGAACCCGTATTGTATGGAACTTATTGATACTCTTGTTGACATCATATCTGAAAGAGTAAAATATTCACTGTAATCTTGAGAAGTTTTTACAAGGATTATTGATACTTAATGGATAAATAAGGTATATGTAGTTAACTTATGTAATTTAAATCAAGCCTAGCCGTTCTACTTACGTAAAAAAAACTTTCATTAAACCACCAACCCAGTTACACTTAGTCTCCCACTCACAGCAGAGAACGTTGCTCTCACCACTGCGCATGCGGCACCCGGGCTGCAGTACCGCTTTACGGTCACCCGGTGGCAGCAGAGAGCAGCATTCATCGATACGGGCTGCAGTACCGCAATTGTGCCACCTGGAGGTAGCAGAGAGACCAGCTGATCGATTCAGGCTGCGCTTCTCTCCATCTATTTTTCATTCTCTGTCCTTCAAATTCCAACACAGTTTCTCATAGCATTCTGCTTCAGAAACTGTCACCTCTGGCCTAGACAGTCTCACACTCTCCTGGGTGGAAAACTGGTTGGATGGAGGGCCCAGAGAGTGGTAGGAAATGGTGTTAAATCCAGCTGGAGGCCAGTGACAAGTGGTGTTCCCCAAGGATCAGTGTTGGGTCCAGCCCTCTTCAATGTCTTTATCAATGACCTGGATGAAGGCATCGAGTGCTCCCTTAGCAAGTTTGAGGATGACACTAAGCTGGGGAAAAGCATGGATCCTCTGCAGGGTTGAGGTGCTCCAAAGGGATCTGAAGAGGCTGCACCACTGGGCAGCGTCATGGAATCATAGAACAACCAGGTTGCAAGAGACCCACTGGATCATCGAGTCCAACTGTTCCTGTCAAACAGTAAACATTGCCCCTCGGCACCTTGTCCATCTGTGCCTTAAACACCTCCAGGGAAGATGAATCAACCCCCTCCCTGGGCAGCCTCTGACACTGCCCAATGACCCTTTCCATGAAAAAGTTTTCCTAATGTCTAGCCTAAATCTCCCCTGGTGGAGCTTGAGGCCACTCCCTCTCGTCCTGTCCCCAGTGACCTGGGAGAAGGGGCCAGCTCCCTCCTCTCCACAACTTACTTTTAGTTAATTATAGAGAGCAATGAGGTCTCCCCTCAGCTTCCTCTTCTCCAGGATAAACACCCCCAGCTCTCTCAGCTGTTCCATATAAGGCCTTTTCTCCAGATCCTTTAATAGCTTTGTTGCTCTTCTCTGAACTTTCTCCGGAGCCTCAAAATCCTTCTTGTGGTGAGGGGCCCAGAAGTGAACATAGGATTCAGGAATCGGTCTCACCATTAGGGTTAAGGGTTAGGGTTAGAGTTAGGGTTAGGGGGTTAGGGTTAGGGGGTTAGGGATAGAGTTAGGGTTAGGGTTGCGGGGTTAGGGATAGAGATAGGGTTAGGGTTAGGGGATAGGGTTAGGGTTAAGTTTAGGGTTAGGGTTAGGGTTAGGGTTTAGGATTAGGGGTTAGGGTTAGGGTTAGGGTTAAGATTAGGGTTAAGTTTAAGTTTCGGGTTAGGGTTAGGTCTTCGGTCTAGGGTTAGGGTCCACAGACCCTTCTCGAGCCCACAGGACTCTTCTAAAGGCCCCCCAGACCATTGTAGACTCAGCCAGGACCCTTCTAAAGATGTCAAGACCCTTCTAGAGCCCTCCAGAACCATTCTAAAGCACCCCACACCCTTCTAGAGACACCCAGGACCCTTTGAAAGGCCCACAGGCCATTCCAGAGAACCCCAGGACCATCCAAAGGCCCCATGACCCTTCTAGAGCAACACGGGACTCTTCAAACTGCCCGCAGAGCATTCTAGAGACCCTCAGGACCCTTCTAAAGATGCCAAGACCCTTCTAGAGCGCCCAGGAGCCCTTCTAAAGGCCCCCAGACCCTTCTAGAGACACCCAGGTCCATTCTAAAGGGCCCCGGGCCATTCCAGAGACCCTCAGGACAATCTAAAGGCCCCCAGAGCCTTCTAGAGAAACCCAGGACTCTTCAAATTGCCCCCAGGGAATTCTAGACAGCCTCAGGACCATTCTAAAGACCCCCTGACTTTTCAGGAGACCCCCCAGGACCCTGGCATTTACGTTAGGGTTAGCTTTGTGGTTAAGATTATGGCTAGGGTTGGTTTAGGTGCTAGGGTTAGGGTTAGGGTTAGGGTTGGGCTTGTGTTAGGGTTTTGGGAAGGCTAATGGTTTTGGTTATGTTTAGGGCTGGGTGTTAGACTTAGTGTTTGGGTTAGACTTAAGATTAGGGTTAAGTTTAGGTTTCGGGTTAGGGTTAGGGATTCGGGCTAGGGTTAGGGTCCACAGACCCTTCTCGAGCCCACAGGACTCTTGTAAAGGCCCCCAGACCATTCTAGACACAGCCAGGACTCTGCTAAAGATGCCAAGACCCTTCTTGAGCCGTCCAGAACCAGTCTAAAGCCCCCCATACCCTTCTAGAGACACCCAGGACCCTTTGAAAGGCCCACAGGCCATTCCAGAGAACCCCAGGACCATCCAAAGGACCCACGACCCTTCTAGAGCAACACGGGACTCTTCAAACTACCCCCAGAGCATTCTAGAGACCCTCAGGACCCTTCGAAAGATGCCAAGACCCTTCTAGAGCGCCCAGGAGCCCTTCTAAAGGCCCCCAGACCCTTCTAGAGACACCCAGGTCCATTCTAAAGGGCCCCGGGCCATTCCGGAGACCCCCATGACCATCTAAAGGCCCCCAGAGACTTCTAGAGAACCCCAGGATTCTTCAAATTGACCCCAGAGTATTTTAGACAGCCTCTGGACCATTCTAAAACCCCTGACATTTCTAGAGACCCCCAGGACCCTGGCATTTACTTTAGGGTTAGCTTTGTGCTTAGGATTAGGACTAAGTTTTGTATAGGAGCTAGATTTAGGGTTAGGGTTAGGGTTGGGCTTGTGTTAGGGTTTTGGGAAGGCTAAGGGTTATGGTTATGTTTAGGGCTGGGTGTTAGAGTTAGTGTTAAGGTTAGGTTTCAGATTAGGGTTAAGTTTAGATTTCGGGTTAGGGTTAGGTATTCAGGTTAGGGTTAGGGTCCCCAGACCCTTCTCGAACCCACAGGACTCTTCTAAAGACCCCCACACCATTCTAGACACAGCCAGGACCCTGCTAAAGATGCCAAGACCCTTCTAGAGCCCTCCAGAACCAGTCTAAAGACCCCACACCCTTCTAGAGACAACCAGGATTCTTTGAAAGGCCCACAGGCCATTCCAGAGAACTCCAGGACCATCCAAAGGCCCCACGACCCTTCTAGAGCACCCCAGGACTCTTCATACTCTCCCCAGAGCATTCTAGAGACCCTCAGGACCCTTCGAAAGATGCCAAGACCCTTCTAGAGCGCCCCAGAGCCCTTCTAAAGGCCCCCAGACCATTCTAGAGACACCCAGGTCAATCCTAAAGGACACCGGGCCATTCCAGAGACCCCCAGGGCCATCTAAAGGCCCCCAGAGCATTCTAGACAACCCTAGGACTTATCAAATTGCACCCAGAGAATTCTAGAAAGCCTCAGGACCATTCTAAAGACCCCCTGACCTTTCTAGAGACCCCCAGGACCCTGGCATTTACGTTAGGTTTAGCTTTGTGGTTAAGATTAGGGCTCGGGTTGGTTTAGGTTCTAGCATTAGGGTGAGGGTTAGGGTTAGGGTTGGGCTTGTGTTAGGGTTTAGAAGGCTAAGGGTTATGGTTATGTTTAGGGCTGGGTGTTAGAGTTAGTGTTTGGGTTAGGCTTAAGATTAGGGTTAAGTTTATGTTTCGGGTTAGGGTTAGGTATTCGGTCTAGGGTTAGTGTCCCCAGACCCTTCTCGAGCCAACAGGACTCTTCTAAAGGCCCCCACACCATTCTAGACACAGCCAGGACCCTGCTACTGATGCCAAGACCCTTCTAGAGCCCTCTAGAACCATTCTAAAGACCCCCACACCCTTCTAGAGACACCCAGGTCCATTCTAAAGGGCCCCGGGCCATTCCAGAGACCCCCATGACCATCTAAGGGCCCCCAGAGCCTTCTAGAGAACTCCAGGACTCTTCAAATTGCCCCCAGAGAATTCTAGACAGCCTCAGGACAATTCTAAAGACCCCCTGACCTTTCTAGAGACCCCCAGGACCATGGCATTTACGTTAGGATTAGCTTTGTGGATAAGATTAGGGCTAGGGTTGGTTTAAGTGCTAGGGTTAGGGTTAGGGTTAGGGTTGGGCTTGTGTTAGGGTTTTGGGAAGGCTAAGGGTTATGGTTATGCTTAGGGCTGGGTGTTAGAGTTAGTGTTAGGGTTAGGCTTAAGATTAGGGTTAAGTATAGATTTCGGGTTAGGGTTAGGTATTCGGTCTAGGGTTAGGGTCCCCAGACCCTTCTCGAGCCAACAGGACTCTTCTAAAGGCCCCCGGACCATTCTAGACACAGCCAGCACCCTTCTAAAGATGCCAAGACCCTTCTAGAGCCCTCCAGAACAAGTCTAAAGACCCCACACCCTCCTAGAAACACCCAGGACACTTTGAAAGGCCCACAGGCCATTCCAGAGAACCCCAGGACAATCCAAAGGCCCCACGACCCTTCTAGAGCACCCCGGGACTCTTCAAACTACCCCCAGAGCATTCTAGAGGCCCTCTGGACCCTTCTAAAGATGCCATGGCCCTTCTAGAGCGCCCCAGAGCCCTTCTAAAGGCCCCCAGACCCTTCTAGAGACCCCCAGGACCATCTAATGGCCCCCAGAGCCTTTCCAGAGACCCCCAGGACCATCTAAATCCTTCTAGAGAATCCCAGGACTCTTCCAAGTGCTTCCAGAGTATTCTAGAGATCCTCAGGACCCTTCTAAACCCCCCTGACCCTTCCAGAGACTTACTTCGAGTCACGTTTATCTCCGGTGGTGGTCAGGTTTTCTAGGTAAGTCCTCACTTTAGTGAACCCGTATTGTATGGAACTTATTGATACTCTTGTTGACATCATATCTGAAAGAGTAAAATATTCACTGTAATCTTGAGAAGTTTTTACAAGGATTATTGATACTTAATGGATAAATAAGGTATATGTAGTTAACTTATGTAATTTAAATCAAGCCTAGCCGTTCTACTTACGTAAAAAAAACTTTCATTAAACCACCAACCCAGTTACACTTAGTCTCCCACTCACAGCAGAGAACGTTGCTCTCTCCACTGCGCATGCGGCACCCGGGCTGCAGTACCGCTTTACGGTCACCCGGTGGCAGCAGAGAGCCGCATTCATCGATACAGGCTGCAGTACCGCATTTCGGACACCCGGTGGCAGCAGAGAGCCACATTCGTCGATACGGGCTGCAGTACCGCGATTGTGCCACCTGGAGGTAGCAGAGAGACCAGCTGATCGATTCAGGCTGCGCTTCTCTCCATCTATTTTTCATTCTCTGTCCTTCAAATTCCAACACAGTTTCTCATAGCATTCTGCTTCAGAAACTGTCACCTCTGGCCTAGACAGTCTCACACTCTCCTGGGTGGAAAACTGGTTGGATGGAGGGCCCAGAGAGTGGTAGGAAATGGTGTTAAATCCAGCTGGAGGCCAGTGACAAGTGGTGTTCCCCAAGGATCAGTGTTGGGTCCAGCCCTCTTCAATGTCTTTATCAATGACCTGGATGAAGGCATCGAGTGCTCCCTTAGCAAGTTTGAGGATGACACTAAGCTGGGGAAAAGCATGGATCCTCTGCAGGGCTGCGGTGCTCCAAAGGGATCTGAAGAGGCTGCACCACTGGGCAGCGTCATGGAATCATAGAACAACCAGGTTGCAAGAGACCCACTGGATCATCGAGTCCAACTGTTCCTGTCAAACAGTAAACATTGCCCCTCGGCACCTTGTCCATCTGTGCCTTAAACACCTCCAGGGAAGATGAATCAACCCCCTCCCTGGGCAGCCTCTGACACTGCCCAATGACCCTTTCCATGAAAAAGTTTTCCTAATGTCTAGCCTAAATCTCCCCTGGTGGAGCTTGAGGCCACTCCCTCTCGTCCTGTCCCCAGTGACCTGGGAGAAGGGGCCAGCTCCCTCCTCTCCACAACTTACTTTTAGTTAATTATAGAGAGCAATGAGGTCTCCCCTCAGCTTCCTCTTCTCCAGGATAAACACCCCCAGCTCTCTCAGCTGTTCCTTATAAGGCCTTTTCTCCAGACCCTTTACTAGCTTTGTTGCTCTTCTCTGAACTTTCTCCGGAGCCTCAAAATCCTTCTTGTGGTGAGGGGCCCAGAAGTGAACACAGGATTCAGGAATCGGTCTCACCATTAGGGTTAAGGGTTAGGGTTAGAGTTAGGGTTAGGGGGTTAGGGTTAGGGGGTTAGGGATAGAGTTAGGGTTAGGGTTGCGGGGTTAGGGATAGAGTTAGGGTTAGGGTTAGGGGATAGGGTTAGGGTTAAGTTTAGGGTTAGGGTTAGGGTTAGGGTTTAGGGTTTAGGGTTAGGGTTAGGGTTAGGGTTAAGGATTAGGGGTTAGGATTAGGGTTAGGGTTAGGGTTAAGATTAGGGTTAAGTTTAAGTTTCGGGTTAGGGTTAGGTTTTCGGTCTAGGGTCAGGGTCCACAGACCCTTCTCGAGCCCACAGGACTCTTCTAAAGGCCCCCAGACCATTCTAGACACAGCCAGGACCCTTCTAAAGATGCCAAGACCCTTCTAGAGCCCTCCAGAGCCATTCTAAAGCCCCACACACCCTTCTAGAGACACCCAGGACCCTTTGAAAGGCCCACAGGCCATTCCAGAGAACCCCAGGACCATCCAAAGGCCCCATGACCCTTCTAGAGCACCCCGGGACTCTTCAAACTGCCCGCAGAGCATTCTAGAGACCCTCAGGACCCTTCTAAAGATGCCAAGACCCTTCTAGAGCACCCAGGAGCCCTTCTAAAGGCCCCCAGACCCTTCTAGAGACACCCAGGTCCATTCTAAAGGGCCCCGGGCCATTCCAGAGACCCTCAGGACAATCTAAAGGCCCCCAGAGCCTTCTAGAGAAACCCAGGAGTCTTCAAATTGCCCCCAGGGAATTCTAGACAGCCTTAGGACCATTCTAAAGACCCCCTGACCTTTCAGGAGACCCCACAGGAACCTGGCATTTACGTTAGGGTTATCTTTGTGGTTAAGATTAGGGCTAGGGTTGGTTTAGGTGCTAGGGTTAGGGTTAGGGTTAGGGTTGGGCTTGTGTTAGGGTTTTGGGAAGGCTAAGGATTTTGGTTATGTTTAGGGCTGGGTGTTAGACTTAGTGTTAGGGTTAGGCTTAAGATTAGGGTTAAGTTTAGGTTTCGGGTTAGGGTTTGGGATTCGGGCTAGGGTTAGGGTCCCCAGACCCTTCTCGAGCCCACAGGACTCTTCTAAAGACCCCCACACCAATCTAGACACAGCCAGCACCCTTCTAAAGATGCCAAGACCCTTCTAGAGCCCTCCAGAACCAGTCTAAAGACCCCACACCCTTCTAGAGACAACCAGGATTCTTTGAAAGGCCCACAGGCCATTCCAGAGAACCCCAGGACAATCCAAAGGCCCCACGACCCTTCTAGAGCACCCCGGGACTCTTCAAACTACCCCCAGAGCATTCTAGAGGCCCTCTGGACCCTTCTAAAGATGCCATGACCCTTCTAGAGCGCCCCAGAGCCCTTCTAAAGGCCCCCAGACCCTTCTAGAGACCCCCAGGACCATCTAATGGCCCCCAGAGCCTTTCCAGAGACCCCCAGGACCATCTAAATCCTTCTAGAGAATCCCAGGACTCTTCCAAGTGCTTCCAGGGTATTCTAGAGATCCTCAGGACCCTTCTAAACCCCCCTGACCCTTCCAGAGACTTACTTCGAGTCACGTTTATCTCCGGTGGTGGTCAGGTTTTCTAGGTAAGTCCTCACTTTAGTGAACCCGTATTGTATGGAACTTATTGATACTCTTGTTGACATCATATCTGAAAGAGTAAAATATTCACTGTAATCTTGAGAAGTTTTTACAAGGATTATTGATACTTAATGGATAAATAAGGTATATGTAGTTAACTTATGTAATTTAAATCAAGCCTAGCCGTTCTACTTACGTAAAAAAAAACTTTCATTAAACCACCAACCCAGTTACACTTAGTCTCCCACTCACAGCAGAGAACGTTGCTCTCTCCACTGCGCATGCGGCACCCGGGCTGCAGTACCGCTTTACGGTCACCCGGTGGCAGCAGAGAGCAGCATTCATCGATACGGGCTGCAGTACCGCGATTGTGCCACCTGGAGGTAGCAGAGAGACCAGCTGATCGATTCAGGCTGCGCTTCTCTCCATCTATTTTTCATTCTCTGTCCTTCAAATTCCAACACAGTTTCTCATAGCATTCTGCTTCAGAAACTGTCACCTCTGGCCTAGACAGTCTCACACTCTCCTGGGTGGAAAACTGGTTGGATGGAGGGCCCAGAGAGTGGTAGGAAATGGTGTTAAATCCAGCTGGAGGCCAGTGACAAGTGGTGTTCCCCAAGGATCAGTGTTGGGTCCAGCCCTCTTCAATGTCTTTATCAATGACCTGGATGAAGGCATCGAGTGCTCCCTTAGCAAGTTTGAGGATGACACTAAGCTGGGGAAAAGCATGGATCCTCTGCAGGGTTGAGGTGCTCCAAAGGGATCTGAAGAGGCTGCACCACTGGGCAGCGTCATGGAATCATAGAACAACCAGGTTGCAAGAGACCCACTGGATCATCGAGTCCAACTGTTCCTGTCAAACAGTAAACATTGCCCCTCGGCACCTTGTCCATCTGTGCCTTAAACACCTCCAGGGAAGATGAATCAACCCCCTCCCTGGGCAGCCTCTGACACTGCCCAATGACCCTTTCCATGAAAAAGTTTTCCTAATGTCTAGCCTAAATCTCCCCTGGTGGAGCTTGAGGCCACTCCCTCTCGTCCTGTCCCCAGTGACCTGGGAGAAGGGGCCAGCTCCCTCCTCTCCACAACTTACTTTTAGTTAATTATAGAGAGCAATGAGGTCTCCCCTCAGCTTCCTCTTCTCCAGGATAAACACCCCCAGCTCTCTCAGCTGTTCCTTATAAGGCCTTTTCTCCAGATCCTTTACTAGCTTTGTTGCTCTTCTCTGAACTTTCTCCGGAGCCTCAAAATCCTTCTTGTGGTGAGGGGCCCAGAAGTGAACACAGGATTCAGGAATCGGTCTCACCATTAGGGTTAAGGGTTAGGGTTAGAGTTAGGGTTAGGGGGTTAGGGTTAGGGGGTTAGGGATAGAGTTAGGGTTAGGGTTGCGGGGTTAGGGATATAGTTAGGGTTAGGGTTAGAGGATAGGGTTAGGGTTAAGTTTAGGGTTAGGGTTAGGGTTAGGGTTTAGGGTTAGGGTTAGGGTTTAGGGTTAGGGTTAGGGTTAGGGTTTAGGATTAGGGGTTAGGGTTAGGGTTAGGGTTAGGGTTAAGATTAGGGTTAGGGTTAGGGTTAGGGTTAGGGTTAGGGTTATGGTTAAGATTAGGGTTAAGTTTAAGTTTCGGGTTAGGGTTAGGTCTTCGGTCTAGGGTTAGGGTCCACAGACCCTTCTCGAGCCCACAGGACTCTTCTAAAAGCCCTCAGACCATTGTAGACACAGCCAGGACCCTGCTACTGATGCCAAGACCCTTCTAGAGCACTCCAGAGCCATTCTAAAGCCCCACACACCCTTCTAGAGACACCCAGGACCCTTTGAAAGGCCCACAGGCCATTCCAGAGAACCCCAGGACCATCCAAAGGCCCCACGACCCTTCTAGAGCACCCCGGGACTCTTCAAACTGCCCGCAGAGCATTCTAGAGACCCTCAGGACCCTTCTAAAGATGCCAAGACCCTTCTAGAGCACCCAGGAGCCCTTCTAAAGGCCCCCAGACCCTTCTAGAGACACCCAGGTCCATTCTAAAGGGCCCCGGGCCATTCCAGAGACCCTCAGGACAATCTAAAGGCCCCCAGAGCCTTCTAGAGAAACCCAGGACTCTTCAAATTGGCCCCAGGGAATTCTAGACAGCCTCAGGACCATTCTAAAGACCCCCTGACCTTTCAGGAGACCCCCCAGGACCCTGGCATTTACGTTAGGGTTATCTTTGTGGTTAAGTTTAGGGCTAGGGTTGGTTTAGGTGCTAGGGTTAGGGTTAGGGTTAGGGTTGGGCTTGTGTTAGGGTTTTGGGAAGGCTAAGGGTTTTGGTTATGTTTAGGGCTGGGTGTTAGACTTAGTGTTAGGGTTAGGCTTAAGATTAGGGTTAAGTTTAGGTTTCGGGTTAGGGTTAGGGATTCGGACTAGGGTTAGGGTCCCCAGACCCTTCTCGAGCCCACAGGACTCTTCTAAAGACCCCCACACCATTGTAGACACAGCCAGGACCCTTCTAAAGATGCCAAGACCCTTCTAGAGCCCTGTAGAACCATTCTAAAGACCCCCACACCCTTCTAGAGACACCCAGGACCCTTTGAAAGGCCCACAGGCCATTCCAGAGAACCCCAGGACCATCCAAAGGCCCCATGACCCTTCTAGAGCACCCCGGGACTCTTCAAACTGCCCCCAGAGCATTCTAGAGACACTCGGGACCCTTCTGAACATGCCAAGACCCTGCTAGAACACCCCAGAACCATTCTAAAGGCCCCCAGACCCTTCTAGAGACACCCAGGTCCATTCTAAAGGGCCCCGGGCCATTCCAGAGACCCCCATGACCATCTAAAGGCCCCCAGAGCCTTCTAGAGAACTCCAGGACTCTTCAAATTGCCCCCAGAGAATTCTAGACAGCCTCAGGACAATTCTAAAGACCCCCTGACCTTTCTAGAGACCCCCAGGACCATGGCATTTACGTTAGGATTAGCTTTGTGGATAAGATTAGGGCTAGGGTTGGTTTAGGTGCTAGGGTTAGGGTTAGGGTTAGGGTTGGGCTTGTGTTAGGGTTTTGGGAAGGCTAAGGCTTATGGTTATGCTTAGGGCTGGGTGTTAGAGTTAGTGTTAGGGTTAGGCTTAAGATTAGGGTTAAGTATAGATTTCGGGTTAGGGTTAGGTATTCGGTCTAGGGTTAGGGTCCCCAGACCCTTCTCGAGCCAACAGGACTCTTCTAAAGGCCCCCGGACCATTCTAGACACAGCCAGCACCCTTCTAAAGATGCCACGACCCTTCTAGAGCCCTCCAGAACAAGTCTAAAGACCCCACACCCTCCTAGAAACACCCAGGACCCTTTGAAAGGCCCACAGGCCATTCCAGAGAACCCCAGGACAATCCAAAGGCCCCACGACCCTTCTAGAGCACCCCGGGACTCTTCAAACTACCCCCAGAGCATTCTAGAGGCCCTCTGGACCCTTCTAAAGATGCCATGACCCTTCTAGAGCGCCCCAGAGCCCTTCTAAAGGCCCCCAGACCCTTCTAGAGACCCCCAGGACCATCTAATGGCCCCCAGAGCCTTTCCAGAGACCCCCAGGACCATCTAAATCCTTCTAGAGAATCCCAGGACTCTTCCAAGTGCTTCCAGAGTATTCTAGAGATCCTCAGGACCCTTCTAAACCCCCCTGACCCTTCCAGAGACTTACTTCGAGTCACGTTTATCTCCGGTGGTGGTCAGGTTTTCTAGGTAAGTCCTCACTTTAGTGAACCCGTATTGTATGGAACTTATTGATACTCTTGTTGACATCATATCTGAAAGAGTAAAATATTCACTGTAATCTTGAGAAGTTTTTACAAGGATTATTGATACTTAATGGATAAATAAGGTATATGTAGTTAACTTATGTAATTTAAATCAAGCCTAGCCGTTCTACTTACGTAAAAAAAAACTTTCATTAAACCACCAACCCAGTTACACTTAGTCTCCCACTCACAGCAGAGAACGTTGCTCTCTCCACTGCGCATGCGGCACCCGGGCTGCAGTACCGCTTTACGGTCACCCGGTGGCAGCAGAGAGCAGCATTCATCGATACGGGCTGCAGTACCGCGATTGTGCCACCTGGAGGTAGCAGAGAGACCAGCTGATCGATTCAGGCTGCGCTTCTCTCCATCTATTTTTCATTCTCTGTCCTTCAAATTCCAACACAGTTTCTCATAGCATTCTGCTTCAGAAACTGTCACCTCTGGCCTAGACAGTCTCACACTCTCCTGGGTGGAAAACTGGTTGGATGGAGGGCCCAGAGAGTGGTAGGAAATGGTGTTAAATCCAGCTGGAGGCCAGTGACAAGTGGTGTTCCCCAAGGATCAGTGTTGGGTCCAGCCCTCTTCAATGTCTTTATCAATGACCTGGATGAAGGCATCGAGTGCTCCCTTAGCAAGTTTGAGGATGACACTAAGCTGGGGAAAAGCATGGATCCTCTGCAGGGTTGAGGTGCTCCAAAGGGATCTGAAGAGGCTGCACCACTGGGCAGCGTCATGGAATCATAGAACAACCAGGTTGCAAGAGACCCACTGGATCATCGAGTCCAACTGTTCCTGTCAAACAGTAAACATTGCCCCTCGGCACCTTGTCCATCTGTGCCTTAAACACCTCCAGGGAAGATGAATCAACCCCCTCCCTGGGCAGCCTCTGACACTGCCCAATGACCCTTTCCATGAAAAAGTTTTCCTAATGTCTAGCCTAAATCTCCCCTGGTGGAGCTTGAGGCCACTCCCTCTCGTCCTGTCCCCAGTGACCTGGGAGAAGGGGCCAGCTCCCTCCTCTCCACAACTTACTTTTAGTTAATTATAGAGAGCAATGAGGTCTCCCCTCAGCTTCCTCTTCTCCAGGATAAACACCCCCAGCTCTCTCAGCTGTTCCTTATAAGGCCTTTTCTCCAGATCCTTTACTAGCTTTGTTGCTCTTCTCTGAACTTTCTCCGGAGCCTCAAAATCCTTCTTGTGGTGAGGGGCCCAGAAGTGAACACAGGATTCAGGAATCGGTCTCACCATTAGGGTTAAGGGTTAGGGTTAGAGTTAGGGTTAGGGGGTTAGGGTTAGGGGGTTAGGGATAGAGTTAGGGTTAGGGTTGCGGGGTTAGGGATAGAGATAGGGTTAGGGTTAGGGGATAGGGTTAGGGTTAAGTTTAGGGTTAGGGTTAGGGTTAGGGTTTAGGATTAGGGGTTAGGGTTAGGGTTAGGGTTAGGGTTAAGATTAGGGTTAAGTTTAAGTTTCGGGTTAGGGTTAGGTCTTCGGTCTAGGGTTAGGGTCCACAGACCCTTCTCGAGCCCACAGGACTCTTCTAAAGGCCACCAGACCATTGTAGACTCAGCCAGGACCCTTCTAAAGATGTCAAGACCCTTCTAGAGCCCTCCAGAACCATTCTAAAGCACCCCACACCCTTCTAGAGACACCCAGGACCCTTTGAAAGGCCCACAGGCCATTCCAGAGAACCCCAGGACCATCCAAAGGCCCCATGACCCTTCTAGAGCAACACGGGACTCTTCAAACTGCCCGCAGAGCATTCTAGAGACCCTCAGGACCCTTCTAAAGATGCCAAGACCCTTCTAGAGCGCCCAGGAGCCCTTCTAAAGGCCCCCAGACCCTTCTAGAGACACCCAGGTCCATTCTAAAGGGCCCCGGGCCATTCCAGAGACCCTCAGGACAATCTAAAGGCCCCCAGAGCCTTCTAGAGAAACCCAGGACTCTTCAAATTGCCCCCAGGGAATTCTAGACAGCCTCAGGACCATTGTAAAGACCCCCTGACTTTTCAGGAGACCCCCCAGGACCCTGGCATTTACGTTAGGGTTAGCTTTGTGGTTAAGATTATGGCTAGGGTTGGATTAGGTGCTAGGGTTAGGGTTAGGGTTAGGGTTGGGCTTGTGTTAGGGTTTTGGGAAGGCTAATGGTTTTGGTTATGTTTAGGGCTGGGTGTTAGACTTAGTGTTTGGGTTAGACTTAAGATTAGGGTTAAGTTTAGGTTTCGGGTTAGGGTTAGGGATTCGGGCTAGGGTTAGGGTCCACAGACCCTTCTCGAGCCCACAGGACTCTTGTAAAGGCCCCCAGACCATTCTAGACACAGCCAGGACTCTGCTAAAGATGCCAAGACCCTTCTTGAGCCGTCCAGAACCAGTCTAAAGCCCCCCATACCCTTCTAGAGACACCCAGGACCCTTTGAAAGGCCCACAGGCCATTCCAGAGAACCCCAGGACCATCCAAAGGACCCACGACCCTTCTAGAGCAACACGGGACTCTTCAAACTACCCCCAGAGCATTCTAGAGACCCTCAGGACCCTTCGAAAGATGCCAAGACCCTTCTAGAGCGCCCAGGAGCCCTTCTAAAGGCCCCCAGACCCTTCTAGAGACACCCAGGTCCATTCTAAAGGGCCCCGGGCCATTCCGGAGACCCCCATGACCATCTAAAGGCCCCCAGAGACTTCTAGAGAACCCCAGGATTCTTCAAATTGACCCCAGAGTATTTTAGACAGCCTCTGGACCATTCTAAAACCCCTGACATTTCTAGAGACCCCCAGGACCCTGGCATTTACTTTAGGGTTAGCTTTGTGCTTAGGATTAGGACTAAGTTTGGTATAGGAGCTAGATTTAGGGTTAGGGTTAGGGTTGGGCTTGTGTTAGGGTTTTGGGAAGGCTAAGGGTTATGGTTATGTTTAGGGCTGGGTGTTAGAGTTAGTGTTAAGGTTAGGCTTCAGATTAGGGTTAAGTTTAGATTTCGGGTTAGGGTTAGGTATTCAGGTTAGGGTTAGGGTCCCCAGACCCTTCTCGAACCCACAGGACTCTTCTAAAGACCCCCACACCATTCTAGACACAGCCAGGACCCTGCTAAAGATGCCAAGACCCTTCTAGAGCCCTCCAGAACCAGTCTAAAGACCCCACACCCTTCTAGAGACAACCAGGATTCTTTGAAAGGCCCACAGGCCATTCCAGAGAACTCCAGGACCATCCAAAGGAACCACGACCCTTCTAGAGCAACACGGGACTCTTCAAACTGCCCGCAGAGCATTCTAGAGACCCTCAGGACCCTTCGAAAGATGCCAAGACCCTTCTAGAGCGCCCCAGAGCCCTTCTAAAGGCCCCCAGACCATTCTAGAGACACCCAGGTCAATCCTAAAGGACACCGGGCCATTCCAGAGACCCCCAGGGCCATCTAAAGGCCCCCAGAGCATTCTAGACAACCCTAGGACTTATCAAATTGCACCCAGAGAATTCTAGAAAGCCTCAGGACCATTCTAAAGACCCCCTGACCTTTCTAGAGACCCCCAGGACCCTGGCATTTACGTTAGGTTTAGCTTTGTGGTTAAGATTAGGGCTCGGGTTGGTTTAGGTTCTAGCATTAGGGTGAGGGTTAGGGTTAGGGTTGGGCTTGTGTTAGGGTTTAGAAGGCTAAGGGTTATGGTTATGTTTAGGGCTGGGTGTTAGAGTTAGTGTTTGGGTTAGGCTTAAGATTAGGGTTAAGTTTATGTTTCGGGTTAGGGTTAGGTATTCGGGCTAGGGTTAGTGTCCCCAGACCCTTCTCGAGCCAACAGGACTCTTCTAAAGGCCCCCACACCATTCTAGACACAGCCAGGACCCTGCTACTGATGCCAAGACCCTTCTAGAGACCTCTAGAACCATTCTAAAGCCCCCCACACCCTTCTAGAGACACCCAGGACCCTTTGAAAGGCCCACAGGCCATTCCAGAGAACTCCAGGACCATCCAAAGGCCCCACGACCCTTCTAGAGCACCCCGGGACTCTTCAAACTGCCCCCAGAGCATTCTAGAGACACTCGGGACCCTTCTGCACATGCCAAGACCCTGCTAGAACACCCCAGAACCATTCTAAAGGCCCCCAGACCCTTCTAGAGACACCCAGGTCCATTCTAAAGGGCCCCGGGCCATTCCAGAGACCCCCATGACCATCTAAAGGCCCCCAGAGCCTTCTAGAGAACTCCAGGACTCTTCAAATTGCCCCCAGAGAATTCTAGACAGCCTCAGGACAATTCTAAAGACCCCCTGACCTTTCTAGAGACCCCCAGGACCATGGCATTTACGTTAGGATTAGCTTTGTGGATAAGATTAGGGCTAGGGTTGGTTTAGGTGCTAGGGTTAGGGTTAGGGTTGGGCTTGTGTTAGGGTTTTGGGAAGGCTAAGGGTTATGGTTATGCTTAGGGCTGGGTGTTAGAGTTAGTGTTAGGGTTAGGCTTCCCATTAGGGTTAAGTATAGATTTCGGGTTAGGGTTAGGTATTCGGTCTAGGGTTAGGGTCCCCAGACCCTTCTCGAGCCAACAGGACTCTTCTAAAGGCCCCCAGACCATTCTAGACACAGCCAGGACCCTTCTAAAGATGCCAAGACCCTTCTAGAGCCCTCCAGAACCATTCTAAAGCACCCCACACCCTTCTAGAGACACCCAGGACCCTTTGAAAGGCCCACAGGCCATTCCAGAGAACCCCAGGACCATCCAAAGGAACCACGACCCTTCTAGAGCAACACGGGACTCTTCAAACTGCCCGCAGAGCATTCTAGAGACCCTCAGGACCCTTCTAAAGATGCCAAGACCCTTCTAGAGCGCCCAGGAGTTCTTCTAAAGGCCCCCAGACCCTTCCAGAGACACCCAGGTCCATTCTATAGGGCCCCGGGCCATTCCAGAGATCCTCAGGACAATATAAAGGCCCCCAGAGCCTTCTAGAGAAACCCAGGACTCTTCAAATTGCCCCCAGGGAATTCTAGACAGCCTCAGGACCATTCTAAAGACCCCCTGACCTTTCAGGAGACCCCCCAGGACCCTGGCATTTACGTTAGGGTTAGCTTTGTGGTTAAGATTAGGGCTAGGGTTGGTTTAGGTGCTAGGGTTAGGGTTAGGGTTAGGGTTAGGGTTGGGCTTGTGTTAGGGTTTTGGGAAGGCTAAGGGTTTTGGTTATGTTTAGGGCTGGGTGTTAGACTTAGTGTTAGGGTTAGGCTTAAGATTAGGGTTAAGTTTAGGTTTCGGGTTAGGGTTAGGGATTCGGGCTAGGGTTAGGGTCCCCAGACCCTTCTCGAGCCCACAGGACTCTTCTAAAGGCCCCCAGACCATTCTAGACACAGCCAGGACTCTGCTAAAGATGCCAAGACCCTTCTTGAGCCATCCAGAACCAGTCTAAAGCCCCCCATACCCTTCTAGAGACACCCAGGACCCTTTGAAAGGCCCACAGGCCATTCCAGAGAACCCCACGACCATCCAAAGGCCCCACGACCCTTCTAGAGCACCCCGGGACTCTTCAAACTACCCCCAGAGCATTCTAGAGACCCTCAGGACCCTTCTAAAGATGCCAAGACCCTTCTAGAGCGCCCAGGAGCCCTTCTAAAGGCCCCCAGACCCTTCTAGAGACACCCAGGTCCATTCTAAAGGGCCCCGGGCCATTCCGGAGACCCCCATGACCATCTAAAGGCCCCCAGAGACTTCTAGAGAACCCCAGGATTCTTCAAATTGACCCCAGAGTATTTTAGACAGCCTCTGGACCATTCTAAAACCCCTGACATTTCTAGAGACCCCCAGGACCCTGGCATTTACTTTAGGGTTAGCTTTGTGCTTAGGATTAGGACTAAGTTTGGTATAGGAGCTAGATTTAGGGTTAGGGTTAGGGTTGGGCTTGTGTTAGGGTTTTGGGAAGGCTAAGGGTTATGGTTATGTTTAGGGCTGGGTGTTAGAGTTAGTGTTAAGGTTAGGTTTCAGATTAGGGTTAAGTTTAGATTTCGGGTTAGGGTTAGGTCTTCGGTCTAGGGTTAGGGTCCCCAGACCCTTCTCGAACCCACAGGACTCTTCTAAAGACCTCCACACCATTCTAGACACAGCCAGGACCCTGCTAAAGATGCCAAGACCCTTCTAGAGCCCTCCAGAACCAGTCTAAAGACCCCACACCCTTCTAGAGACAACCAGGATTCTTTGAAAGGCCCACAGGCCATTCCAGAGAACTCCAGGACCATCCAAAGGCCCCACGACCCTTCTAGAGCACCCCAGGACTCTTCATACTCTCCCCAGAGCATTCTAGAGACCCTCAGGACCCTTCGAAAGATGCCAAGACCCTTCTAGAGCGCCCCAGAGCCCTTCTAAAGGCCCCCAGACCATTCTAGAGACACCCAGGTCAATCCTAAAGGACACCGGGCCATTCCAGAGACCCCCAGGGCCATCTAAAGGCCCCCAGAGCATTCTAGACAACCCTAGGACTTATCAAATTGCACCCAGAGAATTCTAGAAAGCCTCAGGACCATTCTAAAGACCCCCTGACCTTTCTAGAGACCCCCAGGACCCTGGCATTTACGTTAGGTTTAGCTTTGTGGTTAAGATTAGGGCTCGGGTTGGTTTAGGTTCTAGCATTAGGGTTAGGGTTAGGGTTAGGGTTGGGCTTGTGTTAGGGTTTAGAAGGCTAAGGGTTATGGTTATGTTTAGGGCTGGGTGTTAGACTTAGTGTTAGGGTTAGGCTTAAGATTAGGGTTAAGTTTAGGTTTCGGGTTAGGGTTAGGTATTCGGGCTAGGGTTAGTGTCCCCAGACCCTTCTCGAGCCAACAGGACTCTTCTAAAGGCCCCCAGACCATTCTAGACACAGCCAGGACCCTGCTACTGATGCCGAGACCCTTCTAGAGACCTCTAGAACCATTCTAAAGACCCCCACACTCTTCTAGAGACACCCAGGACCCTTTGAAAGGCCCACAGGCCATTCCAGAGAACCCCAGGACCATCCAAAGGCCCCACGACCCTTCTAGAGCACCCCGGGACTCTTCAAACTGCCCCCAGAGCATTCTAGAGACACTCGGGACCCTTCTGAACATGCCAAGACCCTGCTAGAACACCCCAGAACCATTCTAAAGGCCCCCAGACCCTTCTAGAGACACCCAGGTCCATTCTAAAGGGCCCCGGGCCATTCCAGAGACCCCCATGACCATCTAAAGGCCCCCAGAGCCTTCTAGAGAACTCCAGGACTCTTCAAATTGCCCCCAGAGAATTCTAGACAGCCTCAGGACAATTCTAAAGACCCCCTGACCTTTCTAGAGACCCCCAGGACCATGGCATTTACGTTAGGATTAGCTTTGTGGATAAGATTAGGGCTAGGGTTGGTTTAGGTGCTAGGGTTAGGGTTAGGGTTGGGCTTGTGTTAGGGTTTTGGGAAGGCTAAGGGTTATGGTTATGCTTAGGGCTGGGTGTTAGAGTTAGTGTTAGGGTTAGGCTTAAGATTAGGGTTAAGTATAGATTTCGGGTTAGGGTTAGGTATTCGGTCTAGGGTTAGGGTCCCCAGACCCTTCTCGAGCCAACAGGACTCTTCTAAAGGCCCCCAGACCATTCTAGACACAGCCAGGACCCTTCTAAAGATGCCAAGACCCTTCTAGAGCCCTCCAGAACCATTCTAAAGCACCCCACACCCTTCTAGAGACACCCAGGACCCTTTGAAAGGCCCACAGGCCATTCCAGAGAACCCCAGGACCATCCAAAGGAACCACGACCCTTCTAGAGCAACACGGGACTCTTCAAACTGCCCGCAGAGCATTCTAGAGACCCTCAGGACCCTTCTAAAGATGCCAAGACCCTTCTAGAGCGCCCAGGAGTTCTTCTAAAGGCCCCCAGACCCTTCCAGAGACACCCAGGTCCATTCTATAGGGCCCCGGGCCATTCCAGAGATCCTCAGGACAATATAAAGGCCCCCAGAGCCTTCTAGAGAAACCCAGGACTCTTCAAATTGCCCCCAGGGAATTCTAGACAGCCTCAGGACCATTCTAAAGACCCCCTGACCTTTCAGGAGACCCCCCAGGACCCTGGCATTTACGTTAGGGTTAGCTTTGTGGTTAAGATTAGGGCTAGGGTTGGTTTAGGTGCTAGGGTTAGGGTTAGGGTTAGGGTTAGGGTTGGGCTTGTGTTAGGGTTTTGGGAAGGCTAAGGGTTTTGGTTATGTTTAGGGCTGGGTGTTAGACTTAGTGTTAGGGTTAGGCTTAAGATTAGGGTTAAGTTTAGGTTTCGGGTTAGGGTTAGGGATTCGGGCTAGGGTTAGGGTCCCCAGACCCTTCTCGAGCCCACAGGACTCTTCTAAAGGCCCCCAGACCATTCTAGACACAGCCAGGACTCTGCTAAAGATGCCAAGACCCTTCTTGAGCCATCCAGAACCAGTCTAAAGCCCCCCATACCCTTCTAGAGACACCCAGGACCCTTTGAAAGGCCCACAGGCCATTCCAGAGAACCCCACGACCATCCAAAGGCCCCACGACCCTTCTAGAGCACCCCGGGACTCTTCAAACTACCCCCAGAGCATTCTAGAGACCCTCAGGACCCTTCTAAAGATGCCAAGACCCTTCTAGAGCGCCCAGGAGCCCTTCTAAAGGCCCCCAGACCCTTCTAGAGACACCCAGGTCCATTCTAAAGGGCCCCGGGCCATTCCGGAGACCCCCATGACCATCTAAAGGCCCCCAGAGACTTCTAGAGAACCCCAGGATTCTTCAAATTGACCCCAGAGTATTTTAGACAGCCTCTGGACCATTCTAAAACCCCTGACATTTCTAGAGACCCCCAGGACCCTGGCATTTACTTTAGGGTTAGCTTTGTGCTTAGGATTAGGACTAAGTTTGGTATAGGAGCTAGATTTAGGGTTAGGGTTAGGGTTGGGCTTGTGTTAGGGTTTTGGGAAGGCTAAGGGTTATGGTTATGTTTAGGGCTGGGTGTTAGAGTTAGTGTTAAGGTTAGGTTTCAGATTAGGGTTAAGTTTAGATTTCGGGTTAGGGTTAGGTCTTCGGTCTAGGGTTAGGGTCCCCAGACCCTTCTCGAACCCACAGGACTCTTCTAAAGACCTCCACACCATTCTAGACACAGCCAGGACCCTGCTAAAGATGCCAAGACCCTTCTAGAGCCCTCCAGAACCAGTCTAAAGACCCCACACCCTTCTAGAGACAACCAGGATTCTTTGAAAGGCCCACAGGCCATTCCAGAGAACTCCAGGACCATCCAAAGGCCCCACGACCCTTCTAGAGCACCCCAGGACTCTTCATACTCTCCCCAGAGCATTCTAGAGACCCTCAGGACCCTTCGAAAGATGCCAAGACCCTTCTAGAGCGCCCCAGAGCCCTTCTAAAGGCCCCCAGACCATTCTAGAGACACCCAGGTCAATCCTAAAGGACACCGGGCCATTCCAGAGACCCCCAGGGCCATCTAAAGGCCCCCAGAGCATTCTAGACAACCCTAGGACTTATCAAATTGCACCCAGAGAATTCTAGAAAGCCTCAGGACCATTCTAAAGACCCCCTGACCTTTCTAGAGACCCCCAGGACCCTGGCATTTACGTTAGGTTTAGCTTTGTGGTTAAGATTAGGGCTCGGGTTGGTTTAGGTTCTAGCATTAGGGTTAGGGTTAGGGTTAGGGTTGGGCTTGTGTTAGGGTTTAGAAGGCTAAGGGTTATGGTTATGTTTAGGGCTGGGTGTTAGACTTAGTGTTAGGGTTAGGCTTAAGATTAGGGTTAAGTTTAGGTTTCGGGTTAGGGTTAGGTATTCGGGCTAGGGTTAGTGTCCCCAGACCCTTCTCGAGCCAACAGGACTCTTCTAAAGGCCCCCAGACCATTCTAGACACAGCCAGGACCCTGCTACTGATGCCGAGACCCTTCTAGAGACCTCTAGAACCATTCTAAAGACCCCCACACTCTTCTAGAGACACCCAGGACCCTTTGAAAGGCCCACAGGCCATTCCAGAGAACCCCAGGACCATCCAAAGGCCCCACGACCCTTCTAGAGCACCCCGGGACTCTTCAAACTGCCCCCAGAGCATTCTAGAGACACTCGGGACCCTTCTGAACATGCCAAGACCCTGCTAGAACACCCCAGAACCATTCTAAAGGCCCCCAGACCCTTCTAGAGACACCCAGGTCCATTCTAAAGGGCCCCGGGCCATTCCAGAGACCCCCATGACCATCTAAAGGCCCCCAGAGCCTTCTAGAGAACTCCAGGACTCTTCAAATTGCCCCCAGAGAATTCTAGACAGCCTCAGGACAATTCTAAAGACCCCCTGACCTTTCTAGAGACCCCCAGGACCATGGCATTTACGTTAGGATTAGCTTTGTGGATAAGATTAGGGCTAGGGTTGGTTTAGGTGCTAGGGTTAGGGTTAGGGTTGGGCTTGTGTTAGGGTTTTGGGAAGGCTAAGGGTTATGGTTATGCTTAGGGCTGGGTGTTAGAGTTAGTGTTAGGGTTAGGCTTAAGATTAGGGTTAAGTATAGATTTCGGGTTAGGGTTAGGTATTCGGTCTAGGGTTAGGGTCCCCAGACCCTTCTCGAGCCAACAGGACTCTTCTAAAGGCCCCCAGACCATTCTAGACACAGCCAGGACCCTTCTAAAGATGCCAAGACCCTTCTAGAGCCCTCCAGAACCATTCTAAAGCACCCCACACCCTTCTAGAGACACCCAGGACCCTTTGAAAGGCCCACAGGCCATTCCAGAGAACCCCAGGACCATCCAAAGGAACCACGACCCTTCTAGAGCAACACGGGACTCTTCAAACTGCCCGCAGAGCATTCTAGAGACCCTCAGGACCCTTCTAAAGATGCCAAGACCCTTCTAGAGCGCCCAGGAGTTCTTCTAAAGGCCCCCAGACCCTTCCAGAGACACCCAGGTCCATTCTATAGGGCCCCGGGCCATTCCAGAGATCCTCAGGACAATATAAAGGCCCCCAGAGCCTTCTAGAGAAACCCAGGACTCTTCAAATTGCCCCCAGGGAATTCTAGACAGCCTCAGGACCATTCTAAAGACCCCCTGACCTTTCAGGAGACCCCCCAGGACCCTGGCATTTACGTTAGGGTTAGCTTTGTGGTTAAGATTAGGGCTAGGGTTGGTTTAGGTGCTAGGGTTAGGGTTAGGGTTAGGGTTAGGGTTGGGCTTGTGTTAGGGTTTTGGGAAGGCTAAGGGTTTTGGTTATGTTTAGGGCTGGGTGTTAGACTTAGTGTTAGGGTTAGGTTTAAGATTAGGGTTAAGTTTAGGTTTCGGGTTAGGGTTAGGGATTCGGGCTAGGGTTAGGGTCCCCAGACCCTTCTCGAGCCCACAGGACTCTTCTAAAGGCCCCCAGACCATTCTAGACACAGCCAGGACTCTGCTAAAGATGCCAAGACCCTTCTTGAGCCATCCAGAACCAGTCTAAAGCCCCCCATACCCTTCTAGAGACACCCAGGACCCTTTGAAAGGCCCACAGGCCATTCCAGAGAACCCCACGACCATCCAAAGGCCCCACGACCCTTCTAGAGCACCCCGGGACTCTTCAAACTACCCCCAGAGCATTCTAGAGACCCTCAGGACCCTTCTAAAGATGCCAAGACCCTTCTAGAGCGCCCAGGAGCCCTTCTAAAGGCCCCCAGACCCTTCTAGAGACACCCAGGTCCATTCTAAAGGGCCCCGGGCCATTCCGGAGACCCCCATGACCATCTAAAGGCCCCCAGAGACTTCTAGAGAACCCCAGGATTCTTCAAATTGACCCCAGAGTATTTTAGACAGCCTCTGGACCATTCTAAAACCCCTGACATTTCTAGAGACCCCCAGGACCCTGGCATTTACTTTAGGGTTAGCTTTGTGCTTAGGATTAGGACTAAGTTTGGTATAGGAGCTAGATTTAGGGTTAGGGTTAGGGTTGGGCTTGTGTTAGGGTTTTGGGAAGGCTAAGGGTTATGGTTATGTTTAGGGCTGGGTGTTAGAGTTAGTGTTAAGGTTAGGTTTCAGATTAGGGTTAAGTTTAGATTTCGGGTTAGGGTTAGGTATTCAGGTTAGGGTTAGGGTCCCCAGACCCTTCTCGAACCCACAGGACTCTTCTAAAGACCTCCACACCATTCTAGACACAGCCAGGACCCTGCTAAAGATGCCAAGACCCTTCTAGAGCCCTCCAGAACCAGTCTAAAGACCCCACACCCTTCTAGAGACAACCAGGATTCTTTGAAAGGCCCACAGGCCATTCCAGAGAACTCCAGGACCATCCAAAGGCCCCACGACCCTTCTAGAGCACCCCAGGACTCTTCATACTCTCCCCAGAGCATTCTAGAGACCCTCAGGACCCTTCGAAAGATGCCAAGACCCTTCTAGAGCGCCCCAGAGCCCTTCTAAAGGCCCCCAGACCATTCTAGAGACACCCAGGTCAATCCTAAAGGACACCGGGCCATTCCAGAGACCCCCAGGGCCATCTAAAGGCCCCCAGAGCATTCTAGACAACCCTAGGACTTATCAAATTGCACCCAGAGAATTCTAGAAAGCCTCAGGACCATTCTAACGACCCCCTGACCTTTCTAGAGACCCCCAGGACCCTGGCATTTACGTTAGGTTTAGCTTTGTGGTTAAGATTAGGGCTCGGGTTGGTTTAGGTTCTAGCATTAGGGTTAGGGTTAGGGTTAGGGTTGGGCTTGTGTTAGGGTTTAGAAGGCTAAGGGTTATGGTTATGTTTAGGGCTGGGTGTTAGACTTAGTGTTAGGGTTAGGCTTAAGATTAGGGTTAAGTTTAGGTTTCGGGTTAGGGTTAGGTATTCGGGCTAGGGTTAGTGTCCCCAGACCCTTCTCGAGCCAACAGGACTCTTCTAAAGGCCCCCGGACCATTCTAGACACAGCCAGCACCCTTCTAAAGATGCCAAGACCCTTCTAGAGCCCTCCAGAACAAGTCTAAAGACCCCACACCCTCCTAGAAACACCCAGGATCCTTTGAAAGGCCCACAGGCCATTCCAGAGAACCCCAGGACAATCCAAAGGCCCCACGACCCTTCTAGAGCACCCCGGGACTCTTCAAACTACCCCCAGAGCATTCTAGAGGCCCTCTGGACCCTTCTAAAGATGCCATGGCCCTTCTAGAGCGCCCCAGAGCCCTTCTAAAGGCCCCCAGACCCTTCTAGAGACCCCCAGGACCATCTAATGGCCCCCAGAGCCTTTCCAGAGACCCCCAGGACCATCTAAATCCTTCTAGAGAATCCCAGGACTCTTCCAAGTGCTTCCAGAGTATTCTAGAGATCCTCAGGACCCTTCTAAACCCCCCTGACCCTTCCAGAGACTTACTTCGAGTCACGTTTATCTCCGGTGGTGGTCAGGTTTTCTAGGTAAGTCCTCACTTTAGTGAACCCGTATTGTATGGAACTTATTGATACTCTTGTTGACATCATATCTGAAAGAGTAAAATATTCACTGTAATCTTGAGAAGTTTTTACAAGGATTATTGATACTTAATGGATAAATAAGGTATATGTAGTTAACTTATGTAATTTAAATCAAGCCTAGCCGTTCTACTTACGTAAAAAAAACTTTCATTAAACCACCAACCCAGTTACACTTAGTCTCCCACTCACAGCAGAGAACGTTGCTCTCTCCACTGCGCATGCGGCACCCGGGCTGCAGTACCGCTTTACGGTCACCCGGTGGCAGCAGAGAGCAGCATTCATCGATACAGGCTGCAGTACCGCATTTCGGACACCCGGTGGCAGCAGAGAGCCACATTCGTCGATACGGGCTGCAGTACCGCGATTGTGCCACCTGGAGGTAGCAGAGAGACCAGCTGATCGATTCAGGCTGCGCTTCTCTCCATCTATTTTTCATTCTCTGTCCTTCAAATTCCAACACAGTTTCTCATAGCATTCTGCTTCAGAAACTGTCACCTCTGGCCTAGACAGTCTCACACTCTCCTGGGTGGAAAACTGGTTGGATGGAGGGCCCAGAGAGTGGTAGGAAATGGTGTTAAATCCAGCTGGAGGCCAGTGACAAGTGGTGTTCCCCAAGGATCAGTGTTGGGTCCAGCCCTGTTCAATGTCTTTATCAATGACCTGGATGAAGGCATCGAGTGCTCCCTTAGCAAGTTTGAGGATGACACTAAGCTGGGGAAAAGCATGGATCCTCTGCAGGGTTGAGGTGCTCCAAAGGGATCTGAAGAGGCTGCACCACTGGGCAGCGTCATGGAATCATAGAACAACCAGGTTGCAAGAGACCCACTGGATCATCGAGTCCAACTGTTCCTGTCAAACAGTAAACATTGCCCCTCGGCACCTTGTCCATCTGTGCCTTAAACACCTCCAGGGAAGATGAATCAACCCCCTCCCTGGGCAGCCTCTGACACTGCCCAATGACCCTTTCCATGAAAAAGTTTTCCTAATGTCTAGCCTAAATCTCCCCTGGTGGAGCTTGAGGCCACTCCCTCTCGTCCTGTCCCCAGTGACCTGGGAGAAGGGGCCAGCTCCCTCCTCTCCACAACTTACTTTTAGTTAATTATAGAGAGCAATGAGGTCTCCCCTCAGCTTCCTCTTCTCCAGGATAAACACACCCAGCTCTCTCAGCTGTTCCTTATAAGGCCTTTTCTCCAGACCCTTTACTAGCTTTGTTGCTCTTCTCTGAACTTTCTCCGGAGCCTCAAAATCCTTCTTGTGGTGAGGGGCCCAGAAGTGAACACAGGATTCAGGAATCGGTCTCACCATTAGGGTTAAGGGTTAGGGTTAGAGTTAGGGTTAGGGGGTTAGGGTTAGGGGGTTAGGGATAGAGTTAGGGTTAGGGTTGCGGGGTTAGGGATAGAGTTAGGGTAAGGGTTAGAGGATAGGGTTAGGGTTAAGTTTAGGGTTAGGGTTAGGGTTTAGGGTTAGGGTTAGGGTTTAGGGTTAGGGTTAGGGTTAGGGTTTAGGATTAGGGGTTAGGGTTAGGGTTAGGGTTATGGTTAAGATTAGGGTTAAGTTTAAGTTTCGGGTTAGGGTTAGGTCTTCGGTCTAGGGTTAGGGTCCACAGACCCTTCTCGAGCCCACAGGACTCTTCTAAAGGCCCCCAGACCATTGTAGACTCAGCCAGGACCCTTCTAAAGATGTCAAGACCCTTCTAGAGCCCTCCAGAACCATTCTAAAGCACCCCACACCCTTCTAGAGACACCCAGGACCCTTTGAAAGGCCCACAGGCCATTCCAGAGAACCCCAGGACCATCCAAAGGCCCCATGACCCTTCTAGAGCAACACGGGACTCTTCAAACTGCCCGCAGAGCATTCTAGAGACCCTCAGGACCCTTCTAAAGATGCCAAGACCCTTCTAGAGCGCCCAGGAGCCCTTCTAAAGGCCCCCAGACCCTTCTAGAGAAACCCAGGTCCATTCTAAAGGGCCCCGGGCCATTCCAGAGACCCTCAGGACAATCTAAAGGCCCCCAGAGCATTCTAGAGAAACCCAGGACTCTTCAAATTGCCCCCAGGGAATTCTAGACAGCCTCAGGACCATTGTAAAGACCCCCTGACCTTTCAGGAGACCCCCCAGGACCCTGGCATTTACGTTAGGGTTAGCTTTGTGGTTAAGATTATGGCTAGGGTTGGTTTAGGTGCTAGGGTTAGGGTTAGGGTTAGGGTTGGGCTTGTGTTAGGGTTTTGGGAAGGCTAATGGTTTTGGTTATGTTTAGGGCTGGGTGTTAGACTTAGTGTTTGGGTTAGACTTAAGATTAGGGTTAAGTTTAGGTTTCGGGTTAGGGTTAGGGATTCGGGCTAGGGTTAGGGTCCACAGACCCTTCTCGAGCCCACAGGACTCTTCTAAAGGCCCCCAGACCATTCTAGACACAGCCAGGACTCTGCTAAAGATGCCAAGACCCTTCTTGAGCCGTCCAGAACCAGTCTAAAGCCCCCCATACCCTTCTAGAGACACCCAGGACCCTTTGAAAGGTCCACAGGCCATTCCAGAGAACCCCACGACCATCCAAAGGACCCACGACCCTTCTAGAGCAACACGGGACTCTTCAAACTACCCCCAGAGCATTCTAGAGACCCTCAGGACCCTTCGAAAGATGCCAAGACCCTTCTAGAGCGCCCAGGAGCCCTTCTAAAGGCCCCCAGACCCTTCTAGAGACACCCAGGTCCATTCTAAAGGGCCCCGGGCCATTCCGGAGACCCCCATGACCATCTAAAGGCCCCCAGAGACTTCTAGAGAACCCCAGGATTCTTCAAATTGACCCCAGAGTATTTTAGACAGCCTCTGGACCATTCTAAAACCCCTGACATTTCTAGAGACCCCCAGGACCCTGGCATTTACTTTAGGGTTAGCTTTGTGCTTAGGATTAGGACTAAGTTTGGTATAGGAGCTAGATTTAGGGTTAGGGTTAGGGTTGGGCTTGTGTTAGGGTTTTGGGAAGGCTAAGGGTTATGGTTATGTTTAGGGCTGGGTGTTAGAGTTAGTGTTAAGGTTAGGCTTCAGATTAGGGTTAAGTTTAGATTTCGGGTTAGGGTTAGGTATTCAGGTTAGGGTTAGGGTCCCCAGACCCTTCTCGAACCCACAGGACTCTTCTAAAGACCCCCACACCATTCTAGACACAGCCAGGACCCTGCTAAAGATGCCAAGACCCTTCTAGAGCCCTCCAGAACCAGTCTAAAGACCCCACACCCTTCTAGAGACAACCAGGATTCTTTGAAAGGCCCACAGGCCATTCCAGAGAACTCCAGGACCATCCAAAGGCCCCACGACCCTTCTAGAGCACCCCAGGACTCTTCATACTCTCCCCAGAGCATTCTAGAGACCCTCAGGACCCTTCGAAAGATGCCAAGACCCTTCTAGAGCGCCCCAGAGCCCTTCTAAAGGCCCCCAGACCATTCTAGAGACACCCAGGTCAATCCTAAAGGACACCGGGCCATTCCAGAGACCCCCAGGGCCATCTAAAGGCCCCCAGAGCATTCTAGACAACCCTAGGACTTATCAAATTGCACCCAGAGAATTCTAGAAAGCCTCAGGACCATTCTAAAGACCCCCTGACCTTTCTAGAGACCCCCAGGACCCTGGCATTTACGTTAGGTTTAGCTTTGTGGTTAAGATTAGGGCTCGGGTTGGTTTAGGTTCTAGCATTAGGGTGAGGGTTAGGGTTAGGGTTGGGCTTGTGTTAGGGTTTAGAAGGCTAAGGGTTATGGTTATGTTTAGGGCTGGGTGTTAGAGTTAGTGTTTGGGTTAGGCTTAAGATTAGGGTTAAGTTTATGTTTCGGGTTAGGGTTAGGTATTCGGGCTAGGGTTAGTGTCCCCAGACCCTTCTCGAGCCAACAGGACTCTTCTAAAGGCCCCCACACCATTCTAGACACAGCCAGGACCCTGCTACTGATGCCAAGACCCTTCTAGAGACCTCTAGAACCATTCTAAAGCCCCCCACACCCTTCTAGAGACACCCAGGACCCTTTGAAAGGCCCACAGGCCATTCCAGAGAACTCCAGGACCATCCAAAGGCCCCACGACCCTTCTAGAGCACCCCGGGACTCTTCAAACTGCCCCCAGAGCATTCTAGAGACACTCGGGACCCTTCTGCACATGCCAAGACCCTGCTAGAACACCCCAGAACCATTCTAAAGGCCCCCAGACCCTTCTAGAGACACCCAGGTCCATTCTAAAGGGCCCCGGGCCATTCCAGAGACCCCCATGACCATCTAAAGGCCCCCAGAGCCTTCTAGAGAACTCCAGGACTCTTCAAATTGCCCCCAGAGAATTCTAGACAGCCTCAGGACAATTCTAAAGACCCCCTGACCTTTCTAGAGACCCCCAGGACCATGGCATTTACGTTAGGATTAGCTTTGTGGATAAGATTAGGGCTAGGGTTGGTTTAGGTGCTAGGGTTAGGGTTAGGGTTAGGGTTGGGCTTGTGTTAGGGTTTTGGGAAGGCTAAGGGTTATGGTTATGCTTAGGGCTGGGTGTTAGAGTTAGTGTTAGGGTTAGGCTTCCCATTAGGGTTAAGTATAGATTTCGGGTTAGGGTTAGGTATTCGGTCTAGGGTTAGGGTCCCCAGACCCTTCTCGAGCCAACAGGACTCTTCTAAAGGCCCCCGGACCATTCTAGACACAGCCAGCACCCTTCTAAAGATGCCAAGACCCTTCTAGAGCCCTCCAGAACAAGTCTAAAGACCCCACACCCTCCTAGAAACACCCAGGACCCTTTGAAAGGCCCACAGGCCATTCCAGAGAACCCCAGGACAATCCAAAGGCCCCACGACCCTTCTAGAGCACCCCGGGACTCTTCAAACTACCCCCAGAGCGTTCTAGAGGCCCTCTGGACCCTTCTAAAGATGCCATGACCCTTCTAGAGCGCCCCAGAGCCCTTCTAAAGGCCCCCAGACCCTTCTAGAGACCCCCAGGACCATCTAATGGCCCCCAGAGCCTTTCCAGAGACCCCCAGGACCATCTAAATCCTTCTAGAGAATCCCAGGACTCTTCCAAGTGCTTCCAGAGTATTCTAGAGATCCTCAGGACCCTTCTAAACCCCCCTGACCCTTCCAGAGACTTACTTCGAGTCACGTTTATCTCCGGTGGTGGTCAGGTTTTCTAGGTAAGTCCTCACTTTAGTGAACCCGTATTGTATGGAACTTATTGATACTCTTGTTGACATCATATCTGAAAGAGTAAAATATTCACTGTAATCTTGAGAAGTTTTTACAAGGATTATTGATACTTAATGGATAAATAAGGTATATGTAGTTAACTTATGTAATTTAAATCAAGCCTAGCCGTTCTACTTACGTAAAAAAAACTTTCATTAAACCACCAACCCAGTTACACTTAGTCTCCCACTCACAGCAGAGAACGTTGCTCTCACCACTGCGCATGCGGCACCCGGGCTGCAGTACCGCTTTACGGTCACCCGGTGGCAGCAGAGAGCAGCATTCATCGATACGGGCTGCAGTACCGCGATTGTGCCACCTGGAGGTAGCAGAGAGACCAGCTGATCGATTCAGGCTGCGCTTCTCTCCATCTATTTTTCATTCTCTGTCCTTCAAATTCCAACACAGTTTCTCATAGCATTCTGCTTCAGAAACTGTCACCTCTGGCCTAGACAGTCTCACACTCTCCTGGGCGGAAAACTGGTTGGATGGAGGGCCCAGAGAGTGGTAGGAAATGGTGTTAAATCCAGCTGGAGGCCAGTGACAAGTGGTGTTCCCCAAGGATCAGTGTTGGGTCCAGCCCTGTTCAATGTCTTTATCAATGACCTGGATGAAGGCATCGAGTGCTCCCTTAGCAAGTTTGAGGATGACACTAAGCTGGGGAAAAGCATGGATCCTCTGCAGGGTTGAGGTGCTCCAAAGGGATCTGAAGAGGCTGCACCACTGGGCAGCGTCATGGAATCATAGAACAACCAGGTTGCAAGAGACCCACTGGATCATCGAGTCCAACTGTTCCTGTCAAACAGTAAACATTGCCCCTCGGCACCTTGTCCATCTGTGCCTTAAACACCTCAAGGGAAGATGAATCAACCCCCTCCCTGGGCAGCCTCTGACACTGCCCAATGACCCTTTCCATGAAAAAGTTTTCCTAATGTCTAGCCTAAATCTCCCCTGGTGGAGCTTGAGGCCACTCCCTCTCGTCCTGTACCCAGTGACCTGGGAGAAGGGGCCAGCTCCCTCCTCTCCACAACTTACTTTTAGTTAATTATAGAGAGCAATGAGGTCTCCCCTCAGCTTCCTCTTCTCCAGGATAAACACCCCCAGCTCTCTCAGCTGTTCCTTATAAGGCCTTTTCTCCAGATCCTTTACTAGCTTTGTTGCTCTTCTCTGAACTTTCTCCGGAGCCTCAAAATCCTTCTTGTGGTGAGGGGCCCAGAAGTGAACACAGGATTCAGGAATCGGTCTCACCATTAGGGTTAAGGGTTAGGGTTAGAGTTAGGGTTAAAGGGTTAGGGTTAGGGGGTTAGGGATAGAGTTAGGGTTAGGGTTGCGGGGTTAGGGATAGAGTTAGGGTTAGGGTTAGGGGATAGGGTTAGGGTTAAGTTTAGGGTTAGGGTTAGGGTTAGGGTTTAGGATTAGGGGTTAGGGTTAGGGTTAGGGTTAGGGTTAAGATTAGGGTTAAGTTTAAGTTTCGGGTTAGGGTTAGGTCTTCGGTCTAGGGTTAGGGTCCACAGACCCTTCTCGAGCCCACAGGACTCTTCTAAAGGCCCCCAGACCATTGTAGACTCAGCCAGGACCCTTCTAAAGATGTCAAGACCCTTCTAGAGCCCTCCAGAAACATTCTAAAGCACCCCACACCCTTCTAGAGACACCCAGGACCCTTTGAAAGGCCCACAGGCCATTCCAGAGAACCCCAGGACCATCCAAAGGCCCCATGACCCTTCTAGAGCAACACGGGACTCTTCAAACTGCCCGCAGAGCATTCTAGAGACCCTCAGGACCCTTCTAAAGATGCCAAGACCCTTCTAGAGCGCCCAGGAGCCCTTCTAAAGGCCCCCAGACCCTTCTAGAGACACCCAGGTCCATTCTAAAGGGCCCCGGGCCATTCCGGAGACCCCCATGACCATCTAAAGGCCTCCAGAGACTTCTATAGAACCCCAGGATTCTTCAAATTGACCCCAGAGTATTTTAGACAGCCTCTGGACCATTCTAAAACCCCTGACATTTCTAGAGACCACCAGGACCCTGGCATTTACTTTAGGGTTAGCTTTGTGCTTAGGATTAGGACTAAGTTTTGTATAGGAGCTAGATTTAGGGTTAGGGTTAGGGTTGGGCTTGTGTTAGGGTTTTGGGAAGGCTAAGGGTTATGGTTATGTTTAGGGCTGGGTGTTAGAGTTAGTGTTAAGGTTAGGCTTCAGATTAGGGTTAAGTTTAGATTTCGGGTTAGGGTTAGGTATTCAGGTTAGGGTTAGGGTCCCCAGACCCTTCTCGAACCCACAGGACTCTTCTAAAGACCCCCACACCATTCTAGACACAGCCAGGACCCTGCTAAAGATGCCAAGACCCTTCTAGAGCCCTCCAGAACCAGTCTAAAGACCCCACACCCTTCTAGAGACAACCAGGATTCTTTGAAAGGCCCACAGGCCATTCCAGAGAACTCCAGGACCATCCAAAGGCCCCACGACCCTTCTAGAGCACCCCAGGACTCTTCATACTCTCCCCAGAGCATTCTAGAGACCCTCAGGACCCTTCGAAAGATGCCAAGACCCTTCTAGAGCGCCCCAGAGCCCTTCTAAAGGCCCCCAGACCATTCTAGAGACACCCAGGTCAATCCTAAAGGACACCGGGCCATTCCAGAGACCCCCAGGGCCATCTAAAGGCCCCCAGAGCATTCTAGACAACCCTAGGACTTATCAAATTGCACCCAGAGAATTCTAGAAAGCCTCAGGACCATTCTAAAGACCCCCTGACCTTTCTAGAGACCCCCAGGACCCTGGCATTTACGTTAGGTTTAGCTTTGTGGTTAAGATTAGGGCTCGGGTTGGTTTAGGTTCTAGCATTAGGGTGAGGGTTAGGGTTAGGGTTGGGCTTGTGTTAGGGTTTAGAAGGCTAAGGGTTATGGTTATGTTTAGGGCTGGGTGTTAGAGTTAGTGTTTGGGTTAGGCTTAAGATTAGGGTTAAGTTTATGTTTCGGGTTAGGGTTAGGTATTCGGGCTAGGGTTAGTGTCCCCAGACCCTTCTCGAGCAAACAGGACTCTTCTAAAGGCCCCCAGACCATTCTAGACACAGCCAGGACCCTGCTACTGATGCCAAGACCCTTCTAGAGACCTCTAAAACCATTCTAAAGACCCCCACACCCTTCTAGAGACACCCAGGACCTTTTGAAAGGCCCACAGGCCATTCCAGAGAACTCCAGGACCATCCAAAGGCCCCACGACCCTTCTAGAGCACCCCGGGACTCTTCAAACTGCCCCCAGAGCATTCTAGAGACACTCGGGACCCTTCTGAACATGCCAAGACCCTGCTAGAACACCCCAGAACCATTCTAAAGGCCCCCAGACCCTTCTAGAGACACCCAGGTCCATTCTAAAGGGCCCCGGGCCATTCCAGAGACCCCCATGACCATCTAAAGGCCCCCAGAGCCTTCTAGAGAACTCCAGGACTCTTCAAATTGCCCCCAGAGAATTCTAGACAGCCTCAGGACAATTCTAAAGACCCCCTGACCTTTCTAGAGACCCCCAGGACCATGGTATTTACGTTAGGATTAGCTTTGTGGATAAGATTAGGGCTAGGGTTGGTTTAGGTGCTAGGGTTAGGGTTAGGGTTAGGGTTGGGCTTGTGTTAGGGTTTTGGGAAGGCTAAGGCTTATGGTTATGCTTAGGGCTGGGTGTTAGAGTTAGTGTTAGGGTTAGGCTTAAGATTAGGGTTAAGTATAGATTTCGGGTTAGGGTTAGGTATTCGGTCTAGGGTTAGGGTCCCCAGACCCTTCTCGAGCCAACAGGACTCTTCTAAAGGCCCCCGGACCATTCTAGACACAGCCAGCACCCTTCTAAAGATGCCAAGACCCTTCTAGAGCCCTCCAGAACAAGTCTAAAGACCCCACACCCTCCTAGAAACACCCAGGACCCTTTGAAAGGCCCACAGGCCATTCCAGAGAACCCCAGGACAATCCAAAGGCCCCACGACCCTTCTAGAGCACCCCGGGACTCTTCAAACTACCCCCAGAGCATTCTAGAGGCCCTCTGGACCCTTCTAAAGATGCCATGACCCTTCTAGAGCGCCCCAGAGCCCTTCTAAAGGCCCCCAGACCCTTCTAGAGACCCCCAGGACCATCTAATGGCCCCCAGAGCCTTTCCAGAGACCCCCAGGACCATCTAAATCCTTCTAGAGAATCCCAGGACTCTTCCAAGTGCTTCCAGAGTATTCTAGAGATCCTCAGGACCCTTCTAAACCCCCCTGACCCTTCCAGAGACTTACTTCGAGTCACGTTTATCTCCGGTGGTGGTCAGGTTTTCTAGGTAAGTCCTCACTTTAGTGAACCCGTATTGTATGGAACTTATTGATACTCTTGTTGACATCATATCTGAAAGAGTAAAATATTCACTGTAATCTTGAGAAGTTTTTACAAGGATTATTGATACTTAATGGATAAATAAGGTATATGTAGTTAACTTATGTAATTTAAATCAAGCCTAGCCGTTCTACTTACGTAAAAAAAACTTTCATTAAACCACCAACCCAGTTACACTTAGTCTCCCACTCACAGCAGAGAACGTTGCTCTCACCACTGCGCATGCGGCACCCGGGCTGCAGTACCGATTTACGGTCACCCGGTGGCAGCAGAGAGCAGCATTCATCGATACGGGCTGCAGTACCGCAATTGTGCCACCTGGAGGTAGCAGAGAGACCAGCTGATCGATTCAGGCTGCGCTTCTCTCCATCTATTTTTCATTCTCTGTCCTTCAAATTCCAACACAGTTTCTCATAGCATTCTGCTTCAGAAACTGTCACCTCTGGCCTAGACAGTCTCACACTCTCCTGGGTGGAAAACTGGTTGGATGGAGGGCCCAGAGAGTGGTAGGAAATGGTGTTAAATCCAGCTGGAGGCCAGTGACAAGTGGTGTTCCCCAAGGATCAGTGTTGGGTCCAGCCCTGTTCAATGTCTTTATCAATGACCTGGATGAAGGCATCGAGTGCTCCCTTAGCAAGTTTGAGGATGACACTAAGCTGGGGAAAAGCATGGATCCTCTGCAGGGTTGAGGTGCTCCAAAGGGATCTGAAGAGGCTGCACCACTGGGCAGCGTCATGGAATCATAGAACAACCAGGTTGCAAGAGACCCACTGGATCATCGAGTCCAACTGTTCCTGTCAAACAGTAAACATTGCCCCTCGGCACCTTGTCCATCTGTGCCTTAAACACCTCCAGGGAAGATGAATCAACCCCCTCCCTGGGCAGCCTCTGACACTGCCCAATGACCCTTTCCATGAAAAAGTTTTCCTAATGTCTAGCCTAAATCTCCCCTGGTGGAGCTTGAGGCCACTCCCTCTCGTCCTGTCCCCAGTGACCTGGGAGAAGGGGCCAGCTCCCTCCTCTCCACAACTTACTTTTAGTTAATTATAGAGAGCAATGAGGTCTCCCCTCAGCTTCCTCTTCTCCAGGATAAACACCCCCAGCTCTCTCAGCTGTTCCTTATAAGGCCTTTTCTCCAGATCCTTTACTAGCTTTGTTGCTCTTCTCTGAACTTTCTCCGGAGCCTCAAAATCCTTCTTGTGGTGAGGGGCCCAGAAGTGAACACAGGATTCAGGAATCGGTCTCACCATTAGGGTTAAGGGTTAGGGTTAGAGTTAGGGTTAGGGGGTTAGGGTTAGGGGGTTAGGGATAGAGTTAGGGTTAGGGTTGCGGGGTTAGGGATAGAGATAGGGTTAGGGTTAGGGGATAGGGTTAGGGTTAAGTTTAGGGTTAGGGTTAGGGTTAGGGTTTAGGATTAGGGGTTAGGGTTAGGGTTAGGGTTAGGGTTAAGATTAGGGTTAAGTTTAAGTTTCGGGTTAGGGTTAGGTCTTCGGTCTAGGGTTAGGGTCCACAGACCCTTCTCGAGCCCACAGGACTCTTCTAAAGGCCACCAGACCATTGTAGACTCAGCCAGGACCCTTCTAAAGATGTCAAGACCCTTCTAGAGCCCTCCAGAACCATTCTAAAGCACCCCACACCCTTCTAGAGACACCCAGGACCCTTTGAAAGGCCCACAGGCCATTCCAGAGAACCCCAGGACCATCCAAAGGCCCCATGACCCTTCTAGAGCAACACGGGACTCTTCAAACTGCCCGCAGAGCATTCTAGAGACCCTCAGGACCCTTCTAAAGATGCCAAGACCCTTCTAGAGCGCCCAGGAGCCCTTCTAAAGGCCCCCAGACCCTTCTAGAGACACCCAGGTCCATTCTAAAGGGCCCCGGGCCATTCCAGAGACCCTCAGGACAATCTAAAGGCCCCCAGAGCCTTCTAGAGAAACCCAGGACTCTTCAAATTGCCCCCAGGGAATTCTAGACAGCCTCAGGACCATTGTAAAGACCCCCTGACTTTTCAGGAGACCCCCCAGGACCCTGGCATTTACGTTAGGGTTAGCTTTGTGGTTAAGATTAGGGCTAGGGTTGGTTTAGGTGCTAGGGTTAGGGTTAGGGTTAGGGTTGGGCTTGTGTTAGGGTTTTGGGAAGGCTAATGGTTTTGGTTATGTTTAGGGCTGGGTGTTAGACTTAGTGTTTGGGTTAGACTTAAGATTAGGGTTAAGTTTAGGTTTCGGGTTAGGGTTAGGGATTCGGGCTAGGGTTAGGGTCCACAGACCCTTCTCGAGCCCACAGGACTCTTGTAAAGGCCCCCAGACCATTCTAGACACAGCCAGGACTCTGCTAAAGATGCCAAGACCCTTCTTGAGCCGTCCAGAACCAGTCTAAAGCCCCCCATACCCTTCTAGAGACACCCAGGACCCTTTGAAAGGCCCACAGGCCATTCCAGAGAACCCCAGGACCATCCAAAGGACCCACGACCCTTCTAGAGCAACACGGGACTCTTCAAACTACCCCCAGAGCATTCTAGAGACCCTCAGGACCCTTCGAAAGATGCCAAGACCCTTCTAGAGCGCCCAGGAGCCCTTCTAAAGGCCCCCAGACCCTTCTAGAGACACCCAGGTCCATTCTAAAGGGCCCCGGGCCATTCCGGAGACCCCCATGACCATCTAAAGGCCCCCAGAGACTTCTAGAGAACCCCAGGATTCTTCAAATTGACCCCAGAGTATTTTAGACAGCCTCTGGACCATTCTAAAACCCCTGACATTTCTAGAGACCCCCAGGACCCTGGCATTTACTTTAGGGTTAGCTTTGTGCTTAGGATTAGGACTAAGTTTTGTATAGGAGCTAGATTTAGGGTTAGGGTTAGGGTTGGGCTTGTGTTAGGGTTTTGGGAAGGCTAAGGGTTATGGTTATGTTTAGGGCTGGGTGTTAGAGTTAGTGTTAAGGTTAGGCTTCAGATTAGGGTTAAGTTTAGATTTCGGGTTAGGGTTAGGTATTCAGGTTAGGGTTAGGGTCCCCAGACCCTTCTCGAACCCACAGGACTCTTCTAAAGACCCCCACACCATTCTAGACACAGCCAGGACCCTGCTAAAGATGCCAAGACCCTTCTAGAGCCCTCCAGAACCAGTCTAAAGACCCCACACCCTTCTAGAGACAACCAGGATTCTTTGAAAGGCCCACAGGCCATTCCAGAGAACTCCAGGACCATCCAAAGGCCCCACGACCCTTCTAGAGCACCCCAGGACTCTTCATACTCTCCCCAGAGCATTCTAGAGACCCTCAGGACCCTTCGAAAGATGCCAAGACCCTTCTAGAGCGCCCCAGAGCCCTTCTAAAGGCCCCCAGACCATTCTAGAGACACCCAGGTCAATCCTAAAGGACACCGGGCCATTCCAGAGACCCCCAGGGCCATCTAAAGGCCCCCAGAGCATTCTAGACAACCCTAGGACTTATCAAATTGCACCCAGAGAATTCTAGAAAGCCTCAGGACCATTCTAAAGACCCCCTGACCTTTCTAGAGACCCCCAGGACCCTGGCATTTACGTTAGGTTTAGCTTTGTGGTTAAGATTAGGGCTCGGGTTGGTTTAGGTTCTAGCATTAGGGTGAGGGTTAGGGTTAGGGTTGGGCTTGTGTTAGGGTTTAGAAGGCTAAGGGTTATGGTTATGTTTAGGGCTGGGTGTTAGAGTTAGTGTTTGGGTTAGGCTTAAGATTAGGGTTAAGTTTATGTTTCGGGTTAGGGTTAGGTATTCGGGCTAGGGTTAGTGTCCCCAGACCCTTCTCGAGCCAACAGGACTCTTCTAAAGGCCCCCACACCATTCTAGACACAGCCAGGACCCTGCTACTGATGCCAAGACCCTTCTAGAGACCTCTAGAACCATTCTAAAGACCCCCACACCCTTCTAGAGACACCCAGGACCCTTTGAAAGGCCCACAGGCCATTCCAGAGAACTCCAGGACCATCCAAAGGCCCCACGACCCTTCTAGAGCACCCCGGGACTCTTCAAACTGCCCCCAGAGCATTCTAGAGACACTCGGGACCCTTCTGAACATGCCAAGACCCTGCTAGAACACCCCAGAACCATTCTAAAGGCCCCCAGACCCTTCTAGAGACACCCAGGTCCATTCTAAAGGGCCCCGGGCCATTCCAGAGACCCCCATGACCATCTAAGGGCCCCCAGAGCCTTCTAGAGAACTCCAGGACTCTTCAAATTGCCCCCAGAGAATTCTAGACAGCCTCAGGACAATTCTAAAGACCCCCTGACCTTTCTAGAGACCCCCAGGACCATGGCATTTACGTTAGGATTAGCTTTGTGGATAAGATTAGGGCTAGGGTTGGTTTAGGTGCTAGGGTTAGGGTTAGGGTTAGGGTTGGGCTTGTGTTAGGGTTTTGGGAAGGCTAAGGGTTATGGTTATGCTTAGGGCTGGGTGTTAGAGTTAGTGTTAGGGTTAGGCTTAAGATTAGGGTTAAGTATAGATTTCGGGTTAGGGTTAGGTATTCGGTCTAGGGTTAGGGTCCCCAGACCCTTCTCGAGCCAACAGGACTCTTCTAAAGGCCCCCGGACCATTCTAGACACAGCCAGCACCCTTCTAAAGATGCCAAGACCCTTCTAGAGCCCTCCAGAACAAGTCTAAAGACCCCACACCCTCCTAGAAACACCCAGGACACTTTGAAAGGCCCACAGGCCATTCCAGAGAACCCCAGGACAATCCAAAGGCCCCACGACCCTTCTAGAGCACCCCGGGACTCTTCAAACTACCCCCAGAGCATTCTAGAGGCCCTCTGGACCCTTCTAAAGATGCCATGGCCCTTCTAGAGCGCCCCAGAGCCCTTCTAAAGGCCCCCAGACCCTTCTAGAGACCCCCAGGACCATCTAATGGCCCCCAGAGCCTTTCCAGAGACCCCCAGGACCATCTAAATCCTTCTAGAGAATCCCAGGACTCTTCCAAGTGCTTCCAGAGTATTCTAGAGATCCTCAGGACCCTTCTAAACCCCCCTGACCCTTCCAGAGACTTACTTCGAGTCACGTTTATCTCCGGTGGTGGTCAGGTTTTCTAGGTAAGTCCTCACTTTAGTGAACCCGTATTGTATGGAACTTATTGATACTCTTGTTGACATCATATCTGAAAGAGTAAAATATTCACTGTAATCTTGAGAAGTTTTTACAAGGATTATTGATACTTAATGGATAAATAAGGTATATGTAGTTAACTTATGTAATTTAAATCAAGCCTAGCCGTTCTACTTACGTAAAAAAAACTTTCATTAAACCACCAACCCAGTTACACTTAGTCTCCCACTCACAGCAGAGAACGTTGCTCTCTCCACTGCGCATGCGGCACCCGGGCTGCAGTACCGCTTTACGGTCACCCGGTGGCAGCAGAGAGCCGCATTCATCGATACAGGCTGCAGTACCGCATTTCGGACACCCGGTGGCAGCAGAGAGCCACATTCATCCATGCGGGCTGCAGTACCGCGATTGTGCCACCTGGAGGTAGCAGAGAGACCAGCTGATCGATTCAGGCTGCGCTTCTCTCCATCTATTTTTCATTCTCTGTCCTTCAAATTCCAACACAGTTTCTCATAGCATTCTGCTTCAGAAACTGTCACCTCTGGCCTAGACAGTCTCACACTCTCCTGGGTGGAAAACTGGTTGGATGGAGGGCCCAGAGAGTGGTAGGAAATGGTGTTAAATCCAGCTGGAGGCCAGTGACAAGTGGTGTTCCCCAAGGATCAGTGTTGGGTCCAGCCCTCTTCAATGTCTTTATCAATGACCTGGATGAAGGCATCGAGTGCTCCCTTAGCAAGTTTGAGGATGACACTAAGCTGGGGAAAAGCATGGATCCTCTGCAGGGCTGCGGTGCTCCAAAGGGATCTGAAGAGGCTGCACCACTGGGCAGCGTCATGGAATCATAGAACAACCAGGTTGCAAGAGACCCACTGGATCATCGAGTCCAACTGTTCCTGTCAAACAGTAAACATTGCCCCTCGGCACCTTGTCCATCTGTGCCTTAAACACCTCCAGGGAAGATGAATCAACCCCCTCCCTGGGCAGCCTCTGACACTGCCCAATGACCCTTTCCATGAAAAAGTTTTCCTAATGTCTAGCCTAAATCTCCCCTGGTGGAGCTTGAGGCCACTCCCTCTCGGCCTGTCCCCAGTGACCTGGGAGAAGGGGCCAGCTCCCTCCTCTCCACAACTTACTTTTAGTTAATTATAGAGAGCAATGAGGTCTCCCCTCAGCTTCCTCTTCTCCAGGATAAACACCCCCAGCTCTCTCAGCTGTTCCTTATAAGGCCTTTTCTCCAGATCCTTTACTAGCTTTGTTGCTCTTCTCTGAACTTTCTCCGGAGCCTCAAAATCCTTCTTGTGGTGAGGGGCCCAGAAGTGAACACAGGATTCAGGAATCGGTCTCACCATTAGGGTTAAGGGTTAGGGTTAGAGTTAGGGTTAGGGGGTTAGGGTTAGGGGGTTAGGGATAGAGTTAGGGTTAGGGTTGCGGGGTTAGGGATAGAGTTAGGGTTAGGGTTAGGGGATAGGGTTAGGGTTAAGTTTAGGGTTAGGGTTAGGGTTAGGGTTTAGGGTTTAGGGTTAGGGTTAGGGTTAGGGTTAAGGATTAGGGGTTAGGATTAGGGTTAGGGTTAGGGTTAAGATTAGGGTTAAGTTTAAGTTTCGGGTTAGGGTTAGGTTTTCGGTCTAGGGTCAGGGTCCACAGACCCTTCTCGAGCCCACAGGACTCTTCTAAAGGCCCCCAGACCATTCTAGACACAGCCAGGACCCTTCTAAAGATGCCAAGACCCTTCTAGAGCCCTCCAGAGCCATTCTAAAGCCCCACACACCCTTCTAGAGACACCCAGGACCCTTTGAAAGGCCCACAGGCCATTCCAGAGAACCCCAGGACCATCCAAAGGCCCCATGACCCTTCTAGAGCACCCCGGGACTCTTCAAACTGCCCGCAGAGCATTCTAGAGACCCTCAGGACCCTTCTAAAGATGCCAAGACCCTTCTAGAGCACCCAGGAGCCCTTCTAAAGGCCCCCAGACCCTTCTAGAGACACCCAGGTCCATTCTAAAGGGCCCCGGGCCATTCCAGAGACCCTCAGGACAATCTAAAGGCCCCCAGAGCCTTCTAGAGAAACCCAGGAGTCTTCAAATTGCCCCCAGGGAATTCTAGACAGCCTTAGGACCATTCTAAAGACCCCCTGACCTTTCAGGAGACCCCACAGGAACCTGGCATTTACGTTAGGGTTATCTTTGTGGTTAAGATTAGGGCTAGGGTTGGTTTAGGTGCTAGGGTTAGGGTTAGGGTTAGGGTTGGGCTTGTGTTAGGGTTTTGGGAAGGCTAAGGATTTTGGTTATGTTTAGGGCTGGGTGTTAGACTTAGTGTTAGGGTTAGGCTTAAGATTAGGGTTAAGTTTAGGTTTCGGGTTAGGGTTTGGGATTCGGGCTAGGGTTAGGGTCCCCAGACCCTTCTCGAGCCCACAGGACTCTTCTAAAGACCCCCACACCAATCTAGACACAGCCAGCACCCTTCTAAAGATGCCAAGACCCTTCTAGAGCCCTCCAGAACCAGTCTAAAGACCCCACACCCTTCTAGAGACAACCAGGATTCTTTGAAAGGCCCACAGGCCATTCCAGAGAACCCCAGGACAATCCAAAGGCCCCACGACCCTTCTAGAGCACCCCGGGACTCTTCAAACTACCCCCAGAGCATTCTAGAGGCCCTCTGGACCCTTCTAAAGATGCCATGACCCTTCTAGAGCGCCCCAGAGCCCTTCTAAAGGCCCCCAGACCCTTCTAGAGACCCCCAGGACCATCTAATGGCCCCCAGAGCCTTTCCAGAGACCCCCAGGACCATCTAAATCCTTCTAGAGAATCCCAGGACTCTTCCAAGTGCTTCCAGAGTATTCTAGAGATCCTCAGGACCCTTCTAAACCCCCCTGACCCTTCCAGAGACTTACTTCGAGTCACGTTTATCTCCGGTGGTGGTCAGGTTTTCTAGGTAAGTCCTCACTTTAGTGAACCCGTATTGTATGGAACTTATTGATACTCTTGTTGACATCATATCTGAAAGAGTAAAATATTCACTGTAATCTTGAGAAGTTTTTACAAGGATTATTGATACTTAATGGATAAATAAGGTATATGTAGTTAACTTATGTAATTTAAATCAAGCCTAGCCGTTCTACTTACGTAAAAAAAAACTTTCATTAAACCACCAACCCAGTTACACTTAGTCTCCCACTCACAGCAGAGAACGTTGCTCTCTCCACTGCGCATGCGGCACCCGGGCTGCAGTACCGCTTTACGGTCACCCGGTGGCAGCAGAGAGCAGCATTCATCGATACGGGCTGCAGTACCGCGATTGTGCCACCTGGAGGTAGCAGAGAGACCAGCTGATCGATTCAGGCTGCGCTTCTCTCCATCTATTTTTCATTCTCTGTCCTTCAAATTCCAACACAGTTTCTCATAGCATTCTGCTTCAGAAACTGTCACCTCTGGCCTAGACAGTCTCACACTCTCCTGGGTGGAAAACTGGTTGGATGGAGGGCCCAGAGAGTGGTAGGAAATGGTGTTAAATCCAGCTGGAGGCCAGTGACAAGTGGTGTTCCCCAAGGATCAGTGTTGGGTCCAGCCCTCTTCAATGTCTTTATCAATGACCTGGATGAAGGCATCGAGTGCTCCCTTAGCAAGTTTGAGGATGACACTAAGCTGGGGAAAAGCATGGATCCTCTGCAGGGTTGAGGTGCTCCAAAGGGATCTGAAGAGGCTGCACCACTGGGCAGCGTCATGGAATCATAGAACAACCAGGTTGCAAGAGACCCACTGGATCATCGAGTCCAACTGTTCCTGTCAAACAGTAAACATTGCCCCTCGGCACCTTGTCCATCTGTGCCTTAAACACCTCCAGGGAAGATGAATCAACCCCCTCCCTGGGCAGCCTCTGACACTGCCCAATGACCCTTTCCATGAAAAAGTTTTCCTAATGTCTAGCCTAAATCTCCCCTGGTGGAGCTTGAGGCCACTCCCTCTCGGCCTGTCCCCAGTGACCTGGGAGAAGGGGCCAGCTCCCTCCTCTCCACAACTTACTTTTAGTTAATTATAGAGAGCAATGAGGTCTCCCCTCAGCTTCCTCTTCTCCAGGATAAACACCCCCAGCTCTCTCAGCTGTTCCTTATAAGGCCTTTTCTCCAGATCCTTTACTAGCTTTGTTGCTCTTCTCTGAACTTTCTCCGGAGCCTCAAAATCCTTCTTGTGGTGAGGGGCCCAGAAGTGAACACAGGATTCAGGAATCGGTCTCACCATTAGGGTTAAGGGTTAGGGTTAGAGTTAGGGTTAGGGGGTTAGGGTTAGGGGGTTAGGGATAGAGTTAGGGTTAGGGTTGCGGGGTTAGGGATATAGTTAGGGTTAGGGTTAGAGGATAGGGTTAGGGTTAAGTTTAGGGTTAGGGTTAGGGTTAGGGTTTAGGGTTAGGGTTAGGGTTTAGGGTTAGGGTTAGGGTTAGGGTTTAGGATTAGGGGTTAGGGTTAGGGTTAGGGTTAGGGTTAAGATTAGGGTTAGGGTTAGGGTTAGGGTTAGGGTTAGGGTTATGGTTAAGATTAGGGTTAAGTTTAAGTTTCGGGTTAGGGTTAGGTCTTCGGTCTAGGGTTAGGGTCCACAGACCCTTCTCGAGCCCACAGGACTCTTCTAAAAGCCCCCAGACCATTGTAGACACAGCCAGGACCCTGCTACTGATGCCAAGACCCTTCTAGAGCACTCCAGAGCCATTCTAAAGCCCCACACACCCTTCTAGAGACACCCAGGACCCTTTGAAAGGCCCACAGGCCATTCCAGAGAACCCCAGGACCATCCAAAGGCCCCACGACCCTTCTAGAGCACCCCGGGACACTTCAAACTGCCCGCAGAGCATTCTAGAGACCCTCAGGACCCTTCTAAAGATGCCAAGACCCTTCTAGAGCACCCAGGAGCCCTTCTAAAGGCCCCCAGACCCTTCTAGAGACACCCAGGTCCATTCTAAAGGGCCCCGGGCCATTCCAGAGACCCTCAGGACAATCTAAAGGCCCCCAGAGCCTTCTAGAGAAACCCAGGACTCTTCAAATTGGCCCCAGGGAATTCTAGACAGCCTCAGGACCATTCTAAAGACCCCCTGACCTTTCAGGAGACCCCCCAGGACCCTGGCATTTACGTTAGGGTTATCTTTGTGGTTAAGTTTAGGGCTAGGGTTGGTTTAGGTGCTAGGGTTAGGGTTAGGGTTAGGGTTGGGCTTGTGTTAGGGTTTTGGGAAGGCTAAGGGTTTTGGTTATGTTTAGGGCTGGGTGTTAGACTTAGTGTTAGGGTTAGGCTTAAGATTAGGGTTAAGTTTAGGTTTCGGGTTAGGGTTAGGGATTCGGACTAGGGTTAGGGTCCCCAGACCCTTCTCGAGCCCACAGGACTCTTCTAAAGACCCCCACACCATTGTAGACACAGCCAGGACCCTTCTAAAGATGCCAAGACCCTTCTAGAGCCCTGTAGAACCATTCTAAAGACCCCCACACCCTTCTAGAGACACCCAGGACCCTTTGAAAGGCCCACAGGCCATTCCAGAGAACCCCAGGACCATCCAAAGGCCCCACGACCCTTCTAGAGCACCCCGGGACTCTTCAAACTGCCCCCAGAGCATTCTAGAGACACTCGGGACCCTTCTGAACATGCCAAGACCCTGCTAGAACACCCCAGAACCATTCTAAAGGCCCCCAGACCCTTCTAGAGACACCCAGGTCCATTCTAAAGGGCCCCGGGCCATTCCAGAGACCCCCATGACCATCTAAAGGCCCCCAGAGCCTTCTAGAGAACTCCAGGACTCTTCAAATTGCCCCCAGAGAATTCTAGACAGCCTCAGGACAATTCTAAAGACCCCCTGACCTTTCTAGAGACCCCCAGGACCATGGCATTTACGTTAGGATTAGCTTTGTGGATAAGATTAGGGCTAGGGTTGGTTTAGGTGCTAGGGTTAGGGTTAGGGTTAGGGTTGGGCTTGTGTTAGGGTTTTGGGAAGGCTAAGGCTTATGGTTATGCTTAGGGCTGGGTGTTAGAGTTAGTGTTAGGGTTAGGCTTAAGATTAGGGTTAAGTATAGATTTCGGGTTAGGGTTAGGTATTCGGTCTAGGGTTAGGGTCCCCAGACCCTTCTCGAGCCAACAGGACTCTTCTAAAGGCCCCCGGACCATTCTAGACACAGCCAGCACCCTTCTAAAGATGCCACGACCCTTCTAGAGCCCTCCAGAACAAGTCTAAAGACCCCACACCCTCCTAGAAACACCCAGGACCCTTTGAAAGGCCCACAGGCCATTCCAGAGAACCCCAGGACAATCCAAAGGCCCCACGACCCTTCTAGAGCACCCCGGGACTCTTCAAACTACCCCCAGAGCATTCTAGAGGCCCTCTGGACCCTTCTAAAGATGCCATGACCCTTCTAGAGCGCCCCAGAGCCCTTCTAAAGGCCCCCAGACCCTTCTAGAGACCCCCAGGACCATCTAATGGCCCCCAGAGCCTTTCCAGAGACCCCCAGGACCATCTAAATCCTTCTAGAGAATCCCAGGACTCTTCCAAGTGCTTCCAGAGTATTCTAGAGATCCTCAGGACCCTTCTAAACCCCCCTGACCCTTCCAGAGACTTACTTCGAGTCACGTTTATCTCCGGTGGTGGTCAGGTTTTCTAGGTAAGTCCTCACTTTAGTGAACCCGTATTGTATGGAACTTATTGATACTCTTGTTGACATCATATCTGAAAGAGTAAAATATTCACTGTAATCTTGAGAAGTTTTTACAAGGATTATTGATACTTAATGGATAAATAAGGTATATGTAGTTAACTTATGTAATTTAAATCAAGCCTAGCCGTTCTACTTACGTAAAAAAAAACTTTCATTAAACCACCAACCCAGTTACACTTAGTCTCCCACTCACAGCAGAGAACGTTGCTCTCTCCACTGCGCATGCGGCACCCGGGCTGCAGTACCGCTTTACGGTCACCCGGTGGCAGCAGAGAGCAGCATTCATCGATACGGGCTGCAGTACCGCGATTGTGCCACCTGGAGGTAGCAGAGAGACCAGCTGATCGATTCAGGCTGCGCTTCTCTCCATCTATTTTTCATTCTCTGTCCTTCAAATTCCAACACAGTTTCTCATAGCATTCTGCTTCAGAAACTGTCACCTCTGGCCTAGACAGTCTCACACTCTCCTGGGTGGAAAACTGGTTGGATGGAGGGCCCAGAGAGTGGTAGGAAATGGTGTTAAATCCAGCTGGAGGCCAGTGACAAGTGGTGTTCCCCAAGGATCAGTGTTGGGTCCAGCCCTCTTCAATGTCTTTATCAATGACCTGGATGAAGGCATCGAGTGCTCCCTTAGCAAGTTTGAGGATGACACTAAGCTGGGGAAAAGCATGGATCCTCTGCAGGGTTGAGGTGCTCCAAAGGGATCTGAAGAGGCTGCACCACTGGGCAGCGTCATGGAATCATAGAACAACCAGGTTGCAAGAGACCCACTGGATCATCGAGTCCAACTGTTCCTGTCAAACAGTAAACATTGCCCCTCGGCACCTTGTCCATCTGTGCCTTAAACACCTCCAGGGAAGATGAATCAACCCCCTCCCTGGGCAGCCTCTGACACTGCCCAATGACCCTTTCCATGAAAAAGTTTTCCTAATGTCTAGCCTAAATCTCCCCTGGTGGAGCTTGAGGCCACTCCCTCTCGTCCTGTCCCCAGTGACCTGGGAGAAGGGGCCAGCTCCCTCCTCTCCACAACTTACTTTTAGTTAATTATAGAGAGCAATGAGGTCTCCCCTCAGCTTCCTCTTCTCCAGGATAAACACCCCCAGCTCTCTCAGCTGTTCCTTATAAGGCCTTTTCTCCAGATCCTTTACTAGCTTTGTTGCTCTTCTCTGAACTTTCTCCGGAGCCTCAAAATCCTTCTTGTGGTGAGGGGCCCAGAAGTGAACACAGGATTCAGGAATCGGTCTCACCATTAGGGTTAAGGGTTAGGGTTAGAGTTAGGGTTAGGGGGTTAGGGTTAGGGGGTTAGGGATAGAGTTAGGGTTAGGGTTGCGGGGTTAGGGATAGAGATAGGGTTAGGGTTAGGGGATAGGGTTAGGGTTAAGTTTAGGGTTAGGGTTAGGGTTAGGGTTTAGGATTAGGGGTTAGGGTTAGGGTTAGGGTTAGGGTTAAGATTAGGGTTAAGTTTAAGTTTCGGGTTAGGGTTAGGTCTTCGGTCTAGGGTTAGGGTCCACAGACCCTTCTCGAGCCCACAGGACTCTTCTAAAGGCCACCAGACCATTGTAGACTCAGCCAGGACCCTTCTAAAGATGTCAAGACCCTTCTAGAGCCCTCCAGAACCATTCTAAAGCACCCCACACCCTTCTAGAGACACCCAGGACCCTTTGAAAGGCCCACAGGCCATTCCAGAGAACCCCAGGACCATCCAAAGGCCCCATGACCCTTCTAGAGCAACACGGGACTCTTCAAACTGCCCGCAGAGCATTCTAGAGACCCTCAGGACCCTTCTAAAGATGCCAAGACCCTTCTAGAGCGCCCAGGAGCCCTTCTAAAGGCCCCCAGACCCTTCTAGAGACACCCAGGTCCATTCTAAAGGGCCCCGGGCCATTCCAGAGACCCTCAGGACAATCTAAAGGCCCCCAGAGCCTTCTAGAGAAACCCAGGACTCTTCAAATTGCCCCCAGGGAATTCTAGACAGCCTCAGGACCATTGTAAAGACCCCCTGACTTTTCAGGAGACCCCCCAGGACCCTGGCATTTACGTTAGGGTTAGCTTTGTGGTTAAGATTAGGGCTAGGGTTGGTTTAGGTGCTAGGGTTAGGGTTAGGGTTAGGGTTGGGCTTGTGTTAGGGTTTTGGGAAGGCTAATGGTTTTGGTTATGTTTAGGGCTGGGTGTTAGACTTAGTGTTTGGGTTAGACTTAAGATTAGGGTTAAGTTTAGGTTTCGGGTTAGGGTTAGGGATTCGGGCTAGGGTTAGGGTCCACAGACCCTTCTCGAGCCCACAGGACTCTTGTAAAGGCCCCCAGACCATTCTAGACACAGCCAGGACTCTGCTAAAGATGCCAAGACCCTTCTTGAGCCGTCCAGAACCAGTCTAAAGCCCCCCATACCCTTCTAGAGACACCCAGGACCCTTTGAAAGGCCCACAGGCCATTCCAGAGAACCCCAGGACCATCCAAAGGACCCACGACCCTTCTAGAGCAACACGGGACTCTTCAAACTACCCCCAGAGCATTCTAGAGACCCTCAGGACCCTTCGAAAGATGCCAAGACCCTTCTAGAGCGCCCAGGAGCCCTTCTAAAGGCCCCCAGACCCTTCTAGAGACACCCAGGTCCATTCTAAAGGGCCCCGGGCCATTCCGGAGACCCCCATGACCATCTAAAGGCCCCCAGAGACTTCTAGAGAACCCCAGGATTCTTCAAATTGACCCCAGAGTATTTTAGACAGCCTCTGGACCATTCTAAAACCCCTGACATTTCTAGAGACCCCCAGGACCCTGGCATTTACTTTAGGGTTAGCTTTGTGCTTAGGATTAGGACTAAGTTTGGTATAGGAGCTAGATTTAGGGTTAGGGTTAGGGTTGGGCTTGTGTTAGGGTTTTGGGAAGGCTAAGGGTTATGGTTATGTTTAGGGCTGGGTGTTAGAGTTAGTGTTAAGGTTAGGCTTCAGATTAGGGTTAAGTTTAGATTTCGGGTTAGGGTTAGGTATTCAGGTTAGGGTTAGGGTCCCCAGACCCTTCTCGAACCCACAGGACTCTTCTAAAGACCCCCACACCATTCTAGACACAGCCAGGACCCTGCTAAAGATGCCAAGACCCTTCTAGAGCCCTCCAGAACCAGTCTAAAGACCCCACACCCTTCTAGAGACAACCAGGATTCTTTGAAAGGCCCACAGGCCATTCCAGAGAACTCCAGGACCATCCAAAGGCCCCACGACCCTTCTAGAGCACCCCAGGACTCTTCATACTCTCCCCAGAGCATTCTAGAGACCCTCAGGACCCTTCGAAAGATGCCAAGACCCTTCTAGAGCGCCCCAGAGCCCTTCTAAAGGCCCCCAGACCATTCTAGAGACACCCAGGTCAATCCTAAAGGACACCGGGCCATTCCAGAGACCCCCAGGGCCATCTAAAGGCCCCCAGAGCATTCTAGACAACCCTAGGACTTATCAAATTGCACCCAGAGAATTCTAGAAAGCCTCAGGACCATTCTAAAGACCCCCTGACCTTTCTAGAGACCCCCAGGACCCTGGCATTTACGTTAGGTTTAGCTTTGTGGTTAAGATTAGGGCTCGGGTTGGTTTAGGTTCTAGCATTAGGGTGAGGGTTAGGGTTAGGGTTGGGCTTGTGTTAGGGTTTAGAAGGCTAAGGGTTATGGTTATGTTTAGGGCTGGGTGTTAGAGTTAGTGTTTGGGTTAGGCTTAAGATTAGGGTTAAGTTTATGTTTCGGGTTAGGGTTAGGTATTCGGGCTAGGGTTAGTGTCCCCAGACCCTTCTCGAGCCAACAGGACTCTTCTAAAGGCCCCCACACCATTCTAGACACAGCCAGGACCCTGCTACTGATGCCAAGACCCTTCTAGAGCCCTCTAGAACCATTCTAAAGACCCCCACACCCTTCTAGAGACACCCAGGACCCTTTGAAAGGCCCACAGGCCATTCCAGAGAACTCCAGGACCATCCAAAGGCCCCACGACCCTTCTAGAGCACCCCGGGACTCTTCAAACTGCCCCCAGAGCATTCTAGAGACACTCGGGACCCTTCTGAACATGCCAAGACCCTGCTAGAACACCCCAGAACCATTCTAAAGGCCCCCAGACCCTTCTAGAGACACCCAGGTCCATTCTAAAGGGCCCCGGGCCATTCCAGAGACCCCCATGACCATCTAAAGGCCCCCAGAGCCTTCTAGAGAACTCCAGGACTCTTCAAATTGCCCCCAGAGAATTCTAGACAGCCTCAGGACAATTCTAAAGACCCCCTGACCTTTCTAGAGACCCCCAGGACCATGGCATTTACGTTAGGATTAGCTTTGTGGATAAGATTAGGGCTAGGGTTGGTTTAGGTGCTAGGGTTAGGGTTAGGGTTAGGGTTGGGCTTGTGTTAGGGTTTTGGGAAGGCTAAGGGTTATGGTTATGCTTAGGGCTGGGTGTTAGAGTTAGTGTTAGGGTTAGGCTTAAGATTAGGGTTAAGTATAGATTTCGGGTTAGGGTTAGGTATTCGGTCTAGGGTTAGGGTCCCCAGACCCTTCTCGAGCCAACAGGACTCTTCTAAAGGCCCCCGGACCATTCTAGACACAGCCAGCACCCTTCTAAAGATGCCAAGACCCTTCTAGAGCCCTCCAGAACAAGTCTAAAGACCCCACACCCTCCTAGAAACACCCAGGACACTTTGAAAGGCCCACAGGCCATTCCAGAGAACCCCAGGACAATCCAAAGGCCCCACGACCCTTCCAGAGCACCCCGGGACTCTTCAAACTACCCCCAGAGCATTCTAGAGGCCCTCTGGACCCTTCTAAAGATGCCATGGCCCTTCTAGAGCGCCCCAGAGCCCTTCTAAAGGCCCCCAGACCCTTCTAGAGACCCCCAGGACCATCTAATGGCCCCCAGAGCCTTTCCAGAGACCCCCAGGACCATCTAAATCCTTCTAGAGAATCCCAGGACTCTTCCAAGTGCTTCCAGAGTATTCTAGAGATCCTCAGGACCCTTCTAAACCCCCCTGACCCTTCCAGAGACTTACTTCGAGTCACGTTTATCTCCGGTGGTGGTCAGGTTTTCTAGGTAAGTCCTCACTTTAGTGAACCCGTATTGTATGGAACTTATTGATACTCTTGTTGACATCATATCTGAAAGAGTAAAATATTCACTGTAATCTTGAGAAGTTTTTACAAGGATTATTGATACTTAATGGATAAATAAGGTATATGTAGTTAACTTATGTAATTTAAATCAAGCCTAGCCGTTCTACTTACGTAAAAAAAACTTTCATTAAACCACCAACCCAGTTACACTTAGTCTCCCACTCACAGCAGAGAACGTTGCTCTCTCCACTGCGCATGCGGCACCCGGGCTGCAGTACCGCTTTACGGTCACCCGGTGGCAGCAGAGAGCAGCATTCATCGATACAGGCTGCAGTACCGCATTTCGGACACCCGGTGGCAGCAGAGAGCCACATTCATCGATACGGGCTGCAGTACCGCGATTGTGCCACCTGGAGGTAGCAGAGAGACCAGCTGATCGATTCAGGCTGCGCTTCTCTCCATCTATTTTTCATTCTCTGTCCTTCAAATTCCAACACAGTTTCTCATAGCATTCTGCTTCAGAAACTGTCACCTCTGGCCTAGACAGTCTCACACTCTCCTGGGTGGAAAACTGGTTGGATGGAGGGCCCAGAGAGTGGTAGGAAATGGTGTTAAATCCAGCTGGAGGCCAGTGACAAGTGGTGTTCCCCAAGGATCAGTGTTGGGTCCAGCCCTCTTCAATGTCTTTATCAATGACCTGGATGAAGGCATCGAGTGCTCCCTTAGCAAGTTTGAGGATGACACTAAGCTGGGGAAAAGCATGGATCCTCTGCAGGGTTGAGGTGCTCCAAAGGGATCTGAAGAGGCTGCACCACTGGGCAGCGTCATGGAATCATAGAACAACCAGGTTGCAAGAGACCCACTGGATCATCGAGTCCAACTGTTCCTGTCAAACAGTAAACATTGCCCCTCGGCACCTTGTCCATCTGTGCCTTAAACACCTCAAGGGAAGATGAATCAACCCCCTCCCTGGGCAGCCTCTGACACTGCCCAATGACCCTTTCCATGAAAAAGTTTTCCTAATGTCTAGCCTAAATCTCCCCTGGTGGAGCTTGAGGCCACTCCCTCTCGTCCTGTCCCCAGTGACCTGGGAGAAGGGGCCAGCTCCCTCCTCTCCACAACTTACTTTTAGTTAATTATAGAGAGCAATGAGGTCTCCCCTCAGCTTCCTCTTCTCCAGGATAAACACCCCCAGCTCTCTCAGCTGTTCCTTATAAGGCCTTTTCTCCAGACCCTTTACTAGCTTTGTTGCTCTTCTCTGAACTTTCTCCGGAGCCTCAAAATCCTTCTTGTGGTGAGGGGCCCAGAAGTGAACACAGGATTCAGGAATCGGTCTCACCATTAGGGTTAAGGGTTAGGGTTAGAGTTAGGGTTAGGGGGTTAGGGTTAGGGGGTTAGGGATAGAGTTAGGGTTAGGGTTGCGGGGTTAGGGATAGAGTTAGGGTTAGGGTTAGAGGATAGGGTTAGGGTTAAGTTTAGGGTTAGGGTTAGGGTTAGGGTTAGGGTTTAGGGTTAGGGTTAGGGTTAGGGTTAGGGTTTAGGATTAGGGGTTAGGGTTAGGGTTAGGGTTAGGGGTTAGGGTTAGGGTTAGGGTTAAGATTAGGGTTAAGTTTTAGTTTCGGGTTAGGGTTAGGGGTTAGAGTAAGGGTTAGGGTTAAGATTAGGGTTAAGTTTAAGTTTCGGGTTAGGGTTAGGTCTTCGGTCTAGGGTTAGGGTCCACAGACCCTTCTCGAGCCCACAGGACTCTTCTAAAGGCCCCCAGACCATTCTAGACACAGCCAGGACCCTGCTACTGATGCCGAGACCCTTCTAGAGACCTCTAGAACCATTCTAAAGACCCCCACACTCTTCTAGAGACACCCAGGACCCTTTGAAAGGCCCACAGGCCATTCCAGAGAACCCCAGGACCATCCAAAGGCCCCACGACCCTTCTAGAGCACCCCGGGACTCTTCAAACTGCCCCCAGAGCATTCTAGAGACACTCGGGACCCTTCTGAACATGCCAAGACCCTGCTAGAACACCCCAGAACCATTCTAAAGGCCCCCAGACCCTTCTAGAGACACCCAGGTCCATTCTAAAGGGCCCCGGGCCATTCCAGAGACCCCCATGACCATCTAAAGGCCCCCAGAGCCTTCTAGAGAATTCCAGGACTCTTCAAATTGCCTCCAGAGAATTCTAGACAGCCTCAGGACAATTCTAAAGACCCCCTGACCTTTCTAGAGACCCCCAGGACCATGGCATTTACGTTAGGATTAGCTTTGTGGATAAGATTAGGGCTAGGGTTGGTTTAGGTGCTAGGGTTAGGGTTAGGGTTAGGGTTGGGCTTGTGTTAGGGTTTTGGGAAGGCTAAGGGTTATGGTTATGCTTAGGGCTGGGTGTTAGAGTTAGTGTTAGGGTTAGGCTTCCCATTAGGGTTAAGTATAGATTTCGGGTTAGGGTTAGGTATTCGGTCTAGGGTTAGGGTCTCCAGACCCTTCTCGAGCCAACAGGACTCTTCTAAAGGCCCCCAGACCATTCTAGACACAGCCAGCACCCTTCTAAAGATGCCAAGACCCTTCTAGAGCCCTCCAGAACCATTCTAAAGCCCCCCACACCCTTCTAGAGACACCCAGGACCCTTTGAAAGGCCCACAGGCCATTCCAGAGAACCCTAGGACCATCCAAAGGAACCACGACCCTTCTAGAGCAACACGGGACTCTTCAAACTGCCCGCAGAGCATTCTAGAGACCCTCAGGACCCTTCTAAAGATGCCAAGACCCTTCTAGAGCGCCCAGGAGTTCTTCTAAAGGCCCCCAGACCCTTCTAGAGACACCCAGGTCCATTCTAAAGGGCCCCGGGCCATTCCAGAGATCCTCAGGACAATCTAAAGGCCCCCAGAGCCTTCTAGAGAAACCCAGGACTCTTCAAATTGCCCCCAGGGAATTCTAGACAGCCTCAGGACCATTCTAAAGACCCCCTGACCTTTCAGGAGACCCCCCAGGACCCTGGCATTTACGTTAGGGTTAGCTTTGTGGTTAAGATTAGGGCTAGGGTTGGTTTAGGTGCTAGGGTTAGGGTTAGGGTTAGGGTTAGGGTTGGGCTTGTGTTAGGGTTTTGGGAAGGCTAAGGGTTTTGGTTATGTTTAGGGCTGGGTGTTAGACTTAGTGTTAGGGTTAGGCTTAAGATTAGGGTTAAGTTTAGGTTTCGGGTTAGGGTTAGGGATTCGGGCTAGGGTTAGGGTCCCCAGACCCTTCTCGAGCCCACAGGACTCTTCTAAAGGCCCCCAGACCATTCTAGACACAGCCAGGACTCTGCTAAAGATGCCAAGACCCTTCTTGAGCCATCCAGAACCAGTCTAAAGCCCCCCATACCCTTCTAGAGACACCCAGGACCCTTTGAAAGGCCCACAGGCCATTCCAGAGAACCCCACGACCATCCAAAGGCCCCACGACCCTTCTAGAGCACCCCGGGACTCTTCAAACTACCCCCAGAGCATTCTAGAGACCCTCAGGACCCTTCTAAAGATGCCAAGACCCTTCTAGAGCGCCCAGGAGCCCTTCTAAAGGCCCCCAGACCCTTCTAGAGACACCCAGGTCCATTCTAAAGGGCCCCGGGCCATTCCGGAGACCCCCATGACCATCTAAAGGCCCCCAGAGACTTCTAGAGAACCCCAGGATTCTTCAAATTGACCCCAGAGTATTTTAGACAGCCTCTGGACCATTCTAAAACCCCTGACATTTCTAGAGACCCCCAGGACCCTGGCATTTACTTTAGGGTTAGCTTTGTGCTTAGGATTAGGACTAAGTTTGGTATAGGAGCTAGATTTAGGGTTAGGGTTAGGGTTGGGCTTGTGTTAGGGTTTTGGGAAGGCTAAGGGTTATGGTTATGTTTAGGGCTGGGTGTTAGAGTTAGTGTTAAGGTTAGGTTTCAGATTAGGGTTAAGTTTAGATTTCGGGTTAGGGTTAGGTCTTCGGTCTAGGGTTAGGGTCCCCAGACCCTTCTCGAACCCACAGGACTCTTCTAAAGACCTCCACACCATTCTAGACACAGCCAGGACCCTGCTAAAGATGCCAAGACCCTTCTAGAGCCCTCCAGAACCAGTCTAAAGACCCCACACCCTTCTAGAGACAACCAGGATTCTTTGAAAGGCCCACAGGCCATTCCAGAGAACTCCAGGACCATCCAAAGGCCCCACGACCCTTCTAGAGCACCCCAGGACTCTTCATACTCTCCCCAGAGCATTCTAGAGACCCTCAGGACCCTTCGAAAGATGCCAAGACCCTTCTAGAGCGCCCCAGAGCCCTTCTAAAGGCCCCCAGACCATTCTAGAGACACCCAGGTCAATCCTAAAGGACACCGGGCCATTCCAGAGACCCCCAGGGCCATCTAAAGGCCCCCAGAGCATTCTAGACAACCCTAGGACTTATCAAATTGCACCCAGAGAATTCTAGAAAGCCTCAGGACCATTCTGAAGACCCCCTGACCTTTCTAGAGACCCCCAGGACCCTGGCATTTACGTTAGGTTTAGCTTTGTGGTTAAGATTAGGGCTCGGGTTGGTTTAGGTTCTAGCATTAGGGTTAGGGTTAGGGTTGGGCTTGTGTTAGGGTTTAGAAGGCTAAGGGTTATGGTTATGTTTAGGGCTGGGTGTTAGAGTTAGTGTTAGGGTTAGGCTTAAGATTAGGGTTAAGTTTAGGTTTCGGGTTAGGGTTAGGTATTCGGGCTAGGGTTAGTGTCCCCAGACCCTTCTCGAGCCAACAGGACTCTTCTAAAGGCCCCCAGACCATTCTAGACACAGCCAGGACCCTGCTACTGATGCCGAGACCCTTCTAGAGACCTCTAGAACCATTCTAAAGACCCCCACACTCTTCTAGAGACACCCAGGACCCTTTGAAAGGCCCACAGGCCATTCCAGAGAACCCCAGGACCATCCAAAGGCCCCACGACCCTTCTAGAGCACCCCGGGACTCTTCAAACTGCCCCCAGAGCATTCTAGAGACACTCGGGACCCTTCTGAACATGCCAAGACCCTGCTAGAACACCCCAGAACCATTCTAAAGGCCCCCAGACCCTTCTAGAGACACCCAGGTCCATTCTAAAGGGCCCCGGGCCATTCCAGAGACCCCCATGACCATCTAAAGGCCCCCAGAGCCTTCTAGAGAATTCCAGGACTCTTCAAATTGCCTCCAGAGAATTCTAGACAGCCTCAGGACAATTCTAAAGACCCCCTGACCTTTCTAGAGACCCCCAGGACCATGGCATTTACGTTAGGATTAGCTTTGTGGATAAGATTAGGGCTAGGGTTGGTTTAGGTGCTAGGGTTAGGGTTAGGGTTAGGGTTGGGCTTGTGTTAGGGTTTTGGGAAGGCTAAGGGTTATGGTTATGCTTAGGGCTGGGTGTTAGAGTTAGTGTTAGGGTTAGGCTTCCCATTAGGGTTAAGTATAGATTTCGGGTTAGGGTTAGGTATTCGGTCTAGGGTTAGGGTCCCCAGACCCTTCTCGAGCCAACAGGACTCTTCTAAAGGCCCCCAGACCATTCTAGACACAGCCAGCACCCTTCTAAAGATGCCAAGACTCTTCTAGAGCCCTCCAGAACCATTCTAAAGCCCCCCACACCCTTCTAGAGACACCCAGGACCCTTTGAAAGGCCCACAGGCCATTCCAGAGAACCCCAGGACCATCCAAAGGAACCACGACCCTTCTAGAGCAACACGGGACTCTTCAAACTGCCCGCAGAGCATTCTAGAGACCCTCAGGACCCTTCTAAAGATGCCAAGACCCTTCTAGAGCGCCCAGGAGTTCTTCTAAAGGCCCCCAGACCCTTCTAGAGACACCCAGGTCCATTCTAAAGGGCCCCGGGCCATTCCAGAGATCCTCAGGACAATCTAAAGGCCCCCAGAGCCTTCTAGAGAAACCCAGGACTCTTCAAATTGCCCCCAGGGAATTCTAGACAGCCTCAGGACCATTCTAAAGACCCCCTGACCTTTCAGGAGACCCCCCAGGACCCTGGCATTTACGTTAGGGTTAGCTTTGTGGTTAAGATTAGGGCTAGGGTTGGTTTAGGTGCTAGGGTTAGGGTTAGGGTTAGGGTTGGGCTTGTGTTAGGGTTTTGGGAAGGCTAAGGGTTTTGGTTATGTTTAGGGCTGGGTGTTAGACTTAGTGTTAGGGTTAGGCTTAAGATTAGGGTTAAGTTTAGGTTTCGGGTTAGGGTTAGGGATTCGGGCTAGGGTTAGGGTCCCCAGACCCTTCTCGAGCCCACAGGACTCTTGTAAAGGCCCCCAGACTATTCTAGACACAGCCAGGACTCTGCTAAAGATGCCAAGACCCTTCTTGAGCCATCCAGAACCAGTCTAAAGCCCCCCATACCCTTCTAGAGACACCCAGGACCCTTTGAAAGGCCCACAGGCCATTCCAGAGAACCCCACGACCATCCAAAGGCCCCACGACCCTTCTAGAGCACCCCGGGACTCTTCAAACTACCCCCAGAGCATTCTAGAGACCCTCAGGACCCTTCTAAAGATGCCAAGACCCTTCTAGAGCGCCCAGGAGCCCTTCTAAAGGCCCCCAGACCCTTCTAGAGACACCCAGGTCCATTCTAAAGGGCCCCGGGCCATTCCGGAGACCCCCATGACCATCTAAAGGCCCCCAGAGACTTCTAGAGAACCCCAGGATTCTTCAAATTGACCCCAGAGTATTTTAGACAGCCTCTGGACCATTCTAAAACCCCTGACATTTCTAGAGACCCCCAGGACCCTGGCATTTACTTTAGGGTTAGCTTTGTGCTTAGGATTAGGACTAAGTTTGGTATAGGAGCTAGATTTAGGGTTAGGGTTAGGGTTGGGCTTGTGTTAGGGTTTTGGGAAGGCTAAGGGTTATGGTTATGTTTAGGGCTGGGTGTTAGAGTTAGTGTTAAGGTTAGGTTTCAGATTAGGGTTAAGTTTAGATTTCGGGTTAGGGTTAGGTATTCAGGTTAGAGTTAGGGTCCCCAGACCCTTCTCGAACCCACAGGACTCTTCTAAAGACCTCCACACCATTCTAGACACAGCCAGGACCCTGCTAAAGATGCCAAGACCCTTCTAGAGCCCTCCAGAACCAGTCTAAAGACCCCACACCCTTCTAGAGACAACCAGGATTCTTTGAAAGGCCCACAGGCCATTCCAGAGAACTCCAGGACCATCCAAAGGCCCCACGACCCTTCTAGAGCACCCCAGGACTCTTCATACTCTCCCCAGAGCATTCTAGAGACCCTCAGGACCCTTCGAAAGATGCCAAGACCCTTCTAGAGCGCCCCAGAGCCCTTCTAAAGGCCCCCAGACCATTCTAGAGACACCCAGGTCAATCCTAAAGGACACCGGGCCATTCCAGAGACCCCCAGGGCCATCTAAAGGCCCCCAGAGCATTCTAGACAACCCTAGGACTTATCAAATTGCACCCAGAGAATTCTAGAAAGCCTCAGGACCATTCTAAAGACCCCCTGACCTTTCTAGAGACCCCCAGGACCCTGGCAATTACGTTAGGTTTAGCTTTGTGGTTAAGATTAGGGCTAGGGTTGGTTTAGGTTCTAGCATTAGGGTTAGGGTTAGGGTTAGGGTTGGGCTTGTGTTAGGGTTTAGAAGGCTAAGGGTTATGGTTATGTTTAGGGCTGGGTGTTAGACTTAGTGTTAGGGTTAGGCTTAAGATTAGGGTTAAGTTTAGGTTTCGGCTTAGGGTTAGGTATTCGGGCTAGGGTTAGTGTCCCCAGACCCTTCTCGAGCCAACAGGACTCTTCTAAAGGCCCCCACACCATTCTAGACACAGCCAGGACCCTGCTACTGATGCCGAGACCCTTCTAGAGACCTCTAGAACCATTCTAAAGACCCCCACACTCTTCTAGAGACACCCAGGACCCTTTGAAAGGCCCACAGGCCATTCCAGAGAACCCCAGGACAATCCAAAGGCCCCACGACCCTTCTAGAGCACCCCGGGACTCTTCAAACTGCCCCCAGAGCATTCTAGAGACACTCGGGACCCTTCTGAACATGCCAAGACCCTGCTAGAACACCCCAGAACCATTCTAAAGGCCCCCAGACCCTTCTAGAGACACCCAGGTCCATTCTAAAGGGCCCCGGGCCATTCCAGAGACCCCCATGACCATCTAAAGGCCCCCAGAGCCTTCTAGAGAACTCCAGGACTCTTCAAATTGCCCCCAGAGAATTCTAGACAGCCTCAGGACAATTCTAAAGACCCCCTGACCTTTCTAGAGACCCCCAGGACCATGGCATTTACGTTAGGATTAGCTTTGTGGATAAGATTAGGGCTAGGGTTGGTTTAGGTGCTAGGGTTAGGGTTAGGGTTAGGGTTGGGCTTGTGTTAGGGTTTTGGGAAGGCTAAGGGTTATGGTTATGCTTAGGGCTGGGTGTTAGAGTTAGTGTTAGGGTTAGGCTTCCCATTAGGGTTAAGTATAGATTTCGGGTTAGGGTTAGGTATTCGGTCTAGGGTTAGGGTCCCCAGACCCTTCTCGAGCCCACAGAACTCTTCTAAAGGCCCCCAGACCATTCTAGACACAGCCAGGACCCTTCTAAAGATGCCAAGACCCTTCTAGAGCCCTCCAGAACCATTCTAAAGCCCCCCACACCCTTCTAGAGACACCCAGGACCATTTGAAAGGCCCACAGGCCATTCCAGAGAACCCCACGACCATCCAAAGGCCCCACGACCCTTCTAGAGCACCCCGGGACTCTTCAAACTACCCCCAGAGCATTCTAGAGACCCTCAGGACCCTTCTAAAGATGCCAAGACCCTTCTAGAGCGCCCAGGAGTTCTTCTAAAGGCCCCCAGACCCTTCCAGAGACACCCAGGTCCATTCTAAAGGGCCCCGGGCCATTCCAGAGATCCTCAGGACAATATAAAGGCCCCCAGAGCCTTCTAGAGAAACCCAGGACTCTTCAAATTGCCCCCAGGGAATTCTAGACAGCCTCAGGACCATTCTAAAGACCCCCTGACCTTTCAGGAGACCCCCCAGGACCCTGGCATTTACGTTAGGGTTAGCTTTGTGGTTAAGATTAGGGCTAGGGTTGGTTTAGGTGCTAGGGTTAGGGTTAGGGTTAGGGTTAGGGTTGGGCTTGTGTTAGGGTTTTGGGAAGGCTAAGGGTTTTGGTTATGTTTAGGGCTGGGTGTTAGACTTAGTGTTAGGGTTAGGGTTAAGATTAGGGTTAAGTTTAGGTTTCGGGTTAGGGTTAGGGATTCGGGCTAGGGTTAGGGTCCCCAGACCCTTCTCGAGCCCACAGGACTCTTGTAAAGGCCCCCAGACCATTCTAGACACAGCCAGGACTCTGCTAAAGATGCCAAGACCCTTCTTGAGCCATCCAGAACCAGTCTAAAGCCCCCCATACCCTTCTAGAGACACCCAGGACCCTTTGAAAGGCCCACAGGCCATTCCAGAGAACCCCACGACCATCCAAAGGCCCCACGACCCTTCTAGAGCACCCCGGGACTCTTCAAACTACCCCCAGAGCATTCTAGAGACCCTCAGGACCCTTCTAAAGATGCCAAGACCCTTCTAGAGCGCCCAGGAGCCCTTCTAAAGGCCCCCAGACCCTTCTAGAGACACCCAGGTCCATTCTAAAGGGCCCCGGGCCATTCCGGAGACCCCCATGACCATCTAAAGGCCCCCAGAGACTTCTAGAGAACCCCAGGATTCTTCAAATTGACCCCAGAGTATTTTAGACAGCCTCTGGACCATTCTAAAACCCCTGACATTTCTAGAGACCCCCAGGACCCTGGCATTTACTTTAGGGTTAGCTTTGTGCTTAGGATTAGGACTAAGTTTGGTATAGGAGCTAGATTTAGGGTTAGGGTTAGGGTTGGGCTTGTGTTAGGGTTTTGGGAAGGCTAAGGGTTATGGTTATGTTTAGGGCTGGGTGTTAGAGTTAGTGTTAAGGTTAGGCTTCAGATTAGGGTTAAGTTTAGATTTCGGGTTAGGGTTAGGTATTCAGGTTAGGGTTAGGGTCCCCAGACCCTTCTCGAACCCACAGGACTCTTCTAAAGACCCCCACACCATTCTAGACACAGCCAGGACCCTGCTAAAGATGCCAAGACCCTTCTAGAGCCCTCCAGAACCAGTCTAAAGACCCCACACCCTTCTAGAGACAACCAGGATTCTTTGAAAGGCCCACAGGCCATTCCAGAGAACTCCAGGACCATCCAAAGGCCCCACGACCCTTCTAGAGCACCCCAGGACTCTTCATACTCTCCCCAGAGCATTCTAGAGACCCTCAGGACCCTTCGAAAGATGCCAAGACCCTTCTAGAGCGCCCCAGAGCCCTTCTAAAGGCCCCCAGACCATTCTAGAGACACCCAGGTCAATCCTAAAGGACACCGGGCCATTCCAGAGACCCCCAGGGCCATCTAAAGGCCCCCAGAGCATTCTAGACAACCCTAGGACTTATCAAATTGCACCCAGAGAATTCTAGAAAGCCTCAGGACCATTCTAAAGACCCCCTGACCTTTCTAGAGACCCCCAGGACCCTGGCATTTACGTTAGGTTTAGCTTTGTGGTTAAGATTAGGGCTCGGGTTGGTTTAGGTTCTAGCATTAGGGTGAGGGTTAGGGTTAGGGTTGGGCTTGTGTTAGGGTTTAGAAGGCTAAGGGTTATGGTTATGTTTAGGGCTGGGTGTTAGAGTTAGTGTTTGGGTTAGGCTTAAGATTAGGGTTAAGTTTATGTTTCGGGTTAGGGTTAGGTATTCGGGCTAGGGTTAGTGTCCCCAGACCCTTCTCGAGCCAACAGGACTCTTCTAAAGGCCCCCACACCATTCTAGACACAGCCAGGACCCTGCTACTGATGCCAAGACCCTTCTAGAGACCTCTAGAACCATTCTAAAGACCCCCACACCCTTCTAGAGACACCCAGGACCCTTTGAAAGGCCCACAGGCCATTCCAGAGAACTCCAGGACCATCCAAAGGCCCCACGACCCTTCTAGAGCACCCCGGGACTCTTCAAACTGCCCCCAGAGCATTCTAGAGACACTCGGGACCCTTCTGAACATGCCAAGACCCTGCTAGAACACCCCAGAACCATTCTAAAGGCCCCCAGACCCTTCTAGAGACACCCAGGTCCATTCTAAAGGGCCCCGGGCCATTCCAGAGACCCCCATGACCATCTAAGGGCCCCCAGAGCCTTCTAGAGAACTCCAGGACTCTTCAAATTGCCCCCAGAGAATTCTAGACAGCCTCAGGACAATTCTAAAGACCCCCTGACCTTTCTAGAGACCCCCAGGACCATGGCATTTACGTTAGGATTAGCTTTGTGGATAAGATTAGGGCTAGGGTTGGTTTAGGTGCTAGGGTTAGGGTTAGGGTTGGGCTTGTGTTAGGGTTTTGGGAAGGCTAAGGGTTATGGTTATGCTTAGGGCTGGGTGTTAGAGTTAGTGTTAGGGTTAGGCTTCCCATTAGGGTTAAGTATAGATTTCGGGTTAGGGTTAGGTATTCGGTCTAGGGTTAGGGTCCCCAGACCCTTCTCGAGCCAACAGGACTCTTCTAAAGGCCCCCAGACCATTCTAGACACAGCCAGGACCCTTCTAAAGATGCCAAGACCCTTCTAGAGCCCTCCAGAACCATTCTAAAGCACCCCACACCCTTCTAGAGACACCCAGGACCCTTTGAAAGGCCCACAGGCCATTCCAGAGAACCCCAGGACCATCCAAAGGAACCACGACCCTTCTAGAGCAACACGGGACTCTTCAAACTGCCCGCAGAGCATTCTAGAGACCCTCAGGACCCTTCTAAAGATGCCAAGACCCTTCTAGAGCGCCCAGGAGTTCTTCTAAAGGCCCCCAGACCCTTCCAGAGACACCCAGGTCCATTCTATAGGGCCCCGGGCCATTCCAGAGATCCTCAGGACAATATAAAGGCCCCCAGAGCCTTCTAGAGAAACCCAGGACTCTTCAAATTGCCCCCAGGGAATTCTAGACAGCCTCAGGACCATTCTAAAGACCCCCTGACCTTTCAGGAGACCCCCCAGGACCCTGGCATTTACGTTAGGGTTAGCTTTGTGGTTAAGATTAGGGCTAGGGTTGGTTTAGGTGCTAGGGTTAGGGTTAGGGTTAGGGTTAGGGTTGGGCTTGTGTTAGGGTTTTGGGAAGGCTAAGGGTTTTGGTTATGTTTAGGGCTGGGTGTTAGACTTAGTGTTAGGGTTAGGCTTAAGATTAGGGTTAAGTTTAGGTTTCGGGTTAGGGTTAGGGATTCGGGCTAGGGTTAGGGTCCCCAGACCCTTCTCGAGCCCACAGGACTCTTGTAAAGGCCCCCAGACCATTCTAGACACAGCCAGGACTCTGCTAAAGATGCCAAGACCCTTCTTGAGCCATCCAGAACCAGTCTAAAGCCCCCCATACCCTTCTAGAGACACCCAGGACCCTTTGAAAGGCCCACAGGCCATTCCAGAGAACCCCACGACCATCCAAAGGCCCCACGACCCTTCTAGAGCACCCCGGGACTCTTCAAACTACCCCCAGAGCATTCTAGAGACCCTCAGGACCCTTCTAAAGATGCCAAGACCCTTCTAGAGCGCCCAGGAGCCCTTCTAAAGGCCCCCAGACCCTTCTAGAGACACCCAGGTCCATTCTAAAGGGCCCCGGGCCATTCCGGAGACCCCCATGACCATCTAAAGGCCCCCAGAGACTTCTAGAGAACCCCAGGATTCTTCAAATTGACCCCAGAGTATTTTAGACAGCCTCTGGACCATTCTAAAACCCCTGACATTTCTAGAGACCCCCAGGACCCTGGCATTTACTTTAGGGTTAGCTTTGTGCTTAGGATTAGGACTAAGTTTGGTATAGGAGCTAGATTTAGGGTTAGGGTTAGGGTTGGGCTTGTGTTAGGGTTTTGGGAAGGCTAAGGGTTATGGTTATGTTTAGGGCTGGGTGTTAGAGTTAGTGTTAAGGTTAGGTTTCAGATTAGGGTTAAGTTTAGATTTCGGGTTAGGGTTAGGTCTTCGGTCTAGGGTTAGGGTCCCCAGACCCTTCTCGAACCCACAGGACTCTTCTAAAGACCTCCACACCATTCTAGACACAGCCAGGACCCTGCTAAAGATGCCAAGACCCTTCTAGAGCCCTCCAGAACCAGTCTAAAGACCCCACACCCTTCTAGAGACAACCAGGATTCTTTGAAAGGCCCACAGGCCATTCCAGAGAACTCCAGGACCATCCAAAGGCCCCACGACCCTTCTAGAGCACCCCAGGACTCTTCATACTCTCCCCAGAGCATTCTAGAGACCCTCAGGACCCTTCGAAAGATGCCAAGACCCTTCTAGAGCGCCCCAGAGCCCTTCTAAAGGCCCCCAGACCATTCTAGAGACACCCAGGTCAATCCTAAAGGACACCGGGCCATTCCAGAGACCCCCAGGGCCATCTAAAGGCCCCCAGAGCATTCTAGACAACCCTAGGACTTATCAAATTGCACCCAGAGAATTCTAGAAAGCCTCAGGACCATTCTAAAGACCCCCTGACCTTTCTAGAGACCCCCAGGACCCTGGCATTTACGTTAGGTTTAGCTTTGTGGTTAAGATTAGGGCTCGGGTTGGTTTAGGTTCTAGCATTAGGGTTAGGGTTAGGGTTAGGGTTGGGCTTGTGTTAGGGTTTAGAAGGCTAAGGGTTATGGTTATGTTTAGGGCTGGGTGTTAGACTTAGTGTTAGGGTTAGGCTTAAGATTAGGGTTAAGTTTAGGTTTCGGGTTAGGGTTAGGTATTCGGGCTAGGGTTAGTGTCCCCAGACCCTTCTCGAGCCAACAGGACTCTTCTAAAGGCCCCCAGACCATTCTAGACACAGCCAGGACCCTGCTACTGATGCCGAGACCCTTCTAGAGACCTCTAGAACCATTCTAAAGACCCCCACACTCTTCTAGAGACACCCAGGACCCTTTGAAAGGCCCACAGGCCATTCCAGAGAACCCCAGGACCATCCAAAGGCCCCACGACCCTTCTAGAGCACCCCGGGACTCTTCAAACTGCCCCCAGAGCATTCTAGAGACACTCGGGACCCTTCTGAACATGCCAAGACCCTGCTAGAACACCCCAGAACCATTCTAAAGGCCCCCAGACCCTTCTAGAGACACCCAGGTCCATTCTAAAGGGCCCCGGGCCATTCCAGAGACCCCCATGACCATCTAAAGGCCCCCAGAGCCTTCTAGAGAACTCCAGGACTCTTCAAATTGCCCCCAGAGAATTCTAGACAGCCTCAGGACAATTCTAAAGACCCCCTGACCTTTCTAGAGACCCCCAGGACCATGGCATTTACGTTAGGATTAGCTTTGTGGATAAGATTAGGGCTAGGGTTGGTTTAGGTGCTAGGGTTAGGGTTAGGGTTGGGCTTGTGTTAGGGTTTTGGGAAGGCTAAGGGTTATGGTTATGCTTAGGGCTGGGTGTTAGAGTTAGTGTTAGGGTTAGGCTTCCCATTAGGGTTAAGTATAGATTTCGGGTTAGGGTTAGGTATTCGGTCTAGGGTTAGGGTCCCCAGACCCTTCTCGAGCCAACAGGACTCTTCTAAAGGCCCCCAGACCATTCTAGACACAGCCAGGACCCTTCTAAAGATGCCAAGACCCTTCTAGAGCCCTCCAGAACCATTCTAAAGCACCCCACACCCTTCTAGAGACACCCAGGACCCTTTGAAAGGCCCACAGGCCATTCCAGAGAACCCCAGGACCATCCAAAGGAACCACGACCCTTCTAGAGCAACACGGGACTCTTCAAACTGCCCGCAGAGCATTCTAGAGACCCTCAGGACCCTTCTAAAGATGCCAAGACCCTTCTAGAGCGCCCAGGAGTTCTTCTAAAGGCCCCCAGACCCTTCCAGAGACACCCAGGTCCATTCTATAGGGCCCCGGGCCATTCCAGAGATCCTCAGGACAATATAAAGGCCCCCAGAGCCTTCTAGAGAAACCCAGGACTCTTCAAATTGCCCCCAGGGAATTCTAGACAGCCTCAGGACCATTCTAAAGACCCCCTGACCTTTCAGGAGACCCCCCAGGACCCTGGCATTTACGTTAGGGTTAGCTTTGTGGTTAAGATTAGGGCTAGGGTTGGTTTAGGTGCTAGGGTTAGGGTTAGGGTTAGGGTTAGGGTTGGGCTTGTGTTAGGGTTTTGGGAAGGCTAAGGGTTTTGGTTATGTTTAGGGCTGGGTGTTAGACTTAGTGTTAGGGTTAGGCTTAAGATTAGGGTTAAGTTTAGGTTTCGGGTTAGGGTTAGGGATTCGGGCTAGGGTTAGGGTCCCCAGACCCTTCTCGAGCCCACAGGACTCTTCTAAAGGCCCCCAGACCATTCTAGACACAGCTAGGACTCTGCTAAAGATGCCAAGACCCTTCTTGAGCCATCCAGAACCAGTCTAAAGCCCCCCATACCCTTCTAGAGACACCCAGGACCCTTTGAAAGGCCCACAGGCCATTCCAGAGAACCCCAGGACAATCCAAAGGCCCCACGACCCTTCTAGAGCACCCCGGGACTCTTCAAACTACCCCCAGAGCATTCTAGAGGCCCTCTGGACCCTTCTAAAGATGCCATGACCCTTCTAGAGCGCCCCAGAGCCCTTCTAAAGGCCCCCAGACCCTTCTAGAGACCCCCAGGATCATCTAATGGCCCCCAGAGCCTTTCCAGAGACCCCCAGGACCATCTAAATCCTTCTAGAGAATCCCAGGACTCTTCCAAGTGCTTCCAGAGTATTCTAGAGATCCTCAGGACCCTTCTAAACCCCCCTGACCCTTCCAGAGACTTACTTCGAGTCACGTTTATCTCCGGTGGTGGTCAGGTTTTCTAGGTAAGTCCTCACTTTAGTGAACCCGTATTGTATGGAACTTATTGATACTCTTGTTGACATCATATCTGAAAGAGTAAAATATTCACTGTAATCTTGAGAAGTTTTTACAAGGATTATTGATACTTAATGGATAAATAAGGTATATGTAGTTAACTTATGTAATTTAAATCAAGCCTAGCCGTTCTACTTACGTAAAAAAAACTTTCATTAAACCACCAACCCAGTTACACTTAGTCTCCCACTCACAGCAGAGAACGTTGCTCTCACCACTGCGCATGCGGCACCCGGGCTGCAGTACCGCTTTACGGTCACCCGGTGGCAGCAGAGAGCAGCATTCATCGATACGGGCTGCAGTACCGCAATTGTGCCACCTGGAGGTAGCAGAGAGACCAGCTGATCGATTCAGGCTGCGCTTCTCTCCATCTATTTTTCATTCTCTGTCCTTCAAATTCCAACACAGTTTCTCATAGCATTCTGCTTCAGAAACTGTCACCTCTGGCCTAGACAGTCTCACACTCTCCTGGGTGGAAAACTGGTTGGATGGAGGGCCCAGAGAGTGGTAGGAAATGGTGTTAAATCCAGCTGGAGGCCAGTGACAAGTGGTGTTCCCCAAGGATCAGTGTTGGGTCCAGCCCTGTTCAATGTCTTTATCAATGACCTGGATGAAGGCATCGAGTGCTCCCTTAGCAAGTTTGAGGATGACACTAAGCTGGGGAAAAGCATGGATCCTCTGCAGGGTTGAGGTGCTCCAAAGGGATCTGAAGAGGCTGCACCACTGGGCAGCGTCATGGAATCATAGAACAACCAGGTTGCAAGAGACCCACTGGATCATCGAGTCCAACTGTTCCTGTCAAACAGTAAACATTGCCCCTCGGCACCTTGTCCATCTGTGCCTTAAACACCTCCAGGGAAGATGAATCAACCCCCTCCCTGGGCAGCCTCTGACACTGCCCAATGACCCTTTCCATGAAAAAGTTTTCCTAATGTCTAGCCTAAATCTCCCCTGGTGGAGCTTGAGGCCACTCCCTCTCGTCCTGTCCCCAGTGACCTGGGAGAAGGGGCCAGCTCCCTCCTCTCCACAACTTACTTTTAGTTAATTATAGAGAGCAATGAGGTCTCCCCTCAGCTTCCTCTTCTCCAGGATAAACACCCCCAGCTCTCTCAGCTGTTCCTTATAAGGCCTTTTCTCCAGATCCTTTACTAGCTTTGTTGCTCTTCTCTGAACTTTCTCCGGAGCCTCAAAATCCTTCTTGTGGTGAGGGGCCCAGAAGTGAACACAGGATTCAGGAATCGGTCTCACCATTAGGGTTAAGGGTTAGGGTTAGAGTTAGGGTTAGGGGGTTAGGGATAGAGTTAGGGTTAGGGTTGCGGGGTTAGGGATAGAGTTAGGGTTAGGGTTAGGGGATAGGGTTAGGGTTAAGTTTAGGGTTAGGGTTAGGGTTAGGGTTTAGGGTTTAGGGTTAGGGTTAGGGTTAGGGTTAAGGATTAGGGGTTAGGGTTAGGGTTAGGGTTAGGGTTAGGGTTAAGATTAGGGTTAAGTTTAAGTTTCGGGTTAGGGTTAGGTTTTCGGTCTAGGGTCAGGGTCCACAGACCCTTCTAGAGCCCACAGGACTCTTCTAAAGGCCCCCAGACCATTCTAGACACAGCCAGGACCCTTCTAAAGATGCCAAGACCCTTCTAGAGCCCTCCAGAGCCATTCTAAAGCCCCACACACCCTTCTAGAGACACCCAGGACCCTTTGAAAGGCCCACAGGCCATTCCAGAGAACCCCAGGACCATCCAAAGGCCCCATGACCCTTCTAGAGCACCCCGGGACTCTTCAAACTGCCCGCAGAGCATTCTAGAGACCCTCAGGACCCTTCTAAAGATGCCAAGACCCTTCTAGAGCACCCAGGAGCCCTTCTAAAGGCCCCCAGACCCTTCTAGAGACACCCAGGTCCATTCTAAAGGGCCCCGGGCCATTCCAGAGACCCTCAGGACAATCTAAAGGCCCCCAGAGCCTTCTAGAGAAACCCAGGAGTCTTCAAATTGCCCCCAGGGAATTCTAGACAGCCTTAGGACCATTCTAAAGACCCCCTGACCTTTCAGGAGACCCCACAGGAACCTGGCATTTACGTTAGGGTTATCTTTGTGGTTAAGATTAGGGCTAGGGTTGGTTTAGGTGCTAGGGTTAGGGTTAGGGTTAGGGTTGGGCTTGTGTTAGGGTTTTGGGAAGGCTAAGGATTTTGGTTATGTTTAGGGCTGGGTGTTAGACTTAGTGTTAGGGTTAGGCTTAAGATTAGGGTTAAGTTTAGGTTTCGGGTTAGGGTTTGGGATTCGGGCTAGGGTTAGGGTCCCCAGACCCTTCTCGAGCCCACAGGACTCTTCTAAAGACCCCCACACCAATCTAGACACAGCCAGCACCCTTCTAAAGATGCCAAGACCCTTCTAGAGCCCTCCAGAACCAGTCTAAAGACCCCACACCCTTCTAGAGACAACCAGGATTCTTTGAAAGGCCCACAGGCCATTCCAGAGAACCCCAGGACAATCCAAAGGCCCCACGACCCTTCTAGAGCACCCCGGGACTCTTCAAACTACCCCCAGAGCATTCTAGAGGCCCTCTGGACCCTTCTAAAGATGCCATGACCCTTCTAGAGCGCCCCAGAGCCCTTCTAAAGGCCCCCAGACCCTTCTAGAGACCCCCAGGACCATCTAATGGCCCCCAGAGCCTTTCCAGAGACCCCCAGGACCATCTAAATCCTTCTAGAGAATCCCAGGACTCTTCCAAGTGCTTCCAGAGTATTCTAGAGATCCTCAGGACCCTTCTAAACCCCCCTGACCCTTCCAGAGACTTACTTCGAGTCACGTTTATCTCCGGTGGTGGTCAGGTTTTCTAGGTAAGTCCTCACTTTAGTGAACCCGTATTGTATGGAACTTATTGATACTCTTGTTGACATCATATCTGAAAGAGTAAAATATTCACTGTAATCTTGAGAAGTTTTTACAAGGATTATTGATACTTAATGGATAAATAAGGTATATGTAGTTAACTTATGTAATTTAAATCAAGCCTAGCCGTTCTACTTACGTAAAAAAAAACTTTCATTAAACCACCAACCCAGTTACACTTAGTCTCCCACTCACAGCAGAGAACGTTGCTCTCTCCACTGCGCATGCGGCACCCGGGCTGCAGTACCGCTTTACGGTCACCCGGTGGCAGCAGAGAGCAGCATTCATCGATACGGGCTGCAGTACCGCGATTGTGCCACCTGGAGGTAGCAGAGAGACCAGCTGATCGATTCAGGCTGCGCTTCTCTCCATCTATTTTTCATTCTCTGTCCTTCAAATTCCAACACAGTTTCTCATAGCATTCTGCTTCAGAAACTGTCACCTCTGGCCTAGACAGTCTCACACTCTCCTGGGTGGAAAACTGGTTGGATGGAGGGCCCAGAGAGTGGTAGGAAATGGTGTTAAATCCAGCTGGAGGCCAGTGACAAGTGGTGTTCCCCAAGGATCAGTGTTGGGTCCAGCCCTGTTCAATGTCTTTATCAATGACCTGGATGAAGGCATCGAGTGCTCCCTTAGCAAGTTTGAGGATGACACTAAGCTGGGGAAAAGCATGGATCCTCTGCAGGGTTGAGGTGCTCCAAAGGGATCTGAAGAGGCTGCACCACTGGGCAGCGTCATGGAATCATAGAACAACCAGGTTGCAAGAGACCCACTGGATCATCGAGTCCAACTGTTCCTGTCAAACAGTAAACATTGCCCCTCGGCACCTTGTCCATCTGTGCCTTAAACACCTCCAGGGAAGATGAATCAACCCCCTCCCTGGGCAGCCTCTGACACTGCCCAATGACCCTTTCCATGAAAAAGTTTTCCTAATGTCTAGCCTAAATCTCCCCTGGTGGAGCTTGAGGCCACTCCCTCTCGGCCTGTCCCCAGTGACCTGGGAGAAGGGGCCAGCTCCCTCCTCTCCACAACTTACTTTTAGTTAATTATAGAGAGCAATGAGGTCTCCCCTCAGCTTCCTCTTCTCCAGGATAAACACCCCCAGCTCTCTCAGCTGTTCCTTATAAGGCCTTTTCTCCAGATCCTTTACTAGCTTTGTTGCTCTTCTCTGAACTTTCTCCGGAGCCTCAAAATCCTTCTTGTGGTGAGGGGCCCAGAAGTGAACACAGGATTCAGGAATCGGTCTCACCATTAGGGTTAAGGGTTAGGGTTAGAGTTAGGGTTAGGGGGTTAGGGTTAGGGGGTAAGGGATAGAGTTAGGGTTAGGGTTGCGGGGTTAGGGATATAGTTAGGGTTAGGGTTAGAGGATAGGGTTAGGGTTAAGTTTAGGGTTAGGGTTAGGGTTAGGGTTTAGGGTTAGGGTTAGGGTTTAGGGTTAGGGTTAGGGTTAGGGTTTAGGATTAGGGGTTAGGGTTAGGGTTAGGGTTAGGGTTAAGATTAGGGTTAGGGTTAGGGTTAGGGTTAGGGTTAGGGTTATGGTTAAGATTAGGGTTAAGTTTAAGTTTCGGGTTAGGGTTAGGTCTTCGGTCTAGGGTTAGGGTCCACAGACCCTTCTCGAGCCCACAGGACTCTTCTAAAAGCCCCCAGACCATTGTAGACACAGCCAGGACCCTGCTACTGATGCCAAGACCCTTCTAGAGCACTCCAGAGCCATTCTAAAGCCCCACACACCCTTCTAGAGACACCCAGGACCCTTTGAAAGGCCCACAGGCCATTCCAGAGAACCCCAGGACCATCCAAAGGCCCCACGACCCTTCTAGAGCACCCCGGGACTCTTCAAACTGCCCGCAGAGCATTCTAGAGACCCTCAGGACCCTTCTAAAGATGCCAAGACCCTTCTAGAGCACCCAGGAGCCATTCTAAAGGCCCCCAGACCCTTCTAGAGACACCCAGGTCCATTCTAAAGGGCCCCGGGCCATTCCAGAGACCCTCAGGACAATCTAAAGGCCCCCAGAGCCTTCTAGAGAAACCCAGGACTCTTCAAATTGGCCCCAGGGAATTCTAGACAGCCTCAGGACCATTCTAAAGACCCCCTGACCTTTCAGGAGACCCCCCAGGACCCTGGCATTTACGTTAGGGTTATCTTTGTGGTTAAGTTTAGGGCTAGGGTTGGTTTAGGTGCTAGGGTTAGGGTTAGGGTTAGGGTTGGGCTTGTGTTAGGGTTTTGGGAAGGCTAAGGGTTTTGGTTATGTTTAGGGCTGGGTGTTAGACTTAGTGTTAGGGTTAGGCTTAAGATTAGGGTTAAGTTTAGGTTTCGGGTTAGGGTTAGGGATTCGGACTAGGGTTAGGGTCCCCAGACCCTTCTCGAGCCCACAGGACTCTTCTAAAGACCCCCACACCATTGTAGACACAGCCAGGACCCTTCTAAAGATGCCAAGACCCTTCTAGAGCCCTGTAGAACCATTCTAAAGACCCCCACACCCTTCTAGAGACACCCAGGACCCTTTGAAAGGCCCACAGGCCATTCCAGAGAACCCCAGGACCATCCAAAGGCCCCACGACCCTTCTAGAGCACCCCGGGACTCTTCAAACTGCCCCCAGAGCATTCTAGAGACACTCGGGACCCTTCTGAACATGCCAAGACCCTGCTAGAACACCCCAGAACCATTCTAAAGGCCCCCAGACCCTTCTAGAGACACCCAGGTCCATTCTAAAGGGCCCCGGGCCATTCCAGAGACCCCCATGACCATCTAAAGGCCCCCAGAGCCTTCTAGAGAACTCCAGGACTCTTCAAATTGCCCCCAGAGAATTCTAGACAGCCTCAGGACAATTCTAAAGACCCCCTGACCTTTCTAGAGACCCCCAGGACCATGGCATTTACGTTAGGATTAGCTTTGTGGATAAGATTAGGGCTAGGGTTGGTTTAGGTGCTAGGGTTAGGGTTAGGGTTAGGGTTGGGCTTGTGTTAGGGTTTTGGGAAGGCTAAGGCTTATGGTTATGCTTAGGGCTGGGTGTTAGAGTTAGTGTTAGGGTTAGGCTTCCCATTAGGGTTAAGTATAGATTTCGGGTTAGGGTTAGGTATTCGGTCTAGGGTTAGGGTCCCCAGACCCTTCTCGAGCCAACAGGACTCTTCTAAAGGCCCCCAGACCATTCTAGACACAGCCAGCACCCTTCTAAAGATGCCAAGACCCTTCTAGAGCCCTCCAGAACAAGTCTAAAGACCCCACACCCTCCTAGAAACACCCAGGACACTTTGAAAGGCCCACAGGCCATTCCAGAGAACCCCAGGACAATCCAAAGGCCCCACGACCCTTCTAGAGCACCCCGGGACTCTTCAAACTACCCCCAGAGCATTCTAGAGGCCCTCTGGACCCTTCTAAAGATGCCATGGCCCTTCTAGAGTGCCCCAGAGCCCTTCTAAAGGCCCCCAGACCCTTCTAGAGACCCCCAGGATCATCTAATGGCCCCCAGAGCCTTTCCAGAGACCCCCAGGACCATCTAAATCCTTCTAGAGAATCCCAGGACTCTTCCAAGTGCTTCCAGAGTATTCTAGAGATCCTCAGGACCCTTCTAAACCCCCCTGACCCTTCCAGAGACTTACTTCGAGTCACGTTTATCTCCGGTGGTGGTCAGGTTTTCTAGGTAAGTCCTCACTTTAGTGAACCCGTATTGTATGGAACTTATTGATACTCTTGTTGACATCATATCTGAAAGAGTAAAATATTCACTGTAATCTTGAGAAGTTTTTACAAGGATTATTGATACTTAATGGATAAATAAGGTATATGTAGTTAACTTATGTAATTTAAATCAAGCCTAGCCGTTCTACTTACGTAAAAAAAAACTTTCATTAAACCACCAACCCAGTTACACTTAGTCTCCCACTCACAGCAGAGAACGTTGCTCTCTCCACTGCGCATGCGGCACCCGGGCTGCAGTACCGCTTTACGGTCACCCGGTGGCAGCAGAGAGCAGCATTCATCGATACGGGCTGCAGTACCGCGATTGTGCCACCTGGAGGTAGCAGAGAGACCAGCTGATCGATTCAGGCTGCGCTTCTCTCCATCTATTTTTCATTCTCTGTCCTTCAAATTCCAACACAGTTTCTCATAGCATTCTGCTTCAGAAACTGTCACCTCTGGCCTAGACAGTCTCACACTCTCCTGGGTGGAAAACTGGTTGGATGGAGGGCCCAGAGAGTGGTAGGAAATGGTGTTAAATCCAGCTGGAGGCCAGTGACAAGTGGTGTTCCCCAAGGATCAGTGTTGGGTCCAGCCCTCTTCAATGTCTTTATCAATGACCTGGATGAAGGCATCGAGTGCTCCCTTAGCAAGTTTGAGGATGACACTAAGCTGGGGAAAAGCATGGATCCTCTGCAGGGTTGAGGTGCTCCAAAGGGATCTGAAGAGGCTGCACCACTGGGCAGCGTCATGGAATCATAGAACAACCAGGTTGCAAGAGACCCACTGGATCATCGAGTCCAACTGTTCCTGTCAAACAGTAAACATTGCCCCTCGGCACCTTGTCCATCTGTGCCTTAAACACCTCCAGGGAAGATGAATCAACCCCCTCCCTGGGCAGCCTCTGACACTGCCCAATGACCCTTTCCATGAAAAAGTTTTCCTAATGTCTAGCCTAAATCTCCCCTGGTGGAGCTTGAGGCCACTCCCTCTCGTCCTGTCCCCAGTGACCTGGGAGAAGGGGCCAGCTCCCTCCTCTCCACAACTTACTTTTAGTTAATTATAGAGAGCAATGAGGTCTCCCCTCAGCTTCCTCTTCTCCAGGATAAACACCCCCAGCTCTCTCAGCTGTTCCTTATAAGGCCTTTTCTCCAGACCCTTTACTAGCTTTGTTGCTCTTCTCTGAACTTTCTCCGGAGCCTCAAAATCCTTCTTGTGGTGAGGGGCCCAGAAGTGAACACAGGATTCAGGAATCGGTCTCACCATTAGGGTTAAGGGTTAGGGTTAGAGTTAGGGTTAGGGGGTTAGGGTTAGGGGGTTAGGGATAGAGTTAGGGTTAGGGTTGCGGGGTTAGGGATAGAGTTAGGGTTAGGGTTAGAGGATAGGGTTAGGGTTAACTTTAGGGTTAGGGTTAGGGATTAGGGTTAGTGTTAGGGTTTAGGGTTAGGGTTAGGGTTAGGGTTTAGGATTAGGGGTTAGGGTTAGGGTTAAGATTAGGGTTAAGTTTAAGTTTCGGGTTAGGGTTAGGTCTTCGGTCTAGGGTTAGGGTCCACAGACCCTTCTCGAGCCCACAGGACTCTTCTAAAGGCCCCCAGACCATTGTAGACACAGCCAGGACCCTTCTAAAGATGCCAAGACCCTTCTAGAGCCCTCCAGAGCCATTCTAAAGACCCACACACCCTTCTAGAGACACCCAGGACCCTTTGAAAGGCCCACAGGCCATTCCAGAGAACCCCAGGACCATCCAAAGGCCCCACGACCCTTCTAGAGCACCCCGGGACTCTTCAAACTGCCCGCAGAGCATTCTAGAGACCCTCAGGACCCTTCTAAAGATGCCAAGACCCTTCTAGAGCACCCAGGAGCCCTTCTAAAGGGCCCCAGACCCTTCTAGAGACACCCAGGTCCATTCTAAAGGGCCCCGGGCCATTCCAGAGACCCTCAGGACAATCTAAAGGCCCCCAGAGCCTTCTAGAGAAACCCAGGACTCTTCAAATTGCCCCCAGGGAATTCTAGACAGCCTCAGGACCATTCTAAAGACCCCCTGACCTTTCAGGAGACCCCCCAGGACCCTGGCATTTACGTTAGGGTTATCTTTGTGGTTAAGTTTAGGGCTAGGGTTGGTTTAGGTGCTAGGGTTAGGGTTAGGGTTAGGGTTGGGCTTGTGTTAGGGTTTTGGGAAGGCTAAGGGTTTTGGTTATGTTTAGGGCTGGGTGTTAGACTTAGTGTTAGGGTTAGGCTTAAGATTAGGGTTAAGTTTAGGTTTCGGGTTAGGGTTAGGGATTCGGGCTAGGGTTAGGGTCCCCAGACCCTTCTCGAGCCCACAGGACTCTTCTAAAGACACCCACACCATTCTAGACACAGCCAGGACCCTGCTAAAGATGCCAAGACCCTTCTAGAGCCCTCCAGAACCAGTCTAAAGACCCCACACCCTTCTAGAGACAACCAGGATTCTTTGAAAGGCCCACAGGCCATTCCAGAGAACTCCAGGACCATCCAAAGGCCCCACGACCCTTCTAGAGCACCCCAGGACTCTTCATACTCTCCCCAGAGCATTCTAGAGACCCTCAGGACCCTTCGAAAGATGCCAAGACCCTTCTAGAGCGCCCCAGAGCCCTTCTAAAGGCCCCCAGACCATTCTAGAGACACCCAGGTCAATCCTAAAGGACACCGAGTCATTCCAGAGACCCCCAGGGCCATCTAAAGGCCCCCAGAGCATTCTAGACAACCCTAGGACTTATCAAATTGCACCCAGAGAATTCTAGAAAGCCTCAGGACCATTCTAAAGACCCCCTGACCTTTCTAGAGACCCCCAGGACCCTGGCATTTACGTTAGGTTTAGCTTTGTGGTTAAGATTAGGGCTCGGGTTGGTTTAGGTTCTAGCATTAGGGTTAGGGTTAGGGTTAGGGTTGGGCTTGTGTTAGGGTTTAGAAGGCTAAGGGTTATGGTTATGTTTAGGGCTGGGTGTTAGACTTAGTGTTAGGGTTAGGCTTAAGATTAGGGTTAAGTTTAGGTTTCGGCTTAGGGTTAGGTATTCGGGCTAGGGTTAGTGTCCCCAGACCCTTCTCGAGCCAACAGGACTCTTCTAAAGGCCCCCAGACCATTGTAGACACAGCCAGGACCATTCTAAAGATGCCAAGACCCTTCTAGAGCCCTCTAGAACCATTCTAAAGACCCCCACACCCTTCTAGAGACACCCAGGACCCTTTGAAAGGCCCACAGGCCATTCCAGAGAACCCCAGGACCATCCAAAGGCCCCACGACCCTTCTAGAGCACCCCGGGACTCTTCAAACTGCCCCCAGAGCATTCTAGAGACACTCGGGACCCTTCTGAACATGCCAAGACCCTGCTAGAACACCCCAGAACCATTCTAAAGGCCCCCAGACCCTTCTAGAGACACCCAGGTCCATTCTAAAGGGCCCCGGGCCATTCCAGAGACCCCCATGACCATCTAAAGGCCCCCAGAGCCTTCTAGAGAACTCCAGGACTCTTCAAATTGCCCCCAGAGAATTCTAGACAGCCTCAGGACAATTCTAAAGACCCCCTGACCTTTCTAGAGACCCCCAGGACCATGGCATTTACGTTAGGATTAGCTTTGTGGATAAGATTAGGGCTAGGGTTGGTTTAGGTGCTAGGGTTAGGGTTAGGGTTAGGGTTGGGCTTGTGTTAGGGTTTTGGGAAGGCTAAGGGTTATGGTTATGCTTAGGGCTGGGTGTTAGAGTTAGTGTTAGGGTTAGGCTTCCCATTAGGGTTAAGTATAGATTTCGGGTTAGGGTTAGGTATTCGGTCTAGGGTTAGGGTCCCCAGACCCTTCTCGAGCCAACAGGACTCTTCTAAAGGCCCCCAGACCATTCTAGACACAGCCAGCACCCTTCTAAAGATGCCAAGACCCTTCTAGAGCCCTCCAGAACAAGTCTAAAGACCCCACACCCTCCTAGAAACACCCAGGACCCTTTGAAAGGCCCACAGGCCATTCCAGAGAACCCCAGGACAATCCAAAGGCCCCACGACCCTTCTAGAGCACCCCGGGACTCTTCAAACTACCCCCAGAGCATTCTAGAGGCCCTCTGGACCCTTCTAAAGATGCCATGGCCCTTCTAGAGCGCCCCAGAGCCCTTCTAAAGGCCCCCAGACCCTTCTAGAGACCCCCAGGACCATCTAATGGCCCCCAGAGCCTTTCCAGAGACCCCCAGGACCATCTAAATCCTTCTAGAGAATCCCAGGACTCTTCCAAGTGCTTCCAGAGTATTCTAGAGATCCTCAGGACCCTTCTAAACCCCCCTGACCCTTCCAGAGACTTACTTCGAGTCACGTTTATCTCCGGTGGTGGTCAGGTTTTCTAGGTAAGTCCTCACTTTAGTGAACCCGTATTGTATGGAACTTATTGATACTCTTGTTGACATCATATCTGAAAGAGTAAAATATTCACTGTAATCTTGAGAAGTTTTTACAAGGATTATTGATACTTAATGGATAAATAAGGTATATGTAGTTAACTTATGTAATTTAAATCAAGCCTAGCCGTTCTACTTACGTAAAAAAAAACTTTCATTAAACCACCAACCCAGTTACACTTAGTCTCCCACTCACAGCAGAGAACGTTGCTCTCTCCACTGCGCATGCGGCACCCGGGCTGCAGTACTGCTTTACGGTCACCCGGTGGCAGCAGAGAGCAGCATTCATCGATACGGGCTGCAGTACCGCGATTGTGCCACCTGGAGGTAGCAGAGAGACCAGCTGATCGATTCAGGCTGCGCTTCTCTCCATCTATTTTTCATTCTCTGTCCTTCAAATTCCAACACAGTTTCTCATAGCATTCTGCTTCAGAAACTGTCACCTCTGGCCTAGACAGTCTCACACTCTCCTGGGTGGAAAACTGGTTGGATGGAGGGCCCAGAGAGTGGTAGGAAATGGTGTTAAATCCAGCTGGAGGCCAGTGACAAGTGGTGTTCCCCAAGGATCAGTGTTGGGTCCAGCCCTCTTCAATGTCTTTATCAATGACCTGGATGAAGGCATCGAGTGCTCCCTTAGCAAGTTTGAGGATGACACTAAGCTGGGGAAAAGCATGGATCCTCTGCAGGGTTGAGGTGCTCCAAAGGGATCTGAAGAGGCTGCACCACTGGGCAGCGTCATGGAATCATAGAACAACCAGGTTGCAAGAGACCCACTGGATCATCGAGTCCAACTGTTCCTGTCAAACAGTAAACATTGCCCCTCGGCACCTTGTCCATCTGTGCCTTAAACACCTCCAGGGAAGATGAATCAACCCCCTCCCTGGGCAGCCTCTGACACTGCCCAATGACCCTTTCCATGAAAAAGTTTTCCTAATGTCTAGCCTAAATCTCCCCTGGTGGAGCTTGAGGCCACTCCCTCTCGGCCTGTCCCCAGTGACCTGGGAGAAGGGGCCAGCTCCCTCCTCTCCACAACTTACTTTTAGTTAATTATAGAGAGCAATGAGGTCTCCCCTCAGCTTCCTCTTCTCCAGGATAAACACCCCCAGCTCTCTCAGCTGTTCCTTATAAGGCCTTTTCTCCAGACCCTTTACTAGCTTTGTTGCTCTTCTCTGAACTTTCTCCGGAGCCTCAAAATCCTTCTTGTGGTGAGGGGCCCAGAAGTGAACACAGGATTCAGGAATCGGTCTCACCATTAGGGTTAAGGGTTAGGGTTAGAGTTAGGGTTAGGGGGTTAGGGTTAGGGGGTTAGGGATAGAGTTAGGGTTAGGGTTGCGGGGTTAGGGATAGAGTTAGGGTTAGGGTTAGAGGATAGGGTTAGGGTTAACTTTAGGGTTAGGGTTAGGGATTAGGGTTAGTGTTAGGGTTTAGGGTTAGGGTTAGGGTTAGGGTTTAGGATTAGGGGTTAGGGTTAGGGTTAAGATTAGGGTTAAGTTTAAGTTTCGGGTTAGGGTTAGGTCTTCGGTCTAGGGTTAGGGTCCACAGACCCTTCTCGAGCCCACAGGACTCTTCTAAAGGCCCCCAGACCATTCTAGACACAGCCAGGACCCTTCTAAAGATGCCAAGACCCTTCTAGAGCCCTCCAGAGCAATTCTAAAGCCCCACACACCCTTCTAGAGACACCCAGGACCCTTTGAAAGGCCCACAGGCCATTCCAGAGAACCCCAGGACCATCCAAAGGCCCCACGACCCTTCTAGAGCACCCCGGGACTCTTCAAACTGCCCGCAGAGCATTCTAGAGACCCTCAGGACCCTTCTAAAGATGCCAAGACCCTTCTAGAGCACCCAGGAGCCCTTCTAAAGGCCCCCAGACCCTTCTAGAGACACCCAGGTCCATTCTAAAGGGCCCCGGGCCATTCCAGAGATCCTCAGGACAATCTAAAGGCCCCCAGAGCCTTCTAGAGAAACCCAGGACTCTTCAAATTGCCCCCAGGGAATTCTAGATAGCCTCAGGACCATTCTAAAGACCCCCTGACCTTTCAGGAGACCCCCCAGGACCCTGGCATTTACGTTAGGGTTATCTTTGTGGTTAAGTTTAGGGCTAGGGTTGGTTTAGGTGCTAGGGTTAGGGTTAGGGTTAGGGTTGGGCTTGTGTTAGGGTTTTGGGAAGGCTAAGGGTTTTGGTTATGTTTAGGGCTGGGTGTTAGACTTAGTGTTAGGGTTAGGCTTAAGATTAGGGTTAAGTTTAGGTTTCGGGTTAGGGTTAGGGATTCGGGCTAGGGTTAGGGTCCCCAGACCCTTCTCGAGCCCACAGGACTCTTCTAAAGACACCCACACCATTCTAGACACAGCCAGGACCCTGCTAAAGATGCCAAGACCCTTCTAGAGCCCTCCAGAACCAGTCTAAAGACCCCACACCCTTCTAGAGACAACCAGGATTCTTTGAAAGGCCCACAGGCCATTCCAGAGAACTCCAGGACCATCCAAAGGCCCCACGACCCTTCTAGAGCACCCCAGGACTCTTCATACTCTCCCCAGAGCATTCTAGAGACCCTCAGGACCCTTCGAAAGATGCCAAGACCCTTCTAGAGCGCCCCAGAGCCCTTCTAAAGGCCCCCAGACCATTCTAGAGACACCCAGGTCAATCCTAAAGGACACCGAGTCATTCCAGAGAACCCCAGGGCCATCTAAAGGCCCCCAGAGCATTCTAGACAACCCTAGGACTTATCAAATTGCACCCAGAGAATTCTAGAAAGCCTCAGGACCATTCTAAAGACCCCCTGACCTTTCTAGAGACCCCCAGGACCCTGGCATTTACGTTAGGTTTAGCTTTGTGGTTAAGATTAGGGCTCGGGTTGGTTTAGGTTCTAGCATTAGGGTTAGGGTTAGGGTTAGGGTTGGGCTTGTGTTAGGGTTTAGAAGGCTAAGGGTTATGGTTATGTTTAGGGCTGGGTGTTAGACTTAGTGTTAGGGTTAGGCTTAAGATTAGGGTTAAGTTTAGGTTTCGGGTTAGGGTTAGGTATTCGGGCTAGGGTTAGTGTCCCCAGACCCTTCTCGAGCCAACAGGACTCTTCTAAAGGCCCCCAGACCATTGTAGACACAGCCAGGACCATTCTAAAGATGCCAAGACCCTTCTAGAGCCCTCTAGAACCATTCTAAAGACCCCCACACCCTTCTAGAGACACCCAGGACCCTTTGAAAGGCCCACAGGCCATTCCAGAGAACCCCAGGACCATCCAAAGGCCCCACGACCCTTCTAGAGCACCCCGGGACTCTTCAAACTGCCCCCAGAGCATTCTAGAGACACTCGGGACCCTTCTGAACATGCCAAGACCCTGCTAGAACACCCCAGAACCATTCTAAAGGCCCCCAGACCCTTCTAGAGACACCCAGGTCCATTCTAAAGGGCCCCGGGCCATTCCAGAGACCCCCATGACCATCTAAAGGCCCCCAGAGCCTTCTAGAGAACTCCAGGACTCTTCAAATTGCCCCCAGAGAATTCTAGACAGCCTCAGGACAATTCTAAAGACCCCCTGACCTTTCTAGAGACCCCCAGGACCATGGCATTTACGTTAGGATTAGCTTTGTGGATAAGATTAGGGCTAGGGTTGGTTTAGGTGCTAGGGTTAGGGTTAGGGTTAGGGTTGGGCTTGTGTTAGGGTTTTGGGAAGGCTAAGGCTTATGGTTATGCTTAGGGCTGGGTGTTAGAGTTAGTGTTAGGGTTAGGCTTCCCATTAGGGTTAAGTATAGATTTCGGGTTAGGGTTAGGTATTCGGTCTAGGGTTAGGGTCCCCAGACCCTTCTCGAGCCAACAGGACTCTTCTAAAGGCCCCCAGACCATTCTAGACACAGCCAGCACCCTTCTAAAGATGCCAAGACCCTTCTAGAGCCCTCCAGAACAAGTCTAAAGACCCCACACCCTCCTAGAAACACCCAGGACACTTTGAAAGGCCCACAGGCCATTCCAGAGAACCCCAGGACAATCCAAAGGCCCCACGACCCTTCTAGAGCACCCCGGGACTCTTCAAACTACCCCCAGAGCATTCTAGAGGCCCTCTGGACCCTTCTAAAGATGCCATGGCCCTTCTAGAGTGCCCCAGAGCCCTTCTAAAGGCCCCCAGACCCTTCTAGAGACCCCCAGGATCATCTAATGGCCCCCAGAGCCTTTCCAGAGACCCCCAGGACCATCTAAATCCTTCTAGAGAATCCCAGGACTCTTCCAAGTGCTTCCAGAGTATTCTAGAGATCCTCAGGACCCTTCTAAACCCCCCTGACCCTTCCAGAGACTTACTTCGAGTCACGTTTATCTCCGGTGGTGGTCAGGTTTTCTAGGTAAGTCCTCACTTTAGTGAACCCGTATTGTATGGAACTTATTGATACTCTTGTTGACATCATATCTGAAAGAGTAAAATATTCACTGTAATCTTGAGAAGTTTTTACAAGGATTATTGATACTTAATGGATAAATAAGGTATATGTAGTTAACTTATGTAATTTAAATCAAGCCTAGCCGTTCTACTTACGTAAAAAAAAACTTTCATTAAACCACCAACCCAGTTACACTTAGTCTCCCACTCACAGCAGAGAACGTTGCTCTCTCCACTGCGCATGCGGCACCCGGGCTGCAGTACCGCTTTACGGTCACCCGGTGGCAGCAGAGAGCAGCATTCATCGATACGGGCTGCAGTACCGCGATTGTGCCACCTGGAGGTAGCAGAGAGACCAGCTGATCGATTCAGGCTGCGCTTCTCTCCATCTATTTTTCATTCTCTGTCCTTCAAATTCCAACACAGTTTCTCATAGCATTCTGCTTCAGAAACTGTCACCTCTGGCCTAGACAGTCTCACACTCTCCTGGGTGGAAAACTGGTTGGATGGAGGGCCCAGAGAGTGGTAGGAAATGGTGTTAAATCCAGCTGGAGGCCAGTGACAAGTGGTGTTCCCCAAGGATCAGTGTTGGGTCCAGCCCTGTTCAATGTCTTTATCAATGACCTGGATGAAGGCATCGAGTGCTCCCTTAGCAAGTTTGAGGATGACACTAAGCTGGGGAAAAGCATGGATCCTCTGCAGGGTTGAGGTGCTCCAAAGGGATCTGAAGAGGCTGCACCACTGGGCAGCGTCATGGAATCATAGAACAACCAGGTTGCAAGAGACCCACTGGATCATCGAGTCCAACTGTTCCTGTCAAACAGTAAACATTGCCCCTCGGCACCTTGTCCATCTGTGCCTTAAACACCTCCAGGGAAGATGAATCAACCCCCTCCCTGGGCAGCCTCTGACACTGCCCAATGACCCTTTCCATGAAAAAGTTTTCCTAATGTCTAGCCTAAATCTCCCCTGGTGGAGCTTGAGGCCACTCCCTCTCGTCCTGTCCCCAGTGACCTGGGAGAAGGGGCCAGCTCCCTCCTCTCCACAACTTACTTTTAGTTAATTATAGAGAGCAATGAGGTCTCCCCTCAGCTTCCTCTTCTCCAGGATAAACACCCCCAGCTCTCTCAGCTGTTCCTTATAAGGCCTTTTCTCCAGATCCTTTACTAGCTTTGTTGCTCTTCTCTGAACTTTCTCCGGAGCCTCAAAATCCTTCTTGTGGTGAGGGGCCCAGAAGTGAACACAGGATTCAGGAATCGGTCTCACCATTAGGGTTAAGGGTTAGGGTTAGAGTTAGGGTTAGGGGGTTAGGGTTAGGGGGTTAGGGATAGAGTTAGGGTTAGGGTTGCGGGGTTAGGGATATAGTTAGGGTTAGGGTTAGAGAATAGGGTTAGGGTTAAGTTTAGGGTTAGGGTTAGGGTTAGGGTTTAGGGTTAGGGTTAGGGTTTAGGGTTAGGGTTAGGGTTAGGGTTTAGGATTAAGGGTTAGGGTTAGGGTTAGGGTTAGGGTTAAGATTAGGGTTAGGGTTAGGGTTAGGGTTAGGGTTAGGGTTATGGTTAAGATTAGGGTTAAGTTTAAGTTTCGGGTTAGGGTTAGGTCTTCGGTCTAGGGTTAGGGTCCACAGACCCTTCTCGAGCCCACAGGACTCTTCTAAAAGCCCCCAGACCATTGTAGACACAGCCAGGACCCTGCTACTGATGCCAAGACCCTTCTAGAGCACTCCAGAGCCATTCTAAAGCCCCACACACCCTTCTAGAGACACCCAGGACCCTTTGAAAGGCCCACAGGCCATTCCAGAGAACCCCAGGACCATCCAAAGGCCCCACGACCCTTCTAGAGCACCCCGGGACTCTTCAAACTGCCCGCAGAGCATTCTAGAGACCCTCAGGACCCTTCTAAAGATGCCAAGACCCTTCTAGAGCACCCAGGAGCCCTTCTAAAGGCCCCCAGACCCTTCTAGAGACACCCAGGTCCATTCTAAAGGGCCCCGGGCCATTCCAGAGACCCTCAGGACAATCTAAAGGCCCCCAGAGCCTTCTAGAGAAACCCAGGACTCTTCAAATTGGCCCCAGGGAATTCTAGACAGCCTCAGGACCATTCTAAAGACCCCCTGACCTTTCAGGAGACCCCCCAGGACCCTGGCATTTACGTTAGGGTTATCTTTGTGGTTAAGTTTAGGGCTAGGGTTGGTTTAGGTGCTAGGGTTAGGGTTAGGGTTAGGGTTGGGCTTGTGTTAGGGTTTTGGGAAGGCTAAGGGTTTTGGTTATGTTTAGGGCTGGGTGTTAGACTTAGTGTTAGGGTTAGGCTTAAGATTAGGGTTAAGTTTAGGTTTCGGGTTAGGGTTAGGGATTCGGACTAGGGTTAGGGTCCCCAGACCCTTCTCGAGCCAACAGGACTCTTCTAAAGACCCCCACACCATTGTAGACACAGCCAGGACCCTTCTAAAGATGCCAAGACCCTTCTAGAGCCCTGTAGAACCATTCTAAAGACCCCCACACCCTTCTAGAGACACCCAGGACCCTTTGAAAGGCCCACAGGCCATTCCAGAGAACCCCAGGACCATCCAAAGGCCCCACGACCCTTCTAGAGCACCCCGGGACTCTTCAAACTGCCCCCAGAGCATTCTAGAGACACTCGGGACCCTTCTGAACATGCCAAGACCCTGCTAGAACACCCCAGAACCATTCTAAAGGCCCCCAGACCCTTCTAGAGACACCCAGGTCCATTCTAAAGGGCCCCGGGCCATTCCAGAGACCCCCATGACCATCTAAAGGCCCCCAGAGCCTTCTAGAGAACTCCAGGACTCTTCAAATTGCCCCCAGAGAATTCTAGACAGCCTCAGGACAATTCTAAAGACCCCCTGACCTTTCTAGAGACCCCCAGGACCATGGCATTTACGTTAGGATTAGATTTGTGGATAAGATTAGGGCTAGGGTTGGTTTAGGTGCTAGGGTTAGGGTTAGGGTTAGGGTTGGGCTTGTGTTAGGGTTTTGGGAAGGCTAAGGCTTATGGTTATGCTTAGGGCTGGGTGTTAGAGTTAGTGTTAGGGTTAGGCTTAAGATTAGGGTTAAGTATAGATTTCGGGTTAGGGTTAGGTATTCGGTCTAGGGTTAGGGTCCCCAGACCCTTCTCGAGCCAACAGGACTCTTCTAAAGGCCCCCGGACCATTCTAGACACAGCCAGCACCCTTCTAAAGATGCCACGACCCTTCTAGAGCCCTCCAGAACAAGTCTAAAGACCCCACACCCTCCTAGAAACACCCAGGACCCTTTGAAAGGCCCACAGGCCATTCCAGAGAACCCCAGGACAATCCAAAGGCCCCACGACCCTTCTAGAGCACCCCGGGACTCTTCAAACTACCCCCAGAGCATTCTAGAGGCCCTCTGGACCCTTCTAAAGATGCCATGACCCTTCTAGAGCGCCCCAGAGCCCTTCTAAAGGCCCCCAGACCCTTCTAGAGACCCCCAGGACCATCTAATGGCCCCCAGAGCCTTTCCAGAGACCCCCAGGACCATCTAAATCCTTCTAGAGAATCCCAGGACTCTTCCAAGTGCTTCCAGAGTATTCTAGAGATCCTCAGGACCCTTCTAAACCCCCCTGACCCTTCCAGAGACTTACTTCGAGTCACGTTTATCTCCGGTGGTGGTCAGGTTTTCTAGGTAAGTCCTCACTTTAGTGAACCCGTATTGTATGGAACTTATTGATACTCTTGTTGACATCATATCTGAAAGAGTAAAATATTCACTGTAATCTTGAGAAGTTTTTACAAGGATTATTGATACTTAATGGATAAATAAGGTATATGTAGTTAACTTATGTAATTTAAATCAAGCCTAGCCGTTCTACTTACGTAAAAAAAAACTTTCATTAAACCACCAACCCAGTTACACTTAGTCTCCCACTCACAGCAGAGAACGTTGCTCTCACCACTGCGCATGCGGCACCCGGGCTGCAGTACCGCTTTACGGTCACCCGGTGGCAGCAGAGAGCAGCATTCATCGATACGGGCTGCAGTACCGCAATTGTGCCACCTGGAGGTAGCAGAGAGACCAGCTGATCGATTCAGGCTGCGCTTCTCTCCATCTATTTTTCATTCTCTGTCCTTCAAATTCCAACACAGTTTCTCATAGCATTCTGCTTCAGAAACTGTCACCTCTGGCCTAGACAGTCTCACACTCTCCTGGGTGGAAAACTGGTTGGATGGAGGGCCCAGAGAGTGGTAGGAAATGGTGTTAAATCCAGCTGGAGGCCAGTGACAAGTGGTGTTCCCCAAGGATCAGTGTTGGGTCCAGCCCTGTTCAATGTCTTTATCAATGACCTGGATGAAGGCATCGAGTGCTCCCTTAGCAAGTTTGAGGATGACACTAAGCTGGGGAAAAGCATGGATCCTCTGCAGGGTTGAGGTGCTCCAAAGGGATCTGAAGAGGCTGCACCACTGGGCAGCGTCATGGAATCATAGAACAACCAGGTTGCAAGAGACCCACTGGATCATCGAGTCCAACTGTTCCTGTCAAACAGTAAACATTGCCCCTCGGCACCTTGTCCATCTGTGCCTTAAACACCTCCAGGGAAGATGAATCAACCCCCTCCCTGGGCAGCCTCTGACACTGCCCAATGACCCTTTCCATGAAAAAGTTTTCCTAATGTCTAGCCTAAATCTCCCCTGGTGGAGCTTGAGGCCACTCCCTCTCGTCCTGTCCCCAGTGACCTGGGAGAAGGGGCCAGCTCCCTCCTCTCCACAACTTACTTTTAGTTAATTATAGAGAGCAATGAGGTCTCCCCTCAGCTTCCTCTTCTCCAGGATAAACACCCCCAGCTCTCTCAGCTGTTCCTTATAAGGCCTTTTCTCCAGATCCTTTACTAGCTTTGTTGCTCTTCTCTGAACTTTCTCCGGAGCCTCAAAATCCTTCTTGTGGTGAGGGGCCCAGAAGTGAACACAGGATTCAGGAATCGGTCTCACCATTAGGGTTAAGGGTTAGGGTTAGAGTTAGGGTTAGGGGGTTAGGGTTAGGGGGTTAGGGATAGAGTTAGGGTTAGGGTTGCGGGGTTAGGGATAGAGATAGGGTTAGGGTTAGGGGATAGGGTTAGGGTTAAGTTTAGGGTTAGGGTTAGGGTTAGGGTTTAGGATTAGGGGTTAGGGTTAGGGTTAGGGTTAGGGTTAAGATTAGGGTTAAGTTTAAGTTTCGGGTTAGGGTTAGGTCTTCGGTCTAGGGTTAGGGTCCACAGACCCTTCTCGAGCCCACAGGACTCTTCTAAAGGCCCCCAGACCATTGTAGACTCAGCCAGGACCCTTCTAAAGATGTCAAGACCCTTCTAGAGCCCTCCAGAACCATTCTAAAGCACCCCACACCCTTCTAGAGACACCCAGGACCCTTTGAAAGGCCCACAGGCCATTCCAGAGAACCCCAGGACCATCCAAAGGCCCCATGACCCTTCTAGAGCAACACGGGACTCTTCAAACTGCCCGCAGAGCATTCTAGAGACCCTCAGGACCCTTCTAAAGATGCCAAGACCCTTCTAGAGCGCCCAGGAGCCCTTCTAAAGGCCCCCAGACCCTTCTAGAGACACCCAGGTCCATTCTAAAGGGCCCCGGGCCATTCCAGAGACCCTCAGGACAATCTAAAGGCCCCCAGAGCCTTCTAGAGAAACCCAGGACTCTTCAAATTGCCCCCAGGGAATTCTAGACAGCCTCAGGACCATTGTAAAGACCCCCTGACTTTTCAGGAGACCCCCCAGGACCCTGGCATTTACGTTAGGGTTAGCTTTGTGGTTAAGATTATGGCTAGGGTTGGTTTAGGTGCTAGGGTTAGGGTTAGGGTTAGGGTTGGGCTTGTGTTAGGGTTTTGGGAAGGCTAATGGTTTTGGTTATGTTTAGGGCTGGGTGTTAGACTTAGTGTTTGGGTTAGACTTAAGATTAGGGTTAAGTTTAGGTTTCGGGTTAGGGTTAGGGATTCGGGCTAGGGTTAGGGTCCACAGACCCTTCTCGAGCCCACAGGACTCTTGTAAAGGCCCCCAGACCATTCTAGACACAGCCAGGACTCTGCTAAAGATGCCAAGACCCTTCTTGAGCCGTCCAGAACCAGTCTAAAGCCCCCCATACCCTTCTAGAGACACCCAGGACCCTTTGAAAGGCCCACAGGCCATTCCAGAGAACCCCAGGACCATCCAAAGGACCCACGACCCTTCTAGAGCAACACGGGACTCTTCAAACTACCCCCAGAGCATTCTAGAGACCCTCAGGACCCTTCGAAAGATGCCAAGACCCTTCTAGAGCGCCCAGGAGCCCTTCTAAAGGCCCCCAGACCCTTCTAGAGACACCCAGGTCCATTCTAAAGGGCCCCGGGCCATTCCGGAGACCCCCATGACCATCTAAAGGCCCCCAGAGACTTCTAGAGAACCCCAGGATTCTTCAAATTGACCCCAGAGTATTTTAGACAGCCTCTGGACCATTCTAAAACCCCTGACATTTCTAGAGACCCCCAGGACCCTGGCATTTACTTTAGGGTTAGCTTTGTGCTTAGGATTAGGACTAAGTTTGGTATAGGAGCTAGATTTAGGGTTAGGGTTAGGGTTGGGCTTGTGTTAGGGTTTTGGGAAGGCTAAGGGTTATGGTTATGTTTAGGGCTGGGTGTTAGAGTTAGTGTTAAGGTTAGGCTTCAGATTAGGGTTAAGTTTAGATTTCGGGTTAGGGTTAGGTATTCAGGTTAGGGTTAGGGTCCCCAGACCCTTCTCGAACCCACAGGACTCTTCTAAAGACCCCCACACCATTCTAGACACAGCCAGGACCCTGCTAAAGATGCCAAGACCCTTCT